>CM031237.1:920306776-920914276 GCA_018340775.1 Taxus wallichiana var. yunnanensis
GTTAACCCTCAACTGACACCGATCAACCTCAACCGACGCCGGTCACCCTAACTATTGTCGATTACCTTATATATACGTTTTGTAACATTTTACCCAAGTTGGTCATTTTGAGTTCTGAGAGATCTATTGCATTCAAGCACGAACCAGAGACTTAACAACATTCAAACGAAAAATACATTCTACCACAAAGTAAAGCAAGCACCTAATTCTCATGCAAAGGCATTAGAACATTTACAGAGCACTCTAGGAGGTATTTCGTGACACTCGACCACCAAGTTCTTCATGGATCAACCACTTTGCCATCCTTCACCAACCAGCCTAAATACAAGTAAGTGTATTAGATTTGCATCATTTTGTACTTACTTAAATTGTAGTTTCATTATCTTTGTTATTAGATCTTATTCTTTCCTGCATTCCTCCATCCCCACCTTCCTGCCAATCTACCCAACCTACCACCCACCGCCTTCCCTCTTCGTAGTTGAATTTTAGGCATTTTTTAGCCTTCCTAGCATTATTACGAACCCAACCATCCTCCCTCCATTCTCTGTGCAACCATAGAGACATCCAAATCTACCTTTTATTTAATTACCGCAAATTTTCCCCATACCGATGCTAGTCACCTTAACCGTTGTCGGTCTCCCTCTCGTACCGGCATCGGTCACCAAACCAACGTCGCTTACTCTCGTCTCTATCAAATTTCACTAAACTGCCCCTAACATCCCTAAAACCTCACCCAAAATTAATACTCCACTTACACCTCTCACCTCACCACGGACCTTCCCAAATCTTTGTGCAAACATAGAGAGAGCTTAGACACCCACTTTTGGCATTCTATCATTACCCACAATAATGGATAATGGTCATCCCGAGTTATCATCGGTCATATCGTATTGTCATCGCTCGCTCACCCCGATCGGCATTGGTCTCTATGCAGTAAAACTTCCTTAGACCAACAAGCTTCCTAATTACCCAAAATCAACCCAAACTACACCAAAGCTTACCCAAACCCTATCTGTGACCCTTAGACCACCTTCCCAACTTGCGGACTGAACCCGACCTGGACCTTCACCAGTTTAGTTATCAAGCATTTAATTGGATTGACACTAATAGTAGTCTTAGACACCTAAATCGAACACTAGCATTAGATTCTTTTATTTGCATGTTCAATTATTTTATATTGAGTTATATATCAGTGGATTGACAACCATCGAGGAAGTATCACACTTCTTGGATCTAGCTCATGCTAGTCAGTCCACTAACCTTTGCTATTAATTGTATCTTGTGGTCTTACTTGTATGTATCATAGGTAGTTCCTCCTAACCAAAAGTAAGCTCACACAATCAACTTGGATCGGAAATCAAAAGCGCGTGCACTCAACCTTCAACCAACGCATTAACATGTATTCATCCTTGGACCTTTACCTTTATCTATTTCATTATCTACAAAAATATGGTGAAACATTTTGGCACACCTAGTGGGACCCATCAAGGGTTCTTTTGCATTGTTCATTCCTAGGTAAAAATGTGTGTTTATTTCCCTTTGAAAGTATTTACATTAATTTTCTTCTCTAGAACATTCTCCTTCTTTCTATTGTCTAAAATAAATTGTGCTTTTGGTGCTCTAAAAAGAACACGTCTTCCTTTCTATTGTATTGCATTTAGTGAAAGAGCATTCCTCTTCCTGTTCTCTATTTGCTACATTGAACATAATTGTGGATTTGGGCTTAAAACATTTACATTTCATTTTGGTATGTCGCATTGTAGCTCACATTCATTTGAGGGAAACCTATATGCTGAAATTCATGCCCAACTGATGGTTGAATAATTCAATCATAGTTTACTCTACACATTCTCCATACCAAACCACATAAACAATTTACACATCTTCTTAAACATCATCCTACCCGGAAGAAGTTGTCAACGGTCACACGATCGAGGGATTGACAAGTGGGCACCAAGTTGGAATCTCTAACCAGACATTATCTCGAGAAAGGACCTTCCCACCAAAAAATTTACTCTAAAACCATCCTTAGATCTTGGATTTTTATAGGGCACCTTCTAGAGAATAAAAACTATGTATTATTCACAAGTCAGTCCTAAATAACATAAGTTGAAACATACAATTCACCAATAGGATTTCATGTTTCTTATTTTTTTCCTTATTTGTGTTTTGAGTTGTGAGGTCGTTTTTTCTCCATTCTTTTTTCCTTTCACACTCCATAATCATAGTTGTGTATTCGACTTTTTCCGAGTGTGTTAGGTCCATCATTTCCATACTCAAGTTTAGCGTGTATTTTATCTTATCTAAGTCACTAAATCCCATTTTTCTCCATCTTTTCAAATTTCACAAAGTGACCATCAAGTGTCGGTTTAGCGACCGTTATTGGTTTACTCATCTAACCTTCGTTGGTTGACCTAACCATTGTCAGGTTTCCTACTTTTTTGTCATTTTACCAAAAAGAACATTCACCACATTTTTGTTCTTTTTTTGGGGCTCCCCATATACTTCACCATACCTATGGATCTTTAAAATTACTTTCAACTCTAGATTTGCTTAATTTTCATCGATTATTGCTTCATTTGCATGAATTTTTATTATTCCATAAGTAACTGTATCGGTCACCCTAACCGTCATTACCTTACCCTCTATCACCGTCATTAGTTAGCAAACTACCGTCATCGCTTCCTAAAACAACATCAGTTTTCACCTTCCGAAACTATTTTTCTCCATTTCTTCTATTTTTCTGTGTCATTTACAAAGAGAATATTGCCAAGTCTACGTTAACTCACATGGTTTTGACTCATAGCCAAGCCAACGCCCTTGTATTCCATGTTAGCCTTCAACTGCTCCCACCTAGCCCATTACCTCCTTCCATCCTATCACCTATGGATCCCACTCAGCCCATTATCATCAGTACCAGATGACGAGGAGTTCGCAAGAATCCTTGACCAAAACCTCATTTCCTTACAATATTATCTCGCCCATTCATCCACTCGAGATTCATCAAGACAACTGGTATACGACATGCCTTTGTCCATTCCTCCTACGCTTGCACCCACTTATATGTCACCTGGTACTATCTTGGCCTTACCTTCATCCATCTTGCCACCCATGGTATCCCAACTTGACCCCACATCATCAATATTTGTTGCACCTAGGACATCTGTCACACTTTTGATGTTAGTCACTCCTTTGGTGTCAACCGTTCCTTCATCGCCCTCTTGAGTGTAGGCCCATCTGCACCCACCACCTCTTACATACCCATTACATCTTAGCCACCCATGATGTTGCAGCCCACACTCCCTTTCAAAACATTTTCCTCTCCATCCCAAAATCTCTCTCTCCAATTACCATGATAGTTATTACATCCACTCCACTTATGTATACTTATCACCAACAACCTCATTCTTCATTTGTCACCTATTTAGGATATTTTCCACTTGCATCTATTCCCCCTCACAATTCTCGTATCACACCACCATATACTTTGGGAGGTTGTCCTCTTGACCCTCTTGAGTGTAGGCCCATTTACACCCACCACCTCTTATATACCCATTACATCTTAGCCACCCATGATGTTAGCCCCACACTCCCTTTCAAAACATTTTCCTCTCCATCCCAAAATCTCTCTCTCAATTACCATGATAGTTATTACATCCACTCCACCTATGCATACTTATCACCAACAACCTCATTCTTCATTTGTCGCCTATTTAGGATATTTTCCACTTGCATCTATTCTACCTCATAATTCTCGTACTCAAGACCACCATATACTTTGGAGGTCGTCCTCATCATACATTCATCATGTACCCTCTTATATTGTAGGGGGTGCCCATTCATCACAACCTACCAACGAACTTATAAAAATGATGATGGACAAGATGTAGAAATTGGAAGAATTGGTTTCCATCTCATGTACCTCTTTGACATACAAAGAAATATGCAATGATCCCATTCATCCATCTATTCCCATTCGTCCATACCCTATGCATTGGGAAATGCCCAAATTTAACTGTTCAACAACAAAGAAGACCCAACAACATTTGCGGTCTTTTAAACATGGGTGTTATCTGATCGCTCATGATGACACTTTACTCTTACGAACATTCCCAATGTCCTTGATGGAACTACGTTGGATTGGTATAGTGGTCTACCTCGGCATTCCATTTATTCATTCAACCAAGTGGCTCAATCCTTTTTGGACCATTTTTTGATCAATATCGTCAAGAAGGTCACCATGAAAGACTTGTACTCAACACGACAATATGAAGACGAATCTATCACAGATTTTGTCACTCGTTGGCGAAGCCTCATCAACCAGCTCACATTCAAGTTGGCTCAAACCGAAGCTTATAGATTTGTTTACTAGGGCTTGTGCCAGGCACATCTCACCAACTCTCCAAGTTCAAACCTTCCATGTTCGACGAGGTGTTTACCATGGCTAGAAAACTTGAAATTCGTGCCATTGAAGAGAAGAAGATACAATTGCATAACAAAAACACTGCCTTTAAATCAAATGATACATCTTCTTCCTCCAAACCCCAAAATAATTATTCCAAAGCAAAAGGATCTTCCCATGCGGTAGTTTTGAAAGTTGGCCCATCTCACCCATCCAATCAATCAAAACCTTCTTCCAACCTTTCTCCCATTCAAGCTTTTTTAGTTTAAATGGGAGCAATGCAAATATATTCTAATCGAGAGAACCCTATTCTTTAGTCTTAGAAAACTTCTAAAATCTAGAGCAGTCACTCTTCCACCCATCAAACCACATACTTGGTTTGACCCCTCTCATCTTATGATGCCATGGTATAAGGAACATGATTATTACAATTATCATCGCATTAAAGGTCATAAAGAATGGTAATTGTATAACCTTCAAAAACATCTTCCAAGAAATGTTAGATAATGGAGATCTCATCTTGGATAACCCTAACACACCGGCTAATAAGAACTTGTATATATTCAAAAATTCATTCCCAAATCATACCCTCATCATCTAACAAAACCGTACAAACCTTCAACAAATGACAATAATCCGTGAGGTCCATGTTTATTTCAAAATCATACCATCCCTTCCTCAGTTTCCTCCTGCTCCCCCTATCGAGGAGATTCTTGCACGAGCCCCTTCATCCATGGAGGAACCTATTTCATCTGCTCCTTTACCCACAGAGGAGTCTCCATTTTCTTCCACTTTACCATGGAGGAGTCTTTACCATATCTACTGATGCAATTTTCCCACTACCTCTCAACCCGATGAACAACCCATGCAATATTAACTCTCCTACCGATGGGAGATTCATGCTCACCTTCCTCTTCACTAAAAGAGGAACCTACCTCATCCTACTCATCATTCTCCCCTACCCATAAGAGATCCATTAGAGGTACCACTTCCTATTAGTGACAAATCTCCATCATCCTTCAAATATCTTGTTGATTTAATCTCATCGAGCTTTTACCCAAAGAGTCTGAAGCCAACCGTTTTCATGTCTCACAAAAATTATTTACAGGGATTACTACCAAATCAACATCATCTTCTCCTACAACCCTTCCATTTTCATGTATGGCTAAGCGCTTTGATTATGTTGATAATTCCATGCTTTGGGGACACCTTCGGCTACCCTTTTCAACTCAAATGCAAAATGTTGTTGTCTACGATACTTCCACACATCTATCCAAAGGTATTTCGATAACCAAACCAACCATGCCTATGCCAATTAGGGTGGCATCTTCTTCATCACCCTCACCTACACCTAAACTGTTACCAACAAACAAAACTTTTCCTATGTACCTAAAGCCTTACATGCACCTATATCTTCCTCTACACCCAGATCCATTACCACATTGGGAGTCATGATGACATCAAGCCTAGTCCATCCCCCTGTCAAACTGGATTTAGGCTCATCCTCAAAATCAAACGCAAAGACTATTCCCCCACCTAAGAGGAATACCCAACCTATTAGATTGCATACACTGACTTTTCCCACTACCCCTCTTTCACCTTCACTACTTCCATCCATCCTAGGACCTCACCCATCCACCTTGGCCAAGCAGCCTCCTACCCAAGGTAAACTAAAAATACAACAACCCACCTCCTCATCACAAGCCTCTATTACACCTAACTTACCTACACAACGTACACCCTCACCGTCACCTGCATCCTTTTTACCACCTATACCCACACCACTTCCAGTAGCCTCATCATTACCCATGATATTTCCAACTCTTCAACCAATACCTTCCACCCTGCCTCTTCCAAAAACCTTTATCGCACCTCCCTTATCACCTTGGCTAACCCATCCTCTTCCACCATTTTCCTTCCCTTATACATCATGCACTCCTTCTTCACCTTTACTTGGAAGGTGAAACCAAAATCCAAGAGCCCACTACCCTCCAAAGAGGTAGTCAGACCTACAACACCTTCAACCTCTAGCTCATCTGCTACACCTTTACCTAAGAAGGTACAATCTAAAGATTAAAAAATATTACCTACCAAACCAATGGTCAAACCTATTCCACCTCCAATTCCACCTCCCATGGCACCTCTCCCACCAAAATCACTCACACCTCCATCTCAACCCACACTTACTTCACATTTTGATCCATTGGAAGATCTTACGCCAACATCTTAGCAAACATTTTAGAGACCTTTATCATCACATTGCCACCACTTAGAACTTACGACCCACTCAAACCTAAACCAACAAGGTTTGATGATACAAAAATTTGCACCTACCATCATGTGCTAGGGAATGATGTAGAAAAATGTAAGGCTCTAAAGACCGTTCTTCTCCAATTATGTCCTCTTAAAGAAAACTTTGACGATGATGATCTTTTAGATGAGGACCTTGCTCCACCTTCACCTATCACCACACATTCTCACCCCTTACCTATTCAATGACCCTCATCTCCACCTCCACAACCTTTTATCCTCCTCCAACATTCAAGATCAATATGGTCCACATAAGAGAGCTATCCAAACCTCTGCCAAAATGTCAATGTGCCTCTTCTTTTGCACAACACCAATATATGCCCTCACCATACTTTTTCCCATCCTACCACTACACCTATCATGACTCATTGCTCCCTTACCCCATATTAATATGGTTAACATTGCCACTCATGCCTAGAAAGTCAAAAAGGAAAGGAGAAAAAACCAGCCCATCCACCAATCTTGTGCCCAATATACCATCTACACCCGCACCAAAGATCACCATCCATGGACCCACATACCCTATTTCGAAGGGTTTTCCCATCATAAAATGATTAAACAATTACACCAATCTCCGCTCAAAATGTGTTTGTATGACCTCATCCAAACCTTTGAGTCTCATCGATAGGCCCTCATGGAGGTTTTGCAATCTATTGAGGTTTTACCTAATGACCCTACACTTGTGGCCTCCATGATCACTCCTCACCATGTGGCCTCTCTCACCACTTCATCTCCTTCCTCTACACCCGCTACCACTCATCACGTAGTCACTCTCAATTTCTATGACGATGAGATTGTACCTCTCCAATCAAATGATCCTGATCCCGTAATTTTCATTTCTATCTACATTGATAATATATGTGTTCAACGCGTTATGATTGATGGCGGTTCCAACATCAACATCATCTCCTCCCATGCATACAACCAAATGCGCATCCCTACCAATTATACATAATAACCCAGTTATGTTGTGTTCATTCAATGATGCCATAACTTCCACCCTTGGCACCATCATTCTCCACATTTGTGTGGGCCCCGTACCATTCCAAAATTATTCTATGTCTTAGAGGGGAATTTCAATACAACTTGTTGCTTGGCCAACCTTGGATCCATGTCATGGGTTGTGTTCTTTCAACCTTACATCGCTGTGTAAAATTTGAACATGAAGGATATAACTATACCATTCTAGATGACCCTTCACCATTCAAAACCTGTAATATGTTATATCAACCTAATGATGTCCTTATACCAGTTAAGGCATCTACCACCACAACCACCTCTCCTTCACCCACAGCCCCATCCACCAAAATTTTTGCTTACCTCTCCTACACCTAACTCCTCTATTCCCATTATCATTGTAGCCTCTGTAGCTAACCCATCCACTAACCCATCTACTTCTCAACCAACCCATACTTCTTCTTCCCCACCGTCCAATAATTCCTCCATTTTAGATACCCACATATTTACTACCGATCCCTTAGAAGGTTTTTTTCAATGTCTCACTCTGGGGGAGTACCACTTTATAACATCGACACATTCCTTACTCCTCAAGAGTATGGTAAACTTCACCAACATCCCTACTATGATCACCGCATATGCTAGGTCTTCCCTTACGGTCCTCCCCACCTTCACACTAACTTAACATATGGGGGACTTGATACTTATACTTACTCACCCGAGCCACCTTCCCAAATCGACCATTTTCATCTTGACCTTCAATCTCTCACCAACTACCGCTTCGCCCACACCTTCCTCCATCATTGTGCATGGAAGGGATTTGGATTTGGTTTCTATGAACAAGGTCATCCATACTATCATCCTATGCACCACCCGTAAACATAAATACCGTAGTAGTACTGGCTTTTTCAAACCATCTCCCAAGAAGGTCCGAGTCGAACTCATTGAGGACGATAAACCTTCTTCACCAACTTCACCACCTTTACCTATGGAGTCTATGGATCTAGAATTCATTCCTCCTAAATTTTGATTTTCTTCGTGAACACCATTTCCTTGGGACCTCTAACTTATCAATGAGATGGTGAGGCTCCCTCTTCTCTTCCCTTCCTGTATCCTGACATGATCGATGAATGATACACCTTCTATTAACGTTGTTCAATGTCAGACGATGAGTCTATTCTCACCTACCTTAGTGTGAAAGATTCGTATATTCACCAATCATTACCTTCTGAGACACAAACCATGTTAAATGAATCAACCATCAAAATCAATATTAACACTTAGATGACCGCACATTCTAAAGATAGGCCAATCTTTAGATGTTGTTGAACATGAAGCTTTTACTTCTTTCTTTGGGATCATAACAACACTTTTTCTTGGTCCTACATGCTGATATGCCCGGTATTGACCCAAACATTGTGGTCCACAATATCATCACTATTCTTGAAGCCAAACCCATGAAACAAAAGCTACGAAAAATGCATCCTCACATTTCCCTTCTTATCAAAGAAGAACTCCAATGCCTTCTTTTGGTTCCTTCATCCTACCCATTGATTACCCTCAAATGGATCTCTAACATTGTTCTTGTCAAAAAAGTGATAGGGGGACTCTGCATTTACACATATTTCCATGACCTTAACTTAGCTTTCCCCAAAGATGACTTTCCTCTACCTAGTATTGACCAAATAGTTGATCTCACCACCAACCATGAGATGTTATCACTCATGGATGGTTTCTCGGTTATAACCAAATATTACTTGCCCCAAAAGATCAACACAAAATCACCTTCATCACTCCTTGGGGACCTTATGTTATCATGTCATGTCATTTGGTCCTTAAAAATTTGTGCCACATATCAAAGGGCTATGACTTATATCTTTCATGACATTATGCATCACATATTGGAAGATTACATTGACGATCTTCTTTCCAAATCCAAACATCGGGTTGAGAACACCTTACCATCCTTAAGGTCATCTTCGACCATCTCATCAAATATTATGTTCACCTTCAACCCAAGAAGTGTGTCTTCGTTGTTCTTTTTGGCAAGCTCCTTGGTTTTATCATTTCTTTGTGTGGCATAGAATTTGATCCCACTAAAATCAAGGCTATTCTTAAAATTCCTCCACCTACTAACCTTCATCAACTTCATAGTTTGCAAGGCAAGTTACAATCTATTCATTCTTTATTTCACAACTTTCCGACCACTGCCACCCATTTCATCATCTCCTAAAAAGGATGTCTCCTTCAAATGGGATGATGAATGCCACAAATCCTTCAATCCTTAAAACAATACCTCTTCCAACCACCTATGCTCATTTCCACTAAGGATGACCAACCATTTTACCTTTACATCTTCTACCATTGACCATTCCTTGGGTGTCCATGCTCGCTCATCGTGATGAGAAAAATAGGGAACAAGTGGTTTATTATATAATTCATACACTTTTAGACTACGAAACTAGATACACTCACACAAAAAACTCTCTTAGCCTTAGTTTTTGTCACCACTAAACTTCGCCATTACCTACTTAACCACAAAACCTTCATTGTCACTAATACTGACCCCTTACATTACATGTATGCTAAGCCCTACCAACATCAACATGTGTTTACACGATTGGCTCATGCTTCTTGAGACCTAAACTCAATTCATCCATCAAAATTTTTCAAAGGAAAACCATCGCTGACCAACTTTCAATGCACCTCTCTCTGAAATCAATCCTCTAACTTTGATTTCCCGGATGAATCCATCACTACCCTCTCTTTGGATGATACCATTTACCAGATGACCTTATTTTTTGATGGTTCCAAATGTCAGCATGGGGGTGGTGCCAGATTATCCTCATTCCTCTTAATGGTGAGCCTATGCCATTATCTTTCAAACTAGATTTTGATTATACTAACAATATCACCGAAATATGAAGCACTCATATTAGGTCTTCAAACCACCATCACCTTAGACGTTAAATCAATTAATATCTTTGGTGATTCCCAATTGGTTGTAAACCAAGTTAATGGTATATACCAATGTCATAATGAGATACTTCAAAAGTATAAGCATCATGTTGACATACTTTTGACTACCTTTGACCATTATGAACTTCAAACCACCCACATTCCACTAATAAATTTGTAGACACCATGGCTTGTCTTGCTTCTCAAATTCCCACTTCGCCCTCTCGAATCAAAAATATTTGTCACCATAAAAAAGGTTGCAATCACCTTATTATCTATTTTGAGACATCAACCTTGTCGAACCATTGAAACTGACCCACATGACCTTTGGTATAGGAAGTTTTCTGACTACCTTTCCCTTTCCATTCTTCCTCCAGATCTTACTCGCAATAGACAATGAGCCTTTCTAAAAGTGTCTCTCACTATGTCATCATGGGTGGTCTTCTTTACAAATGTAGATTTGATGGTATCCTCCTACGATGCCTTACAAGCTTTGAAATCCCATATACCATCAAGGAAGTTCATGATGGGATTTGTGGGGGTCACTTCAATGGTTTAGCTGTCGCTAAACGCATTCTTTGCCTTGGGCTATTACTTGGCCAACCCTAAACCATGATTGTTGTGACTATGTCAAGCGTTGTGTGAAATGTCAACAACATGCTAATCTTCATCACACCCCTAGTCATGCCTTACAGGTCACACAAGATATTTGGCCTTTCTCTCAATGGGGTTTGATCTTTCGAGAGAGATCAACCTCATTCTTCCCAATGCCATCAATGGATTATTACCACTACTAAATACTACACTAAATGGGTAGAATCCATGCCTCTCATTTCTACAAAAGATGAGAAAATATGTGAATTCATCAACCATCACATCATTTTTCACTTTGGTGTTCCTCACCGCCTCATCACTGATAAATGGAAAACAATTCAAAAACAAAACCTTACAAAAACTTTGTGATGCCTTTGGCATTCAACTCAACTTTTCTTCACCTTACTACCCTCAAACCAATGGCCAAGTTGAATAAATCAACCAAAAAACCTTAAACAAAATTCTTATGAAAGTAGTTGATGATACTGGAAAGGATTGGAAAATTCACATTCCTTTTTCCTTATGGGCTTATCGTACTAGTATTCATACCTCAACTACTGCCACACCCTTCTCTTTGTCTACGGTATAGAGGTTGTCCTGCCTCTTGAAGTCTAGATTCCATCTCTTCATATCTCACTCAAAGATATGCTCAATGATGATGATTTTTTCCAGGACCATTTGGCACAATTTGAGTTATTAGACAAACGCCATCTCAATGCTCTCAATCACCTCCAAATCTACCAAAAATGTATCAAACGTGCTTACTATAAATGTGTTCATGAACGAACCTTCCAGGTCGGTGACCTTGTCCTAAAGGAAAATCAACATGTAACAAAAGAGGAGAAAAGTAAACGGGGTAAATTTTCTCCTAATTGGCTTGACCTATATCATTACTCATACCTATGATCAGGTGCTTATCGTTTGTCTTCACTCAAGGTAAACCCAAACTTGAGCCCCTCAATGCCTTACATCTTCAACCATTCTATTGTTGAATCAAGTCCTATATCACATTCTATCTATATTTAAATGTTTGTCCCTTGAGCACCATTCACCTTCCATTTACCTATTTTAAGGATCAATGACTAAACAAGAATCACGTGATTAACCATCACTTTTCAGCCTTATCTTAAATATGAGTACCACGGCTCTACTCATGGCATGATTCTCATGGATACTTTTCATCTATTCCAAGATGGAATCCCATGGTCATTCATCACTTAAAAACCCATCTTTCATAGCTAACCTCTATGTACTATAGTTTTGTCTTCATAACAAGAGCCTATCCTTCTCTATAGTCTTGTCCATGACCTAAAAGTCCAAAAAATAATTCAAAAATCAAATATATGGGACTTTCAAATTTAAAACTCCTTGAGTCAAACTTCTCACAAAAAGGATGACTCCCTCAAAAAGGACATCTACTTTTCTCTACCTTACTGCTATAAATAGATTGATCCCTCAAGGACAACTAGTTATACAAAGCTAGCCATATTGTACATAGTCTATCACAAAAAGAAGACTATTCTTGTAATAATAAAATAAAATATTCTGAAGCTTCCCGCATCGATCAACTTCACAAAGACCTCAAGGAGATATTATACTCATCCCACATAGACTTCCCGCATCGATCAGTCTATAAAAACAAAAGAAAAAAAAAAAGCTAACTTTTTTGTCATGGACTTTCCTATTTTGATCTCGGGTCTCTTACCAAAAAGGCATGTTGTCACACACCAGTTACGCTAAACCAACCTTCTTTCACCTCACTACCTTTTCCTTTCTAACCTTCCACCTACTCAAGGGACGTGCCGCAAATGTGAAATTTCATGATCATGTGACCTTCTTCACCCATAGAATAGTCAATCATGCAACGTATTTTTTTTAGGGTCTTCCATTCATAAGATAATTTTTGGTATGATAGACTCATCAAGGTTCTTATCAATCAGGTGCCACTTTTGTCTCCTCCTAACCATTCACCTCTTTTCTTACTTCTTGATCCTCCTTTACAGACTAGACCTTCGACACCTACATGTTAGGAATTATTTTTCCACCAAAATCACCCATATCTATTCACCATAGACAACAACCATGCCTAAATGACCTAAACTCAACCATGCCTAAACAACCTAAACTCAACCATGCCTAACTGACCTAGACTCAATCATGCCTAAAAATCAACCAACCCATCCTTCTACCTCATCATATTATTCCCTAGCTTATGGGAGAACTACATCGGCCTAAGGCCCCTTTTCATCGGGGCTATGTAGGTAGCACTCCGAGGGCATGGGGCCCTTGGAGGTTAGCTCAACCACTCTTTCCCTAACCAATTTTCCCCCTTTATATTCACATTCTACCTTAGTTAGTTTCCATTTTACACAAAACTGGAAAATTAAACAAATCATAATAACATACATACCTACCATTTCATCACAACATACATATACCTCATCATTTATTTTCCATACTACCAATAAATTGGAAATTAAATTAAACCCAAACACATGACCAAATCATGCCTAACTCACCTAGACTCCACCATGCCTATACTTGACTCCATCATGCCTATACCTGACTCCATCATGCCTATACTTGACTCAATCATGCCTAAGCCACCTAGAATCCACCATGCCTAAACCTGACTCTATCATGCCTAACTAACCTAAAATCAATTGTGCCACCATGCCTATACTACTCAATCATGCCTAAGCCTACTTCACCTAGTTTCCATTAATACAAAATAACAATGGAAATTAAAAACATACATCATTCGACACCTAAATATCATCAATTGGATAAATAAGAGATCATGTATCAATACATATATACACATATACAAATAAATACTAGTACCTCAAAACTCTCATATATAATTCACGTCTTGGCACACCATCATATATATATCTATATAATATGTATATGTATGTATGTATGTATGTATGTATGTATGTATGTATATATATATGTATATATATATATATATATATATATATATATATATATAAATATAATATATATAGTGGGGAAGGAGAAACAGTGAGATTGGTCAACACATCATGTGGGGTGATATATCATTATTATGATCATTTTATGATCTTTGTTTTGATTTATAATATAAAATCAAAATAAAGATCATATAAATGATCATATCAAGTGACTAATCATCACCCCACCTGATATCCTCTTGACTAGTCTCACCTGTCTCCTCCTCCCCACTCTGTCACCCTCCTTACCAACATCTCTACACCCTCTATGGGTCTCGGTTTGTCCCCTCCTAGCCCTCACCTGGGCTTGTCTTCCACGAACTCGTAACCTCTCCCCTAGCCCTTTCCATGGGCTCACGGCCCCTATGCTCCATAAATTGGGAGTTCTAGATCTAGTCTACTCACTAGCTGCCTACTGATATCTCTATACTTAATATGAAGGGAAATATACTATGCGATCATCAAGGTGATCTTGATAATAGTGAGCCTCATTCAGGGCATCCCTGAACCTCTCCATTGACATAATTATGCGGTGGTGTCATGGGTCTCACTACAACCTGACAAATCTACCCTTCTAATAAAGGCCTCATCCCCTGTGTTGATGCATGCCCTCCTTCACATGTGCCACGACTCTGTCTTGAGGGAAGTGCCTATAATATAGGACCTTGTTCCTATGCCTATGGGGGTACTTGTACATGTGTTTTAACCTATTCTTGTAAGGCCACAATATGTGCATATGCTACAGTGGCAAGCTAACCCTGTAAAACCTATCACATGCACCTATAAGGTGACTACCTATCCACCATCCCCATCTCCACCCTATGCGGGAACCTGTCCCTATGCTACCTGGGCCTGTAGGGCCATCACCTGAGCCTATAAAGTGGCTACATGTGCCTCTACCCCCGTATCAAATGTCCTAAACCTATAATCTATAATCTATGTTGCATAGGGTGGCCACTTGCCTGTAATACATCTCTCTACATTATGATCATAACTAGATCTAGCTTCCTTGGCCTTAGTAGTGCTTCTCATAGTTATGCTACCCACCACTTCTTATACCCATTAGTGACTCTCATCAATGTGATGATCTCATGCCTACTCTTCCTGTCTTGTAGGAACACTCGGGCATGGTGGAGATAAGGGTCTCTCCACGTCATCTCTATGGTACTATGGGAAGGGTGGAGGCACGTCTTGTGGCAGCCCAAACTATTGTCATCTAACCTTGTCTATAGGTATCATCTCGTGCTCGCTCTGGCATGCCACCCTGTATCCACCTCAAAAAATGTAATCCCTCTAGATCCTCTACCATGCCTCTATATGATGGATATCCAATGTATGGCCTCCACATGATATCAACCCTGATAGACCCTCCAACAACCGTCTGTAGTATATCACATCATATGTCACCCTCGCTGCCCTTGGTTGCCCACCAAATGGTACCCAACGTGTATATCAACTCTAGAAAGAAAGCCACCCCCAAACCAATCATGTCATGGTAGACCCACTAGGTGCACACACATGATGTGTTCGTATGCCCATGAAATGTAGTAAAAAGTACAACACATCTGAATCACCACAATCTCCCATAAGCCCATAGCTCCCTATATAACTGAACTAGGAAATTTGGTGCCTAAGAAAAGTAGACCCTCTCTCTATCATATCCTGAAGCACTCCCATTAGTGCTCATGGGAATCTCCCACCCTCATAATCTGGTAGAGAAAAACAACCTACCACCTCCATCATCAGTACAGACAACCTCGTCTCCTGTGGGTAGGTTGCATACATGTCCCCATATGTGAGACTTGCGTTGTGATAGGTCAATAGGCCCATCACCTCACCAAATACTACCACTATATGGCTCCACTAAAGCCTCGATGAGATGGAATAAACTATACGAGTCTCTCCCACAATAGGTAGCCTCGGATCTAGTACATGTCCTCTTAAGGTGACGGTCATCTCACCCATCGATAGGTGGAAGGTATTGGTCATGAATCCCATCTATCAATGAGAGTGACCATCATACTATGATCTCAAACTATCTACCTATAACGTCAAACCACGATAATTCCAACCTCAGTCATATGCTCCCACTCCTCCACGGTCATGCTGGACCACATCCATACTAATAGAGGTGGTACTCTATCCCGCATCCTAAGCTGATCTCTAGCCTACATCATCCAACACAACCATGTCAAGACTTGACTACCTCAAATCACATATTACCCACCAAACCATACCCAACCACATCAATCGTGCCTACCCCCTTTACCTAATTCACCTACAAGCCTACTAACCCTTATCATTATTACCCATTATCTCAGTTCACTTCACCTACTTACCTATCCCATATCACCACAATCATATTTTACCCTCTTCTACCTACATTCATCTTCACCTACCCCTTCTTCACCTATTTTACTTTCCTACCTAGCCCTTCTTACCCCTATTTACTCTTAACCTTAACCATCACTCGGTCACCTTGACCATCACCAGTTTTTCTTGATCATTGTCATCGGTTTTTTTAACCATGTTGGTCAATCATGTAAGACTGATCGATGCTGCCAAAGCCGAACCGACGTCGATCAAGAAACCGTATATTGATGTTGGTCTCTATCGCGGCACCCAAAATAAAAACTCATCCCCCATTCTTAAAAATTCACAAAACAACCTAAATACCTACTCCCACCCACCCAAACCTATCCTAGCTTCATTCCCCATCCTATTTAACCTACGTATGATGTTTCCACCCTCATTTCCTTCACTTTTACCCTCAAATTAAAAATTACACTCCCACCCAAATTTATTTTTAATTGAAACAATTTCAACAAAATTATTTTCAAACAAATGACAAATTCGGATTGCCTCCTACCTCATCTCGACGCCATCTCCATGGTGGAACCTCTGGTCTTTATGCGGTGGACCTCCCGCACCCTCCCACCTCCACCATGTCAAATCCACCACAAATCATTGAGCCAATAAAATCCTCACCTCCAAATGAATCAAATCAATCGAATCAATTTCATGGACCCACTAATCGCACACCAATCACCTACTACATGGCTCACCAACTCATCTCAATGCCTCGTACTGTCATTTTCAATATTCACCTTCTCTTTTGTCATTTTCTAAAAGCGGAAAAGTCAAAATGAATTTGTAAAACACATATTTTTCTTTTTTAGCCCCAAATCGACATGACCAAGTCAGGTCATGTCGTGCCTAAGCCAACTAATGTGGATTACATTATAAATCGTGTCACACCATCCATTACCTTTTGAGTCACCTCATACCCATTTTTCCTAAAAACACTATTAATCCCACAACTTTTTAACCTTACCATTACCTCTTACACCCTACCCACAAGCCTACACTACCTGTACATTTCCTTAACTGTGTTTAGGGACTTGTTCTTTACCTATACCTCGGCCTTACCTATGCCCTACCCAACATACCCCAACCTGAACCACCTTTTGGTGATGTTTGACTTCATGTACTCGTTATACCTTGTGATGTTGTTACCCATGTTGTTTAGCCTAATGACCTTACCTTTCCTATTGTCGTGTTGTTTATCCCAACCAAACCTTTGGTGTACTTGGATCATACCTAAATGTTCCTGCACCTAACCTAAGTTGTGTTTCTAAACCATATCTTGTACCCTAGATACCTAAATCACTTCAACCTCATTTGGATAACCTATCGACCTTAGACGATGTAGAGTTTGAAAGATCTTCCACCTGGTACCATATCACAATCTATACATGTGCGTGTGTTCGATTTCCATTACCTATTACCCAATATGACCCTTACCTATTACCCATATACCCACCCAAAAGTGAACCTACCCTTACCTACAACTCACCTACCATCATTTTCCTCACTTACCCATTTATCAAACCACTCACCAAATCCTTCTAACACATCATCAACTCCTAGTTTGAGGGGATCACCTCCACCCATACTTGGGAAACCTCACCTTCAACCTTACTTAGGGAAATCCACTCTAACCTATATTTGGGGCAACCACTTCCTATTTTTGTTAGCATCTTACCAATATAAGCTACATGAAAAAAAGGGAAAATGTAGACACCAAATTTAGGTCACACTCCCCTTAGTCCCCTTTAATTAATTAATGTAACGTATTCACCTAACCATGACCCCTTACCCCGCATTCATATTAATTTAATTACTTACAATTAAATTAATGCTCATCCTCACACTATTAATTAATTTAATTACTTTAATTAAATTAATTTACACCTCACCTAGCCACATCACCTAGACACCTCATCATGGACTTATTCTTAGTCTATTAATTAACTAAGACTGAGTCTCCACTTATCTTAACCAACTGGGACTTAGTCTAACCCTAAAATTAAAGTCCTATTCCTTCTCCAACAATACTCTCGCTTATCTAAATGCTAACCCTCACTTGAGACCCGGATTGACAATCAGAGCACGCCAAAATAGCAAGGATTTGCCTATTTTTGGAAAACCTAGGATTTCCTGCCTTAACCAATGTCGGTTAAGCCTCAATTGACGCCGGTCACCCTAACCGATGTTGGTTACATTATATATAGTTTTGTAACCTTTTACCCAGGTTTTTTGTTTTATAGTTTGAGAGATCTAATGTATTCAAACATGAACCAGAGACTTTTCAATGTCAAACAATGAAATACATTCAACCACATGCCCAAAAAAGCACCTAATTCTCATCCAAAGGCATTAGAACATTCACGGGAGTACTCCAGGAGGTATTACCATGACACTTACCTCCAAATTATTCATGGATCATCCACTGCCATCCTTCACCAACTAGACCTGCAAATACAAGTAAGTGTATTAGATTTGCATCATTTTGTACTTACTTAAATTGTAGTTTCATTATATTTGTTATTAGATCTTGATCTTTCTTACATTCCTCCATCCCCACCTTCCTACCAATCTACCTAACCTACCACCACCTCCCTTTTGCTTCTCGTAGCTAAATTTTAGGCATTTATGAGACTTCCTAACATTATTATACAACCCAACCATTGTCCCTCCATTCTATGTGCAATCACAAGAGATGTATAAATCTACATTTTATTTAATTACCACCAAATCACCCCCGACATGTCCATCACCTTAACCATCACCTTAACCATCATCATGATCGATACTGACCAATGTCGATTACTATGTCTCTTGTCAACTTTCACTAAACTACATCCTAAAACCTCACAAACCTCACCCAAACCTCGATACCCCACCTACAACCTTGTGATGGACCTTCCCAACTCTTTGTGTAGAAAAAAGAGAGCCTAAACACCCACTTTTGACATTTTTCCATCACCCATAAGTAATCGATATGTCAATATCATCCTCGTCATCATCATATTATACCATCATCAGTCACCTTGACCACCTTTGTCTCTGTTCTGGTAGTAAAACCGCCTTAGACCAAAAACTTCCTAACCACCCAAAATCAACCCAAACTACACCAAAGCTTATCTAGACCTTGTATGTGACCCTCGGACCACCCGCCCAACCTGCAACCCGACTCCGAGACCTTCACTATTTTAGTTATCAAGCATTTAATTGGATTAACACTAATAGTAGTCTGAGACACCTAAATAAGAACACTAGCATTAGATTCTTTTATTTGCATGTTCAATTATTTCATATTGATTTATATATCAATGGATTGACAACCGTCAAGGAAGTATCACACTTCTTGGATTTAGCTCATGCTAGGCAGTCCATGAACCTTTTCTATTAACTGTATCTTGTGGTCTTGCTATGTATTACAGGTAGTTCCTCATTTCCAAAAGGAAGCTCACACAATAATCTTGGATCGTAGAAACAAAAATGCCCACACTCAACCTTCAACCAACGTAATAATAGGTATTCCTCCTTGGCATTTTACCTTAATCTTTTCATTATCTACAACAATTTAGTGAAACAATAGTGGTCTATGAGACCACTTACAACTATACCTAACAAAAATCAACTTTCCAATATGTTATGGTGGATGTCCATTCCCTATTTTAAATCTCTCATTTTGGCATGGGCTAGAAGGATGTTGACAAAGGTTATGGAGTTTGGTTTTACACCTGCCAATTACATTTTCTTGAGAGGTTCCAAGGCCTTTTCAAAATCCCATTTTGTGCATATCCTGCAATCATTACACATACCATGTGCATGCCTAAGCACTTTGCATGTGTATCTCCCATCCCTTCTTCAGTATGCTCTGGTGTATGTTCATTTCAAAGCTCCTACTCTAACACGGGATGGGAGTATGCTATTAATTCAAATATTTGCAAGTATTTTATGGTTTAACTCATAAAAACATCTAAATGGCCATCAAATTTAACTCTTGTTGCAGAAAATTACTTGAATGATTGCATAGACACCCTACCATACTATAATAGTAATAATAAGTTTCATGTGTTGTACCAATAATACTAAATGCTTCTATACTCTAAGGTTGTAGATATCTTTGTAAATTACATGTATTTAATGTCCTCGAGACAAGACACCTAAAAGGAGGCACATCATTTAAGGCTTCATATCTAATCCTATGATTCGTAAGAATCATATTTACTATGATGTATTGAACCAAAATCATGCATAATCATGATCTACATATGGTTAATGGCATTATTTTATAGAAAGTGGTTTTCCATTCATAATACACTATGCCAACCATAATGAATGCTTCTAGCAAAAAATTCCGCTTTCAATTATCCTTTGATGGATGTTTGTATCTTGTTCTAATGCTCCCATTTTGGCACAGGTTGGGAGGATTCTGGAAAAGGTTGTGACGTCTGACTTTATACCTACAAATTGTATTTTCTTAAAAGTTTCAAAGGACTTTTCAACAAACCCATTTTGTGCATATCCTGTAATCATGACATTCCACGAGACCACATCTCTTTGAGACATTATGTCAAACAATTTGTGTTTCTTTTGTATACTTCTAAATTTACATACATGTCTACAAAGGCACTTATGCAACTCCAACATCTAACAAAAATCTATTTTTTTATTTATATTTTGTTGGATGTCCACATTTTGCATATATGTCTACCATAACACTTACAACTACAACAAATCCTCCTTCATTAATGATTTTATGGATGTCCATACTCTGTTCCAAAGCTCCAATTTTGGCACCGGATAGGAGGATGTGTGAAAATGTTGTGGAGTCTAGATTTACACCTACCAATTTTATTTGGTTCAATGCCTCCATGGATTTTTCAACAAACCCATTTTGGGCATATCCTGCAATCATGGTGTTCCATAAGATGACTTCTCTGGTTGAGCCATTTCTTTGAAAAGCCTTAAAGCCTTGTTAAGGACACCATATTGTTTATATCATGCAATCAGGGCATTCTATGAAACCACACTTTTTGAGGCATTTTGTCAAACACCGTGTGTTCTAGTTTATGCTTCTATATTTTGCATGCATGTCTACTAGCGCATTCTTAGCAATGCATGTCTATAATAGTTGAAGAAAAATGTTAGCATCTACTGAGGATTTGTGTGTAGTAAGAAATCTTTGTTGCACATCCTTTAACAAAACCTCTATAAATAATGTTTTAATTTTGAGATTGAGATTGGTAGTGGATGACACTTTGTATGATTATATTTAAAATGTTGGAAATGTGCATAGTTTCTCAATTTAATTGTACCACAATGTGATTGTTTTCATCGTCGAAATTAGATTTACAAACATATTCTTATTTTTATGAATGGCAATGATGTGGCCCATGGTAGTTACTACAGACACTAACAACAATCGACCATAGAAAATATCTACATTAATGACTATATCGGATGGCTTCCAATCTAGTTTTTATCTGTCAACAATACATACATATCATATAATATTTAGTCTCCTACCTTATTATCATTACAGGGTAAAATGCAATCAATATGAAATAATTCCCTTAACACTTGTTGCACATTATTTCCCGAATACGAGAAAGGAAACTATCGATGCCTATGGTTTTGTGAAACAAACTCTCCATCTAGTGATTGTGTGACAACGAAAATCAGGGAACAACAATGTAGGAAAAAAGGGGCCTTTGGGAAGATTTGTTGGGAAGAGAACACTTCCCAACAAGGATCTTCCCAAAATGGATGCCTCTACGAAATATTTTTAGTAATAAATTTTTTTATCATCACATCTCCGTAATCCATTCCAAAGCGCTAAATGATGCCGAGAAAAGTGTTTCTTTGAAACACAAGCGGTTCACTTAGTAAAAGTATGGTATAACACATTCGTTCGAAGGGTATTATATAATACTCTTAATTCTAGTTTTTACCTCTAATTATTCAATTGATAATACCCCTCTCGTTATATTATTAGAATGAAAATACCCCTATTTTTTCCATGTACCTTACTTACCCATTTTTCCATGAAAAAATTATATTAAACATAAAATATATCATATGTCTCACTCAATTTTTTTTAATATCTATTTTCTCTCGAAAGATAGTTTGAAGCCATTTAATACCTATTACAAATTAACTTATAAATGTTAAGATTTAATCATTTATCAATAGTTCTTCAAATAATTAAGATGGTGAAATACTATCACTTGTGTTGAAAAGCACACTCAATCCTAGTTTTCTACTATATTATTATTTCTTGGTTAAGAATCTATTAGGAATAAAACTTACCTTAATTCACCATTAGCTGATATTTGAATAAATGTAATAAGTTAAAGTATTTAATTTTAATACTATAAACTTATGTCAATAGGTATTAGTTATCCTTAGTTGTTAGTTAACTAAGTGATAGTGTTCTCATCCCAATGTTTCTCGGATCATGTTCTATCTTGCATATTTTGTTCCTAAATGATTTCCATGAGGGACAATAGGAGCGATTAGGGGCAATGATGCAGCTAGAATTTACTAGATAACACCCTAGTCACGCTGGAACATCACTCATCCTTGACTGGGTGCTCACCGGAAGCGCACAAAGGTACTAGGTCCCTCTTTAGGGTTGTTGTAACAGGATGTTAACATGATGAAGGAAGAAACACATAGATTCATAACTAATCCCTCATTCTCTGATACATGCATGCTACCTCGATCTATGAAAGAAAAATCTTAAATAGTAATCATGACTGAATTAATAACATGCACTACTCAATTACACATAGAATGACACTTAGATTCAGCCAATATCTTCCATCTATTAATAAATACAGAAGCTCCTTATAGTATTGTCAACCTATACCAATGCGCGTATGGAATTGATACAATGATTCAATCATTCTCTGTCACACACACATACATCTCTCTTTATAATATGTACCTAACATCATATATATATGGTGGGGACTTGCCCTTAACCAATTATCTATTCCAAAAATAGACCACATGCTCTTGATAGCCATACATCATTTACAAGCATAGCCACACATGCAAGTGTGCTATCTATAGTCCTCTTGCAGTTAACTGAAGTGTCAATTCTATTCTCATCTCGTCTCCATGCAAAAATGCTTTGATCCACTTCTCCAAAGATAGACAATGCGTGGGCGCACGTCTCTGCATCGTTGGTGTATTCCGTATGCCATATTCTAAAAATAGGTCTTCATGCTAAAAATCAGCTAAGTCCCAAAATCTAAACTTGCCTTCTGCGCGGTCCTTCCTTCCTATCCTTCCGCACCCTTGGTTCTGGGCCTTCTATCCCAAACAGACTCCTTTTGTGATCTTTAACAAGTATTCTTTGATCAACATTACCCCACACTAATCTCATTTTCATCTTGACAATGGGTATATCCAAAATTTGAAGGAAAGAATAGAGGAATGGAAAGAAATTGAATGAAATAATGTAGATAAATAAATATTTTTATGTGGTTATGAGGCAACGTCATCATCGTATCAGTTTGTAGTATCAACTCTGGATACTCCTCCTTTATTTCAGCCTCCAATATTTGTCATTCAGTGAGTGCTTGCTCTACTTTTTCTGGGATGTCCACAACAATGGATTCCAACTCATCCCTCGCAATCTCTCCTTTCTCATTTTGTAGAACCAACACAACACTTTGGACATTGATGTCATTCTACCTTCTAAAAGGTCCATCTTCTACGTAATTAGCTTTCCAAGCTCTTCTAGCCGAGTCTTGTGTGGCTCTTGTGTTCTTTGCCCGTGCCTCGTGCTTCTATTTAACCATTGATAATCTTTCACGTGCGGCAAAATGTCTCATCTTTCATCACTTTACTCGGATCTTGTTGTTCTCTTCAAGGGTCTTGATGTTGATAAGTGCCTCTGGAGCTATGCATACATTTAAAGCTGGTCTGCTTTCTTCAATACTTCTGTAATGCTTGCATAGCCCTTCATAAGATGCAATTTTTCTCATCACTGATGCTTTCTCCCGTTTGGCATCTTGTTCTGAGCTTCCTGGTGCTTGCATACATAGAGTTTCATCTTCAAGTACCAAGTCCACCAACTTTCCCACATAGTGTATCGCTGAAGGAAATTTCTATGGTACCTTGGCCTCCAAGTGTGGCCTTGCTCTGATTACATTATCCCCAATCTCCTCTGTGATGCTTATAAATACCTCGTTCTTCTTCTACGTGAAGTCCCTCTCCTATGGAATGCGCTCTATCTCTGCGTCATTTGTCTTCAAATCCTCACCCAACACTCGATCATGGTATCTTTTTCCATGTTTCTTCTAACCACCTTAGCAGAAACATTCACCAACGTATTGCTGACCTGCTCATCTGACATGACAGTAGGCTTTAATGTCATGTGTCTAGATTGAGGTGCCTTCTTCAATCGTCTCAAAACGCATGAATCTTTGCACACATCAAAGTTAAGCTCATCCATGTGGGTGTGCATTGACCATGATAGTTGCTTTCGAGTGCGCATAGTCACCATATCCTCATCCATTAACTCCCAGCCAAATAAATCCTTCTACACTATCATGCTCTGGAAGCGGGCGTAGACAATTTTTCCTGTGCCCTCTACATACGCCATGGCTAGTGGAATGTGCTCTCCACTTGTTCTTCTAGACCTTTGTTGCTTAGGAACTTTAGCCTCCAAATTTGGGACTTGTGTCTCCATGTCCTAAACATCCTCTGTAGTTGTCTCCTCTGGTCTTTTCTCATCCTCTTCTTTTCCCTTTGATACCTCACCTTGTTCTTCTATGTTCTCTGGAAGTGTAGGAGGATCAAGTGCACTTTCCTCTAAGTCTTTTGCCTCCTCATTCAACTTTAGTTTCCTCCTTCTCTGTGTGGTCACTTCCTTTTATGGGGAGAGTCTGGGTGATTTACGTATAGTGGTTGGAGTAGCACCTTGGGTCCTTGTTCTCCTAAATACCCTTTTAAACCTATGCTCCCCTTGGACTACATTCAATTCCTCATCATCCCCCTCTTGTGGCTGAGGTGGTGTAATGACGTGCTTAACTTCACCCTTATTTATAGGATGTCTCCTACCCCTATGCTCCAAACCACCACTATCTTCGTGGTCCTCCTCCTCATCCTACACTTCAATTGGCTCGGGTGGCTTAGGCACCATGATGTTCTCCACTATACGCTTTCCTTTTGGTGGTCCTGGAAGTGAAAACTCACCTTCCACATATTTGTTATTTTCCATCTTCAGCTTTAACTAGAGATACAATAATGTTTCCCCCACATCTACTACAGCCAAGCTTATTGACTTGATATTCAATACTTCTAAAATGATCCTCTCTGTATAAGCACTTTTTCCAGATACACATACTTTTTCCTCAACGTATGGTAATCACAGTATACCTTATCTGCATTGAAGACCAGTCATTGTGTGTCTATAAATCTATGAATAGATTCTTGGAAATACCTTACAGTGAATGCGTAAGGTAATTTGCACCAAGGGCTCCAAACTCCATCTTTCATTGGGAAGTGCAGGGATGTAAAAATGTTGATATACAACAAACTGAACTTGTTTCCCTACCACTGCTGGTAGGTCCTTTGGGATGTGCCACTCTTCCCCAAATGCCACACGAGAGCTGTCATACCATTTCTCCACCCTTTGCTTTACATCATCTGTCATGGCCCCCTTGCATAGGTACTTGCTAAATCTTTTAGCTGGGGACTTGTTCTCCATGGGGTATTCCCATACTTTCTCCTTTGGTCCATCTGGTACTCTGATCTCCATGAATACTAGTGATAGTAGAACAACCCCAAAGCTGATCTTCCCTCATGTGTGTGCTTCTTTGACTATTTTCTCTGTAATATAGCCTACAATGTTATAGATTGTCCCTTCTAACATCTTATGTGCCACATGTAACCACATAGTATTTACCTATGACCACCACTCCTGATCATATCTTACACACCACATGTAACCACATAGTATTTACCTGTGACCACCAATCTTGATCATTCAACTTGGTAACAAGGTGTGCTGCAGCTTGTACAGCTGGAAAGTTCTTTAATTTTTTTATGTCCATTCTGCGCGGACCCTTCAGGTACCCCAAATCCTTTTTGGTCTTTACAATCATGTATTTTTCTGTGAGATCACCTTTTATGTGCTCTCTTATAGCCTTCAAACCTGTAACTAATGATACAAGTGCAAATGAGATTCTAACTCTACGTCCTGCAAAGTAGAAGAAGTCTTCATGCACCCTACTCATGAGCCACTGACACAAGGGCTCATACTTCCTGAAATATGAAAGCTCATACAACTGGTAGACCCCAATTCTCTTCAAAATATTTTCACCCACATCGTCATATACTTTGGTATGTCATTTGCCATGCGCTTTTTCATTCTAGCTATGAGCAAGGAATCGAACTCCTTATTCTACAAAGTCCTGTTATTATATTCACTTAATTTTCTCTTTCGATGGCGAATCCCATTCTTGGTCGATGATGAATCCTTCAGATATTGCATCTCGAAAAATGGCTTTCAAGTGCCATCTCTTTCTCCTCAATCACCACCTTCTTATTTCCTTTTCTTGTTGTTGTAGATGCCTTCTTCGGTGTCATTTTTACCTTGCAAATGTCTCTTCAACTCTGCAACTTTGCGAATCCCATTCTTAGTTGATGATGATTCCTTCAGGATATTACATCTCTCGAAAAATGGCTTTCAGGTGCCATCTCTTTCTCCTCAATGACCACCTTCTTCTTTCCTTTTCTTTTATGTTGTTGTAGATGCCTTCTTCGGTGCCATTTTTACCTTGCAAATGTCTCTTCAACTCTGCAACTTTGCGAATCAAACCCTTTCTCGATTCAACTACGCCTTAGGTTGAAACTTAGTAACCTAACTCTTTTCTATCTCCCTACTTTGCTAAAACCATTCCACACCGGGAAACAAGCTTCTTGTCACACAAATCTAGTTTTCATGCTTGGTTTCACACTCTTTGCACCTTAACTCGATCACTCGGCTCTTCGCACTTGGCTCTTCGCACTTGGCTCTTTTCTTAAATACTCTTAGTTACAATGATAAAAATGAATCCACATTCCATCCTTATATATATTTTTTCAAATTTTGATGCATTTATTGCTCCTTCGCCTACCAAATATCCCCTCATTCATGGACCAAATCCATTTGTTCCACACGGTACATATTTGTGCCCAGTATATAACCTTCTAGCACTCCTCCCTACCCTCCGGTCACGAACTTCTCTTTATTGCGTGCTCCCGTGCTCCGAGTACCTCATCATTGTACCTTCTCCTAGTAGCTATCATGGCCTCCACTTACCTCACGTTATATTGTTATTTCATTCATCTCCATCCTTGGTCACTTTTGAGAAGCAATCTTCTTTTGACTTAAAGCACACCCATAACAGCTTATTCCTTTCACCTTTCAATTCCCACATTGTATTTTTCTTGGATAACTACAACCACCCCACATGAAAATTATGTGCAATCCTCTGTGCATAAACATTCTTCATACAATAATTAGCTTCATGTGCGCAAGCATGCTTATTACACAAAAACAACAACTAAATTGACAAAGCATAGTGACAATGAAGGAAATATAGAATTGAAAACCTAATCTAAATGGAAATAATACCTTATTACAAACACCAAGAAGACTTATTTATAGTAGGGCTTCAACCTACTCCCGTTAAAGTAATCTGGTTAGTCGTGTTCCATCAAGTGCTTCTAACTGGAAAGCACCTGATTCAAGTATAGAAGTGATAACATACAGCCCCAACCAATGTACTTTGAGCTTGCCTGGATGGTGCAAGAACTTTGAGTCATAAAGAAGTACCATTTTTCCAATCTCAAACTTCTTATCCCTTATGTTTTTATCATGCCATGCCTTCTTCCTAGCCTTTTCTTGCTTCTGAATCCATCGTGATATGGCTTGATGCTCATCCAGTTGAATCATCTTTTAATACGCTCTTCTAAAGCATGTTCATCAGCTAGACCTCCAGTGTGCACAATGTGCAAAGAAGGTAACATAAATTCTATAGGGAGAATAGCTTCTGTGCCAAACACCAACTGAAACGGTGTGGCTTTGTTCAATCTCTTGTAAGTTGTTCTATATGCCCAAAGAATAGCTGATACTTTGTCATCCCAATCCTTTCTCCCAAAATCATAATTTTTGTCAAAGTCTAGCTCAAAATCTTGTTGAAGGCCTCAACAATTCCATTTTCCTGAGGATGATAAGGTGTAGTTTTATGGTGTGCAACCATAAACTCATCTAATAGGATCCTGATTGTCTCATTCAAAAAGTGTGTACCTCTATCACTTGTCAAGGTTAAGGGACATCCATATCTTATAAGAACATTCTCCCATAGAAACCTAGTTTTTGTGGTTGTCATCTGATCCTTGGTAGGTGCTACGTTTTCCCACCGCGTGAGATAATATGTGCAACTAATGATGATATAGTGTGATCTAGTCCTGTGTGTGGCTAGTGAAATAGGTCCTACAAAATCAATGGCCCATTTCTCAAACAGTTTGGCACTAGTGATTAGTCTCAAAGGAATCTCATCTCTTTGCCTTAGTTTTCCTAGGCACCGATAATGATCATCACACACCTTATAATATTCGTTCACGATCATTATACAATGTCTCCCACCATAATCCAACAAGTAGGATCTTCTCGGGAAGTCGCATCACCTGCATAATGGCCTCTTGCAATACCACCATGAGCTTCTTCCATAATATCCTTACGCTCATGCTCTAATACACAACGGCGTAATACTTCATCTCTTCCTAGCTTGTAGAGGTCACCACTGATTAACATAAATAGTGCCACGTGTATAAAAAGTTGCTTCTTTTCTAATGCTTTCATTCCTTCTGGTGCCATACCTGTTCATAGAAAGACAACAATGTCTTCTAATTCTATGGGCGCGCGTTGTAACCTATATAACTATGCATCCGGCATTGTTTCTTCAATTGTTTGTGCATCCTCTCCTTGAATTGATTATAGATAAATGATTTGGTCCATAATTTCTTTTCCCTGGCTTCACCACAAATGTGAAGTCAAACTCTTGAAATAGGAGCACCCATCTACATATGCGCCCTGTAAGACGGGCTTGTTTACCAAGTACTTCAATGCCATTTGATTTGTGTAAAATACAAATGGTGTTGCTAACAAGTACCATCGAAACTTGTACAATGCATAGATCATTGACAAATCTCTGAGCTCTATAGTTGTATAATTGTTTAGCAGGAGTTAGCTTCCTACTAGCAAAACATATTGGATGATCTATAATACCTTCGCCAGTTAAGCTAACACATCACCAATGGCCATGCCGAGGGAAAGCGTAGAACGGGTGCGGTAGTAAGTCTCTCTTTTAGTATCTCAAACACACACTGTTGTGGTTCTCCCCAATAAAATGTAACTTTCCCCTTTAGTAATTCTTCCAAGGGTGCAACAAGTTTGGTATACCCTTTTATGAATTTTCTATAATATCCTGTATGACCTAAAAATCAGTGCACCTCACTTTGACTGGTAGGCACTTCCAGGCCTAAAATGACTACAATCTTGGCTGGATCAAATAACAAACCTTCCTTGTAGATTATATGTCCTAGCAGTATCCCAAATGGCATAGCAAATATGTAATTCTTGGTGTTCAAAGAGATAATCAATTATCTTCATCGTTCAAACATTAAGCGCATATTGTCACAATGATCTTTCACAAGCCCATACACAGTCAAATCATCTAGGTAGACCTGTAAGAAGTTGTGAATAAAATATTTAAATTCTTGAATAACTATGCGCAAGAATACAAAAAGGCACATTTTTCAATCCAAATGGCATCATAGTATAGGAAACACTACCCCATTCAAGTAGTAAACGTTTTCTTTTATTGATCCTCATGAGCAATCCTAACTCGATGATACTCGAAAAATCCATCTGGGAAGGAATATATTTCATGCACTACAACTCCTTCTAGTATTTCCTTAGTGAATGATGTATGGAATGGATCTATGACACATGCATCATGTAGCTCCCCGTAGTCCACACATATCCTAATCCATCCATCCTTGATAATAATCATCATTGGGCTAACCCATTTAGACTCATCAATGGGCTTGATAATTCCATTTTTCAACATTTTATCAATTTCTTCTTTCACCTTTTTGCGTAAATTAGGATTCATTCTATAAGGTGTCTTCCTAATCGCCATGAAAAATAAGGTTTGTTGCATTACTCAAGAAATAATCAGATGTCTTGGCCTACTCTTATGATGAACTCAAATCCTTCTAGCCAAAGGAAATGCATCACTCAATTCCTTTGAAGCAGGGTGTTAATCCCTTCAGGAAGAAACAAAGGCCGTACAACCCAAAGATTATTGATACCATCAAGGAGGAGGTAAAAAATATGCTTAATGCAAGGATCATCTTTCCCATCCACCATTCAACGTGGGTGGCTAACATTGTGCCAGTGTGGAAGAAGAATGGTGAAATAAGGATATGTGTAGATTTTTGCAACTTGAACCAAGCATCACTAAAGGACAATTATCCTCTTCCTATCATGGACCATATCCTACAAGCAGTCACTAGATCTAAAATGCTTTCATTACTTGATGGATTCTTAGGATATAATCAAATCAAATTGGCAGAGGAGGATCGTACCAAGACAGCCTTTGCAACACCTCGGGGCACTTTTGCCTACAGCAGAATGCCTTTTGGCCTAATCAACGCAGGAGCTACATTCCAAAGGGTGATGGATTTGGCCTTCAAAGATCTAAAGCATTGTATTTTCATATATCTTGATGATCTCACAATATTTTCAAAGAAGAGGGGAGATCATATCTATCACTGGAAAGTACTTGCAAGGTGTAGAAAACATGGCATATCACTAAATCCAAAAAGTGCATTTTGGAGTCACGAGAAGGCAAGTTATTGGGACACATCAGAACAAACATGGAACACACATTGATCCCGAGAGGATTAGATCCATTCAAGCATTAGCCATTCCCACAAGCAAGAAAGGATTTCATTCATTCTTCGAAAGGTGAACTTTATTCATCGTTTTTTTCCCGAGTCCATTGAGTTGACGAAGCACATCACTTCCATGATGAAACCACAAGAAAAATTCAAATGGAACAATGAAGGAAAGGCAACATTCAAAGAGATCAAGAAATCCAATGCCAAGGCTCGACTCTTGTATCTCCATATTTTAACAAAGAATTCATCATGTATTGTTATGCATCGTAAAAATACCCTCTCTTTCGTTCTCGTTCAAAAATGATGAAGGTGTGGAAGCACCTATTTCTTTCATGAGTCATCCTCTGAAAAAGCATGAGCTAGAATACAACCAATTGGATAAGCATGCCTATACAAAGGGTGGTCAAGGCTGTAAAAAACTTTAGGTTTTACATCCTCAATTCCCATATGGTGGTGATGGTCCCCTGCAAAGGCAATCAAGTCCATCTTGACACAACAGATCCCGGAGCTAAAAGAGGAAATTGGATTGTAAAGACTCAAGAATATGACTTGGAGATTCGACCCTCCAATCTGTAAGGGGAAATGGCTTGTGCAAGTTGATTGTTGAAGATGAAACACTCAAAGTTCAACATGGCGAAGAAAACTATGCTTGCTCAACTTGTTCAGAAGACAACCCACATGTTCTCTTTGTCACCACTACTTGATGAGTGGTATGCTGATATTTCCTATTACCTAACTTATGGAGAATGCCCTCCCCATCTTGATTACAAGAAAAGGAGAACACTCAAGCTGAAGGAAGCTAAATTTGTAATCTGGAATCATGCGCTTTACAAAAGAGGCATGGATGGTTGTTTCCTCAGGTGCGTAGATAAAGAGCAACAAGAAAAGTTGCTTAAAGCATACCATGACCAAGCATGTGGTGGACATTTTTCAGAAATGGTCACTACACATAAGATCCTCTGAGGAAGGTATTATTGGCCCACCATCTTTGCTAACGCTCAAGATTGGGTTTCTAAATGTAAAGCATGCCAATAGTTCACTGGAAGACCACAACTCACTACATTACCACTCAGCCTGTGGTTATTGAAGAACCATTCCAACAGTGGGGGTTGGACTTCATTGGTGTTCTGAACCCTCACTCAAGTGCAGGGCACACCTATGTACTCATAGTAACAGACTACTTCACCAAATGGGTGGAAGCCATTCTGACCAAACAAGCCAACACTGAAACAGTATATCATAGGAGAATATCATAGTCCGTTTCGGAGTGCCACAAAATATTGTAGAAGATAATGCCACCCATTTCTCTTCAAGAGCGCCACCAACTTTTGCTATGGCTACGAAATCTCCCTAACTCATTCTTCTGACTACTATGCACAAGGAAATGGACAGGCCGAATCAAGAAACAAGAACATTGTGACCATTGTCCATGAAGCTTGTAAATGAGAATCAAAGGAATTGGCATAAAAGGTTGTACGACACATTGTGGGTGGATAGAATCACTCCCAAGAAGGCAATAGGTATGTCACCATTCCAACTGTTGTATGGAGTCGAAGTAGAAATTCCTCTCACAATTGAGATGCTAGCTCTCAAGCTGCTACAAGCAATAGAAGATGGTCAGTACAAGGATTCCATTGACAAGAGGATCCTCTTTCTTGAGAAGTTGGAAGAAAATAGACTCCAAGTGGTGGATCGCATTAAGGAGAACCAATTGAAAGTAAAGAAGATTTTTGATAAGAAGGCCAAGGCAAGAGAATTCAAAGTTGGAGACTTCATCCTGCTATGGGACAAGAGAAGAGAACCAAAAGGCAGCCATGGAAAGTTCAATTCATTATGGCTTGGTCCATTCTAGATTCATGAAGCTTGTGGCGAGAACACTTTTCTTCTCTCATATTTGGATGGAACGCCACTGGAATTTCCTTAGAGCGGGAAATACTTGAAATTGTATCATCAATGAAAGTGGGTTGTCCCCCGCCTTGTACCATAGGTGATTTTTAGGTGTGTTTCCCTTTTTTTTGTGGTTTTGTTTCCCCTTCTGTTGTGTGTCATGTGTTTCCTTCCCGTTGTGTGTTTGTGTGTTTCCTTCTTCTGATATTTCTTTCTTGAAGTTATACATGACTCTTAAGGCCCAATGGATAAGGCATTGGTCAATGAATTATAGGGTCTAGAGATTGAGATTCTGGATTCCCATGTCATGTCTTCACTATGCTCATTCCATGTCATGTCTTCACTATGCTCAGTCCATGTCATGTCCCCAAGCTAGAGCTAGTTGTCGCCCTCAAAATCCCCCTCATTTTCTAAGTCAAATTTGAAGATTTTGAGCTCCCACCCTCCATAAGTGTTCAAGTAAAGTTGGAAGTCTAAAAAGATAGAGAAATTCATGCTTTGAAGTTGTTTAAACTCTCCAGATCTGCACGTTTTGATAAATTTTTGTTTTCCTATCTGGATGCGTGAAAATTTTATTGTTGTCCTCATTTGATTGAAATTGTTGATCTTTCTGTGGCCATGGATTTTGAACCTTGTATTTTTCAATCCCTTGGTTCATGAAAGAAATTTGAAAATTGGGCGTGAAATGGTGGAGTTTTCTTCTTCTCTACATTTTTCCACAGTCGTGAATGACGGGTGTTTTCTTCCCCATCAAATTTTGGCTCCATTATCCATAGGTACGTGGACATATCTAATTAGAGGCGAGTTGATGGAGAAATTTGTGTTTTTGAGCCTTTATGTAAAAAGGGATAAAATTCATAAAGTGACCCGCAGCCCCGATCATGCTATGAGGGAAAAAGTCAAATGTTGAGCCCGCATCAAAAGAGTCAAAGCGGGGAGGCAGATCGTTAGGGAGATTTGAGAATTTGAGCCTTTTTCATTAAAGGGGCTTAAAGTTAAAAGTGACTTACAACCCCTCCAAACACAAAGGAAAAATTCAAATCTTGGGCCCGCCATTGGAAAGTCAAAGTGGGGAAGTGGGTTGGTGGAGAACTTTGAGGTTTTGAGCCTTTTTGTAAAAAGGGCTAAAAGGCATAAAGTGACCCACACCCCAATCATGCTATAAGGGAGAAATTCAAACATTAAGCCCGCATTGAAGGTCAAAGCAGGTGGGCGGGCCGGTAGAGTAATTTGTGTTTTTGAGCTGCATTGAAAAAAGGTAAAATTATAAAAGTGGCCCGTGACTCTATCTCCACTCAAGTGAGGCCATGTGTCAAGACCATATCAAAAGTGGGTGAGCGGGCCAAAATGTTCCAAAATGCCAAATCTCTATAAAGTCACAAAATGCAAAAGGAATCCTCCACGCCCGCTCCAATAAATTTCTCCCACTTGGATGACTCTAGTTTAAAGTTTCAAAGGAAAGATGAACGGTTCAAATTCAAATTTACAAAACAAGTGTAATGGCTGCATTATGAAAATTCTAGTTTTTTCCGCCATTGGTGTTTCTTCGCGAATCAAGAATTTGAACAAATGCGAATGATTGAAAAGATTATAAACCATTTCTTGCTAAAAAAGAAGAAGTTGTAACCATTTCTTGGAGGAGATTTAATGGCTTCTTCATGCCATTTTACATGGTTGACAATTGATCTTGAAAACTCACGAGTGCATTGTACTTAGAGAAAGCAAAGGAGATAGCCATTTTCTTCTACTTCCCTCCATTCTCAAATTTCTTCGATTCCCACATTATGTACAACTTCATTTTAAGTATCAATACAAGAAGAAGTATTTTGTAGCCTTTTTTTGATGAGAATATTTTAGAAACTTTGAGTTCACAATCTTATCTCATCTTGTTGTCATTTGCAGGGTTGTTTCTTCTCAAATGCATGTGTTAAAGTTTCTAACTAATGTGTGCAGGAATCTAATTTTCTACCTGCAACATTAGTTCTCCTACCTCTTTTCTCACTCCCTTTCCCACCTTCATAGCAAATTACCTCCTTACGAGATAATTGAAAGCATTTTCCATAGGGTCGCTGGGACCGCTGCCTGTCGATCCCCGAATGAAAGGCTGCCACATAAATCCATGTTTTTTGTGCATGCATACATGACATAGCCAGATTCTTTTGGTTAAGTAGAGGGAATTCGATTCCCAGTGATGTTGGCAAGGAATTCAAAAAAATTTCCACTCGATAAATTCCCTCTCCAACACATTGAATAAAGAATATTGTTGTATTTAAGTTTTCTTGTTCTCCCATCGAGATTCGATACTCCTCTCATCGTGATCACTTTTACATTTGATAGCTATATATAAATAAATAAAAGATTATATTTGGTTGCATGCACGTGGTTTATGATGCATTGACGTGGAGGCTCCAACAACAAGCTTTATGGTTTTGACAGACCTACAAACACGTGTCTAAACAAGATCTCAACTCCAAAAGTTTGCCTTTTATTTCGTGGCTCTACCATTAGCACCTACGGCCTTGGAACCTACACGTTGCATGTGGAATACTCCTGTAGTCTTGTTGAATAGTTTCAATCTTATATTGGTCTCATATATATGTAAGTCGATCAAATAATTGTTGCTTTCCTCGTCTATTGACAAACGTTTGTATTGTGTCTTTGTATCTTTTAGGTGAATAGGTGTTTTATAATTGTGTAGTTTTTATAGAAGTGTAGTTTTTGTATTTTTTTATGTCTTTTACTTTGGTTTTAGTGGTCTCGTTTTGTAATTAGATAGTTAAATGGTCATTTTGAAATCAAAATTCCATTAGTCATTATTTATTAGTAAAGTCATTTAATAGTTTGATGCTCAAGTCCATTGAGTAAAGTTATTTGTAAGTTGAATATTCAGTGTGTCAAAATGAGTCATTAGTTTCTATAATGGGTCATAATTTTATAGTGGTCGTATCCATCATTGACAATATTTATCGGGTCCGTCTTGTTATTATTGATTCAATTTGTCAAATTTTTAGCCATATTATGTCAAAAGTTTTATCAGGAGATTTTTTATTAAATTCACTATCTTGGTCATTTTATAGTCATCAAAATTTGTTTAAAAAAATTGCCTTATGGATGCATTTTCGATGTTACCCAACATCTAGAAAGTAATGTGTTTCACATTGTGGGGGGAGATAAAATAAACCAAATGTGGAAAGTATTGAGCATCCAAGTGAAATCTAGCTGAGTTAGCAATATTTTCATGGAGGACGGAGGTAACGGAGAAGGAGGTCAATCAACGACCTCTCGTTAGTCACCAAAAATGGGGCTGCATGAAGCTATGGTGGAAGTGTGTGTATATGTGTGTTTTCTTTTATTTTAGATTTTTAGTATGATTTCAAAGTTCATGTTTGAATAAGTGAAATGTTCACATTGAAGGGGGAATTGGAACATGGTCTCAATGTTTAATTTTCCTCTATTTAGTTTATATTCAATAAGCAGTGGTTCCTACATGATTCCCTGAAGGAAAGACATAGTGGAAAGATGAAAGCACAAGGAAAAGTAGCATCATGATATTGAGGTTGTTGGTTGTCCTATAAAACCATCCTTTGTTGAGGTTGTTGGTTGTCTGTAAAACCATCCTTGTTGAGGTTGTTGGCTATCCTAAAAAACCATCCAGGATCATGAGCACGCATGGGCGACAAGCTACAAAAGGAAGTGTGATTGTTGTTTCTATCATGTCAACATTAGGGGAGTGTATATTGGGAATTAATAATGTTAACAATAGGGGAGTGAATGTTACCAAAATATTGTGTAACATTATTAAATAAATTGTAATATTATTAATAATGAGTTTATAGAACTCATATTAATAATATAGTTGTAATAGTTTTATTATTGGTGAGTTGTGAGAACAACTCACGTAGCTATTTTAGTGTGAGAGATATCCTAGAGATTAGCTAGAGATATCTTAGGGATTGGAGAGAGATATGTGGGTTGTTGAGGATTGAGATCACCCTCCTCTATAATGTAAACTCTATCAATGTAATTGATATCCTGGATGAATTCAATTTGCATATTATAATATTCAAGTGTTTATTGCTTATTTTATTGTTCAATTTTTATTAGAGACACCACAACCTATTATTCTCGTTGTTCTAAGGGGTTGTCCACTGATGAAACTATGAGGATAAAAAATCCCGAACCATAAAATCATGAAGCAACAAAGGAGATGTGCTCTCCCATCATAAAATGCAAATATCAACTGATTGATGGAATTGAAATTGTTCTTCATATAGAGGAAGATTCTAATGGGTGGAAAAAGGTTCAATACAAGAAGAACAAAAATCTACTTCCACCTCCTAGATACATTTTATTGTTTCGTTGTTGTTGTTACTCGCTTTTATCTTTCTAGGGTTTTGTTGTTCTCTTGTTGTTGTTTTGTAGCTCCCCTATTTATTTTTTTGTTGTTCCTTCTTCATTGTGTTTGGTTCTTTTTTGTATGCACCTTCTTTGAATATTTGGGCTTTGGCCTTTTGTACCCTGGGTAGGATCCCGAGTCAAAAACCTTGGATCATAAATTGAAAAAATTGTTTGGTTTCTTACAAATATATATCAAATATAAACATTTGATTTGGGATTTTGTAAAAAATGTGAAAATTGAATGTTGAACTTGGAGGCCTGAAAGTTGGAAGTTGGAACTCATTTTTATACAATTATAAGCTTGCGCAATAATGAGTCCTTTCTTTCAAATTTTGTAATTTTTGTAATTATAATTTAAAATAGTATTTTAATACTCTCAAAAACTTTAATGGAATTTCTAAATCATTTATTTTATTATTGAAGATACAATTAATTAGGTACTATCGATATTTATGAAAAATAATTATATATTTGATAAACTATGAAATTGATTAATGTAGCATATTTTTTATTGGTTTATAATTGTATAACAAAGGCCCAAGGATTTATAAAGACTAAGTTTGTTAAAATCATTTAAATTCAATCAATTAGAGAATCCCACATAGATTTGTAATTATAATGCAATTTAGAAAATATAAAAGATAAAATTTGCACTAGAGAAAAACTCACCATAAAAGTTTATGTAAAATTTTATTTAATAAATACCAACATTCTTTGAAACTTAAATTTTTATTATCAATTAGCTATCTATTTTATGTGTCCATGGTGTTCTCTCTACACGGAGAATAGAGTAAGAACAATTAAATAGACGTTATTTGGTTGACAATGGGATGGGTAATTGTTGTTCATGAAGTTGTAAGGATTGATCTCTCCCTACCTATGGATCATCATTAGGAGGTCAATGATTTATAAAAAAATTATTTATCTCCAATCTCCCAAATATATAATTTAAATGTGTGTGTGTGTGTGTGTGTGTGTGTGTGTGTGTGTGTGTGTGTGTGTGTGTGTGTGCGCGCGTGCGTGCGCGTGCGTGCGTGCGTTCGTGTGTGCTAATAATTGATATACATAATTTTTATGTACATATTAAATTTTGAATGTTAAATGACATTTACGTAAATTTTTAGACCCTCACCTAATTTTTTTGTGACATGTAACCTTGAACATCAAAATTGAACACTGCATATTAAGGTTGATGATTTGATAAGAAAGCAAGATCCGTAATTAGACGAGGATTTTAAATTGAGGGATCTCATAATAAATACACTTTGGTTTTAAAGAAGCAAACAACTACAATTTTATTAAAAATATTACATGATAATTAGAAAGTAGAGAGTATATAAAAACACAAGGTATAAATAGAAAGTGTTTAAAATAAGAAAAAGGAAAACTTATATTTGGGGGAGCTAATAATAGCGTTAATCTATTACTCCATTGAACTTGGCATGTTGAGTAGATAGAAAGGTGCCAATTTTAAAACTAGGCGGGTTCATATTTAAATATGAATTAGAAAATACTATGGATTCAAAGAACCTAATATGAAAGAGCATATAACATACAATAAATGAGAGAACATGAAAATATCGTGAATAACAAGTGAGCATAAAAAAATATCTCACATAGAAGCACATAGAAGAAAATATTGCAAGACATACACTATCATAAGATTACTAGATTACACAATATATAAGGTATCTAGCACAAAATTGTGCATAACGAGATAAGAATATGCATAACATATAATGGTCATAACATATATCAAAATAGAAATCGCACGCAAGGTATGCAATGTGGATGTCGAAAGGGATTAGGTGGAGGATTGAAGAGTGGAGGATGTGGGATGGGTAAATTTTGGTATGTGATAAGATTTGCAATGACTTTATTTCCTGTATACGATGACCATTTATAGAAATGATGTTTGCATGGATCAATAAAAATATGAAACATTTAGAGGCATGGAAAAATTTGTCATTTTTTAATCATCCTTTGTCCTTTGATTAGTCCTTAAAAAATGTTAATTATTTTTATTTTTGTTTGGACCCAAATTGCAAATTTAGGATGTTGAAGGAATAAGAGGAACAATCACCTTATGCCACTTATTCCCGCTTATGTCCCCTTATCCGACTTATTCATTGAATTGGATAAAATTGATTAATCAAATCCACAAATACATTGGGTTGTAAAGAATATTACATGATATGGCTTCTATACAAGAGTTTAAACAACTACGAGATGTGGGGGGGCATTTGAGCGGAGGTTGATTTTGTTTTATCGCCTAGAAATAGGGGTTTTTGCTGACAAAAAATGCGTGGCATAGATAAGAATGTTGAACTGTCAATTTTGTGTATTGGTGGCATCCTATTCACTACCTGAGAAGGTGACTATGCTTATAACGATACCTCTTTGTTCTTGTGCCACCCTTATGTTTTCTAACTCACCTTAATCTATCCTTGAAAAATATGGAACAAACAAAATTATAAAAAAATTGTTTTTACAAAAACAAATCTTGATTTCACCAGTTTTGTATTGGAAAAAATGAATTAGTAATAGATTTTCTGCCCCAACACATTACAAGGCGGTAAATCCACACTCTACACTACTTTCCCACAATTCAAGACACAGGTTAATACTATAGATGCCATGAGTACCAAGCTTGATCTCTCTATTCTAGAAGACCTCCTATTTGAGGTTTACATTTGGTGGCTCTTTTCATGTTTTTCATGATTGTAGTAGTAAAATACTTGCAAAATATTATTATAGCCGCCGGGTAAGTGCAACAAGTTGGTGGAAAAAAAAGGGGTCATAAGTGGACATCATATTGCAAAAAACAATTAAATCTCGACTTGTAGGGATTATTAGCAATACGCGCACTCAAAATTAGAAAAATTATGTAAATATGAATCGTAGAATCCATAATCTAGTTTCTAAACTACAATTTTTTTCAAAAAGGATAAGTTTAGCTATATTAAACACTTAAAATTATATGACTTGGGTTTTTTTTTTTAAAACCTATAAGATTGTAGTCCGTTTGCTAGTGATTTGGATGATCAAATATTGTTATTTTTTTCATTTGGTGAAAATTTAGATATAGTTTTCTATATTGGGATGGATTTTATTTTGTATTTTTTTTAGCAATTTTTTTTTTATGATTTTTTCCATGAAAGTGGTCTGAAAAGATTTAGAAAATGGAAGCGCTTTCCGTTATCCTACCATAACTATATCAAAAATATCAAAATCAAATATATATTTTTAACATGTATATAATTTCTCCACGCTTGGGATGGTATAAGTTTTATCACATTTTGATAAGCGAAACAAAAGTTGCAGTCTTAAACGTAGATATGAACATTCATGGGAAAAAATGTCTTAAAGACCTATTATTAGTAAAAATTATAAAATGATATTTATCTTATTCTATTCACTTTAAAATCAATATTTCTACGAAGCTAATAGTCTCCCCTACATGATGGCACCATTTTTGTGAAATGTTTTCAGTTTTTCAGTATGGTTCAAGTCTGATGGAAGAGCAAATTTGAAGTTTTTTTGACCTTTTACACTTCATAATGACCTTCCATAGCTTTGGTTGGGAAAAAAAATATTTCCTGAGCCTTAGGGTCAGATTTGATGATACAGATAGAACCACGATTGTGGGTTTTATAACAAGAACCATGATTGCACTTTATAAACCACAAGCATGGTTTGTAAAGCGTGATCGCGGTTCTTAAATCATATTTACACACATCCCAATGTTCTAATTACCATGTGATTTTTACTGTTTGAATTTACCATATGAATTACTGCAAAAATTTTGTTCGTTTTATGCACGTTTTCTTATCACCGAAGCAAAACATCATGGGAGACAAGAAACGAAGTCAAAAAAGGAAGTCATTAAGTAAAAAACACCAAATGAATTAGAGGCAAATAGATTTCAAAATGCTAAGTGAATGTGGAATCTTCGTGAATCAAGAAGAGGTTCATCTTCAACCCCTACTATTGTAAGCAATGAGGAACCAAGTAATGTTTCTACTGTCAATGTTGAAGTTGAATTAAATACTCGTGATGAAGATGTTTTTACTGTCAATGTTGAAGAAGAATTAAATACTTGTGATGTAGTAAATGTTGAAATTGAAGGAGACAATGAAAATGTGAATAAGGAAATTCAGGTTGAAACTATAGACAAGCAAAATTTGACAAAAACACCTCCTAGGATTTTCATAAGAAACCTAATTATTTTATTGAAATTGATGAAAACATTTTGAAACCAATGTCTAACAAACTTTCTGAATAGAAAATTAGAAGAAAAGCCACTGAAATTTGGGATAATCATTTTGAAATTTTAAATGATTCCCAAAGATGTAATTGTTGGTTAGTTTGATGAAATTGATTAAAATGAGACCTACATTAAACACCTTAGGATTGACAACATCTAATATACGTGGTCAAACTTCTACAATTGTTGAAAACCTTCATGATGCATATCAAACTATTGGTGTCAAGAGACGCACTAGGGATAATAATATTGTGTTTCGTGTACTTGCTACTAGTGTTGTAAGTGAATCAATTAAAAAAAAACTTTTGATTACGCAAAACAAGTCGAATGTTTCAAATTAATTGTAAAACTCTAATGAAAGCAATTGAAAACGCAATATCCTTCAATCATTCAATAACACCGATTTTTGGGCATTTTCTGCTAGAGCACTACGTAAGGACAAAGATAATTCGATGCTATAAAAGAAGTTGTTATTCAATTTTGGCATGATAACACTAGAGTTTCACCTAATACAAGAGATGTTGTAAAAGAGAGTTGGTTCTACTAATCGTGAACCACATCCAAAGCATTTCTTGGATATGACTCAAAATCAATTTTTTCATAAGTTTTAACAGGAGCATCTAGAAATTAAAATTAGTCAATTTTTTTTTGAAATGTTGAAACCATTCTATGTGAAAATAAACCACGCACGCACCACTTGTTGTTATTGGAAACATGTTGAATTTGCAATGCATTATGCTAAATTTTTAGTATTCATTCTAATTTTCATTTTGAAACAATGTTATCGAATGTGGTGTTCAAGTTTCACCAATATCTTCTAGGATTTCATTCCTACGATATTTTGTGAAAAAAGTTGGACAATTTTTTTATAGTCAAGATTGTTTAGATGGAAGTTGTGGTACATACGGCGATTACCTAAATTAGGAAGTTACATCCATGAGAAAATTAAAGGTGCAATAGAACATAATTTAGTTGAGTTTGATAATTATAAATCAGTTGCATACTAGTTGAAATATGGAAAAGAGTCTAAACAAAGGTGTGAGCTAGTTACTGTAACATATGCCTATTTTTCAATTTATGAGAAAATTGAAGGATGAAATTGTTAATGATTATGCTAGGCATGCACACACAGAGCTCGATGGTTGGATGAATAGTTCAAGATATGCAAAGACACATTTCCTATTGGTACTATTATTTCAGTGGTTGATTTTGTAGAGAATTACACATTGCAACCACAAATGGAGGTTCAATCACAATATTACAACTCAGTACAAGTTGTCATTTTTGTGCATATAGTATTTATACATTCTCTTAACAATACAGAGAATGATCAATTTTTTTAAGAGAGTACCACTTTTATACGAGTGATGATCGTACTCATTCTACTTGAATTTGTGTAAGGGTGTTTCTAGTTATTTTATGGAAACTTGTCTGATAGGGACATCCACATCAAACAACATTATATATGGTTAGATAATTGCATGTCTCAGTTTAAGAATGTAGAAATGTTTTATTGGATGAGTAGGATTTACGTCAGATGGGTGTGCAACATATTTGGAGTTTCACCGAGGTGGACATGGAAAAGGAGAGCACGGCAGTGTAGGGGCATGTGAGAAAAGATATCTTGCAAGAGAAGAGTTGAATTACAAAGATGGTGCTAAATTGAAAGATGTAAAGAGCATAGTGGAATGGTGTATTGGAAACATGTCCTGAGGTTATCTAGAAAATTTCATAGTTCGCAGTTTTTTTTGGTTGATAGAGGAACAACAAATTGCTAACTACGAGGATTATATGATACTCACTCAGTCCAGTGATATGCACTCATTTTGTAGCTCAAATGCTAATTGTGGGCTGCATGGACAAGAAATTTGACATGTTTTTGTGCATCTTATATCAAATTTGTCACTACTAAGTGTGATTAATAAGAATAGGTGGATGGATGGATTTATAGGCCTCTAACTCCACTTCCTAGTTATCAACCTCCACAAGCATTATGACTTGTTTCGGCAAATGAAGTTGCAATATCCAAGGACTTTGACGAATTTTTGATTTTGGTGCGAGAAAATATTTATGGTTATTTACAATTTTTATATTGAGTTATGTCCATTGAAATTTTAATATGTACAATTAAAATTTGAGTTGAAACCTTTGTTTTTTTGTAGGACATGTGTTTGCGGTTATTGCAACAAGAAAATGAAGAAGGAACAAACTATTTCTTATGTCGTTGCATCGAGGAAAGAAATAAGTTGACTTCTCCTATTATAGATGGCAAAGATATTGAGTACCCTACAGGTCAAGGGTAGTTACCGAAATTGGATTCAATGGTAGTTTACTTAAATTGGATTCAATGGTATCTATTAAGAAACTCCTCTGTTTGGGTGTTTGAAGACTTTGAGACACACAGGAAAATAATCTTATATTCACATCTAGTTCTAGCGACAAATATTCAGTTGTATATATATCAAGGAAGGCCTAATAAAAGATTCTATGGAAGGTTTGAGAGTCGATCATGAAGTAATCTTGTCTGCTATTCGAGTAGATCCGATCTTGATTGTTCATTGGAATGGATTTACAATGCTCATGTCTAGTAGATATAATTTTTTTGGTATATATAATTTTTTTAGTTAGATAAATTTAAGTTCATATATTTTATTAAATTTGTGTATTTTTATATATTTAGTATCGTTTTGATTTGAACCTTAAGTTTCTTTGATTAGCACTTTTATGTGCATATTAGTGGTGCCAGAAAAGCTTCCACCTTCACATGGTTGGCATTGTTAGTATAGAATTGTAAATTATGGAAGCTAAGAGAAGCTTTCATTGTTTTACAAGAAAAGAGAAGCAATTAACAACGATTTATGTACTATGGGGGGTTTTTGGCTCGGGGAGGAGGTAGCCCAAGCACGTGGAGCTTAGAGAATCAAAACAACACCTCCCAAGTGTTTACAAGACCATCCCTACAAGTTTGCAGAGAGTCGTTTTGGTGCCACGACCCACCATTTGTAAAATATAGCGTTTGATAGCCTTACATTGGCTCAAACTGCACTATTTTGTGTGTTTGCAAACAATAGGGCAGCAAGAGCACCGATTGGAGACGGAAAAAACTAATACAAACTATTGTATAGGGTCCCTACACCGAGGTTTAGGATCAGACGAGACATCTCTAGGTGCCACGGAGTCCGCGTAGTCACCTGTCGAAGTTGAATAATTTTTTTGGTCTCAGGGCTCTTGAGGGACTACACCCAAATGAAGTATCCTAGAAGCAACGACATTTTCGTACACCAAAACAATGCCTCCCAAGAGTTTAAAATACTATCCCTATGCATGTGCGTGCAGATGGTTCGGTGCCACGACCCCACCATTTGCAAAATATAGCTTTTGACAAATTCTTACACTAGCTCAAACGACACTTTTTGTGCGTTTGTAAACAATAGGCAAAGTGAGAGCACCGATTGGAGAATGAAAAAAACTGAGACAAATTATTGTAGAAGGTCCCTACACCAAGGTGTAGGATCGATGATATGTCTCTAGGTGTAGCGGAGTCTGTAGTCACCCATCGAAGTTGAGCAATTTTTGGTCTCGGGCTCTTAAGGTACTTTGCCCAAACGAAGTATCTCGAAATCAATGACATTTTCACACACCAAAAAGACACCTCCTCTAGCATTCAACCGCCACCCAAAGTGTCAAGGCATAATTGGTTTGGTGCTATGGCCCACCGTTTGCAAAATATAGTGTTTGACAGCCTTACACTAGCTCAAAATGTACTATTTAACGTGTTTGCAAACAATAGGGCAGCCAGAGCACCATTGAGAAGGAAAAAAATTGAGACATACTATTGTATTGGGTCCCTACGTCGAAGGTGTATGATTGGACGAGACGTCTCTAGGTGCCACGGAGTCCTTGTGGTCACCCGTTGAAGTTGAAGGATTGTTTTGTCTCGGGGCTCTTAAGGGACTATGCGAATGAAGTACCACAGAGCAACGATGTTATCGCGCACCAAAATGAATGCTCCCCAAGTGTTTACAAGACCATCCTTATGCATCACTCATGCACTACTTGATTGATCATAACCACAAGCACCACGAGTTTGTAAAATATATCGCGCACAAAAAATGAAACCTCCTCTAGCGTTCACCTAGCCACCCGACGTGTCTCAACAACGACATTGTCACACATCATTTATGCCATGACCCACCGTTTGCAAAATATATCATTTTCCACCGTTTGAAAATATTACATTTACACTCTCAAACTACACTATTTCACATGTTTACAAATAATAAGGCAAAGGTGAGAGCACCATTTGGAGAAGAAAAAAATTGAGACAGGATATTGTAGAGGGTCCCTACGCCAAGGGTGTATGACTATATGAGAGACATCTCTAGGTGCCACGAGATGGCGTAATCACCCATCGAAGTTGAACGATTTTTTGGTCTCAGGGCTCTTAAGGGACTATGCCCGAACGAAGTAGCCCTAAGCAACGATGTTATCACGCACCAAAAGCTACCTCCTCTAGCATTAACCTAGCCACCTGACGTGTCAACATAGTCGGTTTGGATCCATAACCCACCATTTGAAAAATATAGCATTTGACAGACTTACACTAGCTCAAATTGCACTATTTCATGCATTTGCAAACAATAGGGCAACGAGAGCAACAATTGGAGAAGAAAAAAAAGACTGAGATAGGATATTGTAGAGGGTACCTACGCCGAGGTGTAGGATTAGATGAGACGTCTCTAGGTGCCATGGAGTCCGCATAGTCACCCATCGATGTTGATCGATTTTTTGGTCTCGGGCTCTCAAGGGACTACGCCCAAATGAAATATCCTAGAAGAAACAACGTTGTAACGCACCAAAAAAAAAAAAACCTCCTCTAGCATTCACCTAGTGACCTGAGACATTTTAGCACGGTCATTTTGGTGCCACGACCCACCGTTTGTAAAATATAGCATTTTACAACCTTACACCGTAACTTAAATTGCACTATTTCACACGTTTTACAAACAATATAGCAACGAGAGCACCGATTGAGAGAAGGAAAAAACCAGACATGCTATTGTAGAGGGTCCCTACATTGAGGTGTATGATTAGATGCGTGACATCTCTAAGTGCCACGGAGTCGGCGTAGTCACCTGTCGAAGTTGAACAATTTTTTGGTCTGAAGGCTCTTAAGGGACTACGCCCGAATGAAGTAGCCCAGAAGCAACGATGATGTCACGCACCAAAACGACACCTCCTATAGCATTCACTTGCCACCTGAACATTTCAACATAGTCAGTTTGGTGCCATGACCCACAGTTTGTAAAATATAGCATTTGATAGCCTTACACTTACTCAAAGTACACTATTTCACGTGTTTGCAAACAATAGGGCAACAAGAGCACCGATTGGAGAAGGAAAAAACCAAGATGGGATATTGTATAGGGTCCCTAAACTAAGATGTAGGATTACATGAGATGTCTCTAGGTGCCATGGAGTGCACATAGTCACCCGTCGAAGTTGAACATTTTTTTGGTCTCAGGGCTCTTAAGGGACTACGCCGAACGAAGTGACCCGTAAGCAACAACATTGTCACGCACCAAACTAACACCTCTTATAGCATTCACTTGGTAACAAAGACATGTTGGCATAGTTGGTTTTGTGCCATGACCCACCATTTGTAAAATATAGCGTTTGACAACCTTATACTGGCTCAAACTACACAATTTCACACGCGTTTGCAAACAATAAGACAACGAGAGCACCGATTGAGAAAAAAAAATTTGAGACAAACTATTCTAAATGGTACTATTTTCAAGGTGTAGGATTAGATGAGATGTCTCTAGGTGCCACGAGTCCGCGTAGTCACCCGTCGATGTTGAACAATTTTTGGTCTCAGGCTCTTAAGGGACCATGCTTTAGAACGAAGTAGCCCGGAAGAAAGCCGTTGTTGTCGTGCACCAAAAAATGTCTTTTCTAGCATTCTCTTGCCACTTGGATGTAGCAACATAGTCATTTTGGTGTCACGACCCACCGTTTGTAAAATATATTGTTTGACAAATTACACATTGCTCAAATTGTACTATTTCACACGTTTGTAAACAATAAGGCAACGAGAGCACCGATTGGAGAAGGAAAAATGATATAGGCTATTATAGAGGGTCCCTACACTAAGGTTTAAGATTGGACAAGATGTCTCTAGGTACCACGAAGTTTGCGTAGTAACCCATCGATGTTGAATGATTTTTTGGTCTCAGGGCTCTTAAGGGACTACGCCCAAATTAAGTAGCCTAAAAGCAACGATGTTTTCACGAACCAAAAAGATGCTTCCTATAGCATTCACCTGCCACCTAGATGTTTTCGGCAGCAGTCGGTTTGGTGCCACGATCTACCATTTGTAAAATATAGCATTTAACAACCTTACACTGGCTCAAACTGCACTATTTCACACGTTTGCAAACAATAGGACATCAAGAGCACCGATTGGAGAAGGAAAAAACTAGATAGGCTATAGTAGAGGGTCCCTACATCAAGGTGTAAAATCAGATGAGATGTCCCTAGGTGCCACGGAGTCTACGTAGTCACCCGTCGAAGTTGAATGATTTTTTGGTCTCGGGGCTCTTAAGGGACTACGCCCAAATGAAGTAGCCCAGAAGCAATGACGTTGTTGCGCACCAAAATGAAACCTCCTCTAGAATTCACTTAGCCACCCAGACATGTCAACATATTCGGTTTGGTTCTACGATCCACCTTGCAAAATATATACCCGTTTGTGACAGCCTTACACTAGCTCAAACTGCACTATTTTGCGCGTTTGCAAACAATAGGGCAATGAGAGCACCAATTGGAGAAGGAAAAAAACCAAGATAGGCTATTGTAGAGGGTCCATACACCAAGGTTTAGGATTAGACAAGACATCTATACGTGCCACGAGTGTACGCAGTAATCACCCGTCGAAGTTGAACAATTTTTTGGTCTTAAGGCTCTTAAGGGACTATGCCCAAACGAAGTATCTCGGAAGCAATGACATTGTCGCGCACCAAAATGACACCTCTTCTAGCATTCACTTGGCCACCAGATTTGTCGGCATAGTCGGTTCGGTCCCATGATCCACTATTTACAAAATATAGCGTTTGATAGCCTTATACTATCTCAAACTCGTGTTATTTTGCACGCATTTGCAAACAATAGGGCAGCGAGAGCACCGATTAGAGAATAAAAAAACAAAGACATGCTATTGTAGAGGGTCCATACATTGAGGTGTAGGATTAGATGAGACATTATTAGGTGCCACGAAGTCCACGTAGTCACCCGTCAAAGTTAAATGATTTTTGGTCTCGTGGCTCTTAAGGGACCACACCCGAACGAAGAAGCCCAAAAGAAATGACGTTGTCACACACCGAAATGATGCCTCCTCTAGCATTCACCTGGCCACTAAGACATGTCAATGCATTCAGTTTGGTGCCACAATGTCCTGAGGCATGACTTCTCACTACTCACCTCCGTTCATTTCCTAGGACTGCCTAGAAAAGGAAGTTTGTAAATATTTATGCCACGAAGGCTCAAGGAATACCAGAAGGCTTCGGATCGGGTGGTATGACACCAATCTGGGCCTCCCTAGAGCCCACCATAGCACCTGAAGGCATATACCCCCAATCAAACGCATTGGTTCGGACAGTTTTCTGGACCACGACGTCCCGGGCATGACTTCTCATGCTACTTGGCTAGCATCAATGAGATTGCAACAAGGTTAACACATTACCATGTAAATACTCTAATGATTGTTAAATGATCTCTTTTTAAGCATGTTAATACACAATAGAACTTGTTAAGAATATTTTTTGCATATCTTTTGCCAACTAAGTTAAGAACCTTCAATTTACCATTATATAACATATAACATCATATATGATATGTGTCGATTGTTATATCTTAGTTTCAAAATTAAATGTTAAACAAATATATTTTTATTAGATGTTAGGGTTTCAAATAAATATGACAAGGATACCTGCTAGCATTTGAAATTCCTAAAAATTGTCGAGTGTATCATCTTTAAAATTCAAGGATGTAAATTATTTGACAATATACATTACATACATATTTATGTGTTCTTATCTAGATTGATATGTCATAACATATGTACAAACATCCTAAATAAATATGTAAAGAATGTTCACAAATTCATTGAAGAACCTTGAAATTTTTCAAATACCTTGGAATGGTAAGGATATCATTTTAAAATTCATTGAAGAACCTTGAAATTTTTTCAAATACCTTGGAATGGTAAGGATATGAATTATTTGAGAAACCCCCTCACAAAAATGTGTATTTTGGACTAGAAGGATTGTAGGGTATACAAAAAATGGGGTTTTTAAAGTGTGTGCTTGAATACAAAAACATATAGGACTTAATAGGGAAGTGAATCTACTTACGATAATCAAATCATGTGTAACTTCTTAGTTGATTGGCATAACACCAAATTATAAAGAGATATTAAGGTGTATCTATTGATCAATGGGATAAGCCCTATTAATGGGATAATCTCTAAAACAATACATAATTGCTTCCCTTAATTTCTTAACAATTGTACTATTTAATGTTGCACCATAGTAACGTTATATTCATACAGTTCAAGATGATCTCTACCTCACTTATTTATAATAATGTTCGCATTATTTGATATGCAACATATGAGTGTTATCTTTAAAATAAAAAATGTTAGTTATAGAAATTCCCTCACAATCATTCTTTCAAAGACGTGCACATTGTTAGGAAGCATGAAACTAGTTAGAGTTACACATACACCCTACATAATTACTTGTGAAAAAGTAATTATGTATTGCTCTTTTAGTTCACCTAGCATGGTTATCATAGGTTTTGATTAATGGAGTAGGTTTTCTTAACAATTGTACCATGTAGTGCTCCGGGACGTGGTTTCTTAATTTTAAATCAAACATATACATATAGAACTAATATACATAGAACATACATACATAGAAGGATATCATGTGCAATGAAATCGAATCAAACATAGAAGTAATATCTTTATGAAAACCAACACATGGATATATAATATATCAAACTAAGTGTGATAGATGCACGTCTCTGAAAATATAAGTTCATAACATGTGTACATCTCAAATTAAGTGTGTTGAATGCACATCTTTGAAAATATAAGTTTATAACATGTGTACATCTCGAAATAAGTGTATCATACATATAGGACCACATGCGGTCGCATAAGGTTGTATATACAACAAACTATATGAAGAATCATGAACTAGGACCGATGGCGATATGGCCCATATATATATATATATATGTACATCCAGTCCTATGAATCTAATCATGAAACATCTTCCCTCTCTTTTCCCTATTAGAAGTAGCATGTCCACGACCTAGGGATGTAGTGGAGGGAGATGCCACTACATGATTTCATCTGTGTGGTCCTAGGCATCTCTCAGCGGGCTGCAACCTAACCTCGTATATTCATAAACAACAAGTTTTTAACACCCAGATTTTAAAAATACATTCAAAATTTAGAAACTTAGAATTTAGTTAAAATGCATGTGAAATCTTACCGCAATGTCATGATCCCTATCAATTTGTCATTGACGCATCACAGGGACAACAATAGACTCACGAGGGGTAAGCTACATACAAATAATTAAATTTCAAATTAAATATTTCATGTACAAAATTTGATATTGTAGATTTAAGTAATAAGAAATAATTCCTCCAAAATTTAACAAATTTAAAAAATTGTACCTCATTTAGTGGATCTGCAGATGCTATGGCAATATCTACAACATCCTCCATAGTCTTTATATATGGAGGACTCTCTCTAACAGTCATAAGCTATACAAAAAACATGTACAAATCAATATTAATCTACATGACTGCCACATAAAAGACCCAAAGCATAATCCACGTGAACTTCCACAATTAGAAACAAAGTGTAAAGAGAAACTAACCTATGTTAAAGTCACGTAAGGCATGCCAATAGCCTCAATTCCCAAAGCAGATGATGACTTGCCAGGATCCTATGTATAAAAGGCAAACATTTATTAATATGTACATGTACACGTGAAACATTATAATAATAAGAGTGCACAATCAAATGAAATTTTAAATTTAATTACAATGAAACTTACATTTGTAACATGCCCAACATATAGTAGCTAGCATGTTGTCGACGCTTGATGTTTCTTTCACTAGATCTTGCTATTTAAAATAAAATAAAAATTATTTTTACATGTATGTACATGACGTATAATCAAATACATATATATTAAAATCTCAAACATGAATTAAACTATTGTATATACATATATTAAATATTTATTTGACATTTACCTTTTAAGGACCAAGATCCTTTGCACGTGTTCCAAAAACATCTACCATCATCTCATCTAGAGAAAAGAAATCATGTGATCCAACAAATGAAGTCTTTCCCATAGTGCATATGGCACCACATGATCCACAATAGTGTGGTGCACTAAAACCTGCACCTCCACCAACATCACCAAATGTAATCAAAGTCACTATACTTTTGGTCGAGTGTCGGTGAACTCCCTCAACGCATGTAGTGTTTCAATCTCCACAACCTCCTTCACTTGTAGGAGGGATAAATGAAGGAAGTGGGGGTTTTGGGGCATGGGGATCCTTGGTTGACCTATGCGTGCACTAGGTCTACTCTATGTAGAGCCACCTCCTTACCCATAAAACTCAAAAAATTCAAAATAATTTGGGACCTCATTAAGCACAAACTCGCAATATAATTTCTTCAAAAAATAGAGAGGAACCTCATTTTTTTACATGGTGGATAATCAAAAACCATCCACCATCGGTCCCAAAAATTGTTCTTGATTCATTCATCGTGGCACCAATGTATTGGGAACCGTTTACAAGTAGTGCGAGGGGCATTGGTTCTTGGGTTAGTAAATAATACACAAATGCGGTATGTTCAAATTTGTTTGTCTTTTACATCCGCATGGGATGATTTATCTGCATACCTGTTGGTTTGAAAATCAGTCACGTGGACAGATCTATGGATAGACGAGCCAACAGTGTGCAAGGCATAGCCCCTCTTTGAGTCAGCAAAGTGAAACTGGTTTATTGCTATTCTACCAGCAGGAATCTTGTGCAAGTCTCACAATATTCTGCCTTCGGGGTTGGGATCTCATCCCAGTAGAGGTATTTCCAACTGTAAAAGAAGGGAAAGAAACGGAGTGGGAAGATAGGAAAGATCTGAAGGGAGAAAAGAAATGAATTCCAAAGTAGAAAGGTCAGAAGGTCTATGATTTGGGTTGGTAGTATACAGAGCTGAACCTACTTTGCATAGACAAATAAAGCAATACTGATGAATAAATGACAACAAAGTAGAAGTAGATTCAACAGAACGATCACACAGATCTAACATAAGAAAGGTCTGATGTAAAACACATGTATTCAGCACAAAGTCTAAATATTGTATTAATATTCGTTTCTGTTACAAAAAGTTCAAAATCTTTTCTTCCTACTCCTATTTCTTATCTGAAAAATATCCACACCTGAATACAACAAGTATTCAAGTATTTATAGAAGAAGAGAAGAAGAGAAGGCAAAAACGAACCAACCACTTAATTACAAAAATATCTTACAAAATATCTCAAAGTCATTTGTTGACTTTTGACAACTTTGTGGATGACATCATCCCATGGTGCAACATGGATGATGTCATCATTTGTGTCAACATACTTTAGATATTTACAAGGAGAAGGTCGGGAAGAAAGAGATTATTCATCGTCCGCTTGTGGTGAAAGGGGGTATCCTGCTTTTGCTGCTGCTCAAGTGACGAGATGTGGAATTGGGCATGGTATTCCATGAACTTGGTGATCATGGGTTGAAGTTGATCCTGGGAAGGATCCTTGTGTCGATCACTGATAGCCTCGCAAGTCTCCCGCTCATCTGTGAGCTTTTCTGGGAGTTTGGAATATTTGTTTTCCATGTCTATCAGGTACCCAATGAAGTCACGATAGGCCAAGAGTTATTGATGGATTCGGTGTCGAAAGTGACCTCTGGTCCTAGCCCTTGTGAAACGATCTCCTTGAAGATCCGAATAGTTTCCTCTACCTTTCTTAAGGTGAAAGAAGGAGTGAGCAAGCCCGGAGACATTCTCAGGAAAATTTGCTCCATTTGATGCATTGCATCTAGGGCTTCCTCCTTTATCTTGTCAATCTTCTCTAGGACGAACTCCAGCTGATCAACCCGATAATCCAGAGTAGAAAGGATTTTGTTGAGGGCTCTGGGGTGCCCAAAGATGCCAAACTTGACCAGATCTTCGACTGAACAGTCGAGCATTTTCTAAAAGGTCTCATGCTGCATCTGGCATGGTCCAACTCTTCGGAGATGGGTCCTGCTATCACCTGGAGCTCTTTGTTCACCCGATTGATATTCTGATATAATCCGGTGAACTTAGCGATCACTCCCTCACTTTCTTTGAGGATTTGGCTCCTCCAGTGGAAACTGCCATACCCTGCTCACCGATTTTGGCATATTCATTAATCTTGTCCTGGCTCAAAGGCTCAGGAGTTTCAGCGGCAGTTGTAGGAGGTGCACTACCCATCTTTTGCAAGGCGTGGAGGAGATGTTTATTTTGTTCCTTTAATAACCTCTTTTCCTCCTTTGCTTCCTAGAGCTTCTTGCAAAGGGCATCAACTACAGATAGGGCCTCTCCTTGAAGGCTTTCTGAAGATGTCCCCATTGTGACTTGGGTCACTATATAATCTGTTGAAGACAGATCCTTTTTATCCTTTAAAGGATTGGGGTAAGCTATCTCCATTACTCTCTCTCCTGACGCACTCTGAGAGAAGCGGGTTAAAGGATTTTGCTTCTTGGCCCCCTTTGATGGGATGACGGAGAAGTCCATCGGTGTGATGGGAACTTTCCTCTTTTTTTGGCTCAGGTGCTGAGAGATCCATGCTGGACTTATGGGAGAGGGGCTGGAAATAGAAAAGGGAGCAGCTACAGTAGTAGAAGGAAAATGCGTGGAGACACTTAGAGGCGGCATTGAGAGGGAGGCCGAGGAAGTGCTCATGGGAGGAAGAGATAATACAGGGAAGGTAGACATGGGAATGGAAGGGAGTTGAGAGATGAGGGAAGAAATGGTGGGGGACAGCTCCACGAGAGAAGAGAAGATGGACGATGAGGAAGGTGGAACAACAGAAGATGGGGGAGAGGACACGACCAAAGGAATGGCCGCTTGGGTCACTCGAGGAGGGGAAGGAGGAGAGGGAGAAGAGATAGAAGGGACCTCAATAGTTGCAGTAGTGGCAACATCCTGAGTGGATGTGCCCATCGGAACATCCTCGGCCGCTTCTTTCTCTGGAGAAGCCGTGAGTTAGAATTTTTCTTGTGCGGTGGAAGGGGACTCTCGTGAGTCTTTTCTTGGGCAAGAGCTAGACTCGCCCTCCTTATCTTTACCTTTTCTCTTTGGCAGATGTTTCAGTCTGGAAGGTGCGTTGCCCAATGGAGATGTGGTGAAATCAACTCCAAGGTAGATGAGACCATTCATCCTACACCAAAGTGCTCTGTTCTCCGCAGAGTTTCTTTGACCCTTTATTCTATCGGTGAGAGTGCTTTGGTTCTATCAATGATAAATAACGGCCACCGTCCCCACCCGTGTCAAGATATACCTGATCAACTTCTTGATCAATAGTTTGATAACCTTTTGGGACGATGGCTACACTGTACTGGATGATTTCAGCCAAGGCTAAGTGGGAATGGTCTTTCCTTCTGAGCTCGACCTCATGATACAGGTCGATATAAATATCCTCGATCTGTGGAATGTGGATCGGATCGAGTTTGGCCCTAGGCAGATAATTCCTTGGGTCGAAAGTGGGCCTTGCCGGGAAGTTGTGCTTTAGATTTAGCAGCTCCAGCTCTGCAAACATCTCCCATGCTTTGTGGTGAGAGAGACAAGTGTACCTGCCCACTGTGAGGGGGAAAGGAGTTCCACCCTTCTTTCTCTTCAAGCACTTCTCGTGATAGGTTATGAGCTATCTTGACAGCTCCAACAGGATCAGCTTGGGGCCGGCATATCTTGGCAATTTGGTTGGTTCCCCCAAGAAGTTGGCTGCCCTCAGATAAGTGAAGGTGGGGAATTGAGTGAACAAGGCCCCCCATTTCTCTGTTGCTGCAACAATGCTCTTGGTCGTATGACCGTGAGTCATGTTTGGCCTCAAAAGGTAGACGATGCCATAGAAGAAGGCATCGTTAATCTTTGTAAACTGAGGAATACTATTCTCCAGCTTCAGCTCTAGATAGTATTCATATATTTTTACCTGGGGCCAAACCCTGCACCACATCAACGCTGGATAATCTCTTTTTGAGGCCACAGCATAAACTACGTAGGAGTTCATGTAGAACCTCCCCGTTGTGGTAAGTTGTTGGAGATGCTTAGATATGGTGCTGCTTATGATCTCCGCCCACTCGAAGCGTTGATCTAGCACATTCTTGTTCATTTTCTCCAGTATCTAAGCATCCATTTATGAAAGTAGTGGGCATCAGGAAGCCCAAATACTCTACTCAGGAACGTGATGATATCACTGAGTTCCTCTAAGAAATTGCCTTGTGATGAATGACTTGTGGCCATCTGGTCACCACCTTCTTGTTTTTCAGGTATACCTCATTCATTAATTACATACACTGATCTTCATTATCTTCCCAAGCCTTGGTGCAATCTTCTTGGCTTACGGCCACAAAGTGCCGGTGGTGAGGAATGCCAAGCATTATTTCGAAGTCTTCGGGTAGTGAGGTTGATCACAACCTCACCTTTCTCATTCTGGACACACCTTGTGTCTTTGTTGTAGCAGCGGGCTACTACCATCATGAACTCGTTGTTCACAGCACTGACCGGGATCCCTCCAGCAAAATGCAGGCCACTGCCTACCAGTTTGTCCATCCACGGACTTCCTGTGACCCTTCTGGTTCTGGCCCAGAAGTCTTCCATATCGATATGACCAAGTTCTGAGTCTCTTATGTCCAGGTCACACTCTGCCTGGGATTCAGGCATCCTGACCCTCTGATATTTGTACTTCATTTCTTCCTCTGTAAGCTTGGCTTTGCCCTTAGACTTGGTAGGTCTCTTGCTTGATGTAGACATATGTAGTTCTGAACTTAGTTGTTGATCTGCAAGAAGAAGAAGCGAAACCCAACGCAGGAGAGTCATGTTAGCTGATTGATCTCCCATTAAAGTATTGACAGAAGGAAGAGTTAGCAATTTTAAGGCATCAGGGTGCAGGGTGCATGAACACTGCAGGCTGCAGGGCTAAATAGTGTGGCGCACAGAAAAATGGTGTTACAAGGGACAAATCAGCGCCAAAGGGCGCAAGGCGCATGGATACTGCACATGACATTTTTTTTTGCAAGCGGGAGTGCACCTGCACCACTTATGCGTGTTTTATACCGGGCGCATGGATTTTTCATGTTGCACGGGGATAGGATGCGCCATAGGCGCATATATTTTTCATGTTACATGGGGATTTGGTGCGCCAAAGGCGCGCAAGTTTAGCATGTGTAACATAGACCTCAGGTGCAAAAAAGGGGAACTTGGCGTGGTGCATGGGAGGTCTACATGACATGATGTTGATGTAATAGGGGATGCGCCCGCGCCTTTGAACATAGTTTTACACTCGGCGCAAGTAATGCCGGTGTTGCATGGGTGCAGGGTGCACCTATGGCATAGGTTTTGATATGCGACATGGGAGTTGGGTGCGCCCAAGGGTGCAGATTTATTACGTGTAGCATATGACATTTTTTTTGCAGCAGCAGAGGAAAGTACCTGGGTCCATACAGAGACTAGTTTTCACAAAGCGCAGAGAGCTCATTGGCTACAATTAAAGCTAGTGCACCATAGGCACGACTGTGCTTCTTGTTACAAGGGTTGCACGTGCGCCAAGGGAAAACGTAGTTTTTGGAAAATGATTCTTCCCTCTCTGATAGATCACGATTTTTAGGCTTACTTCACATTGCTTCAAGTGGTGAAGGGGGAGGAAGGAGATTTTGGCTTTTTGCTTTTGGGGCAGAGTTATCCTAACCAGCAGATCTGGAAAAAGGATGGGAACGAATTTGGGAGGGAAAAACAGGAAAGCAGGAGGAGCTTCATGGTTCTTAGATCTATTTTATCCTACCACTCAATCAGACAAACAACAGCAAAACCAAAACACGAGAAAAACGAGGACCACTTACCCGGAATATATAGAATGTGAGAGGTGAAACGGGGTCCACGAATGTGACATGAGGATGACAGGCGTGTTGACAGGTGCAGAGGAAAAAGATCAATCACGTGTTTTCTGACTAGTGATAATGATAGGGTGGATGCGCCTATATATAGGCAAAGGTGTAATAAATGTGCCAACCACTTTTTGAAGTGGCGCATCAAAACACCTATCGACATTGTAAAACTTACGCCCTGTGGTGCACCAAGATGTGTGTTAACACGTTGTTATGTGCGCCTTTGGCGCATAAAAAGTGTTGTCAACATGGAAATACGGTGCCCATGGCGCACCAAAATGTGGCGCAACAAAAATATTGTTGACACGAAGGTGCATGCGCCTTGGCGCATGCAAGAAAGGCGCAACATGGTGAGGCACAACAAAATGTGTGTCGACACGCCAAAGGGTGCGCCAAAGGATATGAAGGGGGCACAAATTTACCCTATGTTACACAAACAATAGGTGCGCCCAACCCAAAAAGACCAAAAATGGCTAAGTTCAGAAAACCAGATTTCCCGAGAAAGGGTTTTTACGATGTTTCGAACGTGGAGGGGTCCCTGACAAGGGACCAGAACAAAATTTTGGTATGGTTACCCGTAAAATTACCCTTGCCAATTTTACGGGATAACAGCTGGCTCTTTCTGGGGACTATCTCTGAACGGAAATCAGGGGTAGAAAATCCTAGATCCACACGTGCCTATCCATTGGGTACAGAGTCAAAAACAAGGGCGACCGCAAAAGGAAACACACAACTAACAAAAGCAAACACATGACAAAAACAAACACACAACTGAAGCAAACTATACAAAGAAGAGAGAAAGCTCTACTTCCTGAAGATTTTCAGATGTTGCCCTGTATAGGGAAGTGGTAGTCCAGTTCCGTCTGGATATGAGAGATAGAAGTTCTCTCCGTTGAGCTGTTTGATCTTGAAAGGTCCCCTCCATAGGGAATCAAATTTTCCGTGCATGCCCTTTGGCTCTCTTCGTTTGTCCCACAAAAGGACGAGGTCTCCCACCTGGTACTCTCTTTGCTTAGATTTTTTATCAAACAATCTCTTGACCTGATTCTGATGTTCGGTGATCCTGTCGACCACTCTTACTCTCTTTTCTTCGAGCTCTGCTAGATACATGATCCTCTTTTCAAGGGAATTTTGGAAAGTCTCATCTTCGATTGCTCGGGCCAAGCGCAGAGCAGGGAGTTCCGCAGAAATGGGAAGCTCAGCATCGGTGCCATATAACACTTGAAAAGGTGACATGCCGAGAGACCTCTTGGGAGTGATGCGGTCTCGCCCACAAAGCGTCGTATAATGACTTGTGCCACATTCATTGATTCTCATCCACTAGCTTTCGTATGATGGTTACTAAGTTTTTATTACTGGATTCTGCCTGACCATTTCCCTGAGGGTAATAATCTGAGGCGTGAGCCAGAGTTATTCCGTATTCATAGCAAAAACCAACAACTTCTCATGAGGAGAAGTTGGAAGTGTTATCAACAACAATCTTGTTTGGAACGCCAAACCTGACAATGATATTTTCTTTGATGAAACTGCAAACAACCTCGGAAGTGGCATGTTTGACAGGTATGGCTTCTACCCATTTTGTGAAATAATCTGTTATTCTGTCAGGACATAACTATGTCCAGACACTTGATTGGGTATTGAGTGCACCAATAAAATCAATTCCCCACTACTAGAATGGTTCGTCGACAATGACCAGCCTGAGGGGAAAAGCAGCCAACTTGGGCTTGCCGACAAACTGCTGGCAAGGTTCACACTTTGCTACCCAGGTGGCTGTGTCTTGGAAAAGTGTCGGCCAATAGTACCTAGCCTAGATGATCTTGTGTGCCATCACGGAAGAGGAGAAATGGCCCCCACAGCCGAATTATGAAAACTCTCAAGTAACTTCACTTGCTGTGGCTTGTCAACACATCGCAAGAAGATGCCATCTATTCCGCATTTGTATAAACCATCATCCCAGATGATATATCTGGCTGCTCTGAGCTTTATAGCGCTTCTCCTTTGTAGTCAGATGAGCTGGGAATTCACCATAGGTGAGAAAGAAAGCAATATCGAATACCACTCGTCACTGGTTGCGACAAATAGGACCATCGGCGGTGAATCGGTTCCAATTGGCTTTGTGCTTCATGGGTGTAATCATCTTTTATTCCGGGAACTTCTGAATCCTGGTTTTCAGCCATAAGTTGACATATGCCTCTGCCTCTTACTAACTTGGTTGGTTTTATATCTAGATCGTACTCTTGGAATTTTACAATCCAATTCCCCCGCAAACTTCCTAACTCCTGTTGAGTTAAAATTGACTTGACATTCATAGTGTCCGGACCAGACTACTACTGTATGATAGTTTAGAATGTAATACCTGAAGTTCTTGACTAGCTTTGACCATGGTGAAGGCATGTTTTTCTAACTGAGACATCTTTAATTCATGAGGCTTGAGAGGAGAGCTCATAAATGTAATCGGGGATTCAACATTTTGAGAATTCTTTTGCATTAGGATGGCCGACACAGTGTGCTCGGATGCGTAGCTATACATAATAAAATCTTTGGAGAAATCAGGACATACTAGGACCAGCACGTGAGTGACGGAAGCTTTTATTTCCTCAAACGACTTCTTCCCTTCTTCGCTCCATCGGAAAGTTGGTGACCCTTTCATCATGTCTAGTATATGACGAGTCTTTTTAGCAAAGTCGAACAAAGCACCTGAGAAAATTCACTTTTCCGAAGAAAGAGTGAATGCCGGTCTTGCTTGTAGGTAAAGTAAGGCTCTGAATAGCCTTAACTCTTTCGGTATCTATCTTTGTCCCTTCTTTGCTAACAACATGTCCCAACAATTTTCCTTCTGTGACTCCGAAAACAGACTTTTTCAGATTCAGGGAGATCCCGTGCTCTCGGCATCTAATCAATACTTGCTCCAAATGATCACAATGATCATTTCACTATTTGGAGAACACAGTTAAGTCATCTAAGTAGACTACGATGACCTTCCCCATCATACCTTTGAACGCAAAGTCCATCGCTCACTGGAAAGTGGCACCAGCATTGGTCAGGCCAAAAGGCATCCTGTTGTAAGCAAACGTACCCCAAGGAGTAGTGAATGTTGTTTTAAATTGGTCTTCAGGTGAGACTTCAATCTGATTGTAGCCCAAAAACCATCAAGCATGGAAAACATTTCTGATCCAAGCCATCTTTGCCGCAAAACCTAATCCATTATGGGAAGCGGGTAGTTGTCCTTCAGTGGACGCCCGGTTCACGTTGTGAAAATCTACTTAGATGCGTACTCGCCATTCTTCTTGCGCAAGACCTGCACAATGTTTGCCACCCAAGTACTGTGATGGATAGGAAAAATGATCCGTGCATCCCAAAGTTTTTTGAATTTAAGCCTGGATAGTACCTGAGATCTTAAGATTATAATGTCTCTACTTCTAGCGAAAAGGTTTGACGTCTTCTTTCAACAGGATATCATGCCGATGTACTTTGGCTTGAAAGACTTTAGATTGGCATAGGACCATGCCAATACATCCATGTATTTCTTCAGAAGTTTGACAAACTTCCGCTTCTCTTCAGGTGTGCAACATTTTCCAATGTTCACAAACTGCGGATGTTCTACCGAACCTAAATTGACCGGTTCGGTCTCTGGGGAGGAGTTAGGATTATCTCATCTTTTCTTTTTAACAAAACGGTCATGCCTGTCGAACAACCACTCTAGGGAGACCAGGCCTTTTGGGATTTTATTTCCTTTGAGCTGGCATATGCCGTCGCTTCCTGTTGATTCTTCATTTTTATCAAGAATCGATTCATTCGCGGCATGTAGAAGTGGATCCTTCAAAATGAAGTTCACTAAAATTTTCCACCTTTTCTAGAAAGGCAATGAGTTGATTGTCATTGTTGAATACTTGCCAATGCTGAGAATTGTCTGGCACGCTTGGGAAGAAAACCATCTCAATGGTATATTTGTCTGTTTTCAAACCTGGGTGAGGGAGTGTGAGGGATGCTGAAACGGCCAATGAATCGGCCATGTCATTCTGAGCTCTCGAGATGGATTTTATTGAAAAAGCATCAAACTCCTCGATGTTTTCCCACACCGTGTTATGTTATGTAATGTCTCGAGCCTTTCATTCTTCACTTGGTAGATCCTCTTGAGTTGATTTATGACCAGCTCTGCATCACCTTGTACCTTAAGATTCTTGATCCCTCTTTCCTTCGCGGCTTGCATGCCAAGTAGCAGGGATTCATACTCAGCAGTATTATTTGTGTTGAAAAATTGTAACTTGAAAGAGAGAGGAATAATCTCTTCTTCGGGAGATATAAGCATGGCACCAGTGCCACACCCACTAGTCACGCAACTGCCATCAAACTGCAAAGTCCAGATCTTGTTAAGATCCCCTTCTTGGATGAGGACATCCATTTTGTCAGACTCGGTAGACAAGAAATAGTTTCCCATCCCTGATGATTCGAAGAGAATTTGGGCTTTAGGGTCATCGGAGTTAGTAACTAGGTACTTCTTTTGTGATTCAGGCTCCAAAGTTTGCATTACACCTTTGACGGGATCCTAGCCTTAGACCAGTCCATATGAATCTCCCCACCAACTTCACTGCAAAAACTCCTTCCCAGCAGAATTCCATAGGCTGCTGGAATATCGGCAACAAGGACGGTCATTTTTACCCTTTTCTCCTGGGAATGCTGCAAATGCAAATTGCGCGTCCTTGATTTGACCGATCAGCGAACTTGCTTGGTTTCCAAGGAATAACATCGCCAAAAGGCTTGGTAAGGGTGAGGCCCAGAGCATGGGTGACTTTTGCCGGCATGACATTATCGGAAGCTCCAGAATCAATTATGCAGTTGCTTAGTTTGTGGCCATTGATTAGGAGGGAGAGGTAGAAAGGTTCTATCTTTCCTGATGTGGAAGTCGAGGCAACATTTATGCGGGATGAAGGAGGGGTGGAAAGGATTCCTTTTGGGGAAACCTGATTAGTTATGACAACCTGACTTTGGATGTATTCAGTCAACCTTACAAGCTGTTCGGGTTTGACTGAAGGTACTCGGCTTCAGACATTTGAATCTTGGTCTTTTTAGCATGGTCAATTATGTCAAACGTGGCCAAGGGTTGTGTTGATGGAGGAATGAGTCCTTCATTTCGCGATGGTAGGGTAAAGTTACTGGTCTTCATGGGAATAGAAGAAGGCTGATTTGGAGGAGAGATGGGAGGAAAAGATTTCTTTGTAAAAGACTTAACAGGGGGTTGAGCAGGAAGAGGATTACCTCTTTTAGCAATAGTTGGGGGCGTGGATGACGCAACCTTCTCTTTCTGCACATTGGCAGCGACCTCTACTTCTTTTCCTTGCGAGTGGGTAAAAACAACATATGATTGTCCGCTTGCATATCCTTGGGTACCCTCTTCTTCATCAGATTCTTCCTCATCAAATTCCATATACCCGATAGTAGAGTCACCAGTCGGTTCACCGACATCTTGATCATCTTCGCCTTGAGATGAAGGTTCTTCATAATTTTTCTCTTCTTCTTTGATCTCGGCTAAAGCGTTGACTGGAGGAGCCTCAAGCCCCAACCGCGGAGCAGTTGCAGAAAACGCGACCTATGCGGGACACTATTGGGAGTGAAAGTTCTTCGTGGAATATCCCGGTACGAGGAACTGGGGGAAGCTTGGGCTAACTGCTTCTTTAATGTGAGCAAGTCATTCGCCATCTTTTGAAATGCCGATCAGACGAAGTAGTGGGAGAAGGGCTCGAAGATTTAAGCCTGGATGATTCTCTTTTTAATTCACCAGATATTAGCAAGTTATCTTCGATTCGGATGGCAGCAGCCTAGGTGAGAATCAAGGTAGCTACTTGTTCTTGCAGGAGTAAGAAACTTACTTTCGAGCTCATAGCATTTACGAAGAAACACTTCTGATTCTCCGGTGTTGGAAGCATGGTAGGCGGAACATGGTTGATCAGTGAATTGAAATGGGCGATGAAGTCACGCATAGTTTCATTGGCCTCCTTCTTTAGGTGAGTGATCTTTGACAGTAACATGAACACATCTTCAGAAGGCTTATACCTGTCTTCAAAAGCAGCCCACAAGGTGGCCCAACTAGTAATAGATCCGGCCGGCAAATGCTGAAACCATTCTACTGCGGGCCCTTGCAAAGTTTCTAGAAAAAGGTGAACCGACACATCTTCATGGGTCACATCTAGGATACTAGCATGACATGATGAATGCAGATATGTGTGAATCCGTGCTTTGGTTTCGCTCCCATCAAATTTGGGAAAATTATTTCAGTTTCCATGTGGGAGTGCATGAACAAGATGTGGCAAAGCTAGGGGGCCCATAGCATTTCCCCATGGTACTGCCATTTGGATGGCCGGAAAAAGAACACGGGCTGGAAGCACAGTTCCGCTGAGCAGCAAGGCACTACAAAGTGATGTAGACGTTCCTGATGAGAGATGCTTCCTTCGTGGAGGTGAGACACTCCTGGATGACCGGTCAGCTGAACTCAGTGACGAGAAGTGAGCTGGTGTTATACTGAAGTTGTGCCTTTGAAGCAGGTCGAAGGTAAGATCAACTTCTCCGCGAGCTCTCCTGCTACGAGTAAATGGTTCACCTGCCAGTGTACCTTCTAGATCTGCAATTTTTGGAGTGGATTTAAGAACTCTTTTTGGCTGTACCTACTGATTTTCTGATTATTCTGACAAAAATCAGCAGCATGTACTTTTCTGAATATTTAAATTTTATCCTCCTCTTGAAAACCGATTGCAGTTTATTTGTTTGATTAACAAGGATAAAATGATGGTAAAACTTAGTAAGCTGATTTTCAGATCTAGAGTTGACTTTTCAAAGAGTTTGAAAATTTTGGTAAACTGTCGAAAAATCAGATCTACGGAAAAACATGGATTTTTGTAAAAAATCAGCGAACTAAAGATCTCTATCTAGCCCAGATCTATGGATCTCTGAAGAAAATTTTCAGTTTGGGTCACTTTTGCAAAAATTTTGGGTTTTAAGCAAAAGTTCAGATTTGCAAACAGGTAATGATTTTTCTGATTTTCACTGATTTTTTAAACACACCACCATCATAGATCTGTTTGATCCCCAGTAGAGTCGCCAAAAACTGTTGGTTCGAAAATCATCACGTGGACAGATCTATGGATAGACAAGCCAACAGTGTGCAGGGCATAGCCCCTCTTTGAGTCAGCAAAGTGAAACTGGTTTATTGCTATTCTACCAGCAGGAATCTTGTGCAAGTCTCACAATATTCTACCTTCAGGGGTTGGGATCTCATCCCAGTAGAGGTATTTCCAACTATAAAAGAAGGGAAAGAAATGGAGTGGGAAGATAGGAAAGATCTGAAGGGAGAAAAGAAATGAATTCCAAAGCAGAAAGGTCAGAAGGTCTATGATTTGGGTTGGTAGTATACAGAGCCAAACCTACTTTGCATAGACAAATAAAGCAATACTGATGAATAAATGACAACAAAGTAGAAGTAGATTCAATAGAACGATCACATAGATCTAACATAAGAAAGGTCTGATGTAAAACACATGTATTCAACACAAAGTCTAAATATTGTATTAATATTCGTTTCTGTTACAAAAAGTTCAAAATCTTTTCTTCCTACTCCTATTTCTTATCTGAAAAATATCCACACTTGAATACAACAAGTATTCAAGTATTTATAGAAGAAGAGAAGAAGAGAAGGCAAAAACGAACCAACCACTTAATTACAAAAATATCTTACAAAATATCTCAAAGTCATTTGTTGACTTTTGACAACTTTGTGGATGACATCATCCCATGGTGCAACATGGATGATGTCATCATTTGTGTCAACATACTTTAGATATTTACAAGGAGAAGGTCGGGAAGAAAGAGATTATTCATCGTCGTCCCGCGGCTGAAAGGGGGTATCCTGCTTTTGCTGCTGCTCAGGTGACGAGATGTGGAACTGGGCACGGTATTCCATGAACTTGGTGATCATGGGTTGAAGTTGATCCTGGAAGGATCCTTGTGTCGATCACTGATAGCTTCGCAAGTCTCCCGCTCGTCTATGAGATTTTCTGGGAGTTTGGAATATTCATTTTCCGTGTCTATCAGGTACCCAATGAAGTCACGACAGGCCAACAGGTTATTGATGGATTCAGCGTCGAAAGTGACCTCTGGTCCTAGCCCTTGTGAAACGATCTCCTTGAAGATCCGAATAGTTTCCTCTACCTTTCTTAAGGTGAAAGAAGGAGTGAGCAAGCCCGGAGAAATTCTCGTGAAAATTTTCTCCATTTGATGCATCGCATCCGTATTTCCTCCTTTATCTTGTCAATATTCTCTAGGATGAACTCCAGCTGATCAACCCAATAATCCAGAGTAGAAAGGATTTTGTTGAGGACTCTGGGTGCCCAAGACACCAAACTTGACCAGATTCTCTTCGACTCAAACAATGAGCATTTTCTGGAAGGTCTCATGCTACATCCTGGCATGGTCCAGCTCTTCGGAGATGGGTCCTACTATCGCTTGGAGCTCTTTGTTCACCCGATTGATATTCTGATATAATCCGGTGAACTTAGCAATCACTCCCTCACTTTCTTTGAGGATTTGCCTCCTCCAGCGGAAAATGCCATACCCTACTCGCTGATTTTGGCATATTCATTAATCTTGTCCTGGCTCAGAGGCTCAGGAGTTTCAGCAGCAGTTGTAGGAGGTGCACTACCCATCTTCTGCAAGGCGTGGAGGAGATGTTTATTTTGTTCCTTTAACAACCTCTTTTCCTCCTTTGCTTCCTAGAGCTTCTTGCAAAGGGCATCAACTGTAGATAGGGCCTCTCCTTGAAGGCTTTCTAAAGATGTCCCCATTGTGACTTGGGTCACTGTATAATCTGTTGAAGACAGATCCTTTTTATCCTTTAAAGGATTGGGGTAAGCTATCTCCATTACTCTCTCTCCTGATGCACTCTGAGAGAAGCGGGTTAAAGGATTTTTCTTCTTGGCCCCCTTTGATGGGATGACGGAGAAGTCCATCGGTGTGATGGGAACTTTCCTCTTTTGTTGGCTCAGGTGCTGAGAGATCCATGCTGGACTTATGGGAGAGGGGCCGGAAATAGAAAAGGGAGCAGCTGTAGTAGTAGAAGGAAAATGCGTGGAGACACTTGGAGGTGGCATTGACAGGGAGGCCGAAGAAGTGCTCACTCGGAGGAAGAGATACTACAAGGGAGGTAGATATGGGAATGGAAGGGAGATAAGATATGAGGGAAGAAATGGTGGGGGACAGCTCCGCGAGAGAAGAGAAGATGGATGAGGAAGGTGGAATAGTAGAGGATGGGGGAGAGGACATGGCCAAAGGAATGGCTGCTTGGGTCACTCGAGGAGGGGAAGGAGGAGAGGGAGAAGAGATACCTCAATAGTTCTAGTAGTGGTAACATCCCGAGTGGATGTGCCGATCGTAACATCCTTAGCTGCTTCTTTCTCTGGAGAATCCAGAGTTATAACTTGTTCTTGTGCGGCGGAAGGGGGATTCTCAGGAATCTTTTCTTGGGCAGAGCTAGACTTGCCCTCCTTATCTTTACCTTTTCTCTTTGGTAGATGTTTCGGTCTAGAAGGTGCGTTGCCCAATGGAGATGTGGTGAAATCAACTCCGAGGTAGATGAGACCATTCATCCTGCACCAGTGCTCTGTTCTTCGCAGAGTTTCTTTGACCCTTTCTTCTATCGTCTGAGGTGCTTTGGTTCTGTCAATGACAGCGAACGGCTAGTCGTCCCCACCCGTGTCAAGATATACCTGATCAACTTCTTGATCAGTAGTTTGATAACCTTTTGGGACGATGGCTACACCGTACTAGATGATTTCAGCCAAGGCTAAGCGGGAATGGTCTTTCCTTCTGAGCTCGACCTCATGATACAGGTCGATATAAATATCCTCGATCTGTGGAATGTGGATCGGATCGAGTTTGGCCTTGCTTGGGAAGTTGTGCTTTAGATTTAACAGGTCCAGCTTTACAAACATCTCCCATGCCTTGTGGTGAGAGAGACAAGTATACCTGCCCACTGTGAGGGGGAAAGGAGTTCCGCCCTTCTTTCTCTTCAAGCACTTCTCGTGATAGGTTATGTGTTGTCTTGACAGCTCCAACAGGATCAGCTTGGGGCCGGCATATCTTGGCAATTTGGTTGGTTCTCCCAAGAATTTGGCTACCCTCAGATAAGTGAAGGTGGGGAATTGAGTGAACAAGGCCCCCCATTTCTCTGTTGCTGCAACAATGCTCTTGGTCGTACGACCGTGAGTCATGTTTGGCCTCAAAAGGCAGATGATGTCGTAGAAGAAGGCATCGTTAATCTTTGTAAACTGAGGAATATTGTTCTCCAGCTTCAGCTCTGGATAGTATTCATATATTTTTACCTGGGGCCAAACCCCACACCGCATCAACGCTGGATAATCTCTTTCTGAGGCCGCAACATAAACTACGTAGGAGTTCATGTAGAACCTCCCATTGTGGTAAGTTGTTGGAGCTGCTCGGATATAGTGCTGCTTATGATCTCCGCCCACTCGAAGCGTTGATCTGGCACATTCTTGTTCATTGTCTCCAGGTATCTAAGCATCCATTTATGAAAGTAGTGGGCATCAGGAAGCCCAAATACTCTACTCAGGAACGTGATGATATCACTGAGTTCGTCTGAGAAATTGCTGTGATGAATGACTTGTGGCCATCTAGTCACGACCTTCTTGTTTTTCAGGTACACCTCATTCATTAATTGCATACACTGATCTTCATTATCTTCCCAAGCCTTGGTGCAATCTTCTTGGCTTACAGCCACAAAGTGCCGGTGGTGAGGAATGCCAAGCATTATTTCGAAGTCTTAGGGTAGTGAGGTTGATCACGACCTCACCTTTCTCATTCTGGACACACCTTGTGTCTTTGTCACAAGCAGGGCTACTACCATCATGAACTCATTGTTCACAGCACTGATTGGGATCCCTCCAACAAAATGCAAGCCACTGCCTACCAGTTTGTGCATCCACGGACTTCCTGTGACCCTTCTGGTTCTGGCCCAAAAGTCTTCCATATCGATATGACCAAGTTCTGAGTCTCTTATGTCCAGGTCACACTCTGCCTGGGATTCGGGCATCCTGACCCTCTGATATTTGTACTTCATTTCTTCCTCTGTAAGCTTGGCTTTGCCCTTAGACTTGGTAGGTCTCTTGCTTGATGTAGACATATGTAGTTCTAAACTTAGTTGTTGATCTACAAGAAGAAGAAGCGAAACCCAACGCAGGAGAGTCATGTTAGCTGATTGATCTCCCATTAAAGTATTGACAGAAGGAAGAGTTAGCAATTTTAAGGCATCAGGGCGCAGGGTGCATGAACACTGCAGTCATAGGCTAAATAGAGTGGCGCATAGAAAAATGGTGTTACAAGGGACAAATCAGTGCCAAAGGGCGCAAAGCACATGGATACTGCACATGACATTTTTTGTTGTTGCAAGCAGGAGTGTGCCTAGGCCACTTATGCGTGTTTTATACCGGGTGCATGGATTTTTCATGTTGCACAGGGACAGGATGCACCATAGGCACATATATTTTTCATGTTACATGGGGATTTGGTGCACCAAAGGCGCACAAGTTTAGCATGTGTAACATAGACCTCAGGTGCGAAAAAGGGGAACTTGGCGCGGCGCATGGGAGGTCTGCATGACATGATGTTGGTGTAATAGGGGATGTGCCCGCGCCTTTGAACACAGTTTTACACTCGGCGCAAGTAATGCCGGTGTTACATAGGCGCAAGGTGCACCTATGGTGCAGGTTTTGATATGTGACATGGGAGTTGGGTGCGCCCAAGGGTGCAGATTTATTATGTGCAGCATATGACATTTTTGTTGCAGCAGCGAAGAGGAAAGCGCTTGGCCCATACAAAGACTAGTTTTCACAAAGTGCGAGAGCTCATGTGCTACAATTAAAGCCGAGTGCACCATAGGCGCGATCGTGCTTCTTGTTTCAAGGGTTACGTGTGCGCCAAGGGAAAACACAGTTTTTTGGAAAACGATTCTTCCCTCTTTGACAGATCATGATTTTTAGGCTTACTTCACATTGGTTCAAGTGGTGAAGGGGGAGGAAGGAGATTTTGGATTTTTGCTTTCGGGCAGAGTTATCCTAACTAGCAAATCTCGAAAAAGGATGGGAATGGCTTTGGGAGGGAAAATAGAAAGCGGGAGGAGCTTCATGGTTCCCGATCAATTTTATCCTACCACTCAATCGACAAAACAACAAAGAAAAACCAAAACACGAGAAAATGAGGACCACTTACCCGGAATATATAGAATGCGAGAGGTGAAACGGGTTCCACGAATGTGACACGAGGACAACAGGCATGTTGACAAAGTTCGAGAGGAAAAGATCAATCACGTGTTTTCGACGTGTGATAATGACAGGCGATGCGCCTATATAGGCAAAGGCGTAATAAATGTGCCAACCACTTTTTGAAGTGGCGCATCAAAACACCTGTCAACATTGCAAAACTTACACCCTGTGGCACACCAAGATATGTGTTAACACGTTTTTATGTGCGCCTTTGGCACATAAAAAGTGTTGTCAACACGAAATACGGGTGCCCATGGCGCACCAAAACGTGGCGCAACAAAAATATTGTTGACACGAAGGCGCATGCGCCTTGGCGCATGCAAGAAAGGCAACAACAAGGTGAGGTGCAACAAGATGTGTGCCAACACGCCAAAGGGTGCGCCAAAGGATATGAAGGGGGCGCAGATTTACCCTGTGTTGCACAAATAATAGGTGTGCCCAACCCAAAAAGACCAAAAATGGCTAAGTCCTGGAAAACCAGATTTCTGGGAAAGGGTTTTTGTGATGTTCCGAACGCGGAGGGGTCCCCGATTTAGGACCTGAAGAAAATTTTGGTATGGTTACCCATAAAATTACCCTTGCCAATTTTACAGATAACAATACCACCACCTACAATCACCTCTAAAGTTATTCCATCCGTCTATTTGGTTGGTCAGGGAGTCGACTTCGCCAATTAATGTTTGCAATGTGTTGTCTAAATTCATGCGAGATGGATTTGTGGTAAGATTTTATAGTCCGAATAAGGTTCTCAATGACAATTGTATTTTGTCGATTCTTCCAACGATATCACCAGTGTTGTTCTTTGATTCCATCGGGACGTATGAGCCACAGGGAGGCGGATCTATGTTTCAAGAGGGTTTTGAGGAATGTTTGGAGGGTTTTGAGGAATATTTCAATGGTTTGTAGGATTATGAGCTTGCTGAGAAATTGAAAAAACAAAAAAATTTATACATAAACAAAAAATTGAAAAACCCATGAAAATCACAAAAAAAACCTAAAATGCAAAAAAATTGATCAAAATCGAGGGCTTACCTCTTTGTCTTGGTGGCATGGTTGAAAATATCACGATCTAGAAATCCAAAGAGTAATTTTTAGGGGGTATTCAAAGCGCGAGTGCCAAAGGTATAGGAGAAATCGTGGTTGGAAAGGAAAAATGGGGGAAAATGAGGAGTCACGGGTATATTGTTTTTGTCTCGTAGGACCGCAATCGCAGCTTTAGGTTCGGAAATTACCAAACATTTTTTAAAAATTACGTGAGTGCGCTTTAGAAACTATGATTGTGGTACCTAAATTTCAGGTTTTTATGTCCACTTAATTATCCACCAACTTGCACGCACTTACCCCGCCACGTATGGCTTCCATATTTAAATTAATATCGTTATAACTATACATATTTCAACACAAATTATACACACACACACACACACACACACACACACACACACACACACATATATTAAAAACTTAAATAAATAAATATTATATCATGGGCACACCTGCACAGATGCTTTCTAATGTGGAGTTCCATCCACTTTGTTAAAAACCACCCACAGAAGGATGGAAGATCTCTTCCAGTTGAGGCACCGAGGATGCAAAGAAACTTCACCCCTTAACTTTTTCATCAACCTCCATGGAACAACTTAGCGAAGCTCCATGAATGAGGTCGGGACGAATGACCCACAAAAATGGTTGCTTGCTTCCCTCTAAACCCCATGCAAACTCCACAAGCTCCTGATCAGACATAACTGTTATGCTTCCAAAGCACACATAAACAACAGAACCAGGCTCCTGATCGTCCAGCCATTCCATACAACTTTTTTCTTCAGTCCATAAACTCACAAAACTATTGGACAATCCATTCTTTTGTTCTGCTTCTAATAGAGGACCTATACCATACACTGGAAATCTGGCCCGCAGTGCTTCCATTACTGGCTCCTCCAACTCATCAAATGTGTTAATGAGCATGAAATCAGTAGTCATGCTAGCCTGGGTTTGGGTTATTAAAAATTCGAAAATGTAATGGCTAACATCATAAAAGAAACTGGGCACATCTTTCATACGCAACAGAGGCATTCCTAGAATGTAGTTGATTTCTTCTTCCATATATCCATTTATTAGATAGCTCTTTTATGCACGTTAAAAAACAAATAGACTCAAATTTGAAAAACATTGTTATGGATTTTTCTGACATGAATTGATTTTGTATCCCATTACGAATCTACCTAAAGATGGATCTAATAAAAAGAAAAAAATTATTTTAAAACGAAGTTTTAAACTATGATATGTTTATTTGACATTAAAATATAACTTGACCAATCCACTAAAATTTTTAAAAGATTTCATGAAATTACATGTTGTATGGTATGATAAAAAAATCTTTTAGATCATGGCTAATACTTTCCAAATGATTACATGTTTCAAAATGTTCAAATCTATTTCCAATAAAAATGAAGATTAATTTCAATAGTTAAATTTATGAAATTTCCATCCAAGGGATTATTGTGTAACAATAGGGGGAGACCTACAATAGGATGACCTAGGTTCAAATCCCCACACATTACAATAAGTTGGCCCATAAGAAAAAACAATCGAGCTTAACCCACATTGTAAGTTTTACCCATAAACTCACCTAAGTTTTACCAACCAATTGAAAATTACCAAATTTCCCTATATAAGGCATAAAATTTGTAAATAAATTTGAGATTGTTCATTATCTATGTCAATATTTATCAAGCAATGAAAATTGAATGAATTTAATAAATAAGGCGTACGATCTCAAGTACATCTTGTATTTTAAAAGATTTCCCATATTTTCTCAACTTTTGAGATATTTCATTATCTATGTACTCCTGGTGTAGGTGTATTGGCAAGACCTAAAATTGATGAGGTAAAGTGAAAAATTCTTCTTGTTACCACTAGGAGGGTCTCATACAAAAGTTTGTTAGCTGGTTGGTCCAAGACCCACAAGATCTCCTTCAACTTTTACTTAAAACATTCCCAAATCCAAACTGATCTCACACCCTCTGAAACCCTCAATGCATCCAAATACTTCAAGTAAGTCACAACATCATACCTAACCAAATAATCAACCAGCTTTCCTCAATGTCTTCAAGTCCCCAACCAGTTGCTTTGTTTTCTTCCCAATAATATGCCAAATTGGATCCAACTGTTTCCGCATAATCTCATCAAAAGACTTGAAAATACCATTTTCTACTGTCAGATCCTCAACATCCACTTTATTAGTCTTCCTAAGCTCCTTTAAGAAGGAATTTATTAGCTCAAGTATAACAGACTGGATTCTCGCCATTAAAGAGGTTTGCGGCATTCAAACATCAATAACTTCTGGAGAGTCTTTCTCCAATATATTAGATACAAAAACCTGAAACCAAGGAAAAATCAAAAGCTAATATTTTTTAATAGAGTGTATTTATAATGTTTTCTTCAAAAACATTCCAAATTTGTAAATTAACATTTACCACAAATTTCATAAAACAATATTTTTGATTTTTCTCCCGTAAAAAAACTAGACTTCAAGTTAATGTTTACAGAACTATGACGTTACTTTTCAAAATCCCTAGAATGGAAAAGTAAGGCTCTTTTTACGTTGTAGCACCAACTCGTGTTTAGATTACAAGATAGGACCAAACATACAAAGTTAAAGGTAGTGATAAATTTTTAGGTCACAACTATTTTAATGTACGTATAAGACCCCTTTGTGAAAGCATATGTACAGAAAATTTGTTTTTCCATTTATCTTACATATTGTTCAACAAGGAGTACAACCCTACACCCGTTACGATTTAACACATGTGACTTGACTCATTTAAAAAAATAATGTACTAATGTACCAAAGTTACAGTCAACCTTTTTAATGTAGGCCACAATAATCGAATATTTATTTATTTATATATTCTCTCTTACTCTACTGCAAACCAATTCTCATCAAAATCTCTGATGATGCATCAAGAAGATAAAAAAAGGTCCCCAATTAAAATTTTAGGTTGTTCAACATGTATTTTCAGAGTATCATCAAATATACTATATTAAAATTTAATCTTGAGAATTCACCAAACCGTAAACCCTAAACAAAATTTGTTAACTTATTTAAAAGTGTGTTTCGTTAAAAATGTTGTACCTCTAATGTCACATAGATGTGATTTTCGACAAATAAGCACTTCATGATATGCTTTGTTTTGGCAAACCCCAAAATCATAGACTGGGGTCTATCTCGAAAAATCCCTAACATAAGCCTTTATGTTACCAAATCTATAGAGATGAACTATGAAAGCTTTCATGCATGTTTCCAACAATCTATTGGAATTAATAAGTATGATACCCACAAATTTACTAAGAGGGATCCTTTCATTGAGTAGATTGATGATGAGCATGTGCGATGTGATGAACATGACTCCACCCTATGAGTAGCATTCGATCCTATATTGGGACACATATTCATTGTTTATGTCAATGGGTGCGGCCTGGTGGAGATCTTCTCTAATGGTTTTGTGTTGGGAATCGAATGGAGAGTATGAAGAGAAGACCATCTGAGTGTAATCGTATGAGAGAGGTGGTGTTTTCCTTTGACAAGTCGTTGCCAAGCCATCTACAGCTCCAACACATCCTTCCTTATCAATGGCTCATTTAACTCTTAAATAGGCACATTCTCGTGTGTTTTCCATTCATTGGTTGATGTTTTCCTTTCTTCACGATCCACATAATAGATCTAGTTCACCCTCAACCATACGATTTCAATGCATGGTCCTTCTGCAATCACAGCTTGTGCATTATCTAACACTGTTAGAATCAATTGGATTGCTTTCAATTGATTACACCTTTCGACATAATAAGTGTATGTAGAAGATAATATAGTCAATTACATATAGTATATATGTGTCTATGTTATACACATTAGTTTAGTAAATATAACAAAAATGCCATCATAGAACTATGAAATAAATGTGACTAGTTCAATTACATACAACATCCAAGTGCACTTAAAAGATAAACCTAGTGAGAGAAGTCAAAAATTACAACATATAATGTCAAAATAGTCACAACATATAATGCCACATGTCATATAGTAGAGAATATGTGTAAATACATTATTTCATACAACACATAGACATAATAAATCATAGATAAACAATGTAGTCAAACATACCTATTTTGAAGATAATATCAATCAACTAATAAAATAATGTACAACCAATTAAGTAAAATAATAGTGCAAGTGAACATAGAGCATATGTAAATAAATGTAGATGGAAATATGAAATATGAGATTTGACATAACAATATGGTAATGTGCATATACAAGTAGGATAAGGAATATTATTCCTATGCTTGAAATGAACTAATGTGTAGGTATTTGATCATGATAAGATCCATGTGTATATGTCTTTGGTGTAGGTATGCCCATAATGTAGCAAACATTCGCTAGGATAGATGGGTTGTGAGAAGATTCAATGTGTTCATTATGTGATATAATTAGGCCTAATTTATAAGATGCCCCCATGGTGGGCATTCATGGTAGGAATTTTGTAAGGGTTTGAGGTCAGTAGAATTTATAATGTGCGTAATTTTCATGGGATCTAGTTTTCATATGTATATAGTGCTAAATTATAAATGATAAAATATTAAAACTTATGTATTGATTACAAATCTTGGATGCACATACTTGTTTGATATTTTATAAATTTTAATATTATTTTTATTTTTTCAATAAGAGAATTCTAAAGGTTCTAGATTGTGTACTAATGGATTTGAGAAAGAGGGTGTAACTATAATAGAAAATGGGTTAGGTCTTGATAGTTGCTCCTCAACAATCACATCTAACACATGAGATTACTACATCATTGGGTAATTATGGGTTCATGGGTAAATTATTCCCTCAACAATCAAATTGAATCAATGAAATGTGATGTATCATTGGGTAAAAAATGTCAAATTCTATGTACAAGTAGGTGGCATATATCATATATGAGTCATATAAATAGACGGGAATAAATTATTGAAGCTTGGATATATCCATGATTTTTTTGAAATGAGTGTACTAATTCTCAATGTTTTGTATGAGTATAAATCATGGGTCATTAGTAGTCATAGTATTTGCAGGCTTCTTGTATGAGTCGAGTGTGTCACTATTCCTTAGGGTCACACCCACATAAATTCTACAAAATCTGGTTCATCATGCATGGTTAAATGCCATATAATATGTCAAAGGAGAAATCATAGTCACCACATTCTCATGGTGAATATTTCTAAATGTTTGGTGTAGTATATGCTCAATATTTGGTGTAATAGTATTCAAACATGATACTTAAATATGGGAAACATATTTTGGTACTGATGTCGATATAGTACTAAATAAGATACTCATAGGGGGAAAATAATAATATTTACCACCATTTCTATGTGTACATACTTCCATAATTTAGCTAGTGTGCATGGAATAATGTGTATATCTCAGATGCATGACCATCCAACTAATGTATTGACAATGCAATTTTGATACTACTTGGTATCAAGTGTCGATCTTCTTAAATCCAATCGTTATTGGTAAACATATACCTATGAGAGGGATTTGTTTTTTACCACTGATTACCTAAACTATTTCAGTGGCTCCCAAACTATCTCTTCTACTACAACTGAGAGTGGTAATAGTTTCAATTGTGTAAATATTGTTACTATATCCATTATCTACTATGACAAGATATATGGGATGTAAATCAACATGAACATGTATAAATATAGGTATAAATGCATCCTCACCATATTTAGGAAAATCTATGTACAAATATATAATTGGTTATGTACATTTAGTAATACCAATGATACTATCAAAAGGATGTTCATATGTTGAAGGAGCATGCATTTTTGCTATACAATATATGATTTTCTTACTTTTTAATTCTTTTGGACATGATTTGGTAAAGGATTGGTGAAAACTTCAATTGAAAAGGAAAATGGAATGTGAAAAATTATTATATTTTTACAATCTAAACATGTATTCATTAAATTTAATGAGAGAAAATTTTACAATAAAATGTACCAAAAATGTTACCGTTCATTTTATCTTCTAAGATGACTACACATATCTATCAATGTGTCTAATAATTCTATGAAAATAAAAATACCTAGTCCTCGAATTAACAAATATTATTTATAATAATAGCACAAGATATAGTCTTATTATCAATTAGTTCTTGGATATGTTTCCATAAATGAAAGCATTTATTTGGAAAGTATCTTATACATTTATGACCTAATCCAATAATATTTTTCATTTGATTGAGGATCTTGTGGCTTTTCAAATAAATCATTGATTCGTAGGTAATTGTATGAAATTGTGTTCAATCACATTTCTTAAAATAAAAACGAGTATCATGCGTAAAATAATGGAATCATTAGACATGAACATTTTAAAGATTAATAGAAGATAATTATTGAATTTTACTGGGGATGATGTTAATTTTGGATTTTGAAATTTTGCTAAATCTAGACGATTTCTATTTTTAGAAATACTCTAAAAATATACTTTTAGGATGTTTTAAATGAATTATTCATTTGTTTGTTTATTCGAGTATGATAAAATAAGCAATTTTCAATGATTTCATAAAACAAAAAACTAAAAAAGCTAAAAATAGGTTGTCAACTCTCAGTTTCTAAATAAGTACAAATTCTTGTGTAGTAATCCTCAAAGAGGTGGGAGACACTTTCTAAGTTTTTCTTGGAAAACGGTGAATAAGAGGGTTTTTAAAGGACCCACATCCTTGTACAAAAATCCCAAGTGGCTAAATAAAACAGTTAAACATTAAGAGTGTAAGCCCGAAGGAAGACAAAATCCAAAAAGCAAAAACATAAGATAACTAGCGAAATTACATAGAAAGAAAGTTCTTAAGCATGTCGACAACATTCTTGGTAAAGAACAAAAGCATTTTTATAACCCAAATTATCAGCAACCTTGATCGGTTCGAGGCATCCGAGTTGAGACATTCTCGTGGCTTGTCCGTATTGTTAGAACTATAATATTAAGTGATCATAATATTTAGTTTATAGTTAAATAATATAGAATAAATTATATTCTTATTATTTAAATATAAAATTTATATTAGGTTGTTATTTATTTATTAACTAATATTAAATTGGGGTGTGTCCCATCACTTAAAGAGGTCGTAACCCTTCAAGTCATATTCAAATTATTATCTAATTCAAGTTAAAACATGGAGTAGAAGTGAGGAGGGAGTTACTGGAATGGGTGAAAAGTTTATTACATAATGGAAATTATTCTTCCGTGGTTTTTTACCCCATTGGGATTTTCCACATTAAATATTGTGTTATTGTGTTATTTACTTTACTTTATATTCATTTATTTATATGTGCACATTAATGTTTATTAAATAAGTCTAATATAGTTTTCATTCCTTATTAAATAAGTCTAATAGACTGCTGCAAATAGCAAAAGGTTAAATATTTGTTAAAATATTTCTTACTCTTTCTATAGTTTCATGTGTGAATAAAAAGAGACAAGCTCCATCAAAATAGGATTTCCAATTATTTCATTAGAAGGATTAAAATGGTGTCCCCTCTTAAGATTGTTTTGAGTGAATTTAATTTTTTATTTCCCTTGGTATAAATTTCTTTCTTTTAACGTGTGTCCTTTCTACCTCCTTTAATAAGGATTTACTCCATATTTTTTATAAATCATATTCTATAAGTTAAATCCATACTTGTTTATAAATTATGATTTATAAAAATAATAAAATAAAAATATATTATATAGTTTATATAAAACTCTATAATATTTCACTATAGTTTATAAACTATTCAAAATAGTCCTAATAATTCTATGGTTTTTATAAAATATATATTTATGCCGAAAGGCGTAATTCTAAGTTAGAAAGCCCGGGCTTTCTACAAGAGGTAAATCTTGTACGGACGGTAGACATGAATCGATTGACGAATACGGCCTCATGGGATCCACTGGATGGATCACGGAGTCATGGAGGACCTGCCATCCCTTCCATGTCAGCTTTTTCCACCTTGACTCCCTACATCCACCTTGCCACACCATCATCACTCGTCCCCCTACCTGCACAGGCATCGTCTGGACCCGTTTCATTTTTGGCGTGGGAAAGGTCAAATTTGGAGAGACTCACCATTGGCCATCTTGGTCTTTTAGATTAAACGATGGCAGCACGATCCTTTTCTTACCTGAGAAAGGAGATCAAAAACTCATTGATATTCAATCACTTAGTAGTTAGCACCTACAAATTATAAACCAAATAAATGCTTCATTCCATCCTACCTACCTTAGCAGCATAAACTGTCATTGTCTTCGATAGAAATGTGGTGGACTTATACCGTGCAGGAGTTTTTATGGAAACTTTGGTCCCGGATAGCCGAGATCTGAATGTTGAAACTGGTTTGAGGGGGCTGGATTCGAGGAGCCCGCTTGGCTTGCTGGAAGTAACATTGGCAGGTGCCGCATTCAAAGAAAATACAGAAAATGATGCCAATGCAATCGCAGTAGGTGTAATAAATGGCTATGGGAAATGGGAACTCTTTTGGCGATTGAATACAGGAGAGAAAGCCATAGGGAGTTTTGGTGGCCTGTGAGGGAATAGATAGATGACACCTTCTTGGCCAATGTCTTTCCATTTTTCATCTACAACAACAACAGGGAGTCGTATAGCTTAGATTATGTCTTGTTGAAACCTACGGCGCCCATTGTGAAGGACGGACATAAGATTTACAGGAGCCTGTTTGACACCATGATTGATGCTACGTATTCTGCCATGGAATCCCTGGGGCATTCCAACACACCCATAGTTGTTACTTCTAATTTACTCATTTTCGAACATGGAATCCAGAATTTTAAATAACACGCAAGAGTCGATCCACGCTTTGTCGTCCATGGCGAGGAAAGTTCGTTGGATGGGACTTGCACCCTGGTCGTCTAGGGCCATAAGAGCCTTGTCGGTGTATTGGGCGAGGCTCGATTCCCGGTCTTGTTGGGTCAGTTTAGTGGAATCAAGGCCATGGTATTTACTAACTAGCAATCACACTTGAACGGTGCAATGGAGACGCCGAAGGGGATGCATATAAGATGTTAAAGTTGAGGAGTTAAGTGGTGAAGGAGGAAGAGGGCCGGTGAATAGGGCGATGGGGAGGAGGATTGCAAGGGCATGAAAAGTGATGGGCGGTGTATTTTTTTCCTTGTGGGGAAACCAAAATTTTACCAATTTTGAATAGATATTAAAGTCTCTACAGTTGTAACGTACATCAAATGTGAAGACAAAGGAAGTCAACATAGTGTGATATGGTATAAAAAGACACATCATTTCCAAGTAGATGGGCACGTGAACAACACAGTTACAATCGTAGGTGGGTTGCTTTGTTGTGTATACTCAAGTTTGTGGGATCCATGTGGATGAAATTGACACACATTACATCACCAAACAAATCAATCTACATCGCTTTGGAGATAACAAGTTGGAAGTGGATGAATCTTCTCACATTGCCATACGCAAGGATATTTTTTTTCGTAACCAACAAAAGCTCATGAGATAAGTGTGTAGTATGAAGGAATTCATGCCAGGTAACTATTTGTGGTGGGGAAAGATTGTTGATCTAATATGAGTTGAGAATGGTAAAACATTGGTGGCACTACATTGCAAACAAAGTGAGTTGCATTGGAGAGAAATTTAGCTCGTGAATGGTAAAGGTGATGAACTGAGTTGCCTTAGATGGATGAGACAATGGGAAGTGAATGAATGAAATGAGATCGAGTCCAAACAATATTGGAGGGGCTCAAAGTGAGCTATGCAATGAAAAGCATGGTTGAGGACAAGATGTTGCAACTGATGCAGGAAACACATTTTGATCATGATGATGATACCTAGCGAAGAAGTTCCGTTATCCATGTTAGTGTCCTTGGCGTGGTTGGTGGACCATGATAAAGGTTTGATAGGCGTGACTATGGAAGTAAAAGACATGGCAACAATGATTAAGTTAGAACATGTTATTTGTTTACATCACTTATTTCAAATGTGTCATCTTTTTTGCATGATGTTAAATTTAGGAGGTCAATATGAAAAGGGATTTGAGGTGACCTAGGGTTGTGAAGGAGCTACCTGAGCAAAGGGAATAAGCTTGGAGAGATTACACTTGACACCAATTAAAAGCATTATGAAGTTAAATCCATTACATAAGAAGAAAAGAACACTCAACCTACATGATGACACTTGAAAAACATCAAGATCGTTGGGTGAGTTAAGGTGATAGTGATATGTAGATAAGATGGGGCCAAACATATTAGTGGGGGCTAGGGGAAGTGACTATTTGATGTATTAGAGACAAACCTAATCTCAATCACCACATACTTGGTGAGAATCGCATGTGAGTAGTGCAATGGAGACATGAAATGGGATGTAGCACGCTGAGTTGATGATGGATTTGACAACCTACTGACTGCTACCTAGTACCATCGTTTACCTTGAAACTATCATACCACTTGTTCGAAGCACACATCGCCCAGCCAGAAGAAACACGGAAAGAAGCCAAATAAGGTAGATTTTTGCAAGACTTAAACATGTTAGCAGAGTATGTACTATGAGGAAGCTCATAAAATATTGCCCACATTTTGAGAATCAACTAGACAATTTATTTTTGGAAGTACAGAGACATGCTGCGAGGGATAATATCAGTGCAACGTTGTTTTTTGGATAATTTCAGCAATAAGTTCGTTGTAGTTCTCAAAAGGTTGCTCTTGGGCTGCATCGTGTGGTTAAAGATTGGAAATATCTATGTGTGAAGAAGGCTTAAATGCATCAGTAAAAGTTAATAAAAGCTATTCAGGGATAACTAAATTATTTTAGTTATCAAGTTTTATGGGTTTAAAACTTTAAAGTTGATATTTGTATGTAGCTTCTGATTTTTCATACAAATCTACTCCAGTGATAACTCAAACAGGAGTTTAGGTGAGTTCTTTGGGTCTGCATGTAATGGGTGAGCAAAACAATGTCATGCTTTTTTGAAGAGGCTTTCATATGCCGATACTGCATGTGTGAAATTTCAGACTCTAACTTTATTATCACAAGGGCATTTAAGGAGCATTGGGTCTTTGCCTGTGGGCAGATGATTTGAGGGTTTATGATGAATACCGAGTCCTGACTATGAAAACCGCCCATACATTTGTTGGATGTAGTTTATCAAAGAAACCTTGTGCTTCTGGTGCTTACGGACTAAGACGTGAAGGAGGAAAAAAACACGACACCTGTCAGCAATGGTGGACATGTCTAGTGGTCTTCATCTTCAACATGTGACTATGCTCACCCCTGCTCTGCCATTAGAAATGACCCAAAAACAAAAAATTTCTTCTCCAGGTGCTCTTAGTTGTCTCTCTTTGTAGTTGTTACTCCTTGCTTGCGTGACTTGTTGAAGGCCGAGATGTCTTTCTCTCATCTTTTGGGTTCTTAGGTAGAATCACTTTGGGATTGCCAGATTATTTGCAGGTCTAAATTTCTCTTATAGATTTAGTGATTGAGAAAAAATATCAAATAGAAATCTAAAGAAATTATTTTTATGTTCTTTTATTGAAATCTGAATCCCCTTTTGTATTTGTCTTCAGAGCATGACGCAAGGATTACCTAGGTCGGCCTAGTTAGGAATATGAATGTTGCCCCTGGTTCATGTTGGCTTTCATTGATTAGAAACAATCAGTTTTGTACGGTGGCGAGAGCCATAACTGGCATGTGTGTGGGAGACAAAATAGAGGAATATCTTTTTCCGCGAAGCTTTGATATACAATGCCACGAAGCTTTTTTTCCATCTAAGTCGACTACAAAATAGGATTCAAACATTTTGTTTTTAACTTTTCTTGTCTTTCATATTTTCTTTCCATGAACTTAAAATACAAAAGGATTTAGTTCTCTGTGTGTTGGACGTCATCGGGTAGAATTTTCCAGTGAGTTTTAGGAGTGAGGAATTTATTTTTCTGGATAATGTTCGCACCTGCTTCTTCAGATGGTCTATCTTGCAAGGCGGGACAGGTAGATTACTTTATATGTTTAATATACAGGTAGCCTATTTAATCTCATGCATAGAGAATACTAGATAAAAACTCGCGAGAACAACCTCTTCTCACACGGACCGAGCAAACAGAACGTTTCTTTCCTTTTATGGCATATTTTTCCAGTTTTTATAATCTTTCTTTCATTGTTTTGAATCTCGTTGTTACCAAATAACTTGATTTCATATAAAATTTACCCTGTATAAATGAGACTGTTGTCTTATTGAAGTGTTTAAATTCTCTTCTGGCATCTATGATTTCTATATTGTGTTGGGTTTTAAAAAAACTCTGCATACAAAGTTGCTACCTTAGTTTTGATCTAAGATTTTATATTATCTTTCAATCTCCCTTTTTAACTTGCCCAACTTCTGCGAAGGAAAAAAGTGTTATGTTGTTTTTATTACATTTGGAATCATATTTGTGATGATGGGATCTATCATCACAAAGAGGATAGTACGTGATACGCCATGAGATAGTTTGTTTAATATGTTTTAGTCATTTGTTTTGGTGTAATAGTTTCAATCCCATATTTTTTTGTTTTTAATTTTGATAGATTCAATCACGTTAACTTAAATCAACAACTCTTTATTGCATTTATCCCTTTCTTTTATGATGTTTTAATTTTTCAGGTCCAAGATTGATTTTAAAAAGAAAAAACATAATTAAAGAAATTCTTCTTTCCAATAGGTTTATGCCAGATACAACCCCTGTATTGCCCTGTTATCTGATATTGAATCTACAAAGCTCAAAGATGTTATGGATGCTAAAATATTTGCATCTATATCTTTGTGAGAATGTAGCATCCTTCGCCTTAAAACATTAGAGAGAATTTTCTCCCAAAGTATAATGACATTTGGAAGTTCAAAAGGATGCATGCAATGCAAACCAGCTATACGTCCTGAGGTTAAAGTGAACCCGTAAATCCTTGTTGTTGGGTAATACTTGAGACTTGTGATCTTTGGATATGCAATCACATAACCCAAAAAACAATGGTTGTACTGAACAAGTGATAGATGTAGGTTAACAATGGACACTGTGAAATAGATTAGTAGTTGTTCACTCCTTAAAATGAAATTGATTTCATTGTATAGAGGAATAAAAGATTCTCAAGCTAGAAAAGTCTTTTAGGATTCCAGGTTTGACATCTACTTCAATTTTTCTTAAATCACTATCATGAGTTCTTGAAATATATTGAGCTAGGCATACGACGATCTAAAAATTCTAAAAAAATCCAAGGTTTTTGTTGGCCTCTTCTCTAGAGCTCATTCCCAAGACACTATCACCATAGGAATGAAAGTGTTTTAACCATCACAGCCAAAGTAGAAACAGGTTGATTTTGAGGAATATGGAAATTATTATACGTTGTTGCAGCAGGAAGCAAGAAATTTTTGGAACAATCTTCAATAAGGCAGTGACCATTTCAAAATTGAAAGTTCTTTAGTAGAAAATAGGGATTTTTGTGCTGCAAATCGTCAGTCTCCTTTAGGTTCTTTTTCTTTTAGCTATATAAACTTAAAGTGAAACAAAAATCACTCCAACTAACATAGAATTTTCTCACATAAGACATATAATATACAACAGACATAGTAGTTTCTAGGAAGACAAACTTCTCTGACAATTCCAAATTGCACCATTACTCTTTCATGTTCATAAGTTGCAAATTTCAATATCGATTAATTTCTTCAAAAATTGTTATTTGAAATGGGTTTAGCCATCCAAAAATGTTCCCAGCCCAAAGTCTCCAGCTTTCTCTATTTTCCTTCCATCTCTTACTGAACTACATGTAATTTTCAGATTTAAGAGGTTCTCTAAATTAGATTTCTAGATGCTGACTTGTTTTATATCACTTGGGGAAGTTATAATTTTTTTCAATGCTCATTACATACACCGATATAGCCTCCAAACATAGGATCCATTACAAAAATATTTTCATTGTTAGGAAATAAGAGATAAAATATGCAAAATAATCCCTCACAGAATCGCAACAATAGAAACTAATATGCATAAATTATTACAGATCTCAAATAAAATTACATAATAAAATAACACAACACAAAGAGACAGTATTTAACATGGTTCACCCAATTTGGGCTACGTCCACCAAGAATCACTTGCTCAGATTTTATTACAAGCCTCCACTCTCTCAATACAATACCTATATCCGTTTGGAGCTATGCTCAACAAACTCTATAGAATTCACACCCGAATTCAAAACACATCTGCAATACATTTGCTTGTACATCTATCATATGCATAAGACCATATAAATAGACAATCGCTAAGCGCTTTTACAAAATCGTGGGTCTCAAAACAATGGGGAAAAGCGAAATCGTCCCATAAACCTATGGGTACTCAAGAAGGCGGTTTTACAAAACAATGGGCCCAAAAACAGCCCATAACGGTTACCCATTACCCATGGGTTAATAAACAACCATGAAAATTTGCTTCGGGCTTCGCCTCGAATCCCCTTCCATTGGGGGCCTTTACCCCCGAACCCCCCCGACCCGCTCACCGGTGAGCGGGACCGCCAGAAAAATACTCGAGTGTAACACATAGAAGGTGTACCACACTCTAACATGAAAATAGGCTCCACAAACATAACATTCATCACTTCAAAATCTACCAAAAAGTCCCTTCTCCATAAGGCTTCAGCAGATACCCACAACCTGTTTCGAAGCTCGTATTTTCACACAGGCTGGTAGCATGCTAGCGAAGGCCACCTGTGGCATCTCCAGAGCATAAGATGATCATTAGTAAAAAGAGCCTCTGCTCAGCCATACTGTGAAAGGCCAGGCTACTGATTTCTCTGCACCCAAAAACAGCAGGGAGCCAGGAGTTGAATACCCAACAACTACAACAAGAGGGTAAGAAGAAGAAGAATAATAATAAGGAAAAGTTTGGAAAGATTGTGTCCGTGAAAGGTCAACCAAGGAGGCCCATCAAATTACAAGAGTCACAGAGTTTGAATAGGAGTAAGAGGGAAGGAAGAGGAGCCATTGATTGCAGTGTGGGTGCCTCTCTGATGATTCTTCTTCTCTTTTTTATGGTTTTCTATGGCAAGTTGTGTGCAATCTGCTTCACATCTGCATGGTGGTATGTGCTTCCCAAGGTCACAAATGATTCCAGTAATCCTTCTGTGAGGAATAATAATATCAGCAAGGTGGTGATGGATCTTTAATCCAGAGAGTACAAGAAAAAGGTGATCATGGATGGATTGGTTGACAGGAGCCATAATAATGATAATAAGTAATTGTTTACACACTCTTAAATTCATTGAAAGAGGTGGTGAACTGTACATCTGAGTCATCATTATCTTTTGGAAGTTTTTTTCTCCTTTTTCGATTAGAATTGTCAGCAATTATTGTGTGTGGAATGAGACAATTGTAAATATGAAAAGCCAAGTGATAGATATGCCATTCAATGATATTGTATTTGGTTCACTTTTAACATTCATTATGGTCGTTGGGCTCTTCTTGAATTTCTTTATAATTTTGTTCACATAGAATCAAAGGCATTTAATAATTCATCTTTTCAGTAAGATACACCAAAAATTCATTAAACCCCATTACAGAGGTAAGTATAATGAAAGCGTAAAAAGGTTTTTTTGGAAAATTTGTGTAAAGAATTTTTAATTGACATTTTAATTCTCTTTCTTTAATTTATCATCAAAAATAGATTTTTTCTCAATTTTTTCATGTTTTTACAATGACCTCTAATTGGTCAATAGGTATAAACATAAGGATAGGTCTCTTTATTAAGGAAATTTTAACCCAACAATTAATGTAATACACATACACATAAATTGACAAAATACCAACATTGTATATTTATGAATTCAATGAGTTATATACATATTGTACAATAGTTACATATTGCATGTCTCTTAAGTTGCAACAAGTTCTTCCTCAATATATGAATGGAATCTCTTTGACATCCACTTCTTTTTTTAATCTAGTGGAATCTCTTCAAATTCTCTCAAGACTTTTCACCCTTAAACTCTTTAATATGGTAGAGCTTTCCCTATGTCTTCCAAAATGTTTAAGTGATTTCCCAACAAATCTCTATATAGGGCTATTGAAGAGTTACAGATTGATTTTGATCCATGAAGTCACTTGCAACAACACACTTGTTTCCACATCCATCTCCTAGGGTTTTGTAGTCAAATTGAGAATTGCAGGGTATATCCTTCATTAGATGTAAATTCTATGTCAAGCGTAGAGAATACTAGAGAAAAACTCGCGAAAACAACCTCTTCTCACACGGACCGAGCAAACAAAACATTTCTTTCCTTTTATGGCATGTGCCATAACTTTCATTTTGTGGCTCCGTTTCAGGCATCGTTTTCTCTAAAAGTGCATATTTTCTCGAGATCTATGCATTGATGGAAATATTTTTTTTATTTTCATAAAATCCATTTTTGCACCTTTTTGGAATTGCCAACTGTTATTACGCTTAAAGATGTTAGCGTTTATTATGCCGAGAAAATAATATTTAATATTCCTTTGCTGCATCCGAGAAAATAAGCAATGAAATCGCCAATCGTTATTACGTCGAAAGGCGTTAGCGCAAGGGGAAACCAACAAATTATGCATCGACTGAGATGCTTTGGTTGATGATGTACGGGAAACAAGATTCTCACATATGGCATTAAAACAAAGGCATGATAATGTGTGTAAATATATGCAAAATATATAGTTGTATAGTTTGTATGCGTATTTGTATTTTTAAATATACGCAAAATAAAATGTTAAAAAAGTTTGTATGAGAATTTGTATTTGTCAATACATTCATCAAATTATACAGCTAGCAATATAGAGATATTCAAAAGAAGATTCAAAATGTTGATTTATATGGAGGTTTGTTTCTTTACAATAAGTGACGGAATCGCAAATTGTTATTACGTCGCGAAAATAATATTTTATATTCCTTTGTTGCGGCCAAGAAAATAATGTGCATTAAAACACAAGCACGATAATGTGGGTAATAAACATTCCTATTTTTCCATTTTAAGTTATTACCTCGTTATCCGATGACCCTCTAAAGACTCATGTTATCGCTTGCGCATGGACCTAAGAGCGTCCATTGGACGGAAATAGTACTATCATGTAAACAATCTCTCCATACTTACGTCGTTAGAGGCCAACATGCGTTGCTCTACTTGTATATATTGGATTAGAGAATAGCATTCAGAAAATAACAAAATTGTCGCATTTTGGAAAAAGCAAACAACGATTTAGGTGTTGTTATAGACAATATAGACCGATTCGCAGATGCGCAATGTACAAACTTGATGACATTTTCATCAGCTCCAAGTTCATGTGCTCAAGAGAATGAAAAGAAAGAAAGAAAGCTAATTAACTGAGCATTGTCTCATCTAAGGCTTGTTTAATGGCAAGCTCTATCTGTTCGATTTGTGAATATCCTAAAACCGCCTCGTTTCTAATTACGAGTAAGATGAATTGATATTATAATTTATGTTAGCTAAGAAATAATTATTGTTCTAAAACATTTTAGGAATTTTTAAATTTTTTTGGAAGTCATATTATCATCGTTCATTATGAAATTGACATATACTTTAGCTTGAGTTACCTTGCATATAGACATCGATGCTTATGATGCATTTGGTTGGCGAAGCACAAACATTCATCTACCGTACATGTGACTCGCAGTCGTTGGAGAGTGACTGTCACACGTCGTATGAATAAAGCATGTTTACGTCACAACTATATCGTTGACATTGTTTACGTCAACTTCTTTTGTCTGCCATATTTGATTTTATTACTTGTTGTCCACTCACTTGCTATGTCACATTTTCACAACAACAATTTTGCAATCACGCTTTTAAGAGGAATCCAATCTTCGTTCGCTTTCCTTGACAATCCCCTCTTATTCAACGGTGGACCTTCCCTTTCAAGCTACTCCACTTCTTCTGGACTTGAATCTTTTCTACTTCTCCACTTTTCACTACTTCATTTTGTTTTTCATTTACTACCTATAAATATCATATTACTTTGTTATGTTTTTCATTTACTTTTCCGCCTTAATAATATTTCGATTTCGGCGTTACCATCGCACACCTCACGTGCGATTGCTAGTTTTAACCTAAGCTATATGGGGCGGCCCTATTCTTTATGTCTTATAGTTTAAACCTACAACTTCCTGCCCCCTCCTTAATTGTTGGCATAGACTAGTATGCGTGTAAGTTGGGGTTTGTGAGAGGGACATTTTATTTCCTTCGAGACATTGGTGGGATATTGGACTTTTAATAATGTACTATGTGGCATTAGTTGGCATAGATTTAATATATTTCTTTTGAAAAAGTTTCCACTCCCACTTAGGATATGTGTTTGGATTTGGTTAAATTTTATTAACATTTTACATATTAAAGATCCTTAATATTATCTATGTCCACCTTTTTTGGCACCCTTTGAACCTAAACTATATTCAAAACTTTATATTACCATTCTCCCATGTATTTATCTCCTTTGTTTTACTGCCAATGGGGAGTTAGACGGTTTGTTTGCCACGTGATGTGGATTGGGTGGTGGAGAATCTTTAATCCCACATACGGTAGCATTTATAAAGGCTCACCCGTCCCGTATTTACCTGTCCGCAGACCACTTGGGCTTTGGCCCCCTCCACATGAATGGGCCGCGAGTTAATTAACCAGCCCGCCGAGTTAATAGACTATCTCGGCCTCCAATGCAAAGTATCAAAGCAATGCAATGCAATGCAAATAATAATGAATCGGTAATAGGTATGCGGCATGATTGATTAACATAATTCGGTTTAAATTGCAAGTTGAAATGTGATGGCAAATTAAGTTGTGATTTGGGCTAACATTGAAATGGCAATTAGATATATATATAACCAATTCAATCGAATTAACATAACATAAATTTTAAACAATAAAAGGAGCAAGAGCACCAATTTTGTTTTTTTTTCTTATATGCTACTACCAAAGCAATCGCATGTATACATTGCAATGTGAATGTCGAATGGTATAATTTATTTGTTTTAGAGGGATAGTTATTACTTTTTTTAGTTGATGTTGATAAGGGGTGTGATTGATTTTGGTTGTGTAGAAATATAGATGAGCCACTTCATTTAAAAAGTGCAAACATGAGGTCTAACCTTTAAAACAATTCAATATGACAACTTTACATTTCATGGTTTTTTCTCGGCATTTGAAAACTATAGGTATTTGTATGCAGATATAATGAAGAAGACATAAAAAATGTGTTGTTTTTGGTTCACATAAAGAAGTGAGCAATGGTAAAAAGGAAAAATTGAACATGTATGTTGAAAAGTGTTATTTTGTTATTTTGTTAACCACACATTGAAGACGCTTAAACTCTTCCTCCATCTACAAGCAAGGTGTAGTTAATGTCAAACTTGTTGTAGGGAGGGCAATTGTGTTTCTAGTCTACATCATATTACACTGAAGAGGGAAAAGAAGTTTGTTAGTTCAAAAAGTATGAAACAAATAGAGATGTAGACCAAATTTAACAGTAAGATGAACTCAAATATAAATTCTAACATATACAAGAAATAATCTTTATCATTTAGTGCATAATAATTGTGAGATAGAAAACTATATATATGCTTTGTATGCATGATGATATTGACCATTTAACAAATTTTATCTTAGAGCATGGTTTATGTGGGCAACATCATTCATAAATTTTACATTAACATTTCTTTGTCCTTTATCCGAATTCCACATCATTGTCTGTGTATAATGCATTTATATATTTGTACCCTTTATAATGCTCAAGATCAACATAATTTTTCATTGCTCCATTGGATTTTTTTCCTCATAATGTCAATGACCTCGGTGAGAGTCGACATCATAATTCATTAGACCCAGATAAGTATAGACACCGATGTCAACAAATGAAAATCAAAGTTTAAATAACATGTTCTTACTAAAAGTCTAAATACCTCCTAGCAAATAAACTCTCAAGTTAAAAGAAGTGCACTGTAATTATGTATGACCTATCTAAATACCTTTATGATCTATCTAAATTACCAATGTTAGCGAAGAAAATATCTTCAAAAGGTTAATGCCTGAGATGAAGGTAAAAACATTTAAACCTAGATAAGGTTGAAAGTACCCTCTCACAATTTATGGATTTCATATTTAAGGTCGGTGACATTAATTGTTAACATCTCACGATATTACAGTTCACCACAAATAACCTCCACTGCCATTGTAGGGTGCCTCTGGGCATAATTACTTTGGAATATAGAAAGATTTAGCTGTGAAGGAATTTGCTTATTTCACTTGTTTCAAATATCATATACACACCAACTCTTAATGGGTGTATCTTAGCAAAATGAAAAGATATTTATTTCTTTTGCTCATTTCACTTGCTTTAAAAATCTTCTACACAACGCAAGATATTTCCTGTCTCAACTGACTTAATTACATATCTTGTGATCAAGATAAAGATATCTTTATCTAGATACAACCTTCAACTTTCTGTTGCCTTTCTCGAAACAACTAATGGTTAGACATATCATAGAAAACCTAACATATCAACCTTATATCACGTTGCACCTTCAAAGGTTGTCATTGGCCACCCTATATATAGTACATTTTAGTGACAAAAACCCGCAAAGAGAAGTCTGTTCAAACCTCAAATAAAATTCACATTCAATGATGTATCTAAACCTTGTTGAAAATATTATTCTTTAAATCAATATGCATTTTATAAATTACTAAACAAAGTAGTGGCAAGTTGTTTTCTAGCAAATGAGTTAGGGTTTTAGAATAGCATCACAGGTAAGTTATCATATTTTGTGAGACCAAGGAAGCAATTATAGAAACAAAATATAGGTCAGTTATCTATCCATCGACTGCAATTTTTTTATCTACAAATTTGAATTCAAGACCACCCTGATTCATTTCTTCACATGTCTCATTCTGTAAACCATAAGAAGCCTAACCATTGTTTTGGCTAAGAAAACCAATAAAAGCACAACACAAATAACTTTAGTAGGGCAAGCCTCAAAGTGGTACATTGAAAAAAAGATTGAATTGAAAATTCTTAAATATCAAACTAAAAATTCTGAAATCCTAATGGAATGGGATGCAAGCATGGACACCAATAAGAAAGAAGCTGGTCATGTAGACTCAATAGTCTAAACAAGAATAAATACCACAGGAACCAACTGCTAAGAATCCAAATATAGCAGATTGTCTGAAAGAACTCTGAGATGCCCTAAACATGCATGCAACTATAGGTGAGAAACATGATAGTAGAGCAGAAGAACATTGTTTTTATCTAAAGAATTGTAAGCCAACAGCTATAAAGAGAATGTACAGTCACTACCCACAAAATTGAGGACCAACGACAACATTCCATTTTAGGAATGAACATCCAATCTTTCAATTCAAGATGCAATATCCAATCTAATTCTAAAGACCCCACACCCCCAAAAAAATTAAAATAACACTTTTAGGATTTACAATTTCTTTGAAAGTGAAACACAAAAAGGACACAAAAAGTTTAACAGAGAAAAATTCATCCAATACCCACTGCGTAGAACCAAAAAAGGAAAAAAATTAACCCAAACGAATTACCTGAGTAAGCTTGTTCGATCATGGCTGGATCAAGTGAATTATCAACTGTAATTCTGATGGGTGCATCCGCAAATTGTAATTATCGAGAAATATTCATAAAAGAAAGACACCCAATTTACATTACATGGTAATGTGATTGAGTGTTACTGTGTGTTTCTTCTGCAGAAAAACAGGCCAACCCAAACGAATTTAATCACAATTAACATTTCACTAATATAGGAAGAACAGGGTAATGAATTAAATGAATTTGGAGGAAAAAAAGGAAGAATATTGTGAAGAGATCATGCAAACGAGGGTTGGTTTGTAAACAACACCATGTTTTGTATTGAACAACACTGGGTCAATTATTGTGGGCCGATCTTCCATGCACCTATGGTGGTTTTGGGTGTCTTACTCTTATCTTTTGATTTTTTGGGTCGGTTTTTTTTTATTCCAAATGCTAAATTAAAAACAGCAAGCATGAAAAATAGAATAAGATAATAAAGCAAGTATCCAATGCAGAAAAAGATAACATAGCAAGTATCAAATGCATCAAAATCTTAAGAAAACATAAAAAAAAAAAACAAAGCAAGTATCCAATGCAATAAACTTTAAAGGACCGATCTCCAAAGAGTTGTATTGGAGGTAAAAAGCGTCCAAGAGGGAGGCATATTTCTGTCATTTCTAAGCATAATAACAAAAATTTCAAGGCAATGCATCACGATGCATGCACATAACATAAGCAGATCGCAATCTTAAAGCAATGTCCAAACCTCGAAAGAATCTAAGTCAAAATCTAAAATCAAAGATATTTTTAATTTCAAAATGCTTGATTTAATCGGGATTCTCAAGCCAAGGCTCTTCAATCGCTCTGTCATCTCGTCTTTTATTGATCTTTTTGGGTCCTTGCAGGATGCGAGATCTTCCATGCACCTATGGTGGTTTTGGGTGTCTTTCTATTTATGTTTTGATTTTTGGGAAGGTTTTTATTTATTCCTAATGCTAAACTAAAAACAACAAGCATGCAAAAATGAAAAATCCAAACAGTTTAAAATAGCCTGCAAAAGCAAAAACGTCAAACAAGCTATCGTAACCATCAAAACGGGTGTCAATTTTAACACAGTGGTAGAAAGCGACTGAAAGGGCCTTTCCCATAGGAGGAATGCCTTCGGCGAAATTATTGTTTTGTTTCTTTTTCAAAAATATAAATTAATCATAAAAAATTTTTTTGGTGAAAAGTAACTAATGTAATCAATTCTTTTGAAATAATATTTTTACAACACGACGAATGGATCGTTGTCTTCATTTAGATAGAAAACTAAAAAAATTCACTCACATTTCAATTTATCCTATTAATATATTCGTGTATAGACTATCCGATTGACATGACCTCCTTCTTTGGTATAAACTAATGGTTTGTGAAGATTAAATGATGTCGGGGGATTTCTATTAAACAATTTTAATTCTCATTAATTATTTAATTAAATATGTACACAAAATGGGGTCTAATCAATTTTTAATTGATAGATCTCATATGTTGAATGGAAATAATTATAACCTTTTGAAGATTTGATTGAAGGCATAATTCATGGCTTGTAAACTATGGATAGTTGTGAACGGAATTGAGAAGGCTATGACTGGAAGACAATCAACTGCGAACAACATCACTACATATCAATAAAAAGTACCAAAGACGATATCCATCATTTTACGAAGCATACCGAATGATTTTCTGCTTCATATCAGCAATCAAGAAAGTCCAAGTGAGGTTTGGACTCAATTGGAATAGATGCACCAAAGTATGAGTTTATTGAAAATCATTTAACTAATTTTAGAACTTATGACAAATCCCATGTTCAAAGGAAGATGAAAAAGTGATAAATTATTTAGCGAAATAAAAAAAAAATATGAAGTCTCAGTTCGATGGGTGCAACTATAACTTAATTCAGGATAAATTGCTTTATTTCATTATTTAGTTGAATATTCACGTGAAATTTAGAAATTTCATTTCAATTTTGAATTCTAAATATCAAACAAAACAAGACATTCTAGATTTGCAAACCCTTAGTGCTCTCCTGGTTCAAGAAGAACAGTTATGACAAAATTTGATTCAAAAGAGAATGCCACTCAGGCACTTCTTGCTCAAAAATCAAAAAATAAACCTTCTAGGTTCAACAAGAATCAAAACCAACTTTTAAAACTCCCGATAAAATAAAATCTATCCCTTCATTAGTTTTGGGGAAGAGGTGATTCAATCTGGCTGGTTTCAAGAGGAATGGTTTGATTTGCAGATTCAACAACTTTTTCCCGTGTCTACAAGAGCTACATGCTTAGATTTCACAGCAATGAATGGGGACCTTTCTTGGAAGGTAGGTTGGATATATTTCCTAGTGCTCGTGGTTTTTTCATTGTGGCATTTGCTAATGCTTTAGATAGGATCTAATTTTTGGGAAAGTTTGGGAATTTGAATCCCATATGCTTTTGATGAAACCGTGGTTCCCTTTGTTTAACCTAGTTTCTAATACTTTCCAAGTTTAACCGATGTGGATTCATCTGTTGTATTTTCCCCTCCAATTCTGGTTGAATAGTTGCTTAACTACTATTGGTAACACTTTAGGCAAATGCTTAGCTATTGATCCAAAAATTAAATATTTTGAGCACACTACGTATGCTAGAATCTTGGTTGATATGGATACTTCTGTTGATTTCCCTACCACTATTGATCTTAAAGTTGAGAATAGAACTTGGATTCAAAATCTTGATTATGAAGGGTTTCCTTTAGATGCTAGAACTTGATTTTCTCTTGGTCATTTAGCATCAGATTATCACTTGGTTAGAAAATATGCTAAAGGTAGAAGTTCTTGGTGGAAGAACTCTAACCCTAATCATCTAGTTTTGAATGATCCATAAGATTGTGAATCAAATTCTCAGAAATCTATGGACCCAGAAGAGGAGGAAGTGCAATGGTTAGAAAGACCGATATGGATGCCTTGTCGGAATCCCATGACCTTTACGAACATATATAATTTTTGATTCCAATCCAAACACCTTTGAAAATGTAAATCCAAATATAGAAGAGGAATGGAAAATTGTGAGTCGGAAAAAGAAAGGAACTATCTCCCCCTAAAAATGCAGCTAAGATCTAAAAGGAAGGGGCCACAGGGGTGAGATAGTTTTGTTGGTTTTTGTTTTTATACTGTTAGTTATTGGTTTTTTTATTGTCAATGCCGCTAGTAGAGGATGAGTTTTTTGGATCCTCATTGTCTTATCTCTCTCTCCATATTTTGTACGGGTAAGGTCCCCTTAACCCTCTTTTATCGCTAATAAAAAATAAAAACTTGGAAACTTAAAAGTTAGTTTTGATGGTAAATTTCATAACTGTGAGAAATTTGGACATAAGAAAGAAGATTGTAAATTGAAAAACAAGTCAAATTTCAAAAATAAAAAATGGAATAAATCATATCAAAATCAAGATGAAGATGATAAGAATAATCATAGTGCTAATATAATAATTTTATAAACTACTACTAAATGAAAAGTATATGATTTATTTAAAATATACTTGTTGAAAAAGGAGTTTTTTTCATTCATAATTAACTTAGATGGGTTAGTAAAAATAAACTAGAAGTAGCTACAACTGAAAACATACACAAAATGGATTATATGTGTTTTAAAATTTTGCTTCATTTTTATAGTTTATTCAAAAATAGAACTATGTTCATTTTTGGCATGAAAAACTGATCATATATGACATGTCTAGGCTTAAATTTACCACCTATGAAATGTATTGAAGGGTGCTTACATGATCAATTTTTGAAGCAAACTCCACTTAAATCCATGGGAAAATTCCATTGTTAATGGATCATGTTTTCAGTGAATTTTGTGATTATTCTTGTATGATTTGATTATCTATTTAGATATGTTATCTATCAAGTCTTATCTCATTTGTAAAGGCTTAGAATAAGATAATGAAGATATATATGTTTTTTATTAAAAAAATCTAAAAGTTTTTAGTATGTGATTACTAAAATATTATTATATGCATATCAAATGACACTTGGGGATGCCCTTGTGTTTGTATTGAGACGTCCAATACTGATTGCATTTAATATATATTTTACAAGAATAGTATGTTGAAATTTTTCAACATATTTTAACATGGTTAGTTGTTAAGCATATTGTTATGTTAGTTATTATACAACTAATGTTTAACTTTTATAGATAGTTAAAAGTGAAATCAATAATGATTTATATGCTTATTATGATGTCTATATGGATATTGTGACTCTAACCATGCTGATGTTGTGTTAGATATAAAATATACTGGATATGTGTTCAAGTTTTTTTGGTGCAGGAACCATTACTTGGAACAAAAAAGCAACCAACAGTCTCCATTTCTTCTACTAAGGCAGAGAAGTACAATGGAAGCAACAAAGAAGCCATGTGGTTGAAGCGATTGTTAGAAGAGATACACATGGAAGTTGAAGGAAGTATTCCTCTTCTATGTGGTGGTCAGATTTGTATTACTCTTGCTAAAGAATCCAGTTCAACATCAGAAAATGAAGCATATTGAATTTCATATGCATGTTATCCGAGAGAAGGTTCTCTACGGTGATAGAGATCTCTAGTTCTAAGATCAAGATTGTAGTTATGTTTACAAGCCATTGTGTGCTATAAAATACTGCAAGTGTGTGCAATGCTTGGCCTTTCAGAGTTTCCATTGAGGGGGAGTGTGCATGGCAATGTCACCTCCTAATGGTCGATCGGTTGTTGACTCCTTCTCCTCTATACTTTTGCTCTGGTATAAAGCATTGTAAAAGATATTTTATGATCTATGTAAACTGATAGAGTTTACAAAAATACAGTCCAATGTGTGCATCTATTTGTAAAGGAGGTCCTTGTGTTATAAAATGCTCCTAGAGATGTGGTTTAAGAATGTTTTCCTTGAGAAATGATGTGATTTAGTTTCACAAATCAGGTTTACCCTAAATCATACTTCTAATTTATGGATTCCAAATCCATTTATACCAAAAGATAAGTTGATCATGATGAAGGTGTTATAATTCCTTCAAAAATACATATGCTAGCCTAAACCTTTGGGGTTTATGGATTTATAAATATTGTTGTACAAATAGGTAATGTTGGCATATGGATCCCCACTTAATATTAAGGGGGTATTAAAACTATAATATTAAGTGATCATAATATTTAGTTTATAGTTAAATAATATAGAATATATTATATTCTTATTATTTAAATATAAAATTTATATTAGGTTGTTAGTTATTTATTAACTAATATTAAATCAGGGTGTGCCTCGTCACTTAAGAAGGTCATAACCCTTCGGGTTATTTAAATATGACTATAGGTCATATTCAGATTATTATGTAATTCGGGTTAAAACATGGAGTAGAAGTGAGGAGGGAGTTACTTAGCTTGGGTGAAATGTTTCTCACATAATGGAAATTATTCTACCATGATTTTTTACCCCATTGGGGTTTTCCACGTTAAATCATATGTTATTGTGTTATTTACTTTACTTTGTATTCATTTATTTATATGTGCACATTAATGTTTATTAAATAAGTCTAATATAGCTTTCATTAGCTCGTCTTGTCATGTATAAATTCAAGTTCTTGATGACCGAGAAGGCCTTGTTGAGCTTTTCAAGGATATTGAGAAAAAATTCATTATCTTCCGGATCGTGTTGAATAGAGGAGGAAATATTAAGATTTTGTATTTTAGGTATAGCGAAATTATTGTCCTCTATGTCGATGTCGGGAGAACTCACGCAAAGAAGGGGAAGGAGACTCGGGGTAGGAAAAAGAAAACCCCAATCGGGAATATTATGGTCATAAGATAACTCCAAAGGCTTTGAAGGAGTAACCCCCACATCCATTGAAGTACCAAAAGAAGCACTGATGAGGGCCCAAGGATTCCATCGGTCTGCGCAAGATGAGACAAAAAGGAACAATGGTAGAATCCGAGGAAGGAGAGGCAACAATATAAACATTCTACCGGTGATGGGAACATCGAGTTAGATTCAAAGGGAAGGCGAGAGAAGGTGGTGAAGGTGGCGAGGCGACGAAGTCGAGTGGTGCAACTTACCCAATTTAGGGGGAAGTGGGTAATGTCACATGGGGAAGTAAGAAAAGTGAAGAGGAGGTAAATAAGACCCTAGTGAAGAAGAGGACCTTATTCATCCCGAGAAAAATAGAGAGATATTTCAATAGATTGGAAAAGGAAATATGTAAGATTCACTTGTTTATCATGGTGCAAATGAGTAAGCAAGAAGCGATGGGGGCCATAAATCATTTTATATTGACCTTCCAATATGAAATAATGCATGAGTTGCTCTATATCCGGTAAGTGCACCAAATTGGGGGCCAAAAGGGGGTCTTAAGTGGACGGATTTTTTTGGAAAAAATAAAATTCAACTCGTACAAGTTTTTCGAAATAGTTACACTCAAAATTGGAATATGTTGTAGAAATATAAATCGTAGCATTTTGAGTTTAGTTTCTAAGCTATTAAATTTCATTGAAAACGGATAAGTTTAAGTGGGTCAAACAACTAAAATACCAACATACGCTCCTCGTTTTTGCTAAAAACATAATAGAGTGACTTTCATGCCCCCCACCATTTTTTGAGCACCATTTGGTATTTTTGAAAACCCTTTGGTAGAAAGATAGCTAGGAGCATCTAGTTTGGGCTACATTTTTTAAATATTTTTTTAGCGAATATTTTTTTATTTATGATTTTTCTAGTACATAAATTTAATGTTTTGAAAAATAACGGAGCTTCGACCGTGCCCCCTAACTACCTCAAAAATATCAAAATTTAGATTTTTTAATATGTATAGAATTATGCCTAGTTTGGGCTAGTATAATTTTTTTAAAATTTCGATCACCCAAAAAAATGATACACCATGAAAGATAGACATATTTAAACTTCAAAAATAGCTATAAAAAGGCATAGTTAGAAAATAAATAATATGGAAACCTTATATTAGTCAGAAAATTTGAAAAATTATATTTTTAGAAAGAAGAGACTCTGCTCTACATCGTGGTATAATTTTTTTAAAATGGATCGATTTTTATTTTGATTTATCATAGAGGAAGTGGCATTTTTACATTTTCTTGTAAAAACATGTTGTTTGTTGTGTTTGTGCAGGTCCATGCCTCAGGCTTGGGGATCCAAACTAGATCCCAAGCCTTGAGGCATGGCTTGGGAAAAGAGAAAACACAAAACACGTACGTGTTATAATGCATATGTGTTCTGTGTAGTATAAACATTATGTATGCTTTTGACATGCTTCTATTTACATAAATAAATGTTTAAGTATAAGTTTTTCATTTAATAAATAATAATAAATGAAAAACTTATACTTTAAATTTATTTATGTAAATATAATAAATTAGGGTCACTCTGCACCTTATGGAATTAGTCTCACAACTCCATGAGTCATGGTTTAGGAGATAGTTTTTAAAAGTATAATCTGGTCAATACATAGGTAATTTTTCAGGATTTCACCTAAATATTTTAGCATTTAATTTCTACAATCGAAACCCTAGACCATAGGCCATAAACCTAAACACTAAACCATAAACCTTGAGCCCTAAACCCTAAACCCTAAACCTTTAACCATGATCCATATACCCTAAAACCTAGAACCTAAACCCTAAACCTTAAAAATTTAACCCTTACACCGTGAGCCCTAAACCCCGAGCCTTAAGCCCTAAATACTAAGCCATAATCCCTAAACCCTAAACCCTAAATGCTAAACCATAAACCCTGAACCATAAAAACTAAATCCTAAACCCTAAACCCTAAACCCTAAGCCTTGAACCCTACACCCTTATCCCTGACCCTAAAATCTAAACCCTAAACCATAGACCATATACCTTACGCCCTAATCCCTAAAACATAAACCCTAAACCCTAAACCTTGAGCCCTAAACCATAAACCCTAAAACTTAATCCCTAAACATTAAATCCTAAACCCTAAACCTTGAATCCATGAACCATAAACCCTAAAACCTAAACCATAAACCATAAACCCTTATCCCTAAACACTAAATCCTTAACCCAAAACCCAAAACCCTAAACCCTAAACCCTAAAACTTAAATCCTTAACCTCGATTCGTAAACCCTAACCATAAACACTAAACCCTAAACTCTAAACCTAAAATCTAAATCCTAAACCATAACCACTGAACCTTGAACCCTCAACCCTAAACCCTAAACCTTAAACCATGAACCATGAGCCCTAAACCCTAAACCCTAAACCCCAAACCATATTTCATCAATATTTCCTAGTCTTGTGCCTAGAACCATCATTGAGTCTGCTTATAGAACTACCTTGTTTATGAGAGGTGGGACAAGCAACTTAATAGATATAACATCTACCTTGTGCCTTATAATGCATAGATTACACATCTCTTCCAAAATTGTTTCTCCCCACATATACTTGCGCTCTTGAATGTAAATTTATTCACACTCTGAAACAAATTTCACATTTCTCATATTTCCATGTATGGTATTATGTAAGCTAGGATGACCCATTAGAAGTTGGAAAAAAGAACCATCACAACAACAAAAATAATCTTAAAGGACACAAAAGAAACATAGAGAATATATCAATGAAGAGGTGTAGGATCATAATATCAACATATGAAAAACATAAAAATTTGATGACTCTCTTTGAATGTTCTACCTACAAATTCGATGAACCCTGAACTCTATGACCTAAACCCTTAACCCTCAATAATGAGACCTAAACCCTAAAACTAAAATAATAAATCTTAAACCCTAAACACTAAATACTAAACCCTAAAATCTAAACCCTAAACCCTAAACCCTAAACCCTTAATCCTAGACCCTAAACCATGAGCCACGAGCCACACGAGCCCTAAACCCTAAATACTATATCTAGAGCCCCGAGTTCTAACCCCCAACCTTAAACCAATAAATCTTAACCCCGAACCTTAAGCCATAAACCATAAACAGGGAACCTTAAACCCTAATCCCTAAACCATAAACCCTAAACCTTAAGCCATGAACCCTACACCCTAATCCTTGAGCCCTAAATCCTAAACCTTAAACCCCGAGCCCTAAACCCTAAATCTAGAGCCCCGATCCCTAACCCCTAGACCTTAAACCCGTAACTAACCCCTAAACCTTAAACCCATAACTCTGAACCTCGAACCATGAGTCATAAACCTTAAACCATGCACCCTAACCCCTAAACCCTAAACCCTGAGCCCTAAGCCCTAAACCATAAACCCTAAACCTTAAGGCCTAAATGTTAAATCCTAAAGGTCCCTAAACCTAAACCCTAAACCCTAAAAACTAAATCATAAACCCTAAACCCTGACCCCTAAACCCTAAACTCTAAACCCCAAGCACTAAATCCTAAACCCTAAACCCTAAACCCTAAACCCTAAGCCCTAAACACTAAACCCTAAACCTTGAACTCTGTAACCTAAACCCTTAACCCTAAAACCTAAACCCTAAACCTTGATCCTTAAACCCTAAACCCTAAACCCTTTTCCCTAAACCCGAACCCCGACCTTTAAACCTTAAACCCTAACTCCTAAACCCTAAACCGCAAACCGTAAATCCTCAACCCTAAACCTAAAACCATAAACCCTATACGATAAACCCTAAGCCCTAAACCCTAAAATTTAATCCCTAAATCCTAAACCCTAAACCCTAAAACCTAAACCCTGACCCTTAAACCCTAAACCTTGAGCCCTAAACCCTAAACCCTAAGCCCTGAACCCTAGGCCTTAAGCCATAAGCCCTAAGCCAAAACCCTAAACCTTGAACCCTTAAACATAAACCCTCAACCCTAAACCCTAAAACTAAACCCTGAACCCTCAACTCTCAACCCTAAACCTTAAACCATGAACCATTTTCCCCGAACCACCGAACCCTGACCTTTAAACCTTAAACCCTAACTCCTAAACCCTAAATCCTCAACCCTAAACCTTAAACCCTAACTTGTAAACCCTAAACCTTAAACCATAAGCCCTAATCCCTAAACCCTATACCATAAACCCTAATCCTTAAACCCTAAAATATAAGCCCTAAATCCTAAATCCTAAACCCTAAACCCTAAATCATAAACCCTGACCCCTAAACCCTAAACCTTAAGCCCTAAACTGTAAACTCTAAGCCCTAAAACCTAATCCCTAAGCCATAAGCCCTAAGCCAAAACCCTAAACCTTGAACCCTCAACCCTAAACCCTAAAAACTAAACCCTAAACCCTAAACCTTGAACCCTCAACTCTAAACCCTCAACCATGATCCCTAAACACTTAACCCTAAACCTTTATCCATAAAACCTAAACCCTCAACCTTGACCCCTAAACCCTAAAACTTGAACCTTGAACCCTAAACCTCAACCTCAACCCTTAACCCCGAACCATAAACCCTAAACCCTAAACCCTAAACCAAAAACCCTAAACCATGAACCTTAAGCCCCGATACCTAAACCCTAAAATATGAACTATGAGCCTTAAACACTAAACCTTAACCCTAAAATATAAACCTTAAGTCCTAAACCCTTAGCCCTAAACCCTAAACCCCAAGCCCTAAACCCTAAATCCTAAATCATAAACTCTCACCCAAAGGAAAGTCCTAAATAGATCATTCATCATATTTCAAAGTGTGTAGGGAATAGTGTTTAAGGTGATCGATCAACTCATTTAGTTTTGATGAGAGACTACTTCCTTTGAATGCTAAAAAGGGCATTTTTGGCCATTTTGTAGTTAATTGAGCACCCTTCAAAACAAGTTAAAATGAGCTAATCATGTCACCGAGTTTCAAGGACCATTATTTATGAAGTATTAAGGAATTTTTGTCTTCATAAGAGACATATAAGTAAAATAATGTATGAGAATCATGAATTTTATTCCATGAAAGGATGATTTTAAAGATAGGAAAGGTGAAGGGATGATCTTTATATGGAGCACCATTTTTCTAAGAATGAGCAATCATCTGAGTTCACTTCATGCAATTCACTTGGTACTATTCGTAACAACTCATTCAACACCTACTAGTGTTATCACACCTTAAGTATGAGGCACATTATAATCACCTCATTTTGGCCATAGGACAAGAATGCCATTCAGGGAACAATCCTCTATCTACAAAGTGAGGATATCTTTTTAGTAAGAAGTAGAAAAACATCATAGAGTTAATTCATGGTCACTAAAGTGAATTATGGACCAAATTTAAAAATTAGTACCAATTCAAGTAGTGGTAGGGCCAAAATCCATTTTAGAAGGTTAAAAACCTAAAAATGACTATATGCTTTCCCAAAACAAAGACCGACTACAATATATATGCCCTGAAAGTTTTAGGTCATTTGTTGAAATCCTGAAAATGAGTAAGTACTGACCATATTAGATTTTGAAAAACTATCTTCTAGATTATAACTGTTGGAGCTATGGGACCACTTCCATAAGGTGCAGAGTGACCCTAATTTCTTATATTTACTAAAATAAATTTAAAGTATAAGAAATAATAAAAGTATAAGTAAATATAAACCACCAAAACACATATGCATGGTCCATACTACACAAAATGCATACCCATTATAGGTTAGGTGATTACCGAGCTAAAAAAATTAAAATCAATATGCGTTTAAATGCTGTTTTCAAGTTTTTGTCCACTTTTTGGCCCCCCAACTTTGTGCACTTACCCAAATTTTTCCCATGGAGGAGGGATATAATCCCACTCATAACTCGACTCATATTTTTTCAATTTCTCTTCGTGACATAAAAAGTATGCCATTTCCACACATAGGGATCTTTTGAAATACTCATCTCCCTCATAAGGAAGACCAAGAGCTTCAATAATTGATTCGGGAGAAATTATAAACCGAGATATACCCATATTGACCTTCTCTTTCTTCCATAATGCTAACATGTTCTTTGGAGACCCTAACAGAATGTCCCTTCATCGTGTCATGAAAGGAGTAATTCCCGTATCCTGTAAGATATTCCATACTTCTTGATCACTCCTGACCTCCTAGTAGGATGAAGGTTTGAATCGTCGTGATCGACCTACCCATCATGCACTAAAATAAAGTGAGTAAAATAGGAAAAAATCAAAAAATGGTCATTGATTAAATAGGAAATACAAGTGTCATCATCCTGTTGTACACATGTGTCACTATTATTCAAAATGAGTATTGTCATTAATAAAAAATCAACCCCCATTAACCATCATTGATAAAATCTTCCCATCAAATGAGCACGAGTTCTTGGAATCATAATTAACATTAAAAGTGTTTAATAATTAATCATTTCTCTGCTGCTGTCACAAAAGGGGTATGACCCAGGTCTTGGCCAAGCTATGATTGTTAGTATCCCAAAAGATCCGTATGAAGCTAGAAAACAATCCCTAAAGGGAATTAAGCTCACGAAGGAAAATCATTAGAGATAATGTTAAGAAGGTTACCTAGAAAGTCTCCAATACAAGATCATTAACCATCAGAGTGGACACCCATATTAAAGAAAATATGCCACTTTATTTCCCTCTCAATATATATGTTGAAACTTCATCGACTTGAAAGCGAGGTTTGAAGGGCTCTAATTTCTTTTATTATATTACCGATAGTCCATTGGGATGGATTATCGAGTTCAAAATTCAAACTAGATTAAGAGATTCGCTCTCTCAATAAGTTTACCAGTACCAATATTAAGGGTCATTTCCATTCCTTTAAGGATAACCAGAGCTTCAACTGTTTGATTTGTACCAATATCAAAATTAGGACCAAATTCATCTCTTAGAATAGCTCCACCCTTAGAAGTGAAAAGTTAATATCATAATTGCATAAAGAAAATTCGAAATCTTACTCTTTATTCTTGCTCAATACATATCCATTTAAATAGGAGATGTTGTTCCTATATTTAAGGAGATATAATCTCCATAAATATCTCCACACATAACTCCTAAAACAACTCCATGCTATTATACGTGAGATTTTGTTTTCTCACAAAACTAATATTGTAATGATTTGTTTACTCAACAACTCATAACAATATTTACTCACCCACTCATAATTACATTTACAATAATGTAATTAATTATTACAACACATATTATATTATCCTAGATAATATAATCACTTACATAATATTCTATGTTCACACTACAACATAGATATTCCTAACATTCACCCCCTTAGTGTGAACATGGGGTAAGAGCTCCTGGAAACATCAACCTTGTCGGAGTATTCATTGCTACTGGATCTTGCTATCTGGATCTTGCTGCTAATGATCATCCTTGTCGTATGAACATCTTCATCGACCCGATCACCTTCCATCAAGTACCTTCCACCGAAGTATGGCGTCGAGGACCGCATTTGGCCGAGAGGACCGTACGTAGATGATTTTCCCCTATAAGCTGAGTCAAGCAGTTTGCTTCTTCCACACCAAATAGACACTCAGGAACTGTTGTTAGTCTATGTGAACACATTAAAATCAAAACATGAAACTAGTTTCACCCCCTTGTGTATAAACACACCACATAATTGAAATAAAATATCACCACATCTGTCTGCGACCCCATCGTTGGTGAATGACGAGAGGACGCTGATTTTCCTCCTTCCTCCATTGCCTCCTTCCTCCAACAAGAAAAGAGTCTACCATAGGAAATCCTCATCACTAGGACATGAAAGTTCTTCATCAGTTGAGTAGACTTCCCAATCGTTTCTACTTCAGCTAGAAGGGCTTTCCCGATCTATCTTGTCATCAAGAAGATCCCGAGCTCTCTTTTACTGATTCGGTCATTACATGCCCAATCTCATTACAATAAAAGCATTTTATTTTTCCATGTGAAGGAACCTTCTTTGGTTTATGTTTTTCCTTCTTAGATGAGGAGCTAGGTTTGTTTCCTACATATAGTACTTCTTCATGTTCTTCATGATTGCTTTGTTCTAACAATGTAGAAATCACTCCTTCTAGACTAATAGTAATTTTACTCAAAGTAAATACAATATTTGAGTAACTCTTAGGCATGCTATTAAGAAGAATAGCTTTAGCATCATCATCTTTTACATGTTCTTTAATTCCAGCTAGTTGATTTAGCAAAGAACGAAACTTACTTATATGATCTGCCATTTTTGAGTTCTCTTCCATTTTCAACCCATACAAGCGTTGCTTCAATGTAGTCTTTGCCATTTCAGCTTCAGAACCAAACAATTTGTTAAGAGACTCCCAAATTTCTTTTGCAGATTTTGTGAAATCCACATGATGTAGATAGGCTTTTGATAAGCCCAGACCAATGGTACCCAATGCTCTCTGATCTTTTGCATTCCATTTTGCCAATTCATTTCCTCCAGTGGGTGGAGTTGAATTAGACTTCACCACATCCCATAGATCCTTTTCTATTAAATGTAATTGCATCTCAGTTGCCATGTATGGAAATCTTGTCCTTGAAACTTTTCAATCGATTTAGTTTCTCCATTATTTTGTACAATACTGATAAAAAATACAAAATTGAATCAAGTACTTTAAAATTTTATATTGAATACCTTTTAACCTCCAAGCAAGTCAAGAACTTGTATTAACAATTCAACATTATTGAAAATTGGAGAAAACTTTCAGTAGAAGAATTGATGTGCTTAATTTGATAGCTGCATAGTAAAATCCATATTTCTTCCAAACTACGTTCTGGGTTCTTCTGAAATTTCTTCTGTAGTTTCTTGACTAGCACGTGATTCTGCACACAAAATTATAGAAAAACCCACATCTGGAAACGAAAAATATAATATATTCTTTGAGACGGATCTGATCATGAAAGCACTGAAATTTCTTGCATCAAACCTGCTCTGTTACCAAATGAAAAGTTAATATCATAATTGCATAAAGAAAATTCGAAATCTTACTCTTTATTCTTGCTCAATACATATCCATTTAAATAGGAGATGTTGTTCCTATATTTAAGGAGATATAATCTCCATAAATATCTCCACACATAACTCCTAAAACAACTCCATGCTATTATACGTGAGATTTTGTTTTCTCACAAAACTAATATTGTTAATGATTTGTTTACTCAACAACTCATAACAATATTTACTCACCCACTCATAATTACATTTACAATAATGTAATTAATTATTACAACACATATTATATTATCCTAGATAATATAATCACTTACATAATATTCTATGTTCACACTACAACATAGATATTCCTAACAAGAAGCCCCACAGGTTACCCTTCAACACTTTTTCGGTATTAATCTTCAACCAATATGTGGGGGCCAATAAGTGTTAGCTCTAACCAAAGATAACGTAGGAGCTGTAATCGATATAAAAAGTTTCTTAGGCCGGGAAGTGAAGGAATTAGACTAATTTTATGTTTTTGCTTCCTCCAGGATGAAGCAATTTAAATTTTCCTAGAGTAGAAACAATTCCATTGAATACATTTCCCAAATCACGAAGCTTCTCCTTAATAATATTCCTGTTTCTTTCTTTCTAGCTGCCCCATAAGGTGTGGGGAGAAAAATATTCCAAGAAAAATAAGAAATAGGCTATTTGAAGGAGAGAGCCATTGGGAAAAGGTTAGCTATAAACTTCAACCAACCTATTAGCGGGGCGGGGGTGGGGGAGTAAGTGTAATCTCTAACCAAAACTAAAGAAAGAGATGCAATTGATATCAAAAGTTTCTTAGGCCAGGAAGCTGAAGGACTTAGAGTAATTTTCTGTTTGTGCTTCCTCTAGATGAAGCAGTTCAAGTTTTCCTATAGACTAGAAACAATTCCACTTTGAATACCTATCCCAAATCATAGGCCTACTCCTTAAAAATCCATTTGTTTCTTTCTTTCTAGATACCCCATAAGGTGTGGGGGAGAAAAATATTCCAAGAAAAATAAGCAGTAGGCTATTTTAAGTGAGAGCACCATTGGGAAAAGGTCTCTTCCAAAGAAGAGGAAAAACCAAAGAAACCCCCATATTAAAAAGAATAAAACTCTAGAGGGAGTGAGAGAAGGGGCAATGAAGTAAAAATGGGCAAAGATTTCCAAGGCATTAAAGAAGAGGATGCAATGACTGGGAAGAGAGAATCCCCTACGTTTTAGGTTTTCCCCAGAGAGAATAACATCGCGAGAGGAGAGCCAAGAGAAGAAGATAATTTTAGGAATCACCTGAGGAGACCAACATTATCTAAATAGTGGTCCATAAGGTGGATGTATTTTGGACAAGTGGGCCACTTCTACTTAAAAACACTAGAGGGAGAGGGAAAAAAATGTGCTCATCCCGAGCATAAGAAAAGGGAATATCTTGGGATAAAATCACAACCTTGAGATGATTAATACGCTGCAACCGAATGATGCTACGGACATCCCGGTAGGAATATGCCAGCAAGGTTTATTGTCCATCATGTCGATATAACCTCTAACCTTACTACCACATATGGAAGAAAGATGAATTTTGATCAGTTCCGTAAGGAACCCCAAGCTAGAGGCTTGTCACCACACCACCAATCATTCCAGAAGTCAATAAGAGTTATATCCCCCAAATGCCACTTGGTACTAGATTTTAGCAAAGATTGAGAGTTGACAATGGGGTTCCAAATTACAAAGCTGTGCTGAAATTTTGAATTTAAAAAGTCTCTAGTAGGGGGGAGGCATTTATAAATCATAAGGTCGAGCTGACTATGAGTGATGTTTAGAACTAATAGCCCAACCCAACTTAGCCAACATGGCTTCATTCATATCTGCCACTCTTCGAAGCCCCAACCCTCCAACAACCATAGGTTTGCAGGCAATATTCCAGGAAACTAAATGTATCCTTTTGTGCTCTTCAGTTCTGACCAAAGGAAGTGTTTTTGAATTTGTTCAATGCGAGAGGCCGTCGATGAGGGAATTTTAAGTAAAGACATAAAATAAATAGGGAGGATTTGAAGTGAGGTCATTACAAGTTGCAGCTTGCCAGCTTGACTGAGAAGTGAGCCCTTCCAACTTGCAATTTTCTTTTTAATACATTCAATAACTAGAGTCCAGATACTTTTAATCTTCCTACCCTTGAAAAGAGGTATCCCTAAGTAGGTGAAAGGAAGATCAACTATGCTATAACAAAAGATAACAACAATCTTTCTTTTCCTGCTAGTTGGAGTATGAATGAAGGCTATATAACTTTTGGTGAATTTGATGAGTTGTTGAGAATAAGATTAGTAGAATTCAATCATTTTCAAATCTCTATCTTCCACCACCGAGGATGCACCCAGAAGGAGGGTGTCATCTGCAAATTGACTATGAGTAGCCGTTGGGACCCTAGTCATAATCTTGAGGCCGAGATATAATAATAACATTTTTGGCACCATCAAGGTCCCCGCTTAAATTATCAGCCATAAGGAGGAAAAGGAAGGGAGAGATTATATATCCTTGTCTTATTCCCCTACTATTAGGTAAAAACCCTGAAGGAATACCATTCACTAGGATAGAGAAATGAGAAGAGGAGATACAAGAATCCATTTACATGATTTTTCACATAAGCCAAATTTTCGAGCACTCGGAGGAGAAAACGGTAGATGACTCGATCAAAATATTTTTTAGGTCTAACTTGATTATCATTACTATTAATTTATAGTGATGGGTTGAGTGGTTGGCTTCATGTACATCTATAACTCCTCTTTGAATCATCTTGCCTCCAAGAAAACCATTCTATTGTGCAGAGAGATCAAGTTGTTATTAAAGGGCTTCAATCTCATCACAAACATTTTGTGATTATTTTATAAGAGGTATTAAAAAGGATAACAGGGTGGAAATTTGAAATTGATTTGGATCCCAAAGACTTAGGAGCTAATGCAATGAAAGTATTGTTCCATTCCTTTAAAAGAGAGTTATTATTTTGAAACTCATTAACAACCTCAATCAAGTCTTGCTTAATGATATCCCAAAAGGTTTGGAAAAATGTTGTAAGGAATCCATTGAGACCAGGGGTTTTTCACCTTTCATAGTAAAGACAACTTTATGAACTTCTTCATCTGAAAAAGGATGAGTCAATTTTCCGTTAATTTCTTGAAACAATTCTAGGGATATGTTGCAACATTTCTATCATATCAACCTCATTAGGAGGCCCCTCTTCCTTAAGGAGGTTATCATAGAAATTAACTAGTTCTGAAGAAATAACATCTTCATAATAGTTCTTTGATATTATCCACATTTTTATATTTGGAGATTGTAGCATGATTTTTTTTTGTATATAGGTCTCTCGTGTTATAACCAAAGAGCCCTGGATCTTTGTTGCCAATATATTTCCTCTTTAGATAGAGTATTATGATAATAAATAAGTAGAGACAATTCTTATTGGTGTAAATCATGCGTTCTTCCATATATTTCAATATTGGTAGATATCTCTGAGATCTTCAGGGAGAGTTGGTTTTCCCTTTCCCGAATATCCCCAAAGGTTTTGAATTTCCAAGTTTTAAGATGTTTTTTGACAAAACTAATTTTCTGGAAAGTGTAAACATGGCTAAGCCTTGTATTTCCACCTTCTACCATTCCTCATTGAGTTTATCAAGATTATGATTCTTGAGCCAAGCTAATTCAAATATGAAAGCCAAATTCTTGGATTTTTGGAAAGTTTTTGCACTTAAAGGAAAGGGGATATGAATCTTTAGGGAGATAATTCAAATAGAAATCAGGGAAATGAGTGATCCAATCCATAGAATCAAGCATTATGTCTAACCTAATTTGAATGTGATTAAGACCTAATCTGCGATTCGACCAAGTAAAAGAGGCTCCATGAAGATCAAAGTCAAAAAAACTCACCTTTGCGAATGAAGATGGCAACGAAATCCATGTAGTAATGATTTTTTTTGGGGCACCACCTTGATTTTTAGAAGGGTAAAGAGGGGTATTAAATTCCATAACAATGAACCAAGGAAAATTTTTGCTGCTACTTCTGAAGTCCAAAATATCTTTCCACATGACTTCTCTTTGAGATTCTAGATTTTGCACATAAATATTAATAGCAATCCAACCAACACTTGATCTGATTTCTTGACAAAAATTTCCATAAAGTGAGGAGTTTTGATAAGATATTCTCCAAAAAGAACCTTTGGATTCCAAAAATACAAAGGCCCCCATAGTTCCTAGAGGATTCCTGAGAGGCAAAGGATGCAGAGGGCCATATCCTAGGAAGGATGAGATCTTCCTTTAGCTTAGTTTCTTGCAACATGATGATGTACGGGGAGTGTTTTAATCTCATATCTTTAAGGACTCTATTATGCAACAGAGCATTAATTCCCCTAATATTCTAGGAGAGAATATTCATTTTTTGGATTTAGGTTTACCCCCACCATCCATAGTGAGAGTACCCTGAACACCTTGAGCAATATTTTGAGTTGTCTCTTGCTGAAGCTTAGACTGATTGGTAGGTCTCCCCTTCCATTTATTGGCACCAACATCACCATATTTTTTACAGTTTCTTTGAGTGTTCCTAGTTAGAATTTCATCTTCTATAACTAAGGGGGAGGGAGAGGGAAAGTATGAGATTACATTTAAATAAGGAGAGGGTGAAGGAGAAGAAGGAAAGGAAGAGATAATATCCTAAAAGGGTTGAGAGGGAAAATGGGGAGCTCAACCTCAAGAAGGGGATCGGGAAGCTAATAAAGCGTGGGGGAAGAGGGAGGAGAAGAATATGTGACTAATAGAACAAGAAGAAGTTGCTCTTGGGGAATCTTAGATGAGGGGATTTCACACTCTTCCAAAAGGGCAGGAAAATAATTAGAAGTGCTAACCTCTGGAATGATTTTGGGGATGAATTTATTTTTAAACTTAGGATAAGAGACACGAGATTTTTTCTTAGGAGACGATTTCAAATGGAAAGAAAGGGAATTTTGGCCAATGCTCTTACAATTAGAACATGCCTGAGGAACATATTCGTATTCAATGGGTTGAGACCAACTCCAAATTATGACAAGAGATCAATGGATATGGGTAATGGGAAACTAACGTCAACATTCATAGAGAACCTAGCATGTATAAGCCTAGATTTATCTTTGGCGGCCTAATCAATAGAAATGAGAAATCCCAAGGAAAGAAATATAACTTCAATGATTGTAACATCCCATAGCTTCAATGGAAGACCTAGTAGGTGAACTCAAATCAATGCTTGAGTCATTTTTTTCATTTGAGGGTTAAAACCCGACGTCCATTTCCTGAGGTAGAAACCATGTCTACCAAATAACTACGAACCACCTAGAAGTTCTTGGGAAAAATCCTCCTTTAGGATAAAATTAAACAAGATGAAGCCATTCGAAATTGCAAAATATCTATTGGGCCACGGGGGGCCTATCATCACCAAATTACAACACCCTTAGATTTGCACAAGTGTGTGTGTGCTTAAGCTCATGGTGTTACTTTGGGTAACATGGGTTCTATCAACAAGTTGCATGGGACTTGCTACTTGAGATAGACCTCTAGAGAAAGTTGGTGCTTGCTCCTAAACTACTGTCACAATTTACTCTAATGCAGGAAAAAATATATTATCCTAATCTAACATTCCAAGGGACTAGGGAAAGAGAGTGCAACAATAAAGTGGTGATACACCGAAAAGGTGGGAATGAAAAAGCTTTCCAATGTGTGAAAAATGAAGTAAAATACATACTAGAGAGGGTGATAACAGTTCTCCATAGTCTAGCAACTACATTCACAACAATATTTCATACACACACAATGATAATGAATCCCTGTAAGAGCATAAAATAGACACAATATATTTGTAATAAGATTGAAGAGGAAAGGAGAACACAAACAAACACAACAAGGGAAGATACATCCACAAACTTGCATCTATTGCTTGATTGATATGCATAGTTCAATCTATTACAAAGTAAAGGCCTAGATCACCATGCAAGGAGTCCACTACAAGGTCCTACAACACATTAGCTTCACAAAACCAAAATGTCGAGTTTTTCTACTTAAAAACTACCCCCCTTACAATGAGCCCAATATGCCAATTTATAGAGTTTGGAAGAGGGAAGATTGAAATCCTAAAATATGCATTTCAACCACTTTCAAGAGGTAATAAATGAAGTGTAATGATGGTATGTTGCTTGCAAAAGGCTCCCCATGTTGTCCCATAACTGTAGTTGGAGAAAATGATGACCATGCCTCTTAATTGCACTCCTAACTACCAATTAAAACACTGTTATGAACCTGGTCTATTTTCCTCAAAATTATCTATCAAATCCACATCAAATTATATATTTCTTGATTTCTATGCATCGGTCTTGGATCCACAATTCCAACGAGACCAATTTTGTATGATTTTGTTGAGAAATGCAAAAGATATGGAATTCTGAGTGTGAGCAGCTATTTTGAGTTTGCTAGGGATTTCTTGCATTTTATGGGAATGAGATTTTAATTTTTGGAGATGGAGCTAGAGCTGGAGTTAGAGATGTTGTTCCCTTTCCGAAAAGTCAAATTTTGTGAAAATTGAAGTTTTGAGTCAAAAGTTGTGCTGTTTGAAGTTCGGGGGTCGGGCATTCCACTTTCCCTTTAGGTTGTGGGTATTGCGGGTTTTCGGGAACTCACATCCCCATGGTACTTGGACCGTGAAAGCCTCCTTTCTCCATGTCACTTGATTTGGGCTCTTCTGTCCTCACGTATCCGTAGTTGACCGGAGTCGGTGGGACGTTGACCTGCGAATTCTCCGCACCACCCGCTCGCGGGTATTTCAAATATTTCGGTCTGCGTGTCCTAGTTGTCCCCGAAATTTTTCTCTTCCATATCCACACGCCACCGGCTATGGCTATTTCTTCTTTTCGGGGCCCATGTGTACTTTCATCCCAATTATCCTACGACTTATCAGACATTCTTTTATACTTTTACCACATTTTTGAGTTTCTTCGTTGATCGATGACTTCGGTGATGCGGGGAACTGGTGGCCCAACTGAACTTGTGTGACTTGGGATGCTTTGAGAGCGAAATTAGATATAATACATTACCTCCTTTGAAAATTGGACCTGAACTAGGTACGATGAACCCCGGTACAATCTGCATTGGTTCCATCCGCACCCCCTAGACCCGATTTGCACTAAAATAGGCCCTTGACTTCATTTTTTAAATTTTTGCAAATTTTCACTAACTCCTTGGATTTTTCTTTGGATAGGGAAGTTAGAGAAAAGCCAAGGGATCCCTCAAAACCTGATTTTGGGCCTCGAACCATTTCTTCTTTCTCAAGCTTGAAGAAATTGTGCAAGTTATCAAAATTACCTTGGGAGGTGAATTTTGGATAACAGACCCACTTAATGTGTGACCATTTCTGAATGTGCTCCAGAGGGGACTTGGAACCCATCAGCTTACCAATCAAGTAAAATTATCTCAAAGCAATAGTGGTATTTGTTACTTGGGAAGGAATCTGCAGAGACACCTTTCCATCTAGAATCTTAGGTTAACGAACTTAATGATTGAAAACCTTAGGCAACCCAGTGACCAAGTCTTTCCAAGACCCATTAGGGGTACATGGGAGAGAATTTATAGATCCAATAGGGTGAGTATCAAAGGCCAAACTAGAAGGTTCTAGCATCACAACTCGAAGGAAGAACCAATAAATTCAAAATAACGCAGAGAGGGAAAAAATCGGACTAAAATCCCTCATATATGAATCATATGAATCATATAAGAATATATATAAAGTTGATACACATAAAAATAATTAGGAACATACTTGTAACATGAGTGTGATGAGAATCTACGCTTTCTAATTTAATATAACTTCAAATATTCTAATTTTATTTCCATCCCTATATTTTAGGGACATTGGATTGAATTCTTTAGGAGAGAGCTATGATTAGGCTTTAAAAAGAATGCTTAGCTTTCACAATTCTATTTCGAGAAAAGCTTTTACATGTTAAATTTTTCCAAGGATTGCATGAGTCTATTTTTAAGTTAACTTGAAGTTAAAAATTAGTTTATGAATTTTTTACTATTGTTAATGATTTTATTTTGAGGTTTACTTTCTTTTCAAGTTGGGGTGTAATTCCTGATTTTAGTTTTTGTGTTAACAAAAATATGTTCAAAAGGAAGGCACCATAGTGCTCCATGATTAAATTTTTGGTATGTGTTTTTTACAATTGTTTACTATAGGTATTCAAATTTAATAACTAACAAGACTTACAAGTATTAGTATTTGGTTCATTGGTGCATGTAATGCAAAGTTTGAGCATCAATGACACAAACAATTAAACTAGCTTAATCAATATTTATCATAGGCATTGTTTGGATGATATAGAGTTTTTTGTGGGGTTATATAATATTTTGTTCTTTTTTACTCCTTCCATATCCATTCTTATATTTTCATTTGGTATCGAGTTAGGTTCTACAAGCAATGAATTTTGTCCAACTTTCTTCTATGAATATCCCTATTTTCAAAGGAGACAAATTTGAGTATTAGAGGGATCTGTTAAGATAATTATTTTTTGGAAGGGAGTTTGGGAAAATATATTCAATGACTATCAACCACCTATTGAGTGGAATGTTATCTCTAAATATCATAAGAGAGTGAAAAAATATGAAGAGAAAGAAGATTCTCAAGACTTCTTTTATCTTTAGAGTGTTATAGATCCTAACATGTACCGGAGAATTTTTATCTACAAAAATTATCATTAAGCATGGTATACCTTGGAGACATCATATCAAGGATGTATTGAGGTAAGAGGATAATTAATCCAAAACATCAAAATGAATTTTAAAAATTTAAGAATTTCAGAAAGTGAAAGTTTAGGATATTTTTGCATCTAAGCAAATGATATGGTTCATAATATGAGGGTTTATGGAGAAACTATTGAAGATAAAATTATTTCTAGAAGTATTTTGATATCTTTGGTCCAAAAATATGATTGCATATTCTGATCACTCTTGAATAGTGTAATTCCATAGACACTAAAAGTATCAATTAATTAGTAGCTTCTCTTTTGTCCCATGAGGATAAGATTAATATAGATACAAGAAATATAGAGAATGTACTTGAAAATAAGGATAGAATTTCAAATACAAGGAAAAATATACTAAACAAAATAAAAAAATTCAAGAACAATAACTCAAAAGGAAAATAATAAGAAATTTTCATAGGGAAGAGATTTTTTTTTTGTCATTATTGTAAAACAACAAGGACATTGTATAAAACATTACAGAATTTGACAAAAAAGAATCAAGTTAATCAAGAGGGTGAGAAGAAGACACTCTAAGTTGAAAACAAATGACAAGAAGAAAGGACTAAAATTATTGTCTCATATGCAATGTGGGAAAAATTGATGCCAAGAATATGTTGTTTTTTATTCAAGTTGTTTGAATCACATGACAATTTAGAAATAAGGTTTTAGCATCCTAGATGATACCTTCAAAAGTGAATTACATTTAAGAGATGTAAATTCATTCAAATTGAAGGAGAGAAAAGCATGTAAATCACCTCAAGTAAAGGTAAGGGTGAAATTAATGTTATTTGTCTCCAAGTTTGAATCATAATTTTACTAGTGTTAGACGATAGCCGAAAAAGGGTTTTAAACTACTTTTTGAAGATGGATTTTGTTTAATTTTTTATAAGAAATATGGAAATAGATTGATTGGAAAATCCTACATGGAAAAGAATAGGTTTTTTCCACTAAGGATCAACTTTATCAATGGAGGTACTTTTCTCTCTATCATTGAGGATGTTACCATTTTGTGGCATTCAAAATATGGTAATATCAATTTCAAAATTTTGCATATTCTCAACAAAAAGGGTATGGTAAGAGGTCTTCCCAAGCTAGATTCAAATAAGGATGTTGCATGCAATTCATGTATTAAATTGGGAAAAATAATAGGGAGCTATTACTTATCAAAAAATAGAGAGAAAGAAAACATTTGTAGTTAATCGATTCATATTTGTGTGGACCAATGTCTTGTAGAAGTATTCGTAAGAATTTTTATTTCATTTCTTTCATTGATGATGCTAAAAGGTTTATGTGGTTTTTTCTATTAAAAGAGAAGAGTGGATCTTTTTCAATTTTTAGAAATTTCAAATCCTTGGTTGAAAAAGAAAGTGGATATTCCATCAAAACCCTAAGAATAGATAGAGGTGGAGAATTTTGTTTTAATGATTTTTTATTTTTTATTTTTGTTCACAAGCCATCAAGAGGCAGTTAAAAGATCTTAACACATCACAAAAAAATGGCTTGGCTGAAAAAGGGATATGCACATCATGGAATTAGCGAAGACTATGTTCGAAAATAAGCACATGGAAAGATGTTTTTGGATGAAGTAGTAAATATTACAGCTTTACATCATAAATAGGGGTGCTATAATGGAAATTTCAAAGACAAGACACCTTATGAAGCTTGACATGTTTCAAAACCATATGTGTCTCATTTAAAAAATTGGTTGTTTAGTTTTTGTTCATGTTCTTGATCAAAAGAGGAAAAAATTGAATCCTAAGAGTGTAGCTGATATTATCATTGGTTATAGTGATGAAAGACAAGTATAGTGATTTAAAGAAATTTAAATCTTTATCGATGACTAAGATAAAAATAATATAATATTAATAAGAAATATCTATCATGAAATAAATAAGAAATTTTAAGCAATAGTGAGATAGGAATTACTTAGCTTGTATATGAAGATATTGGTTGATTCTATTGGAAACATGTTAAGAAGTATAGATCTACATTGTGTGTGCTCTTTATGAGAAACTAGGATTTGAAACCTCTTCAAACATCACTAGTGTGGGACATATGTTCTAGCTTAATTTTTTCAACAGGGATGATCAAGAACTAATGGCTAAGATCACATATTCTATACATTTGTGGCATCATAGACTTGGTGAAATTAGTTATGGATGTCTCAATAAAATTTACCAATACAATATGGTGAGAGGTTTTTCATCTCTAAAAATGATACGAGATAAGTGTCCTAACTACCTCATATAAAAAAACACAAAGCATACTTCAATAAGAGTACGTATCGAGATCTAGGTAAGCTTGATTTGGTTCATATTGATCTTTGTGGTCTAATGGAACTAGTCATTATAGATTTCAGTATTTCATACTTTGTGTTGATGACTATTCTAGAAAAATGTGGATATTTTGTCTTTGTAACACAATTAAATATTTTTAAAACTTTAAGAATTTCAAACTAGTTTTTAAGAACAAGATTGGTTCCAAAATTAGATCTCTCTGTTTGGATCGAGGGGAATTTACCGTAATGAGATTAAATCCTATCTAGAAGCTCACAAGATTTTTCAACAGATTCCTCCTCCACATACATTGCAAATTAATGGTGTTGTTGAAACAAGGAACCGTACTATCATGGAGATGGTGTGTTGTATGATCTATGATTCAGGACTATAGAATACATTCTTGGTCAAAATAATGAAGACTCGTAGTATATTTGTTGAATAAAGTGCCCTAAGTTGTTCTTAATGGAGTAAATTTACATGAGGCATGGTCTAATTAGAATCCATCCACTACACATGTCAGAGTATTTTAGTGTAAATACAACATGCACATACCCAAGCAAAAGAGAAAGAAGTTGGATACGAAATAAGAGAAAATCATCTTTGTTGGAGCGTATAATGAAGAGGCTCTTGGATACAAATTGATGGATCTGAAGACTAAGAAAATCTACACCAACAGAGATGTTGAGTTTTTTGAGAAGAAATAAGTTGAGGCTCCTTCCACAGGCTCACCTAATATTAATATCACATCTCTTGTGGACACAAAATTAGATGTTCCCACCGATGATGGCAATAATTATGGGGATGATGGTGATGATGAGATGGGACCACAACCCATGGGAATAGTAAAACATATGCCCAAGTGGTATATAAATATGATTCAATATAATAAGTTGGATTCTCCTTTGACACATCCACCACTGGACCATGGAATTTGTAGAATATGTTAAGCCATTTACTTTCCAGAATCCCTATAATCATAATACTTGAAAGATGCCATGGATACTGAGTATCATTCAATGATGAAAAACAACACGTGACAACTTGTCGATCGTCCACCGTGCAATAATCCTCATTAGTTAGATTGATATTTAAAACTAAGCACAAAGTATATGGAACTATTGACAAGTACAGAAAGGCTCATAGAAAAGGGGTATGCACATAAAGAAGGCATAGACTATGAGGAAACATTTTCTCCCACAACTAAGATCAAAATGATGAGGATGATATTTACTCTTGTTGATCGATGCAACGTTCCCATTTATGATAAAATGGCCTAAGAGGATTTTCATCCATCTTAGCCTTGGTTATGCCCAAGGGGCTAGTGATATTGATGGTTATTAGGTGTGGTTTGTACCTTCATTTCACTTATATGTTATGTTTTGGAGTTGGACACATACTTTGAGGTGACTTAAGTGAAATAAGGTTGTGAGATGCTCCCCTAAGGTACTTTATGTTATATTTAGTTGATGACTTAAGTGATGGGTGAATATATGGTACTTTATGTTCTAATTCTTCATTGGGGTGACTTAAGTGCACTTTTGGCATGTGTGGAATAAAGTGACTTAAGTTATTTTAATTAATTAAAGAAAATACCCAATGGGGTGATTAGGGTTCTTTTGGGCCTTTTGTTGCAATGAAAAGTTATAAAAGGAAGCACTTGGGGAGAAAGGGGATTCATTCATACACACACATATTTTGATATTGGAGCAACTGTTGTTTGCACTTTATTTGCTTGTGGAGTAAGATCCCATAGAACCCTAGCTTTGGTGGTGAAAGATCCACACCTAGCTAGTAGAGCACTCTTCAGTGGTGAAAGATCCTCCCTAGTTTGCTATTTTGGAGCTTTATTCATATTTTTGGATCAAATTTGGAGAGTAATAAAAAATTAGTTTCAGGTAAGAGAAAACCCTTCTTCATCAAGGGTTTCAATTTAGATTTGGAACAACTATTTTCTAGGGTTTTATCTACTCAGTTCCAAATTTGAGGAGCAGTTTTGGAGGGGTTTCGTGATCCAATTATAGAGATTTTGGAGATGGAGATTTTTCTATTCATGAAGATGCACTAGAATTATTTTCCATCATTTTTTGTTTGTTATTCTTGAAATTACGGTTAGTTGTATTGTTCTCTCATCTTCTTCACTAAAATAAGTAAATAAAATCATATTTGAGAGATAAAAATTATTTCTCTCTTGTTTATTGTTTCATATATTTTTCTAAGTTGTTTGAAGCTTTTGGGTAGTGCTAGAAGTGATTAGTTTGTAAAATACAAAAATTCTTTATTTCTACATATTGCTGTCATAAAAATAAGAAAAATCATAATTCAGTTCATTGTTATTTTATACATATTTTGTGAATTTCAAGTAATATCCCACAAGGGATATTTTAGTGGTATCGAGTAGTATACATTCTCCTAGCCTATGAAGGAAATAAGGAAAGTTATATGTGAATGTAACCGGGAAAAAATGAAGTAGACCCAAGTTCCATTTTTTGATGGTACTAGTGAAATTTTCATTAGGTCTTGGCTAAAAGAGTTTGATGCATATTTTCTATGTAAGCCTATTTGTCAAGATGATGATCTTAGACTCATCCCTAGATACATGGATGGAGTAACACATAAGTGAAGACATCAATTGTTGAAGACCCAAGGGGTTGAATCCGTTGTTTCACTTGCAGATTTCTCACAAAAGTTTCTAGAAAGATTTGATGTGTAGGATGGAAAGGGTAAGCATGGAAATAAAGCCATGGAGTCTACACCCACGAAAGAGGAAAAATCATATCTATAACCAAATGAAGAAGAACTTGAGGAGAAAAAAGTATGACTTTTAATGAGTAAAATATTTGTTTTAGTGGGGAAGGAAAAGAGGAACAAACATGGCTGGTTGGTTGTAAAATTGAAAAAGATATTTCAGTCCAAAAGGTACCTATCAATCCTCTAAAGAATAATTCATTATCATATGGGATGGATTTACCAACCAATAATGAGCATAAATTTGTGCAAGGTGTTGATTCTTGTTCCACTTGTTCTCCATCTAAAATCATGAATCGCAATAGGGATGGTGATGTGTTTGGAGGTTTATAAATCAGCAATAGAAGGTGAACCTTTTGATGATATTATTTATGAGGAGGTCAGTAGTAGCATGGATTTATTTCATCATCTTCATCTTATATTAGTAAAAAAATGTTATCATGATGGTATTCAACTTGTTGTGGATAAGAATGCTAAGGATTCGGTACATCAAAGTCAAGTCATCATGAAGACAAAGAGTGACAATATTCTTTATGAGGAGATACAAGATAAAAAAGGATGGAATACCTTGCATGATACAAGGGTTCATCGGCATTATAAGGTATGGGATCCTGGTAATATGTTGCAATTTTCCAAAATCTTCAATTCTAATAGTGAAAACTTTGTGACATATTTTATAAGGAAAAGAAGGAATTCAAATGTGTCTTTTGGGATTACAAGTGTTATCACGCATGGTTTCTTCATTGGAAACTATAGTGCAATAAAGGAGAGAACCTCTTAAGGTACTAAAAATGTTTTTTTGATTGCTAAAGGGGTAATATAATATTTTTAATCATCTTCAGTTTGTTGGAAAATGTATAACAATACTCATAAAGAGAGAAGAAAAATATTTGTTAATAGAACCCATGACTGATTTTTATGTTAGCTACATGGTGGAACCATTAGAAGGGTTAGTGGGGAATTTGTTCTCAAGTTTCTCAAAGAATCAAGGTATAATATACTATTAAAAAAGGAGTTGATTTCAAGGGGCATTCATGACTTCAACATCCTCGTGTATGAGAATGGTTACCATTTTCCTAGTTAGTTCTCCTTTTTTTTTTTTTTTTCATGTTTCTATCATTTGGGACAATATGCACATGCTTAAATGATTGAGTAAGACTATTTCATAATCAAGTCTCAAGGTATTCTAGATGGGATAAACACATCCTCATTTCAAATTGCTCTTGATTCAGCTAATGACCATATGTTGGGAAATAAAATAATGCGATAACCTATGATATAGAAAGAATATAACGTATGTGGTATATTTATTCTGGTTGAGTTTTCTACAGGCAAGGCTATTTTTGGGATGAAATGGTTTCATGATGTTAAGGAAGAAGATGATGCATGAGTTGAAAAATTGAAGGAGAATGAAGATGCTAATCCTATATTAGAAATTTTGAGTTGGAAAGGTATGATGAACAACCCCAATTATGTTATTTCTGATGTGTTGTCTTCTCTCATGACGCGATTCAATGGGTACAACAAAAGGTATGAAGTTCTTTATGATAAATTTTATGGATGCATGAGTTCTAATGTTGATTTCCCTTTCTCTTTCATTTACAATGAAATGAAAATATGGGGAGAGAGAATAAAGTGTGATGAGGGGGAAGAAATATATATTTCCAACCTAGAAGAAATTAGTGACCTATGTCCATGGAAAGACATGACTTGCACAAAGAAGGTAACTTATTTCTTTAAGATTTTTGAGGTACTTGAATGTTTTTGTAAAATTGGGTTACTTGAAGTGGGGACCACACATTGATACATTGGCTGCCATATTTTGAGAAAAAGATTCATTTGCCATGTTGGCAAACTAAAATTCAGTGGTAAAAATAAAAAAACATAACTCAAGGAAAGAGATAATGGGTGAAATATGAAGCGGACTTTAAGGAACCCCATTATGGGATGCCCTTTCACATAACAAATGATTGGAAAAAAATTATTATAGATGTAGCTATCAAAAACTAATTTTCTAATTATGATGTGAAAGGATTGAATTGGGTTGCACATGTAAGGAAAATAGTCACTAGCCATCTTGGGAGTAGAGAAAAAGATTACAACAAGTAATATGGTGAAGCAAATCATAAGTATTTGATGAGGAATCTTGTTAGGAGAAGTATCAAACTTTGAGTAAGGGTTTCAGAAATTATATTCCAATTTCATATTATCGCATGATGAATATTGGTAGCAAGCCCAAGTGATATCATCATATTCCGGTACCTGAATTATAAAATAACTCATTTGAACAATCGATAACAGCTCCACATGAGGTAATTTCAGATGATGGAGTTGATGGAGATAATGCTGATCCAAAGAAGATTAAAGACCAAGCGAAATAAGGAGAAGTGGTTATCACAGGTACCACACTTGCACAGAGATATGGATTATGTGGTAAGAGATACATCTTCTTTTTATTGTAGCAGAAAGTTATCGTAAAGATGTTCACCCATAGATTTGATATTTCCGATCGACCATTTTTTAGAGACATGGGATTCTTCCCCCATGGGACACATTAAGACACATTATGAGGAGACTTTCTCTCACACAAGTGTGGCTCATGTGGGAGATTTGGAATGCTTAATACTTATATAGTTTTTTTCACAAAGTTGATGTAGGGAATGCTATAGAATTCGAGTGGATTTTCATACCCATGGGTTGACTGAAGAGGCAGTGATTGTGAGTGATCACATGATGGCAACTTCACATTGTCATAGATTGGATAGATTTGTTTTAGTGTCGGCATACAAAGTGGATAATTGGTGTGGGTATTATACTACTTCATAGGTAACATTTCTCTTTACTCAAAGATGGAGATCATGATGATTACATAGGGTATCTTGATTACCTCGATCCCACCAATCATTGAGTGACCGCGGGGTGAGGTGGAGAGACTTTCCTTGTTTTATTCGGTTTACTGAAATTATTTTGATTGACTATAGGATGAGGTGGAGAAACTTGATTTGTGGGATTCACTTCTACAACATGACAGATAATGCTAAGTCTCAAGCATTTTTCGGGAAGGGAGGAAATTAATGTCCCCATTTAAGAGAAAATGGCCTAGGATACTTACCATCCATCTTAGCCTTGGTTATGCACAAGGGGATAGTGACATTGATGGTTATTGGGTGTGGTTTGTACCTTCATTTCACTTATGTGTTATATTTTGGAGTTGGACACATACTTTTAAGTGACTTTAGTCAAATAATGTCGTGAGATGCTCCCCTAAGGTAATTTATTTTATATTTAGTTGATGACTTAAGTGATGGGTGAATATATGGTACTTTATGTTCTAATTCTTCATTGGGGTGACTTAAGTGCACTTTTGGCATGTATGGAATAAAGTGACTTAAGTTATTTTAATTAATTAAAGAAAAGACCCAATGGGGTGATTAGGGTTCTTTTGGGCCTTTTGATGCGATCAAAAGTTATAAAATGAAGTGCTTAGGGGATAAAGGGGATTAATTCATACAAACACATATTTTAATATTGAGAAAATGGTGTTTGCACTTTCTTTGGTTGTGGAGTAAGATCCCATAGGAACCCTAGCTTCGATGGTGAAAGATCCACACCTAGCTAGCAGAGCACTCTTTGGTGGTGTAATATCCTCCCTAGTTTTCTATTTTGGAGCTTTATTCAGATTTTTGGATCAGATCTAGAGAGTAATCAAAAATTTAGTTTCAGAGTAAGAGGACAACCCTTCTTCATCAAGGGTTTTAGTTCAAATTTGGAACAACTATTTTCTAGGGTTTTATCTACTCGCCTAGATTTGAGGAGTAGTTTTGGAGGGGTTTTTAATCCACCTCTGGATATTTCGAGTTGGATATTTTTATCATCACGAAGATGCCCTAGAATTCATTTTCATCATTTTTCAATTGTTATTCTGGAAGTTACGGTCAACTTTATTTTTCTCTCATTTTCTGCCCTAAAATAAATAAATAAAATCAAATATGAGAGATAAAAATTATTTCTCTCTTGTTTATTGTTCCACATATATTTTTGAGTTGTTTGAAGCTTCTGATAGTGCTTTGGAAGTGATTAGTTTGCAAAATACAAAAATATCTTTATTTCTTCATATTGTTGTCATAAAAATCAAAATTTTGCTGGCCATTGTGGGTTTATGTTGTCATTAATTTCAACCCCATTGATGGAAAAGGGTGTCATGGTGATATATGATTCTCTCTATGATGATATTCAACTGTCATGCATGTTTCTCATATGGTTTGTTGAGTTTAGCAGCTTCCTAGTGCATGGTATAGTGGGTGAGTCACAATATGAGTCTTCCCATGATAGTTGGAGTGTTTCATGAGGATATACATGGTCAATGAGGTATGTTTCAAGTGTATATGTGTCTCGCATGTGGTCATCATGGTTAGGCCATGTGGTTATAGTGTTGAGTCAGCCATTCTAGGCATTGTTTTAGCCCTCGGGCATGTAGAATGAGATGGAGATGTGATATTTGAGCCTAATAAGATATGGTGAAGCATAGGAAAAGTGTTGTGTCAGTGTACCTAAGGTTTACGGTATGTTTTAGGTCTGATTTAAGTGATTTAGTGCATATTTTAGATCCTTGGGAAGTTACATGTGAGAAACAAACAATGCATATAAGTAAGTTGATGTAGATGGAGATTTTGAGATGAATTTGAGATATGTGATGACTTTGAGAATTTATAGGATTTTATTATGGTGCTTCATGTTAACTTTCAGGTCAAGTATGCCGAATATATTTGAAGTTATGAAAGTTTCGCAAAACCGGTAAGTCAGAGTGTGATTTTCAAGTAAAGTTGGACCTTATGATTCTTGTTGTGAATTATATTCTTTACATGGAGACCTTATATATTAGGAATAGCTTATATGGTCATTTATGATGATTTCAAAAAAATAATAAGGTTTTTATAGTCAATTTTTTTATGAACGAATGTGAAGAAGGTAAAGAGGTCTAAAACCCTAGCTAAGAGAAGTTTACAAAAGATGAAGTATATTGACCCGCTTTTTATTACAAGTTAAAATTTGATGATTTTATGTTGTAGAGGATTCCTCAGATTTCCAAAAATGTATGGATAAAGTCATGTATATTTGGGCCCCATCTAAATATAGTATTTTCTAGAGAAGAAAGTTTTAGGACAAGATGGTCCAAAGGAGTAGCATGGAAAATTGATGTTGCATGATGTATAGGAATTGATCTCAATTTTCATGGAGGTTTCAGGAAATTTTCATGAATTTTTATTATGTTTTGAGGTCCAAATAGGTTGACTGGTTAAAGGGTAGTTTTGGGATCTCAAATCGCAAGGTTTAATGTTTTGGTCATAACTTGAGCTACAAGTGGAATTGTGAGGTGATTTAAGTTGTGTTGGAAATTATATTCAGATATATTTAAACTGATATATGTATTTCCTCATGATTATGTTATATTATAGGGTTTGTAGGGAATTCCTTCGAGAAAAGGGTTTTTGTAGTTTAGGATAAGATTTGTTTTTGTGAACGTTTGATGTTGTTTGAAGCATGAAATGGATTAGGTGATGCTTCTTATCACTTGGAATATGGAGAGGGATGAATTTTTCATCTATTTAATTCATTTATTGGTATTTATGCATGTAAAATTGATTTTATGAGCTAACTTTTGGAAACATATATTTTGCTAGGTTGATATGGCGAAGGCAAATGTTGTTGTAGTTTGAAGTTAAGGATGTTTCATGAATTCTAACTTTCTTAGAAGTGTTCTAAAGGTTAGGTAAGTTAATTTTAGTGGTCACATGGAATTATTTGGTTTAGTAGAAGTTATTTTGTGATCATATGAATTTTCCAGTGGTGTTGAAGTGTGCATAAAACATCAGTTTTGAAAAGACAAAGGACATTGGGCCTATTAAATGAAATAATATGATTGGTTAATGAAAATTGCAAACATGGTTAATATTTAAATAATTAATTAATCATGTTTGATAAATATGGGAGCTTGAATAAGCATGGTTTTGGAATGAGGAGAATTTTGGCATCCCAATGCATGTATTTTAGTGATTTTTGGTGCATGGAAAGTGTGTTTTTGCTAGGCCAACCCATATGGGCCACTTGCATCTGTTGTGAAATAGATATGGGATGTTTTTAATGATTCATGGGTCGAATTTATCATGAGGGACCAACCTCCTTTGGGTTAGAAATAAGAAATGCATATAAAAGTGATGTTTTGGCTCATTTGGTGAGCTAGTCTTGCATGGGGGAGTAGTGTGACCTAGAGAAGAGTTGATTGCAGGTATGAGGACATAGTTTGAGATCTGATCTAATGCATGATAGGATGAATAATTTTTAAGACATGTGTGCAAGTGTTTAGAGGCAAGACAAGTCCAAGAAGACAAAGAAAGAGCAAGATTGAAGATCTAGGGTTTAACAAAGTTATGTGAGCTGAATAAGTGATCTCTATCAGTTGTGGTAGCAACATTATAAGATATCAACATATTCAGGTGGCTAAGTTGGTGCTTGGTTATCCTTAGGGGTTGTGGTTGACCAAAATAAGCTCACACTTATTTTGGGTCAACTGACACCATTTTCGCCATTTTGTGCTTCAATATGAATTTTTACATATTTTAAGCACTTAAGGACCCTTTGAAAGAATTTCCATCAGATAGGAAATTTATTCCCCTTTCTAGAGATATAAAGAAGTCCTTCTAACTCCTCATATTTCGCAAGTTATGGGCCGGTAGGCCTTGGAAGAATTTTTTACAGAAAGTGGGCCAACAGGCCTAGGGAAGATATTTTGCCAATGAAAATGTGGACTAGTAGGGCGGTGGGAGATAATTTTGCATTTTTGCACTTTTTGCAAAAGTAAAAAGTGTAAATGTGGATCGGCGGGCCCGTGGATGACTTTTGGGAAAAGCGGGTCTGCATGAGGCCACAGAGGAAACTTTCCCAAGTGTAAATGTGGGCCAGCGGGTCTACGAGGGACTTTTGAACTTTTACACTTTTTGTAAAATGGCACAGTTTTCAAGTGTGGGCCCATGAGCATGCGGGGACTCATTGGCCGATGGAAATTCACGATCGATCGCGAGAAGGTGCCACGTGTCTCAACGGAACCACTCCTAAAGTCAAGCCTAAGGGGTAGTCCCAAACAAGTGCTAAGCTTCCATATGTCTTAGAATAAAAAAATAAGGACAGAGCGGGCCCAAATTGACTAAGTATTAGAGGGCCAGCAGACGGAACCATGTGTCAACTTGGCGCAACTTCAAAAGTAAATTCAAAAGTGGGTCTCTCAAATGAGCGCCAACTCTCCACGTGTCTAGGGTCTAACAGAGTCAAAAAGGGGATAGAGTAGACTTGAATCGACTAAGTACAAAAGGTAAGCGAAAGCCTCCACGTGCCTCATTGGTGCAATTTCAAAAAGAAAATCTAGAGGTAGCCCCCAAATGAGCACAAGCTCGCCATGTGTCCCAGGTCCAAAAAGGGATAGAGTCGACAAATTGAAAGTCTAAACAGGGGTAGAGGTAGCGGAATCCACCACATGTCAGCATGATGCAACTTCAAAAGTAAAATTCGGAGTGGGTTCCTAAATGTGCACTAAGCCTCCATGTGTCTAGGCTAAGACATATGGCCTCACCAAATAAATGGACTTAGCCAAAAGAAAAGGAAATAGAGCAAGGCCGCGGAAGGAGCCACATGTCTCACCGGTGTAATTTCAAAGGCGTGGCCTAAAAGGTAATCCCCAAACAAGTGCCAACATGCCACGTGGTCAGAGTTTGAAAAGGTAAGGTTGGCCGTTGAAAATTCTAAAAGCCTGTGGAGGCCTCCACGTGTCTCATCCACACAACTTTAAAAGAAAATTTTGGGGGTAGTTTCCAAATGAGCACAAAGCCCCACATGTCTCAAAGTTGGGTAAAATATCTCTGCCAATAGGAGGGACTCAGGAAGAATACAGAGGAAATGAAGAGCTTGCAGAGGCCACCACGTGTCAGTCCGATGCAATTTCAAGAGTGAGAGGAAGGGGCTGAATATCCACGATGTGCGAGGCTGCGGCGTGGACCCTGTATGGATAGAATCTTTTAAATATTGTGTGCCTATGACCCTGATCTTTAGAAATCCATATCTTTTGACTGGAGACTCAGATTTGGGCGGGAGAGGAATTTTTAGAAATCTCTCGGTGTCAGCTTCTCACCTGCCTTCATTAATGTTTGGGTCTGTTATTTTTGGGGATGTCAAGTCTCCCACCTATCGCCATGATGAAGAATGAGCCTCTTTCTTGCCCAGTAAGGGACAACAATAGGGGCATGGGTGTTGTAGTGAAGCTCTTCATTTGTGGTAGGTGGATTTAATGTGCTTCCAGGGGTGGTTGGAGCAGATTTTGAATTCTTCCCTCCTCTCTCTCTTATTCTTCCTATATATTGTAAAGGAGGGGCATTTTCTAAAAGGTTGGTCATTGTTTCTCTTCCCCCTCTCTCTTTCTTCCTTAGGGTAGAATGTGGAGTCTAAGCCTCTTCTCATGGCTCTGTAATGGCATTTTCTTTCCCCTTGTCCACTAATGATGTACTGTGTGACTTATAGAGAAATAATTTATTTTCGTGATCCATCTTGTCCATCATTTTATTATTTTATCATCTCTTCTTACCTCTCACTGTTGTAGGGTATACTGTGCATACTTCTGATGTTTATTTTAGGCTCTAGGATATGTGTTTAATGGGTTTTGAAGTGGTGTTCCATGTGACATTCATCTTTGGTTTGTGGTGCATCTTGTCCACCCCCTCCTCTAGCTCACCTCTCTCCACTTCAGGTAGTTTGGATTCATGATCAGCCACTTCCTTTTCTGGTGTATCATTGCTTAGTGTAGGCTCTCTTTCACTCTCTCTCTCTCCATGTCTCCTTGGAAAGGTTAGATTAGGATTAGATAGGTTCTTCCTGCACTGGAGTAGCTTGTGGTAGGTAGATTAGGAAGCAAGAACCAACCTTCTTTGGAGGTCCATCTCAATTCCGCAAGTCCCACAACTTGAGAGATGGTCCAATGTTGTGCAATCACACCGAATGCACCACTGAGATCTAAGGCCATTTGGGGGTGCTATGATTTTGATCCAATAGGTCAGTATCCTCCTTGTGGAGTTGGTGCTTCACTAAATTCGGGGTTGGTGCTCCTTGTATGGTTGGTGCTCTACTAAACTAGGGGTTGGTGCTCCTTGGGGTTGGTGCCTCACTAAATCAAGGTTAGTGCTCCTTGTGAAGTTTTTTCTTCACTAAAATTATTTTCTTTGTGTAATATAAATAAATTTTCAATGGTTTTTCTTCCCATGAGGGTTTCCCACTTATATATGGTGTTCTTGTGTTGAGTATTTTATTTCTTACTCTTATGGTTGATGTTGCATATCTTAATAAGAACACATGGTTATGAATGTTGTATGAAAAATATAATTTATGGATGTATGATTTGGTAAATGAAATGAAAATTATCAGTAGGACCGATTCACCCCCTCTCATTCCTTTGTGCTTCCAACAAATTCAGTTCATTGTTATTTTATACATATTTTATGAATTTCAAGTAATATCCCACAAGGATGTTTCACTTATTTTGGATGGAAATTCCATCATATGGACATAAAAATTGTCTTTCTAAATGGAGAGCTACATGACTCAACCCGAGGGTTTTGTAGTACCTGGATAAAAAAGGTATGTAGACTCATCAAATCTTTGTATGGCTTTAAACAAGAACCCCGGGATCGACATATCAAGATTGATGAGCATATCATTCAACATAAATTCATGATAAATCAATATGATCCCAATCTCTACCTCAAGAGGGAAGGAGGATCGATTGATACTTGTTGTATATGTTGACGATCTAGCCATTATCGGTAGTATATTATAGATAATCGATGCTACGAAGAGAAATATTAATCGATCATTTGACATGACCAATCTCGGATCATGCATTAGTATCTTGGATTATAAGTATGAAAAAGGATAATCATAATTTTTTTCTCACTTGAAATATACCAAGACAATTCTCGAGAAATTCAGGATGATGGATTACACACCGATTACTACACCCATGGATATGAGACTTCAATTATCTTGTACAGATCCATATCCTCTAGTAAATGCAACTCTCTATTGACATTTTATTGGGAGTATCATTTACCTGACATATAGTAGACTTGATATCAACTTTGTAGTCAGCTATCTTTCCTAGTTCATGCATGAACCAAAAGTTTTTCATTAGAAAGTAGTAAGGCAAATCTTGAGATATCTCTAGGGCACTATGAATCTTATTCTAGAGTACATGAAGAATTATTAGTTCTTCTTGACTGGATATTCGAATTGAGATCATGCAGGTAACATTGATGACATGAAATCCACTTCTGGATTTGTTTTCTTTTTGGGATCTAGGCCAATATCATGGGGAAGCAAGAAATAAATTTTTTTCTCACTCTTCTACAAAGGATGAATATCGTGCTATATGTGGAGTTGTTTGTGAAGTAATATGGGTACGTTGCATAGTTGAGGATCTTTGAGTACCACAGAGAAATCCACAACCTTATATGTTGAAAATAAGGTTCTTTATCAAACTTGGTCCCAATCCAATGTTTCATGAGAGAACCAAACATATTGATGTACAATTTCATTTCATTTGTGAGCATGTTTTGAAACACAATATACAACTCTAATTTTTCCCAAAGAACTAAACAATGAGAAAATATTTTCACGTAGTCTATCGCACGTGAAAAATTCGAGTTGTTTAGAGAGTTATTCTCATCTCTTGAGGTAATACAAAATTAAGGGGGTGTTAGGTAAAACATTTTATGTAGGTAATTATGCATTGTTATTTACGTTTTTACCTTTTACTAGTGGTAATTAGTTCTTACTATGCTAATATGGTAACTAGCTTGTTACTTGGGTAAATAGTGGTATATATTTTGGTTTATTGTTATATTGTTATAACCATTCACATTATTTTATTGCCATATAGTTTTTCATACAACATGTAGAGGTTTATTGTTGCACCTGTGCAACGATTATATGTTTATATTTGAGCTGTGCAATATCTATAAATATTGTAGCCTTAATTTGTTTTGTAAATAGACATTTTCTTGATTAATAAAATCTCCAAAAACTACCTCCTTGTTTGACTCGAGAAAACAATTAGTGCATTTAATTCTTATAAAAATAGATGATATAAACCCTTACTATATTGGTGATATTGAAGCCGCATTTCGAGAAAAATAAAATAATAAGACTAGTTCTAGGACATGTGCTCAAACCCAAGGATAATAACATTACTAGAACACAAGGAAGTTGATGAAAGTATGGCGGTCATGCAAAACCTTGTTAGATATAGAAAATATGTAGATATAATATTAAAAAATAACATTTAATGAATCAATAATTTGTACATTTGATTTAGATGAATTGTTTACAATATTAATGAGAATACCCATACGCTAATACTCTCTCTCTTCTTCTTCGACCACTCGTAGATTACTATAAAGACCCATAACACCAAAAATCCAAAATAACAGGGATAAAATTATACACATGCTAATGCTTCAAACTTAATGTGTTAAGAACTTGGAATGTTAACGAGGCGAGTCTCAAATACAAATTTCCACATGAAAAATATTTTTGATTGATCTATTTTATTGCCTCGTAAAATGTGGAGAATGTCATAAGATAAATGTTCTATAAACATAACACAAAACCACTTGACGTGCTATGTTTTGTGATTATCAAATTCGACTACTTATTTATCTATATATGGGATGTTGATCATCCAGGTCCACCTACTCTTATCTCTAACATATCCCGTGACACATGCGATCCCCTAAAATTGTCATGTGCTCTATCCACAAAACACAAGTGATGATATAAAAACAACTATTGATATCAGGGTATCGATTGATAGGGGCTTATTTTTTGAGATATCTCCAAAGTACATTACCCCAACCATTTATGCACCATACTTCTTTCTCTTTCAAATGATTGACAAAAATGGCATGTGGTTCATATGTGTCTTCTCAAAAGGAAGAACATTTCCATGTACATTCCCAACAACATTTTCCCGCTCTCCTGACAAATCCACCTTCAATCCACTTTTTCAATACCTTTTCCTCTTGGAATATTGTAATCATTCAATTTTAAATTATTTGACACATCCCTATTGACATTTCCATTACACCACTCACATGCGATTGATAATACTAACAACTTATTATTTTCTAATTAAGAAGCCACTCTCACAATATATGTATTGACTTGTTGATCTGATTCATCCATCTTGAGAAGCTTTATTGCATTTAAATCAACTCCAACATGGGAAGTGATGCGTTTTCACTCCATTATCACGTGAATTCCAAGGCTATGTCCAATAACATAAAACCAAATGCTTAATACTAAATTAAAAGAGATTTAACTAGCACCCACACTTGTCAAAATTATTTTAAAATTGAAAATTTTATGACGAGTGGATAATATTTGTGGGCCTTAAGATATCTCCCTTTATACTTAAAAGTTATTTTAAAACTGAAAATGTTATGACGAGTGGATAATATTTGTGGGCCTTAAGCTAACTCCATCTACATTTAAAATTTATTTTAACTTAATTTCACATTAAAATTAATTACATCGGAGGCATTTTTGTAGTGAGATGAAACCTGTGGGGTCTGACATCTTTCATAATTTGGACGGCGAAGATTAAGTTTCAAGGGTTCATTGAAATGGTACAGTGACTGTGATGTGTGGGTTTTTACATTTGGTGCGAGCAGAGGTTGTGACGGTGAGGACTGATGTGGAAGCGTTGAAACTATCTCCTCTGTGGTGACACTAAGCGTGCTGCAGATCATTGATCTCTCTCAGCAATGCCTTTGGAGGCCCCATTCCCTCCTCTCTTCAAAATTTGTCTTCTCTTAACCGCATGATGCTCTCTCATAATCAGTTTTCCAGCTCCATTCCCGACTCGATGGGGGTTTTATACGTCCTGGATCATCTATCTCTCGACAACAACCTGTTCCAGGGTTCGATTCCCCGGGCGCTCAACAACTTAAAGAGGCTGTCCAGATTGAAACTGCAGGGAAATCGACTTAGCGGCATTTTGTATGACTTGAGAGGAATGCATAGCCTCAATTTCTTCGATGCCAGCTACAATCAACTATCCAGTAGCTTACAAAGTCTTCCAGGGTCACTGGAGGAGTTAAGTCTGAGAAACAACCGCCTATCTGGTGCACTATCCATAAATTTAGCAGAGTGAGATGCTTCAGGTAGTGGACCTCAACCACAACCAACTGTATGACGCTTTGCAATATGAGTTTTTCCATCATGAGTCGCTACAGAAGTTGACTCTGTCACACAATGAATTTAGGTAGGTTGCAATACCTGGTAGGTACGTCATAGTTTTATAGAATTCCTAAAATTTCAGGTCATAATATCGATTTCAAATTTTATTGAAAGATCAATATAATGAGCTGTATAATGCCCTATTGTGTACGTGGATCTTTAAATCCCAAATTTCATGGATCTGTGGTACCTAGTTAACATGTTTTTCTCGGCCTACCGATAATTTTTATCTGATTTCGAATATTTTTGGTGCTAATTGGCAATTGATTCTTAGAGGTTCAGTATCCATCGAAGGATTTTGGGTAATTACTAAGGCTTGGTTTGCTTCTGAGATTGAGATCGAAACCGTAGCACCCACTAAAATCTCCCTCTTGAGACCCATGAACAACCTAGGTTTAGTTACAAAATTATGGAATAATTTTTTTTAAAAGTGTTAACAACCAAAGTCTCGAGGACAATTAAATTCAACTCGATAACTTTTCCCATTATAATAATTACTACGATTCCACATTATAAAGAAACAAGTGTAATAAGTCCACACCTAGCTCAATTCTCCTCAGGATTAATTTAATCACCGATTACATTGACATTTTAGCTAAATATTCCTTGATTAAAATTTTAGGGTTAAGGGACCAAAAAAATTAAATACCCAAGGTATTTAATTCCGCAAGATCCAAGACAATAGCAAGGTTTAATTACAGTGGGGAAAATAATACATATTAAAATCATCAGAGTAAATTCTTACTTACCCACTCCCAGAACTTGGTTAAAGATTCAATTTGATTTTTCCCATTATTAACGTAATTAAAACTTCCTAAAAACATTCCAATTAGATAGGGAGTTTCCTCACCTTTTCGGTGATATAAATAAGTCCTCCTAACTCCTCATATTTCTCAAGTTATGGACCGATGGAACTTGGGGTGAAAATTTTCCAAGAGTGAGCTTGCGAGCTTGGGGAGGAAAATTTTCCACAACCTGGCTCTCGGACTTTGGAGAGAAAATTTTCTTGGAGGAGAAAAGTGGACCGATGGAGTGGGGAAGACATTTAGCGCTTTTGCCCTTTTGGGACAAAGCAAATTTTATACCCGCACCTCCGCCGACGCCCAGGGAGACCACGTGGTAGCTCCTTATTGGCTGCGGGTCAGCGGGTTGGCGGGGAACATTAGGAAAATTTGACTATTCAAAAGGAAGGGCAAAAATGTTGAAAGGAACTCGTGCCTCTCGCCAATGCGAGAAGATGCCACGTGTCAGCCAACCATTAGCTACGGTTTGGTGGGCCAGCGGGGATAATTTGGAAATTTTACCCAAAAGTTTTCTGAAGCGTTAAGGCTTAAAAAGATCCGTTCCTTCCTGTCACTTCGTGAAGCAACGTGGCAAAGACTCGATTACTGCGGGCCGACGGGGTTGCGGGGAAAACTTACAAATTTTTACAAATTTATTTGTGAAAGCGCTTAAGGTTAAAATCGATTTGAGCCCCCGCCGACACCCAACGAAGCCACGTGTCGTTCAATGATTGGCTCATGGGGTGGCGGGGCATGGAGGAAAAATTGCCAAATTAACCTTTTGGACTTAGATCATTTTTGACAAAATGAAGGCTTGCAGATTAGTGGAGCGGCAGAAACTTCATGAATTTGCGCCTTTTGGACAAAAAACAAAAAAGAAAGTTTTAGCCATGGGTCCGCCCAGAATATTTTAATAATTAAATTTGACAGTTATAATATTTTTGAAGCCAAATGAAATAAAAACTTCAGAAGGCCATAACTTTTGATTGGGAACTCATTTTTGGCAAACAAGGACTTTCTGGAAAGCTCTCGACATCCTCTTTGCAAAGAGATCTTAAGAATTTAATTTTGATAAATTTTAAAGTGTAAATTTTGAGAAAACGTCTTTCTATCACTTAGAAAGTGAACTAGTATTCTAACTTGCAAATAATTGTTCAAATCCACCATTAATTATTTCTCCACATGTCAAATAGACATGGAGGATTTCACTTGGAATAATTTAGGATATTTTTCAAGGGTTAAATCATTTGATTGAAGATCAATTCAAATTTTCCCAATTTAACAGCAAAAACGACTAAGAAATTGCTTGAGCCCGATTTTGAAAGGTTCTATGAAAATTTCTTAAGTATTATAGTTTGTTTGGGATTGTTTTGATCTTTCTTAGCTTGTATTAATGTTTCAAATGTCTTTCCTAGTCTGCAAGGTCGTTCTGTGCATTTGATAAAACATTTCTGTTTTTTGAACATCTAACAGAGATCTAATTCGAAAGAATCTATTTTCCATTTATCATCTTCTAAGTATTAGAAATCATTCCAGATCCAATCTAACTCATTAAGTTGATTCAAATCAATGTATTCAAATGCCAAATTACAATTCTGATTTTCAAAACTTTCATTTCTAAAGAACAGAGCATTATGACATTTCTTCATACGTATTCTTTTTTTTCATCTTTCCAACAGAGATTTCAAATTACATTCAACAATCAGACTTCCAATGAAAGCAATATCATTTGAACAAAGTAACCACTTCTATTTATATAGATCAAATACAACTTTACAATCACAACTCTTTCTCATTACATTCCTTTTTACAATAGAATACAGAGTATATTTCTTTCACATTCAAAGGGGATTTCTTTTCCAAAACATAGTAACTCTTCAACACAAAATGTATATTAAATTGTCATCCACATCAAGTGGGGAAATGGTTTACAAAAGTAGTTTTAGCAAGGGACTGTCAGAACTTTATCTTCTCCCTCAATTACAATATACAGAATACAATTTCTTCCACATTTATTCAAAAACAGAGAACAGAGTATATCTCTTTCACAATTCAATTTACAACTTTCATAACCCATACAGACCATCTTTCCATCACAAATAATATACAAGATCATCCACTTCAAGTGGGAAAAGGTTACATTAAGAAATGATCTCAACAAGGACTATCAAACTGTCTTCTTTCTCAGTTCCAGAACAAAGTAGTATGAATTTCCATCATTCTCCAATTTGGTCACAACAGAATAGGGGAAAGGCAATGCTCTCCACCCAACCAAGACATCCAATGAAAAGGGAAGCCATCCTTCTTCATTGGCCCCCGAGCCCTAACCACATTGCAATAAGAAATGTTTTTCAACTCATGGAAACAACAGGCTTCCACAACACAAAAGCAATCTTTCACATTCAACACAGTCCAAAACATAATGCAGTTTGCAACCACATGAAAACAACAAACAAAACTCAGGCTTCATCATGCAAGCCAAAGGAGCAAGAACTATGGGGAAGCTACTTATGCCTCCCAAAGGGGAAATGGGTATCACCACCTGAAAGCAAACCACCAAAATATATATCATTTCAAATCCCTGACATGCCCTTATGCCTCCCCCTAGTACCCCTTATTCCTCACATTTCCTTATGCCTCCCCAACCTCTTATGGCACCCCATAATGAGTAAAGAAATGCAAGCTATTTCTTTGTAAGGTGGAACCCAAATCCCAACTCCCTCCACACTTATACCTCCCCAAAGCACTTATGCCTCCCCACAAGAATCCCCATAGTCTTCTCCTACACCATACCTAGGCCATCTACCCAACCAGCCAACAAGCAATATCAAAACATCCACAACATTTACATATGCATAAATAAGAGAAGAGCATTTTAAAGAGCCAAGCTCCTACCTCTCCATGATGGAGTTTGTTCCAAAGTTCCAAACAACAAGCTTTCCAATGTAAAACAATCCAAGATCAATAATCCACAAGCATTCAACCATCTCCAACTTTCTCCAAAAATTGCAAGAGCTCCCAAAACCAAAAGAAGTCACCCAAAATGAAGCAATGCAAGGTGAAGTAACCCCAAAACAAGCCAAGGAATTCGAATATATAGAAGAGGAAAGAGAAGAGGATGAAATAGATCCATAGTCACCAACTCCAACTCATAAGTCAACTTCAATCTCCAAGGCACAATAAATAAGTAGGTGAATAAATGACAGTTTACTTACACACTCCAAAACAAGCCCACACCCCAAAGGACTGAAATTAAAAGCATGTAAGAAAAGTGCAATAAAAACATTCAACTTGACTTACAAAAATGAATAAAGAAGGGCTAAATTTAACTCTCCAACCATAGGTAAGGTTGGTATATAAATTTAAGAGGCATGGGACAAGTTTAACTTGTCCCACAAGTCTCCAAAATCTACCTCTGAGGACAATTTCAAATTTCAAAGAAGATGGAGTGTTTCATACTCCAAAATCAACTTACACATCTCTTACACATCACTTACACATTTCTTACAACACTTTAATTTTAGGCCAACAACTCTAATAATTACTTTCTTATGACCCAATTTGATTAATTAATTTTTAACAATATGATTACTCACATTAATTAACACACCATTTAATAAATAAGGAAAGGGGTCAAAGCACCACAAAATAAACACATGCAACATTAAACCAAGGAAAATAAATAAAAGAAACATAAAACCCCTTGGTCACATTTGAAGGTGATCCCCCCATGGGAATCCCTAACAACTATCAAACACACAAAAAAAAATAAAGTTTCCATGGTGACCTTGTTGAATTCATCTAGAATTCCAAAGTGGTTGGTCTCCAATCCCCGATGTGTGTTGTGATATTTTAACCTGCAAAACACAAATACCTCCTTCAGCCTCGTGGCCATATCAGAACATCCAAATGAATATAATATAATTTCAAAATCATCAATATATATATGAATCACAACAACATCTAGACAATCAACAATATCACTTACAATTTCATCAACAACTATATAATCATCAATTTTAAATTCAATTTTCTCGGTCTACTCAATATATCTAAATATCACATGTCCTAACAACATCCATATATATATATATATATATAACCATGTCCAACAACATGTCAACATCTATATAAAATGTCTCTAACAATCATCATGCATCATATATGAATCAGAGTCAACAATAATCCATGATCTGACATCTAACACCATACTAAATCAAAACTATAATAATGTCCATAATATAGTCAACAATATCATGATCAATATCAAAAGTGTCGAAGGGAAGTGGGCACTACGAAACATAAAGAAGTATATAATTTGAACAATATATATAAGGTGAAGTGAAGAGGCTTCCTTGTTCTCAAAGTAGCGATTCAATGGCCGAGGATATACTGGCTGGGCTTGGACCTAAAAAAACTCCTTTACCCTTTACCATTACTAATAAAATCACAACTAGGAGGAAGTTTGGATCAGTTCCAGTAGATTCATCCTTTGTACACATGATATTTAGTCCTTAATGTGGATTACGTTCCTCACTCATTGCATCGATATATATCTTGAATGGTGTTATAAGATAAGCATTCTATTGATTCTTTGTTCCATCGTGCTTATTTATCACGATGTCTCCTTGGTAGAATTTCTAGACTCTGCAGCTCATGAACCCTTATTTAGCTGGTGGACATATGGCTACCGGTGGATATCCCTTGCTGGAGAATGTATCCGCAATTTAAATTTTAACTCAGACATTCTAAGAAGCACAACTTAGTGTTTGAGTTCTAATCCTCACCAAATCAAAACCAAAAGGGATCTTATATTGTTTCTCATAAGGTGAAGATGTCCTTGTATTAGTCACTCAGAATTGTATAGCTTGAGGTTGCCTTCACCTTTTTGGAGTTTGCAGAAAAGGATATGATTCATTTGACATTCCATTGGAATGTGGCCTTGGCAACAAGATAAATTCATGTTCAATGGCAACTTAATATTTTCATTCCGTGTTCCATTGTGCAGGAGATGCTTTCCTTTTGAAAGTCAACCATTTGATGTTGTTTCCAGATGTATATTGCATGAAAAACTATAAAGCTTTATAGCAAATGTCTTCTGTAACCAAGCTCACAAGGATTTTTGTTTTGTGGCTATGTTCTCTTTTTTATGTTTGTACCAAGTGTATGATGTTTCCAGATGTATATTGTATGAAAACTCGTAAATCTTTATCAAAATTAATGTCTTCTGTAACCAAGCTCACAAGGATTTTTGTTTTGTGGCTATGTTCTCTTTTTTATCTTTGTACCAAATGTTGTATCAATTATCTTCACAAAGAACATAATTCACAGATGTTGAAAATGGACCATACTAAAAATCTGGATAGAGCTTCTGCAGGATAAACACATTATGTCTGGTGTTTGAGACTAGTTATTACCTCTGAGTGGAGTTGCTAGTGACACAATAGTCTCTGACTCATTTTTTTGCTTGAAACTAAAACTTCTGAAATGTTTATATGATAAAAAATGAAATAAATCTGCAAATTTGACCTCAGGCTGCATGTACATATGTTAGACATGTCTGTGACAGCTACTAATGTGAGTCTAAGCTCATAAATGTCTTGAAATTCTGTGAAATCTGCCTCACTTGACTAGCCGTATGGATATCTCGAAGTTTGTGCTGCTCTTTTTCTTTAATCTGTGCCTCATATTGTGTCGTCTGTTTGATCAAGTCTCACTCAAGCTGATTGAATTTAATTCTCACATCTTGAATCATCTTGCTATGTACCAATCTCTCATCAATCAAATGTTAGGATGAGATTTGTGTATGTCATGCAAGTTGTTGCATCCAAATCTTGAGTTTTCTTCGGTTCAACTTTAACAAATGTATGCTTTTGTTTCCATTCTAGCGCTCATCTCATAATTATCAACAATAGTTTGATGATATTTTTTCGATCTTGCATAACTTATGTTTCCCAGTTATGTAATACAATAAAGGGTTTAGTGCAAGTTTCTAAACCGAGAAGAGAACACAAAAACATGGATGCTCACCTTCTACCCTTCCTATACTGGCCACGAGGGCATCCACATTCGTCTCTCACAGGTGTTATTATTTCATTTTGTACTTAGCACTTTACATTACTTTCTTATACACACTTTTGACTTCTCAAGGTTATCTTTCTAACATGCTAACGGGTGCTTCATGTGCCTCATTTGTTATGCAAGTATTTTTCTTCCATACTTGTTTCTTACATTGTTTGCTATTGTTTGTTCTTGTATGTGGTCTTTGTCCAATTTTTCCAAGTATCTTAGCCACATGTCTTGGTCACAAAATTTCAAGGGGAGTTAGAGGAAGTGTAACAACGTGTTTTACAATGTATAAACCACCTCCCATTATGACTCATAGAATTCAAACTAGGTTGGTCAAGGTCTTGAGTCAAGCAACTTGAATGGGAGGCCTTAGAAATACCTAAGGATACACAAGGAAGGTCTAAGGAGGTTGCAGAAGAAAGGAAAAGATCATGATACTCTTGCGAAGAAATTAAATTTATGAGAAAATATTGAATCTCAGGCCAAAAGAGTATGTATGGTTTGGTTAAGGATTTGAAAGAGTTGTAAATGCCAAATAGTGGTCACAAGTTCAAACCCCCTGACCGATATAGGCCCGGCATGTTAGTAATTCCAAGACCTTGATATTAATCGGGACATGTTTGTGTCATAAGATGAGTCCATTGAATTGCATTGTCTTTATACTTATTAAGTTATTATCATTGACAACAATGTAAGTATGTAGTGATGAACCTGATTTACAAATTGGCTAGATTTGCATTTCAACATTTATTTCCAAGTGTTAGTTGACAACTATGAGTAATGTAACCAAGCTTCATATGTTACTATGGTTGTTGATTTAAGCAACCTTAGTCATTGAAGATATGTCTTCTTGTTGTTTTGCATTCATACATGCTCCTTGACATTTCCTTCTTGACAACCACGAGTGCCCTACCATATTCATTGCAATCTCTATAGTTTTATTTTCTTAGAGAATTCTTTTGTCCTGCATACCCCCTTTCCACTATAAATTTACCCCTCCTTGCTAGCACTAACCGCACAACGATTTGCATTTCCGTATTTGATTTGAGTGTACATTAATGTGAAGTATAACACAAATACCAAATATTATTTGGGTGTTTCGATTTAAGCCATGGAAAAGGTGTGGTGCATGAAGGTATTTAATTCTCAATTTTTAATTTTTGACTTTCCATTGTTGTCTTCATCTTATATAAAAAATCGATGTTGACCAATCAAAAATATTTCAGTCGTTCTCAATTGGGTTACGCCCCAAGCCTATTGGATCTTCCCCATTTTTTATTTTGACCCCCATTTAACTGCAAATTGCACTCATGTGAATAACACAAGTGACATTTAGATGATAAAGTGGAACACAGATAAAGGTAATGTGACCACTTCTCCTCCCTCATACCCCATCTTCTTTGCCCCCTATCCTCTCCCTCTTATTCACTTAAGTTTTAATTCTTCGCTCTATCCCCTTCAACGTTTCCATCGTACATTTCACGTCGACTACTAGTTACATACCATTTAGATTTTTAAGGGAGACATAATATGTAGTACATACATCCACGTTAAAATATTTGTAATCATTAAAATAAAATAATTCTTTCTATCTTTGGTGGGGGTTTGACTCGGGATTCAGAAGAAACCTTCAACCCAAATAATTAAATGTAAGTTTAATATTGAAGTTCTCGGCATTCAAGAGCTGGCACGTATTTTGTATAGTTAACCGTTAGCAAAGTTTTTTAAAACGTAATTTGCATAAATTGACAATTGATGTAAATATAATATATGGTCGTATATTTTGGAATTTAGTTACTAAGATGGTTATTGTCAATGACATTGTAAGATGCCAGAAATAAAGTTATTTTTTGTTTTTAAAAACAGGATGATATCTTAGGTAATGTACGTTCTTGCCCGGTGTCTTTGGTCGACCGTGTTTAATCAGATTTGTTCAATCATCTTTGAAGGTTTAAGAAAAGTTGAGTAGTTATAAGGTAACTGTAAATATTAGTCACAATAATCTGTACATAAAAACGTGGACCGTGTTGGAAGGGGGATGTTTGTAGGCGTTCACCACTCCTTCCACTCTCTAACTTGACTTTCGTCTCGAACCGACCGCGGATTGCCGACGCCTCATTTACATATAATCTATTCATCTCCTCCTCTGCCTCGTGCTAATACAACCCCTGCCTGTGCCTCTTTCTATCCAAACACTCGGCTGTGAGACTGTAGTAATATTTGGGTTATGGATCCCTCACACAATTCAGAGGTGGATATCCCGTCGTATTTCGTGTGTCCGATATCGATGCAGCTGATGCAAGACCCTGTAACTGTCTGCACGGGTGTCACCTACGACAGAGAGAGCATTGAGAAATGGATTTACACCTTGGCCAACAACACCTGTCCCGCCACTATGCAACTCCTGCGCAACACCGACCTCACACCCAACCATACACTCCGCCGCCTCATCCAACACTGGTGCGTCGCCAATTCCTCTGTGGGCATCCAGCGAATTTCCACGCCCAGGGCGCCTCTCGACACAGATCAGCTTAATAAATTGGTCCGGGAAATCGAGTCCGCACCGGCACCGACGTTTCAAGTGAAGGCGTTGAAGAAGCTGAGGTCTATAGCGCGTCAAAGCGAGACCAACAGACGGTGCATCGCTTCGTTCGACGCACACGCTGCTCTGCTGTCTGTTATTGACAGCAATTCTGCGGAACCCGATGAAGCCGGTTGCAGCTATGATGATGCGGTGGCCTGTGAGGAAGGGTTGGGTGTTCTCTCTTCTCTTCCCTTGTCCGACGAGATGATCCACACAATCGCTACCGGCAACTGCCTGGCGTCCATTGCCTCGATTCTAAAAAGAGGTACTTCCAATGCACGGCTTCATTCGAGCATGCTTTTGCAGACCTTGTCGAAGAAGGCCCATGAACGACTTGTTCTGAACGCTAACGGAGACTTAATCGAAGGACTCCTGGAACTTTTGACAGAGAAGGTAAGCCACCACTCAACCATGGCCGCCCTGGAAGTTTTAACCGCAATGACCTCCAACAGCATGCGTATCAGAATCAAATCCATTGAGGCAGGGGCCATTCCCGTTTTGATCGAGTCGCTTCCCGACCAGACGTCGGAGAGGAGAAACACCTGCGAGAGGATGTTAGGTCTTCTCGATGTGTTATGTGGATGTGCAGAAGGAAGGGCTGCCATTGTCGACCACGCCATGGGCATCCGGCCTGCAGTCTCCAGAAAATATTTAGAGTCTCGCAATTGGCTACGGAGAAAGCGGTTTGGATCCTTTGGTTTCTTTGCAGGTACTCACCGTCTGAGCAAGTAAGGAATGAAATATTGGAGGTGGGTGTTGTGGCGAAGTTGTGCATTCTGATGCGAACGGAATGCACGGTGAAGACAAAGAGCAAGGCAAAAGAGATTGTGATGGTGCACGTTAAGAGGTGGGGGAGCTCCGTCTGTATTCCCTCGGTAATTTATCCCCAATCTCATTAATGGTACGACACAGTAAATTATTTGTATATCTTCACTTCTGCGTTGTGTCGCTTGACCACGCACTGCGCTCTGCTCAAGGTTGATTGAGTTGAGGTGGGCGTTGGAGGAAAGGCCGCTTCTTTGTTGCAGATGGACGCCATGATGACATATGGATAGCGTCTAAAGATCACCAATCCACCAGCCAAACAAATGCAAAAGTATCGGACTGATATAATATTCCCTGCAAGTTCGTTCGTACTTTCCGTGTTTCTTAATTGGCAAATAATAAAATCACATAATTTAACCCTAGATCCCTTGTTTTAGATTTTTATATAAAGAGGAAATTACAAAAATCAACGGTTTTTATTCTTTTAAATATGTTTATAGTCTTCACCAACAGTTCACTCTTGGAATTCGACGACGTGGACAGTTTTTCCGAGGTGTATATGTTTTACCAACAATAAACTAGCAATCGCATGTGTACAATGCAATGTGAACGCCGAACGGTATATGTTATTTGATTTAGAGGGATAGTTATTTCTTTTGTAGTTGATGTTGATAAGGGGTGTGATTGATTTTGTTAGTGTAGAAATATAGATGAACCACTTCATTTAAAGGTTCTGTCTACATTTAAAACTTGTTACAAATTCATACATATACATTTGCAAATCTTATATCACGAGTGGTTGCATTTTGCGGAGTAGGTTGTTTGAACTTAACATGTATACATGAAGACTTCCGTACATGTGTAGATTTTATATCATGAGTGGTAGCATTTTGTGGGAATTTGTTTTTGCAAATCTTATATCATGAGTGGTCGCGTTATGTGGAGTAGTTTATTTGAACTAAACATGAATACATGAAGACTTTCGTACATGTGGAGATTTTATATCATGAGTGGTAGCATATAGTGAAAAAAAGGCCATAGTTGTTGCTTGCAAAACCCGTGGTAAAACTTGCTTTGAAGCTAAGGAGGCAAAAAGTTGGAACACACTTAAAATTTTCTAAGAGATCTTATGCAACATCATCTTGTTCCGATGGTTCTACCTCAACCTTTAAACAACCCACATAGACAACCTCAAGATCCTCAGATAGCCCATCCTTGAGCTGCAATAGCAGGGAATCCTCATCCCAACTGAAACACCAACTCTTACCTTCAGGATTTCTGTGAGCTCGCAAAGGAACTTGGTTAGCCACAATAATCATTCGCTGCATACAAATTGACGAGGGGGCATCTGAGGTCACACTATTAGCATTATCATCATCAATTTATGATATTATCCCAGGCACAATCATTACATGGGGAAGTCGTCTCGCAGTCCGCCCAAAGTTAGGTATATTGCCCGAATCCAAATCTAAGAGGTTTGAATATGATCTGGACACCATGTTATCTTTAAAGTCCACCCTACATGAACTTCAATTATGATTATAAATAGTTTGTAAATGCACAATTTCCAGTCCGGGACAATTCACTACAAAAAAGAACACCTTCTGGGGTGACTCAACCAAACCTGGACTAGTTTTCAGGTAAAAAGCTAAAGAAATTCTCTCTCTCCAAATGTTTATTTAGTTTTTGTCACTTGGTGGAGCTAGGAATCGTTCAGAGTTTTCTATCAAAGCGCTGCTTGATCCAAAGCTGTAAGAAATCCCTGCAATTGGAAATATAAAGGAATATATAAGGCAATCCAACAATTATATGTCCAATAGATAGCTATAGTGGCAACAGATAGCTCTACAAAAGCAATAGCAACAAAATATACTTCTAGAAAAACTTGAAACATCCCAAACAATTAAGAAGAGTAAAGCTCGGGGAAATTATATTTCATAAAGTCTGGGTAGAAAAACACAGGGCCAAAGAAATCCACCATTATTGGTTTTAAAAATGGAAACTCCTTCCACCATCACATTTTCTTTTAAAAGAATCGCTATAAAATGAAATCGGGTACATTTAAGCAGATATTTGCAGTAGTCTGGAGTTGCTTCTTTGCATGGATTGGCGCATGCGTTGGGAGATTGTAAGGTTGAGGCCTTTCATGAGTGGCGACAACGGGGAGTCTCTGCGTATCAATTCGGCTATGTAACTCTTAGCCTCATCTGGAATGGTTCGAGCTCCGTTGCAGTAAACATATAAGCCGATTACAATTACCAACTGTAAAATACTTGGTGTAGCCATGATTGCACATACCCTAATTCACATACATTTTCTTTGCTTCCAGTGCTTTTATAATACAATTGCCATTGTTATTGTCGATACATAATTCATAAGAAAAACACAATTTAACTACATAACTGAAGCTCGTCTCGTTGTGCATGGCCATGCAATTTTTAAATCTTAGATGCATCTTGTCAACCAATTTCCACTGTTATTGCGAGATACATAATTCATAAGAAAAACACAATTTAACTACATAACTGAAGCTCATCTCGTTGTGCTTGGCCACACGTTTTTAAATCTTAGATGCATCTCGTCAACCTTAAAAATACAATTTAATTACTCTTGTTTTAGATAAGATCACCAAATACCAACCGCGTAACATGTTATTTTTAAGATTCATGTAAAAATATGAGAAATCCTATCGAAAATATGATCTTATCTTCTTCTATAAGATTATGCGTGTAAGAAACAAAAGGGGTTAACTCCTCTCAAAGCCAAGAATAGTAGAACCGTCATTTCAGCCGTCAAATTTAACATAGTGATGTGAATGTCCACAAAGTCCTTTCCCATAGGGGGAACGCCTTCGGCGTAAAAATGTTACTAGTCAAAAATTTAATATATGAAAATTCTAGTTTTCAAATATAATATATGATTTTGAAGATAGTGTTTTGTTTAAAAATAAATTTAGAAAAACTGATTTTTATTCATGTTTGTGCACAAAATGTAACAATGGATTTTATAAATTATAACATTAAAATATTGGCATGAATATGAACTTCATTCAACTTCTATCTAGCGTTTTTCGCCCTCTAGCTTTAACTACTTAACAAGAACTCTTTTCTCACTAAATGATTGAGACAATTTTGTTTTTGTGTCTACAAAAATCATGTCATTGAATAAAGCCTATAGAGATATTTCTCCTTTTAATATCTTTTTTTATATATAATGATGTGTAGCTATAAGAAAATTTTAATAATTAATTGCTATTTATATGTGGAATGTTTAAAATGTTAGGGTTATATATAGAGATTGTTTTTATAATATAAAAATTATTAATTAAAAATTTGGAATATTATTTTAATTTTAGTAATAATTAGTGTATTGTGCTTAGTATTATTATGTAAGTTTATTTTAGTATTATTTTCAATATTAAAAAATCATAATATTATGTAAGTTTATGGTTTTTACAACATTAATATAATACATATTTGTGATTTAAAAAAAAAAACCATTTCGTCAATTTAAATTTTCATTGAATGTTTTATGGGCATTCTTATTTTTATTTGTGTATCCTGCATTTAATAAATAGCCTCTTGAACCTATTATCCTAATACCCAACTTCTATATCATTGAATCAAATAATGCAAGCATGTGAAATTGAAGATTATGGTTAATCTTATGAAACTTTAATAGCCATCACATTCATATGAGATTTTGACAAATATTTTTATTTGTAATTTGCAAGCATAACAAAACAAATCACAATTTTTAATTTATATGCATTGAAGTTTTCATTTTTAAAATATGAATTATTTTATATTCATATAAGATTTATTAAATTAAACTAATGTATTATTTTTTTAATTGTAGGAAATTGAAAAAATGTTTTCAAAAAGGAAGAAATAGGATAAAATTAGAGAAATGTGTAAATGGACTAAAGAGACAAGTTTTAATACATATAATGAATCCACAACACATGAAGAAGATCTTAATATTCACAAGAAACAAACATTTCATGAAAATTTTGGATCTTCTTCGATAATAATCTAGATGAAGAAATATATCAAGTTATGGAAGAGGTTAATGTAGGTCATGCAAAACAAAAAGTAAAACAAAAAGAAAAGTTCGTATAGAATGGTTCGAAAAGTTTGTTTAGTTTACCTATACCAATTGTGATGGTAACACAACAATGAAACACATTTATTGTGAGAAGTATAAGATGTCCGGTCCATGGGGTACTAGAGAGGGTTGCAAAATTTACAGTGTTGCACTCATCAAAATTCAATGATGCTTAAAGAAGCTCAAGTAAGATGGATCAATGCATTTAGATTAAAAAGATAAAGTCAATTCGATATCATCTCTTAGAAATTGAATATGTTTATAAGGGTAGATTGATAACTACATTGAAAACAAATTATTTTGTTTGTCGGAGGATTTATTTCTTGTCAAGTGATCCGTAATCAATAATTATAGCTCATTAAACAACCTTGATATAAAAATGGATACGTGTAAAGATGATCATGGGTGTTTTCAAAACTGAAAAAAATCAATCGTGAGTGATTTCTAACCCACATTTTCCCATTACACATTAAAAACTTATCAAAACACTCTTTTACATTTTCCTCGTGAAATGAGTTAATGATTAAAATAATCTTAATCTGATTATATACCTCAAGTGAATGTTTATATACTAAAACAAAACCAATTATAGGTGAATGCAAACTCATTCAAATACATAGTTTGCTCCAAAACATCCAATTTATTTTATATCATGTTTTCTTGTAAAAATGAGTTAAATGGTTAGAATCATTAATTCACTTAATACGAAATTAGAAAACTTATTAAGAACAATAAATTGAAATCGAAATGACAAGAATTTGATAACATGAGTTCACCCACAAGTGAGCTACGTCTCCGGGTTCACTATAAATGTGAACTAATATATTAAAATATCATTTGCAAGTATAATGAATAATTTCATGACAAAAATACTAATAGACCCATAGACCTAAATATGTCATTGAAGGACCTCTAGAAGGATCTCGATTACCCTTAGCGATTCCCACCTACTTTCCCGCAACACGTATACATGGCTAATCTCCATTAATTATCATTAAAAAGAGACTTTAAAATGCTTCAAATAACATCAAATGGACATTGTGGAGGAGTGCATTGGAAATCTTCACACCTTTCCAAACTCACTCCGAGTCTTGAAAATGTCATTATGATGGCCTAAATCTCAATTTAGTACAAACTACCCTCTACAAAAATGTATACAGTCATTTTAAGACTCCCTTTAAATACCAATTTGCCATTTTTAGTGTGTTTACATAGTATATGAAAGTTGGTAAGGGAACCTTATCTTTTGCCTAAGGTTACGGGGTTGATCTCCCTCCATGTTCTTGACTCCCAAACATAGATAAACAGTGCACATGGGATGAAAATTGTTAAACATTTTTTTAATAGATTGTGAACAAAACATAAAAAATTTTAGAGTAAAGAAGAAAAACTACTAGACTTTTGCAAGTTCTTTTTTCTTTAGATGAGACAATTATTTAAGTTTGGGAAAGTATCGAAGGGATACTTAGGCATAAAAGCCAATTTGGTGTATTTTGGATTTTTATTACTTTCACACATTACCTATTGTACATATGTATAAAATAGATTAAAAAAGAATCAATAATATGTTAATATCCTTGAGAATAGGAATATGAAGGGATTGAAAGGATGACAATCACCTCTAAGTGTATAAAAGGTGTGATAATTGTGCATAATTAAAGGTTGTTGTTGGCTTGGTTTGAAAATGTAATGGAAATATAAGTATTATAGAGTAATCTCTCTTTGGCTTATGCATTTCCATTTATGCGTTTTCATGTTTTTTAGCCTATATGTGAAACCTAAGATGTGTTAATAAATAATATATATGCTTTTCTAGGGTTACAAAATTTACGAGTGTGATGCTCTTATCACTCGTGAAAATTCAATGATGCATATAGAAGCTCAAGTAAGATGGATCAATGCATTAGATTAAAAAAGATAAAGTCGATTACATATCATCTCTCATAAATTGATTAGTTTTACAAGGGTAGAGTGATTACTACATTGAAAACAACTTATTTTGTTTGTCGAGAGGATTTATTTCTTGTTAAGTAATTTGTAATCGATAATTAGACCTCACTAAACAACCTTGATATAAAAATGGATACTTATACATATGATCATGAATGTGTTCAAAACTGAAAAAAATTCAATCGTGAGTGATTTCCAACCCACATTTTCTCATTACACACTAAAAACTTATCAAAACACTCTTTTACATTTTCCCGTGAAATGAGTTAATGATTAAAATAATATTAAACATGATTACATTCCTCAAATGAATGTTTATATAGTAACACAAAACTAGTTATAGGTGAATGCAAATTCATTCAAATCCATAGTTTTCTCCAAAACATCCAATTCCTTTTGTATTCGATTTCCCGTAAAAATGAGTTAATCTGGTTAGAATCATTAATTCACTTAATACTTGAATTAGAAAATTGATTAAGAATAATAAATTGAAATCAGAAATGAAAATAATTTGATAGAAAAGTTCACTCACAAATGGGTTACGTCTTCGGGTTCACTATAAACATGAACCGATCTATTAAAATATCATTTGCAAGTATAATGAATAATCTCATGAAAAAGTGACTACTATACCCATAGACCTGAAATATGTCGCTGAAGGACCTTTGAAGGCTCGATTACCCTTAATAATACCCACCTACCTTCCCACAACACATACAAGGTCAATATCCATTAATTCTCATTAAAAAGAGAATTTAAATGCTTTAAATAAGATCTTGAATGGACATCGTGGAGGAGTGTATTGGAAATCTTCACACTTTTCCATATCACTATGAGTCTTGAAAATGTCGTTATGATGGCCTAAATTTCAATTCTATACAAACTATCCTCTACAAAATATATACAATCATTTTCAGACTCCCCTTTAAATACCAATTTGCCCTTTTATAGTGTTCATGTTAGAAAAATAAAATAGTACATTTTTCTAAGAATATCTAGATTTCTCTATTTTCTAGATACGTTTATTCTAGATAGTTCCTAATGCATTTATGGAAATCCTAGAAGTTTCATCTATTTGTATAAATACGGGTGTATGTATTACTTCTAGGCAATGAATAAAGTATCATTCCTCTCTGACATTGGTGTTAGAGCAAAGGTTAGGGGGAACAAAGTTTGTTTGGAGGTGTTGTTCCCCAATCTCCTTGTGGCCTACTTTGGGATTCATTGTTTTGGTGGGAGGATTGTGGGTTTTTCCCACCTGCATGGGAAATCAAAGTGAATCACTTGTTTTTAAAAAGGCATGGCACACGACCGACTCCTTCCAACTCTCAGTTCTTAAAAATTCATTCTCTATCCCTCTATTTGGTTGTGTAATTCCCACCGAGCCACTCATTGGATTATCGGTATGTGATGTGCGTTGAGTTGTATAAGCTGAGTTTCGAGGATAAGGAGGATCTATCCATTGTGGCACTTATAATGGTGAGCTTAATGTTTCACGCTGTGTTTGAGGTTTTCCACATCTCCACATGCATTGGAACGCCCATCTCGGGCTTTGGCTGTGCTAACGAGTTGGTTTAATCTCAAAAAGAAACTCCCACCAACCTATGTTTGAATGATCCAGGTTACGTTTGATGTTGTTGTACATCATTGAGAACACGTAGAGCCATTGGAAAACCACCCACCAAGGCCGAGTCATTGTTCATTGTTCACTGTGCATGGAAGATTGGATTGGAGATAACATACGTGGAGACCTGTGCAGGTGGACAGATCTCCCAAGCTTCCTCCACCTTGTTCCGTAGGGAAGGAATGTGGTGAAAAAGATCACAAAGGTAACTGTTAAATCCTTTGCGGCTAGTTCGAGGTTTTATTCCTTTGATGCACCCACAAAAAATGTTGAGCTATGTGTTTACCTTCGTAGGCATGTAGGTAGAGTTGTTGGCCACTGTGATAGCCCATACGAGCTGAGTTGTGCATTACAAGTGGATAAAAAGGATTGGATGAGACGAATATCGAATGTTGATCAATTTGAAGAAGCTTAAGCACGTGATGTAGAGACACTACATACGTGAAGACCTAGAGCAACTATCTCAGCCCGTGCAACACAAGGAGACTTTGAAGCATTAAAAAATTATGTCTACCAACCTTGATTGGAGAGCCAGAAGACTGCTACGAATCATGAAGGAGCAAGTAACATATGCCATGTCTTCCAATTTTCGAGAGCAGTGATGCAAGAAATCCACAAAATAATTCATAGTTAACAAGCCAAGAATAAAGCACTGGAATTTACTTTGCCTTGTTCGACGCCTTTCATTACAGCAACAATCTACAATTCGAGGAGCTTGTGTGTCATGGACTACCGGAGTGGTTCTAGTTCAACGTATGGTATCAAGCCAAGAAGGTGTTTTGGAGCTCGAAAAGGCTACGAAGCATATGATGAACGAGAGGTAAAACTCCCACATAAGTGTTCACGTCTCACTGCGAAGGGAGTATCGAGCCCATCTAAGATCTAGAGTTCACCAAGAAGACATTGTACCTTATTTTAAAAATAAATTTTAATTTTTTGACATCATGTCTGCTCCGAAGATATAGCTTTCAGATGCCCAACTCTTGAGAGGGCCAAATTTTTCTACATGGAAGACAAAGATGTGATCCATTCTCCTTTTTGAAGATCTCTGGGATATTTTCACCGCGAACTCACTCTTCCCACCAATGATGATGAATGAGAAAAGTACGATAAGGCCGATGCCAAAGCACTAATTTTGATCACATTAAGCATATCCGATGAGGTGCAACCACACATTCAGAATGTTGCAACATTAAAAAGCAACATGGGATACTCTATCCACTATCTACGACGCCAAAAACTTGATGAAGATTCTTCATCTCTAATCAAAGCTGCATACCATGAGCATGCAAGAAGGTGAGAAAGTGGAAGAGTTTATGCATTGAGTAACAGAGTTACGTGTAAATATAACTCCACTCGAGAGATAAGGTTGAAGATAATTTTCTTGTCCCACTCACACTGCGAGTTCTTCCATCTTAGTTCAAGACATTCATCACCACATTGACCATCACTCAAAAGGAGGTGAGTTTTTCTAAGTCGGTGAATTTCCCGTAGTAGGAAGAATCCATTCACCAATACAAAAGGAGTTCAAGGACAAAGCATTGATATCCAGGTAAAAGAAGATAAAGAAGCCTAAAAAGGTCAACATGAGAAGAAGACACATAAGCAACCACGAAGAAATCACATAAGAAACAATAGAAGAAGAATTATCAAAAGGAAGATCGATTGTGTCACATATGCTCTACGAATATGCATGACACTACCAATTGGTGGTATAATGGACACATGAAATGAAATTCTAGAGAAGAGAGCACTCTGGGCAAGGTGATTCAAATAAATACAGTGTCATCCTCAAAGAAATTGGTAGAAAGGACATGTCACAACCCAACCAGCTTGATGAATCGATGATGATGCTCCAGAACGAACAAATTGCGGCACACACAAAGATGATTTGGTGCTTGTATCCCAAACATCACAACCATCAAATAATATTTGGTTGATAGATTCAGGTGCTAGCAAACACATGACTAGTAATAGAAATCTTTTTGATTCCCTAACTAATCGACCCACTGGTGATCGGGTTCGTATTGCAAACAACAAGGAGTATACGGTAGAAGGAATCAACAATGTGACCATTCCTCTTGGGATGAGAAAATTTACTCTCACAAAGGTAATCTATGTTCTGTGTAGTGCCCACTTCCATTTGACATCTTTGATACATGTTTGGATACTATGATTACATTATAGACATTATTATGTTTTGATTTAGTATGTTGTTAGGCATTGATCATGGATTATTGTTGATCTTGATTTGATTATGATGCCTGATGATTATTAGAGACACCTTATATGTAGATGATGATATATTATTTGACATGGATGTTTCATGGATGTTTTTCAGACATGTGATTTGGATATTATGAGTTGATCTAGAAAATGGACATTATTTGATGATGATATAGTTGTTGATTAAAAATGCAATTGATGTAGTTGTTACTTCGATGTCGCTGTGATTCACTTACTTAGATGATTTTGTGATTTCAATTGTATCATATTAGATGTTCTGATATGGCCACGAGGACGAAGGAGGTATTTGTATTTTTACAGGTTAAAAATATCACAACAAAACATCGAGGATCGGAGACTAACCAAAATGGAATTCTAAGTGAATTTGACAAGGTCACCATGGCAACTTGTTTTATTTAGTTGAGTGTTGTTTTGTTACGGATTCTCATGGGGGATTTCCTTTATATGTGACCATGGGTTTGTGTATTTTAATTAATGTGTTTCTTTTATTATTTTTGTATGTATTTTATTAGTAATGTGTTCCCTTCTTTTAATTAATTAAATTAGGATAGATTAATGTGAGGAATCATATGATTAAAATTTAAATAAATTAGATTGGGATATGGGAAAATAATAATGGAAGTTGTTCATTTGTTTGTATTAAATTTTTAAGGGATGTGTAAGTTGTGTAAGAGCTTGTGTAAGTCAGTTTTGGAGTATGAAATACTCCACCTCCATGACAAATTCGAATTTGTCCTTGGGGGCTATTTTTGGAGGCTTGTGGGACAAGTAAAACTTGTCCCATGCCTCTAAATTTAATTTACCAACCATACTTATGGTTGGAGATGTGATTTGTGATTTTTATAATGAATTTTATTAATCATGTTGCATGTTTTTAATTGCACTTTCTTACATGTTATTTATTTTGCTGTCCCTTGAGGTGTGGGCTTTTTAGAGTGTGCAAGTAACTTGTCATTTTTCACCCACCTCTTTATTGTGCTTGGGAGAATTGATTTTGTCTTCTGTGTTTGAATTGGAGAATGTGTGATGTGGCGTCCCACATGGATCCACATCATCCTCTTCTTTCCCTCTTCTATATAATTCAAACTCCTTGCTTGTTTTGGGTTGTTGAACCTTTTTGCATTCTTCCTTGGGGGTGCATTTTTGCTGTTTTGGAGCTCTTGTGGATTGTGGAGGAATTTGGAGATATCTTCATACTTGGCATTGTTGTTTAGAACTGTGTTATTGTCTTGGAAAGCTTGCTGTTTGGAAGCAAAGTAACCATGGAGAGGTAGGAATTTAACTCTCCTTTTATGTTGTTATTATCTTGCTGTGTTGTGTGAATGGTGCATGTTTAGTTTTATTTGTTGGCTGGTTGGGTAGACTGCCTTAGGGAAGGTGTAGGAGAAGGCTATGGGGAATCCATGTGGGGGGCATAAGGAAATGCCATTGGCATCAAATTTTTGTGGAGGGAGTTTGGGTTTGAGATCCACCATGGAAAATAAATGGCTTGCATTTATTACTTTATGGGGGGCATAAGGAAATATGTGGGGGCATAAGGAGGGATTTGTGGGGGCATAAGGATATGTATGGTGAAATTTATTGGCGGTTTGTTATTGGTGGATGCCCAATTCTCAATTGGGAGGCATAAGTAACTTCCCCCATAGACCTTTCTCCTTTGGCTTGCATGAAAAATCCTGAGTTTTGATTGGTATGTTTTCAATTACGATTTGTAAACTGTTGTTTTTATTGATCTATGTTTTATATTGAAATGTGCATGTTTGAAAGAATGTTGTGTGTTGTGGAAGCTAGTTGTTGTCATGAGTTGAATTGCATCTATTATTGTATTTTTGTTGGGGCTCGGGGGCCAATGATGAAGGAAGGCTTCTCCTTTCATTGGATGTCTTGGTTGGGTGGAGAGTTTTGCCTTTCGCCCTCTTTTGTTGTGATCAACTTGGAGAAAGAGAAAATGTGCATGTTGATGTCCCTGGAGCAAAGGAAAATACAAATTGACAAATTTGTGAAAAATATTCATTTGTAACCTTTCCCACTTGAAGTGGATGAAATTATTACATTTGTATTGTGAAAAAAAGATGTTGTAATTGGATTGAAAGTGTTTATATAAAGTGTGAAAGATATTTACATTCTGCTTCGTATATGGAAAAGAAAGAAATAGAATTTCATTATAATTGCAATCAAGGAATGAAAGAATGTAAAGATGTTTCTCCTTTTAATTAATAAAGAATTGCAAGTTTACTTCTCATTGCATTGTTGGGTTGAGTTGGAATGTTAAATTGTGATTGGAATCTCTATTTGGAAAATTGAAAGAAGAAGAAATATGTATGAGGGAATTATATTGCATTGTTTCTTTTTGAAATATATTAAAGTGGAAATTAGATTTGTAATTTACATTTGAAATGGTTTGTTTATAAACAACTGAATGTATTGGACTAGTTTAGGAATGAAATGCCACATTTTAAGGATGAATTTGATAAATAAATTTCTAGAAATGGGATTTCTGTTATAAACTTAAAACTAGCAATTAATTTTAATAAAAATGTACAGTTCAAACCTCAAGCACTTAACAATCATCTTGGAATTGATATAATATAGCATTCTAAGATGTTAAGGAACTCAAATTGAAAAAAATAAAATAAGAAAGACAAGCTAAATAATGCAAAATCAAATCCAATTCCTCTAATAGTCATTTTTCTGTCATTTGTTGGAAAAATGCAACTTGAAGAAATTGAACAAATTTACTTCCCTAAAACATTCTAAATCCTTCCTAGAGAAATCCTCCATGTCTATTTGACATGTTGAGTGAAGGAGGAGATCCAATTTAATCAAATTTAGAAGTTGAAATTACCAGTTGGCCTTTTAAAAGCCTCTAGACCATCTTTGTAAAATTGACCCTTTAAAATTTACCAAAAATTAAAGTTTAAGATTCCCATGCAAAGAGGGAATTGAGAGATTTCTAAAATTCCTTGTTTTCGTAAAAATGAGATTTCTAACTCAAGTTATGGCCCTCTGAAGTTTTCCTGCCTTGGCGGGAAAATTTGGGAAAATTTTCCTTGGCGGGCCCGTGGTCCAAAAATTTATAATTGAAATTACCTTAGAAATTTTTTTGAAAATTTTGGCTCGGAAAATTTTCATCTTTTCCTCCGCTGGTCTGCAGCCAATTAGAGGCTGCCACATGTTCCCATGGGGTAGCGGCGGAGGCGTGGCATTTTCTTTTGCCCTTAGACCTTTTTAAAATTTTGGAAAAATTTTCCATTTCTCCCCGCTGGCCCGCGGCCTATCACAGGTGCCACGTGGCAGCTTTGGGTGCTAGCGGGGGAGGACCCTTTGTTTCCTTTTAGATTTTTTTTCTTTCGAAATTTTGGATAAATTTCCCCGCGGTCATGCATTCCCACCCCGCCTTGGGAAATTCTTCTCGCGGGCACGTGGACCCACGCGTCCAACTTCCCCTTTGTCCTCCCTTTGGCGAAATTCACAAATCAACTCCGCCACCCACCTCTCCCTCTCCCTTCTCCCCATGGAGAATCGTGGAGTGCCACGTGCCCCTGGCAAACCCACAGGCATGTGGGCATTGTTTTGTTTTCTTCCCCTTTGGGCGAAATGCCCCAAACTCTCCCGCTGCCCCGCCCTTCCTTTCCTTGTTGTCGGCGACGACTCAGAGGCCGCCACGTGTCCTTGGAGGACCCACGGAGGTGCGGGCACAACTGGGAAATTTCTCCCAGCTAGAAAAATCCCAAACGCCACTCTAATATACCGACCTGAAATTTTCCTTTCACCCCTGCTTGACACGTGTCCCCTTTGGGGAAAATTTGATCCCTAAACTCCGCTAGTCCATATCTTGAGTTTCTGAAGGAGTTAGGAGGACTTATTTATATCACCGAAAAGGTGAGAAAATTTCCTATCCAATGGGAATGATTTAGGGAAATTTTGGATGTGTTAAGTATGAGAAAAATCAAGTTGAAACTATGAGCCTGTTAGAGAGTGGGTATGGGGGTAAATTACTCCCTGAACCTAACTGAGACTTCTAACCCCATAAAATGAACCATGTGAACTTGATAATTGTTAATGAAGGAAAAATATGTTCTAGTAATTTAGAATTGTTCTAAAACCTAATAGGGTAAACTGCTGCTTACAACTTGGTTGTGAACACTTCTAATAAAAAAATTATTCCATAATTTTCTAGCTAACCCTAGGTTATTTCTTGGGTCTTAAGTGGGTTGTTTTTAATGGGCATCACATTTGGTATCAGAGTAGTGGTTCAAAAGCTTGGACCATTGGGCACACTGAAAAATTGGGACATGAAACTTAAACCTAACACACTTTTAAACCTAGAAAACAACTTAGCTAGAATTTGTATATTTTAGTAAACATGGAAGTTGTGTAAAAATTAGAAAAATGAACTAATTCTCACATTGGTCTATGCAAGAGGCTCGAGACAAAGTGAGAGGAACCTTCACGAGACTCGAGACTCACCAGCACCACCTTCACCACTAGATCAAGGAGTAGCAGCCATCCTACCTCAGATTCTACAGAACCTTCAGGATGTTAATGCCGCTCTACGTGGAGGATTAGGAGGAGGACATGTAGCTAGTCATGACAGAGCCCCTTCTATCGAGGGCTAGGTATCTCCTTGACCCAGTGAGGAGCATAGAGGAGAGAAATCCCATGCGGAGTCATCTAGAGTAGAGTCACCACCTAGGAGATAGGGTGACAGAGTTCTAGAGTGTAGAGAGAGGTCTCGAGCCCTAGGCTTAGGGATGAGCATGCGAGAGAGGCTAGAGGCCATCGGAAAATAGCAGCAGATCACATCAGGGAGATCTTGAAGCTTCAGCCATCACATTACTTAGGTGACATGGGTGGATTTCAGGTAGAGGCCTGGCTAGTGAGCTTGAGCGGTTGCTTCAAGCTTTGTCCTTGTTCTAGCAACACGAAAGCTCATGTTGCAATCCATCTACTGAGGGATGGAGTAGGAGTATGGTGGAGGAAAGAGGAGCAAAAGCTTTATGTAGGTTCGAGAAAGTGACCTAGAAGCTATTTGAGGAGAGATTCAGGAGAAGTTACTTGTCATGGAGGTTCATACAGCAAAGGATCGATGAGTTCCATGACCTCCGATAGGCATCTCTTTCTCAGTAGCAGAGTATGAGAGTAGATTTCTTGATCTAATATAGTATGTTGAGTATATGCAGGATGAGAAGGTGTGGATTCACAAGTTCATCCAGGGCCTGAATTTAGATATTAGAGGTGCGGTTTGGATCCACCGCCCACGTACATTAGCGATGTCGTCGAGAAGGCCTATATTGTAGAGGAGACTCGGGGAAAGACCCAACAGGCTAGAGACCAAGTCAAGAGCCGCATACAACAGATGCATGACAAGTAGATCGAGGGGGCCGCACTCTTCCTTGAGGTGGCAGTGGTACAACACGCTCATCCTTTAGGCCATAGTAGTAGTAGCAACAATCCCGCCCACCTCATAGACCTCCACAGAGAGTTGATGCACAAAGAGGTCAGAGTATGGGGCCTCCTCCTAGGGGTCCCATTAGGAAACAGAGGTGGACCTAGAGCTTAGTCAGCGGGAGCTCACCGAAGAGACCTCAGTAGACCGCAGCTTGATCATCAGGGTCCACAACACAGGCTTCTAGGGCACCTATTGGAGGTGCTACTCATTGGGGAGGATTAGGAGGATGTTTTGGATGTGGAGTTACTAGACACTTTTGGAGATATTGCCCACATAACCCTAATAACAAGGGTAAGGCACATATTTCAGATCCGACTGTTAGTGACATGGGACATAGCCACATGATTTATGTAGCAGCTTGAGAATCTGGTAGAGCATCGAGCACGAAGAATTAAGACCACAGGTAGCATTGGTTATATTTCTACCTCTGTATTGTTTGATTCTAGTTCTTCCGATTCTTTCATTATAACATCTTTAGTCAAGCGATGCGGTGGTGGCAATTAGGCATGGTCTTAGTTGGGATGTCAAGATGGCTTCTAGAGCCAAGATCTCTATAGAATCCTTAGTTAAGGAGTGTGTAGTGGATTTAGGACCTTTCACCACTACCTCAGATCTCTAGTATCCTTCTTTTGGGCTCGTATGGAGTCATTTTGGGTATGGATTGGTTATCTACACACATGGCTACAATGGATTGTTATAACAAGACTATATCTTGTGCTGATGATTTGGGAGTTGAGTTGGTAATTTCAGGGGTCACGAGACCCATTTCTATTCGCACCATCTCCGCTATGTAGCTTAATCAGTGTGTGTGACGGGGTTGTTAGATGTATGTTGTGATGGTTAGTGACAGATCAAAGGATGGGTCTAGTGGACCATCACTAGATGATTATCCCATTTTGAGAGAGTTTTTTGAAGTCTTTCCAGGGGATCTACTGGGGTTACCACCCCCACGTGAGATTGATTTTCATATAGATCTAGCTCCTGGAGTAGAGCCTATCTCACGAGAACCTTATCGGATGACCACCCCAGAGCTCTGTGAGCTCAAGTTGCAGCTTGAGGGCCTTTTGGAGAAGAGCCTTATCCATCCTAGGTATCCCCTTGGGGTGCACCGTGATCTTTGTGAAGAAGAAGGATGGATCCTTGCGGGTGTGTATTGATTACCGCTAATTTGAACAAGGTAATAATCAAGAATTGTTATCCCCTTTTGTGTATTGATGACTTGTTTGAGCGGATGAAGGGAGCCATGGTATTCTCTAAGATTGATCTTAACTCAAAGGCTACATCAGCTACGCATTTTGGAGGTGGACATTCATAAGACCGCTTTCCACATGAGATATGGGCACTATGAGTTCACAACAGTGCCTTTTGGTTTGACTAATGCCCCCATAGTGTTCATGAGTTTGATGAATGGGGTATTTAGGAACTTCTCAGATCACTTCATGCTCATCTTCCTAGATGAAATTTTGATATACTCCCGTACATGTGAGGAGCACGAGGGGCACCTTCGCCAGGTTCTTCAGTGTCTTCAGAAGTAGTAACTTTATGGGAACTTGGAGAAGTGTTCTTTCTTTCAGAAAGAGGTACAATATTTGGGTCATATCATTTCTGGGAAGGTATCGTAAACAATCCTTCCAATATTAGAGTCATTATGGATTGGTCAGCACCCACTACAGTGACTGAGGTGCACAGCTTCATGGGATTAGTAGGTTACTACTGGATATTTTTTCAAGACTTCTCTTGGATTTCGCACCCTATTACTTCCCTTTAGAGGAAAGGGAAGAAGTATTTTTGGTTAGATAGATGTGAGTAGGCCTTCAGGACACTGAATGAGTTCCTCACTACAACACCTATTCTTGCAATGCCAGATCAACATGGTGAGTTCTTTGTTTACACGAGATGCTTCGTTGGAAAGACTTGGAGGTGTGTTGATGCAGGATGGAAAAGTAGTGGCTTTTGAGTCTCACAAACTTAAGGATTACGAGCTTAATTATCTGACTCATGATCTTAAGCTTGTGGAAGTTGTTCGTGCTTTGGTTAGATGGAGGCATTTTCTTCTTGGCAGGAGATTCACACTGAGGATAGATCATTTGAGTCTTCGCCGCCTCTTCATACAAATTAATCTCAACACTCATCGGTGGTATTAGATGGAGTTTCTTTGTGATTATGACATGGAGATTGAGCATGTAAAGGGGAAGGAGAATGTGTTATTAAATGCTCTCGGTAGATGGAGACATGTGGCTATGGCCACCTCAGTGAGCACAAACTTGTGGAGCATGATTCTTTAGCAGCTTCCTCTTGACAGCTTCTACATTGTAGTACGAGCAAAGATCGAGTCACAGATCCCCCTTGGGGGGAAGTTTCATGGATTTACCTTAGAGGCAGATGGTCTTCTTAGGCATAAACATCGAGATATATGTTCCCAGAGATGGAGGCTTGAGGCAAGACATCTTGGTAGAGGCACATTGTGCACCCTACTCATCCCACCCAGGGGTGAAGAAGATGCACACCACCTTGCAATAATTATATCATTGGAGAGGACTTCGTTAATACATGGCCCAGTTTGTATCATGATGTTTGGAGTGCCAGAGAGTTATGTCTGAGCATCAACATCCAACAGGCCTTATTTATCCTCATGCTATACCAAAATGGAAGTGGGAAACCATTTCCATGGATTTCATTGTTGGGCTACCGATGTTGAGATATCACCATGATGCCATTATGGTCATGGTGGATAATTTGAAAAAAGTGGTTCACTTTTCTCTGGTGAATACCACTTATACTGACTAGAGTAGTGGAATGAGTATATTTGGATGAGATTGTCAAGTTATATGAGATTCGAGAAAGATCATTTGTGACTTGTTAGTGCGAATTCACAAAGACCCCGGATGTTTACTCATATTTCTAGTTTGCTAATGGGCATCCAGTGTGATTGCACAACATTGAGCTTTCCCAAGTGTGGGACCTTTGCAAATGGGGAAAGCTCTCTAGTGAAGGCTGGTTCCCCTTCCTAAACTACTTGCCACAAGCTATTCTAGTGCAGGAAAGATAATCCAATCCTAATCTAACTATGCCAAGGAGATAGAGAGAGAGAAAAGAGGGAAAAATAGAGCCTACACTAAAACGGTGATACACCAGAGAAGGAAAATGCTGAACATCTATCAAAACTGCCATGTAACAAGAAGAGGTGAGCAATGGGAAAGATGGACAAGTGCATCACAGGCCCAAGGATAGATTTCACACAGAAAATGTTTCAAAACTCCATGAACATAGCTCCAAACCTACAATGAACATTCAAACATGCACAACTACCTGCAATGAAGAGAGGCTAGAAGATAACAAGCAAAAACGAGCAAGGGTGGACAAATGCACCACAAAATACGTTTTTGTTGCTCCATAAGTTTACATACAACATAATTTTAATGGTAAAAGGAAAAAAATTCCATTACAGAGCATGAGAGGAGGTTCTAACTCCATTTTCAACCCTAGGAAAGAAAAGAAGGGAGGGAAGAGTAGAAAAGATGAACAACTTGTTACAAATGAGCCAAAACTGGCTTTTAACCATTGAGCAGAATGGAAGAAAGGAGAAAACATGGGAAAATTTGATTTGCAACTCCAACCATTGACAAATTCTTCTAATTAGCCTACAAAATGATGGGTTCCCATGGAAAATCCCATACTTCTAAGTACATGGCTCTGCAGATCCAAAACGACCCATACTTCGTTAAATTTGGTGGTTGGATGTCATTTCTGTGTTTTTTGCATGCCAGGGACGTTTCTCCATTTTTATCCCACAAATATCCATTAAAATGAAAAATTTAACCCTCCATCGTGTAGAGAATTTCACCATCTTTCCAATGACACCAAGAATGCAAAAATCTGAGCTCTAGATCAAAAGTTATGCCCCTATGAAGATTTAGGGTAAAAAATAGGGCAAAAATGGATTGGCAGGCCAAAACTTTAAAATTTTCCCTTTTTTGAATTTGGGAAAATTTCCCCAAAATCCCCATGCCCCACCACTCCACTGCCATGTGGTACTCTCTGATTGGTCAATGGGATCGCAGGCCCAAACCTCACTTTTCCCCCTTTGATTTTGCATTGGGAAAATTTCCCAACTTCGCTCCGTGCCCCGCCACTCCGCTGCCACGTGGCACTTCCCTATTGGTTGGCGGGGATGCGCTTCCAATTTTTCCTTTGCGCATTTGACCACTTTGGCAATATTTCCAAATTCTCCCCACACCCCGACCTCCGCCAAAAATAGGCCACATGGCATGTTTCTATTGGTTGCGGGCTTTCGAGCTAACATTTTTCTTTTCACCCCGCGCCAACCCTTTGGCAAAATTTCTAACTTGTCTCCGCTCCTCCGACCTCCGCTGAAAACAAGACATGTGGCGTACTCCTACATTGGTTGCAATCTTTCGGACCAAAATTTTCGTTTACGCCCCACCCGAGCCCTTTGGAAAATTTTCTAACTTCGCTTCGCTCCTCCGACCTCCGCTGCCACGTGGAATGTTTCTATTGGCCGTGGGTCTCCTTAGGAAAATTTCCCTCAAAAACTCTGCCGAGCCATAACTTTCAAAATACAAGGAGTTAGGAGGAAAATTTTACCTTTCTCGGAAAGGTGAGAAAATATTCTATCTTAAGAAGTCATTTCCAAAAAATTTTGAGTCCCTGAAGCATGCCAAAAATTCATTTAAGTGCTAGCAGAGGAGAAGGAGGAGGAGTTAGCCAAAAAAATAAGTAGGGGGCTTATTTTGGATAATAATTTGGTGACTCGGAGGAGTCATCTGCTTGCTAGATGAATGATTAGTGGCCTTTGAAGCATCCATTTGGCATGGAGTCATGAGTAGTAGACTGCAAAATGATTTGAACTTGGAAAAATTCCTCCGAGCCACTTAAAGCCCACTTTGAACTTGGAGTTGTTCTCATCAAAATGCCACCGAAATGAACTGCAAAGAGAAAAACCAACAACACCAAAACTATGTACAAAACTGAAAATCATACATGCTCCAAATGGAACATGCAGAGTGTGGACAAGCACTTCTTCTACAAAGCAAACTGCATACTCTATTCTAATTGGAAGCAAAGGTGAGCTAAACAAACCCTCTGAATGGTTGTGCAAAATAGCTTCCTTTCTTCAAAATTGGCTGCCATGCAAATGATTTGGAGCTGAGTATGGCTACTAGGATGAGTTTAAAATCAACAAGAAGCTAGTCTTCTACCCAAATTATCAAGGTGTCGTGGAAATAAAATTGAATACCTCTTTTAGTTGCTCTGCATTTGGATTAAAGAGGTGTGGCAGCTGATCCTTAGTACTTTGTAGCTCATCCTCATGCTTATAAGTAAGCATGACTGGTTGTGGCTTCTCCTTTGGCTCTAATGAAGCCAAATACCTGATTAGGAAAGGTCTGATCCGTTTGATATGCCCATAACTATGATTTTCCATTCCAAAAATGGAATCTTGTTGTAGACCTTGGGTGGATGATGTGGAAGAAATAATGAAGTTCATCTCGTTGTTCTCCTTCCTTCATGGTAGCATGTAACTCCTCCAGAGTATGCAGTCAACATTATTGATTGCAACATCTAATGAAGTTACTTTTGCATTGTTGTAATCTGCTGCAATACATTTTTGGCTTTGGAGTTCCTCCATTGTAGTTTTTGGAAGATCAAATTCTTTCAACTTTGATTCAAGAGGCATGTTGTAAACTGTAGGCTGTTGTCCTTGAATTCTCTCCTCCATGGTAGCAAGTTCTTGTTGTTGGAGAATGAATGGTGAAGAAATAAATATTGTAGTTTCAGTTGGCTCTTCATCCAAACATTCTTCTAAGTTTGATGGAAACTCAAACTCTTCAATTCCATGTTGCTGCAAGGTCTCTTCCTCTTGTATGGTGACCTCCAAATCTGCATTTTCTTCACCATGTGTAGTTTCATTTTCAAACATGAAACTTGTCAATCCAAACTCATCCAAAAAACCAGATTTTTGGAGAGATGAAGTGGGAGAGAAAAATGAAATTTTTTGTACCTCTTGCTCACAATTTAGACCTGTTTTGTTCACCTCCATAATGGCTTCATCAATCAAATCAGCCCCTTCAAATGAAATTAAAAATGTATCAATAATGCTTCCTTCTTTTGTTGTTGTAAAAATTGACTTGATCTCATCCATTTGCTCCTCTTCAATGGGATTTGGAGCTGGTTTTTCTTCCTCCTCTGCCTTTTGAAGACCATCTTGCTCTTGATTAAAATCTTCCTCTAGCATGAAGTTTGTCAAATCAAACTCTTCAATCTACTACTCTAGAGGAAAAGTTGGGACTGCAAGATCTTCTTCTTCCATGGCTGATTGTGTAACTTGAATTGGATCAGCATTTCCTTCAAATAGAGTGCCAACATGGACACTACATTCTGAGCAAACTGATTGCTGATCTGCTTCTTCCTTTTTCTCTTCTTTTACTTGCAACAAAATCAGTCCTAACCACCATTTGTTCTTCAACTCTGGCCTCCTCTGTAGGCTTCATCAGCAAAGGGATCTTCTCAATTCCATATTTAAGAGCCAAACTCACTAAGCTCTTAATCATTCCTTCTTTTCTTGGCTCTTCCTCTTGCTTTATCCTTCATGACTGATTTTTGCAATTTCTTCTTCCCCACATGGAACTGGGAATGCAAGAGGAGAGACAAATTGGAGTTCAACCAATTTTGCATTTGTTTGTGGTGGTGGAGGAGGTAGAACTCCTTGTTTCTTTGGAGGGAATAGTTGCTTGGAAGGGAAAAGGATAGAAGAATTGAGATGGGGTGGAAGACTAGGGAATGGAGAAATGGAATTAACTCTTGGGGCAACATTGACTGGATTTAGAATTTGGCATTCCAAATGAGATGGTGCTACTTGAGGAATGGAAAGAGAAAAACTAAATGATGGTGTAGAACTTACCCATTGACAAGGTTGTTCAACATCAAGTTTATAGGCCTCTATCTCCGTTGTCCATTATGCAAGTTGGGGTAGCATCTCCATCATAAAGTCTAGCTTTTTGTGAGGGCTGAAGTGTCTTGGAAAAGGGCCTCCCCATGGACAAGGTGTCCTAAAACCAATTCTAAAAGCCTTCATTTGAGTTGTTGCTCTTGATTGCACCATTTCACCTCCATTTTTTTGATTTTCTCAACAAATCTGCACTTTCTTCTTGACTTCCCTCATCATATGCGTATCCTTGTGCTTGATGTGCTTCATAACTAAAACTGATTTTGGAATTTCTCATATGGATATGCATACTAATTTTGAATTTGATCAAAATGTTGATTTGGAGGATTTGAAAAACATGTTGGAGATGGAATATATTGCTGCTTATTGTAAATGTGAATTCCATGATGGAAATGAAGTCATGGTTACACAACTTCATGGAACAAAAGAAGATGGAAGAGATGGAAGGAAGAATGGATAAAAATGGATGGAAAACAGGTTTGCAACTCGAGAGAATGAGTTATCTACCATATGGAGTTGTCGATGTGCTTTTGAATATGCCTCCAAAGGTGAATCCTTAACAGAACACACCAACTCCGTCACAAATAAGGTGGAAGACCTCTAAGTCCCACCGGTGTGCCAAAATTGTTAGTGCAAATTCATAGCACCCCTAGATGTTTTCTCATATTTCTATTTTGATAATGGGTATCCAGGTGTGATTGCACAACATTGAGCTTTCTCAAGTGTGGGACCTTTGTAAATGGGGAAAGCTCTCTAGCGAAAGTCGGTTCCTCTTCCTAAACTACCCGCCACAATCTATTCTAGTGCAAATTTAAGCTAATATAATCCTAATATAACTATGCCAAGGAGACAGAGAGAGAGAAAAGAGGGAAAAATAGAGCCTACACTAAAATGGCGATACACCGAGAAGGAAAATGCTAAACATCTATCAAAGTGCCATGGAACAAGAAGAGGTGAGCAATGGGAAGGATGGACAAGTGCATCATAGGCCCAAGGATAGATTTCACACGAAAAATGTTCCAAAACTCCATGAACACAACTCCAAACTTGTAATGAACATTCAAACATGCACAACTACCTCGTAATGAAGAGAGGCTAGAAGATAACAAGCAAAAATGAGCAAGGGTGGACAGATACACCACAAAATATGTTTTTTTGCTCCGGAAGTTTGCATGAGAACATCATTTTAATGGTAAAAGGAAAAACATTCCATTACAAAGCATGGGAGGAGGTTTTAAATCCATTTTTCAACCTTAGGAAAGAAAAGAAGGGAGGGAAGAGTAGAAAATATGAACAACTTGTTACAAAAGAGCCAAAATCGGCTTTTAACCATCGAGCGAGAATGGAAGAAAGGAGAAAACGTGGAAAAATTTGATTTGCAACTCCAACCACCGAAAAATTCTTCTAATTAGCCTCGCAAAATGGTGGGTTCCCATGGAAAAGCCCATACTTGGAAGTACATTACCATGTAGATCCAAACAACCCATACTTCATTAAATTTGGTGGTTGGATGTCATTTCTACGTTTTTGCATGCCAGGGGACGTTTCTCCATTTTCTCCTAAAAATATCCATCAAAATTCAAATTTTAACCCTCCATCATGTAGAGAATTTCACCAACTTTCCAATGACACCAAGAATGCAAAAATTTGAGCTTTGTATCAAAAGTTATGCCCCTCTCAAGATTGAGGGCAAAAAATAGGGCAATAATGGATTGGCGGTCGAAACTTTAAAATTTTCCCTTTTTTGAATTTGGGAAAATTTCTCCAAAAATCCCCGCGCCCCACCACTCTGCTGCCATGTGGCACTCTCTGATTGGTCGATGGGATCATGAGCCCAAACCTTGCTTTTCCCCCTTTGATTTGGCATTGGGAAAATTTCCCAACTTCGCTCTACACCCCGCCACTTCACGCCACGTGGTGCTTCCCTATTGGTTGGCGGGGATGTGCTTCCATTTTTTCCTTTGCACATTTGACCATTTTAGCAATATTACCAAACTCTCCCCGCACCCCCGACCTCCACCAAAAATTGGCCACGTGGCACGTTTCTATTGGTTGCGGGCTTTCGGGCTAACATTTTTCTTTTCACCCCCCACCAACCCTTTGGCAAAATTTCTAACTTGTCTCCGCTCCTCCGACCTCCGCTGAAAATAGGACATGTGGCGTGCTCCTATTGGTTGTGGGATTTCAGGCCTAAATTTTCCTTTGTGCCCCCATCGATTCCTTTGGAAAATTTTCTAACTTCACTCCGCTCCTCCGACCTCCGCTACCATGTGGCATGTTTCTATTGGCCATGGGTCTTCTTAGGGAAAATTTCCCTCAAAAACTCCACCGAGCCATAACTTTCGAAATACAAGGAGTTAGGAGGAAAATTTTACCTTTCTGGAAAGGTGAGAAAAATCCTATCTTATGGAGCCATTTCCAGAAAATTTTGAGTCCCTGAAGCATGCCAAAAATTCATTTAAGTGCCAGCAGAGGAGAAGAAGGAGGAGTTAGCCAAAAAATAAGCAGGGGGCTTATTTTGGATAACATGACCATGATCCTTTATACACTTCACATTTCGGACTACCATGTAGTATGTCCTCGGGACAAGGATCAACTTCAACACAACATATCACCCCGAGATAGTTGGACAGACTGAGTAGGTGAATCAAATTTTAGAGGATATGCTCAGGATGTATGTGATGGATCAGCAGTCTAAGTGGGAGGAGTACCTATACTTAGTGGAGTTTTCCTACAACAACCATTTTCAAAGTTCCATAGGCATGGATCCTTTTCAAGGCTTGTATGGCGTAGAGTGCAGACACCTCTTAGTTGGGACAAAGCTAGAGGACAGAGTATCTCTTGGACAAGATCTCATTGCGAGAACATGGAGCAGCAGTGTAGTGTTGATCGGGAAAAGGTTGTAGGAGGCACATGAAAAGCAGAAGAAGTATGCGGATCAACATAGGATCGATCATAGTTTCGATATGGGCATGAAGGTGTTCCTTTGTCTCGGAGCCACACAAGAGCCCTATCTGTTATAGAAAAGGTTCTAAGTTAGTTCCTAGATTCGTTGGTCCTTTTGAGATCTTGGAGCGTATCGTCCCTTTGGTCTATCTTCTAGCTTTGCCACCTAGCTTGTCTTGCAAACACGATGTTTTTCATGTTTGCATCCTTAGAGATATATCATGGATCCTTCTCATGTGTTAGATTGGACATCATTGTAGGTGCAGGGATTAGGGGAAGGTGATGGTGGACCCTGTTTGCATCTTAGATCACAAGACCACGGGCCTTCGAGGTAGAGAGGTTGATCGGTCCGGGTGCGGTGGGACAAATATGATGAGACTGCAACTACATAGGAGGATGCTACTTCATTATGAGTTCAATTTCCACATTTGTTCCAGTGACTTCTAGGAGGAAGTCGAGTCTAAGGGGAGGGGGATGTAGTGCCCACTTCCCTTTGACATCTTTAATACATGCTTGATACTATGATTACATTATAGACATTTTTTTTTGATTTAGTATGTTGTTAAGCATTGATCATAGATTATTGTTGATCTTGATTTGATTATGATGCCCGATGATTATTAGAGACACCTTATATGTAGATGATGATATATTATTTGACATGGATGTTTTATGGATGTTGTCCAGGACATGTGATTTGGATATCATGAGTTGATCTAGAAAATGGACATTATTGATGATGACATAGTTGTTGATTAAAAATGTAATTGATGTAGTTGTTACTTCGATGTTGTTGTGATTCACTTAGATGATTTTGTGATTTTAATTGTATCATATTGGATGTTTTGATATGGCCACGAGGCCGAAGGAGGTATTTGTATTTTTACAAGTTAAAAATATCACAACAAAACATCGGGGGATCAAAGACCAACCAAAATGGAATTCTAATTGAATTCGACAAGGTCACCATGGCAACTTGTTTTATTGTGTTGAGTGTTGTTTTATTAGGGATTCCCATGGGGGGATTTCCTTTATATGTGACCATGGGTTTGTGTATTTTAATTAATGTGTTTCTTTTATTATTGTTGTATGTATTTTATTAGTAATGTGTTCCCTTCTTTTAATTAATTAAATTGTGATAGATTAATGTGAGGAATCATATGATTAAAATTTAAATAAATTAGATTGGGATATGGGAAAGTAATAATGGAAGTTGTTGGTTGTTTGTATTAAATTTGTAAGGGATGTGTAAGTTGTGTAAGAGCTTGTGTAAGTCAGTTTTGGAGTATGAAATACTCCACCTCCATGACAAATTCGAATTTGTCCTTGGGGGCTATTTTTGGAGGCTTGTGGGACAAGTAAAACTTGTCCCATGCCTCTAAATTTAATTTACCAACCATACTTATGGTTGGAGATGTGATTTGTGATTTTTATAATGCATTTTATTAAGTCATGTTGCATGTTTTTAATTGCACTTTCTTACATGTTATTTATTTTTCTCTCTTTTGAGGTGTGGGCTTTTTAGAGTGTGCAAGTAACTTGTCATTTTTCACCCACCTCTTTATTGTGCTTGGGAGAATGGATTTTGTCTTTTGTGTTTGAATTGGAGGATGTGTGATGTGGCATCCCACATGGATCCACATCATCCTCTTCTCTCCCTCTTCTATATAATTCAAACTCCTTTCTTGTTTTGGGTTGTTGAACCTTTTTGCATTCTTCCTTGGGGGCGCATTTTTGCTATTTTGGAGCTCTTGTGGATTGTGGAGGAATTTGGAGATATCTTCATACTTGGCATTGCTGTTTGGAACTATGTTATTGTCTTGGAAAGATATTTTTTTGGAAGCAAAGTAACGATGGAGAGGTAGGAATTTAACTCTCCTTTTATGTTGTTATTATCTTGTTGTGTTGTGTGAATGGTGCATGTTTAGTTTTATTTGTTGGCTGGTTGGGTAGACTACCTTAGGGAAGGTGTAGGAGAAGGCTATAAGAAATCCATGTGGGGGCCATAAGAAAGTGCCATTGGCATCATATTTTTGTGGAGGGAGTTTGGGTTTGGGATCCACCGTGGAAAAGAAATAGCTTATTTCTTACTTTGTGGGGGCATAAGGAAATATGTGGGGGCATAAGCAGGGATTTTTGGGGGCATAAGGCTATGTATGGTGAAATTTATTAGCGGTTTGTTGCTGTTGGATGCCGAATTTCCAATTAGGAGGCATAAGTAGCTTCCCCATAGATCTTGCTCCTTTGGCTTGCATGAACAAGCTGAGTTTTGATTGGTATGTTTTTAATTGTAGTTGTAAACTACAATTTTTATTGATCTATGTTTTATATTGAAATGTGCATGTTTGAAAGAATGTTGTGTGTTGTGGAAGCTAGTTGTTTCCATGGGTTGAATTGCATCTATTATTGTATTTTGGTTGGGGCTCGAGGGCCAATGATGAAGAAAGGCTTCTCCTTTCATTGGATGTCTTGGCTGGGTGGAGAGCATTGCCTTTCCCCTTCTTTTGTTGTGATCAACTTGGAGAAAGAGAAAATGTGCATGTTGATGTCCTGGAGTGAAGGAAAAATACAGTTTGATAGTCCCTTGTGAAAACATATTCATTTGTAACCTTTCCCACTTGAAGTGGATGAAATTGTAACATTTGTATTGTGAAGAAAATATGTTGTAATTGGATTGAAAGTTTTTATTTAAAGTGTGAAAGATATTTACATTCTGCTCTGTACATGGAAAAGAAAGAAATAGAATTTTTGTTAATTGCAATCAAGGAATGAAAGAATGTAAAGATGTTTCTCCTTTTGAATTAATAAATAATTGCAAGTTTACTTCTCATTGCATTGTTGGGTTGAGTTGGGATGTTAAATTGTGTTTGGAATCCTTGTTTTGAAAATTGAAAGAAGAAGAAATACGTATAAGGGAATTATATTACATTGTTATTTTTTTTGAAATATGTTAAAGTGGAAATCAGAATTACAATTTAGCTTTAAAATGGTTTGTTTATAAACAACTGAATGTATTGGACTAGTTTAGGAATGAAGTGCCATATTTGAAGGATGAATTTGATAAACAAATTTCTAGAAATGGGATTTCTATCATAAACTTAAAACTAGTAATTAATTTTAATAAAAATGTACAGATTCAGACACCTGCACTTAACAATCATCTTGGAATTGATATAATCTAGCATGCTAAGATGTTAAGGAACTCAAACTGACAAAGAACATTTAAGAAGACAAGCTAAATCAATGCAAAATCGAATCCAATTCCTCTAACAATGCTTTTCACCATTTATTGGAAAACGCAACTTGAAGAAATTGAAGAAATTTACTTCCTTAAAACATTCTAAATCTTTCCTAGAGAAATCCTCCATGTCTATTTGACATGTTGAGTGAAGGATGAGATCTAATTTAATCAAATTTAGAAGTTGAAATTAGCGAGCTTGGGTTTTGAAAATCCTACAAACCATTTTTGTAAAATGGACCCTTTAAACTTTACCAAAAATAAAATTTATGATTCTCAGTGCACTGAGAGGGCATCAAGAGATTTCAAAAATTCCTCATTTTCCCAAAACCAAGCTTTCTAGCTCAAGTTATGGCCCTCTAAATTTTTCTTTCCTTGGCATGGCCTATGGCCCAAAATTTTCCCATCGAAATTACCCTTAGAAAATATTTTGAAAATTTTGGCTCAGGAAAATTTTCATATTTCATCTGCTGGTACGTAGCCAATCAGAGGCTACCACATGTCCCCACGGGCAGCGGCAGATGTGCGACATTTTCTTTTACCCTTAGACCTTTTTAAAATTTTAGAAAAATTTCCATTTCTCCTCGCCGCCCGCGACCTATCACGAGATACCACATGGCAGATTTCAGTGCTAGCGGGTGGTGGGGGACCCTTTGTTTCTTTTTAGATTTTTCATCTTTGGAAATTTTAGATAAATTTCCCCGTGGCCCCGCGCTCCTACCCTCACCTTGGGAAATTCTTCTCTCGGGCATGCGGACACAGGCGTCCAACTTCCCTTTGTCCTACCTTCAAAGGAAATTCACAAATCAACTCCACCGCTGACCACTCACCTCTCCCTCTATCTTCTCCCCATAGTGAATCATGGAATGTCATGTGCCCCCTGGCAGACCCACGGGCATGTGAGCATTGTTTTGTTTTCTTCCCCTTTGGGAAAATGCCCCAAACTCTCCCGCCGCCCCGCCCTTCCTTTCCTTGTTGCCGATGATGACTCAGAGGCCACCACATTTCCTTATAGGACCCACGGGGTGTGGGTGCAACTAGGAAATTTCTCCCATGCAAGGAAAAATCCCAAACACCACCCCGCGACCCGCCAACCCGAAATTTTCCTTTCACCCCTGCTTGACACATGTCCCCTTTGGGGAAAATTTGATCCCTAAACTCGCCACCATATCTTGAGTTTCGAAGAAGTTAGGAGGTCTTGTTTATATCACCTAGGAAAGGTGAGAAAATTTCCTATCCAATGGGAATGATTTAGTTAAATTTTGTAAGTGTTAAGTATAAGAAAAATAAAGTTGAAACTCGAGCCTATTAAAGAGTGGGTATGGGGGTAAATTACTCCCTGAACCTAATTGAGACTTCTAACCCCATAAAATGAACCATGTGAAATTGAAAATCGTTAATGAAGGGAAAATATGTTCTAGTAATTTATAATTGATCCGGAACCTAATAGGATAAATTGTCACCTTGCAACTTGGTTGTGAACACTTCTAATAAAAAAAATTATTCCATAATTTTCTAGCTAACCCTAGGTTGTTTCTTGGGTCTCAAGTGGGTTGTTTTTAATGGGAATCACATCCTAGCCTACTCACAAGTATCTTGCATGTCTCTCAATTTTTGAATTTTAATCTCCAAGTGGAGTTCCTGGTTCAAAACATCAAGTCCTGTTTAATATCTCAAAACGGTAAGATACTTGTTAGAGCATTTTTTAAGGATCATTTATTTGCACTAGATCAAATTTCATCCTCTATAGTTACGTTATCTACTTCCACGGTGGAATCCATTGCACTATGTCATTATCGATTTTGACATCTTTCATCCAGCTCCCTATATTAGCTCATTTCGAAGCAAATGGTATAAGGAATTCCTTCTCTATCTCTCAGTTCTTACCTCTTTGTCCTCGATGTTTGGCAGGGAAAAACATTGGGATCCATTCAAGACAAGTACATTTCATACCAAGAACTATCTAGTAGTCATGCATACCGATCTGTGCGGACCCTTGTTTGCCTCTTTTAAGTGATTTAAGTGTTTCTAGTTATTTATTGATGATTATTCCTACAATGCTTGGGTATTCTTTCTCCAAAAGAAGCGTGAAACATTTGAAAAATTCCAAATCTTATATTAGAGTGTGCTTTAGTAGACCGGGAAACCCCTTAAAGTCCTCCACTTAGATCGGGAGGGGAAATTCACACCAAATAAGTTCTTGGCATTCTTGAAGGAGCATGACATAACACAACACCTAATCGCCCCTATACTCCACAATAGAATGGAATTGCAGAACATCGCAATCAAATTATCATGGAGATGGCTCATTGCGTGATTTCCACTGCCAAGTTGGAGACAAAATTTTGGGTGGAAGTAGTCCGCATAACCGCATTTCTATTGAATTTAGCTACAAATATATTGAAGGACAGGACACTAGAAGACGTATGGAGCAATAAAAACCTTATATTTATAATTTAAGAGTATTTGGTTGCACTGCTTATATGCATGTTCTAGATAAGAAGAGGAAGAAGCTTGATACAAAGACACACCAATGCATATTTCTAGGGTACAATACTACCTCCAAAGCCTATCGTCTCATAGATCCTAAGACAAAGAAGATATATGTGAGCATAGATGTTGTTTGTGATGAGTCATCATTTGACTTATTTCCACAAAAGGAAGATTCAACACCGACCCCCTCTCATAAATTGCTCACACATCTAGATGATGAGCATGACGATCCTACATAAAATAATGATGAGTTGTAAGGAGAATTGTATGTTGATCTTTGAAATTTTGAAAGCACTTCTTCACATCAGCAGCAACGCCAACGTCCAAAATTGGTCAAAAGCACCATAAGAGTCTACTACTGAACACTCTTCAAAACACTTCAATAGGATTTCATATGAGAAATCAAGTGAGAAGTGAAGTAAATATCACACTCATGAGTTAAGTGATTGATATAACCAAACTGGGTTTAGTTCATGAGGCACTTAGTCACCCAGTGGAATAAATCCAATTATGTAGAATATGAATCTTCGGTATATTATCGACGTGGGAACTTGTCGATATGCCCGCAGTAAGAAATCTATTAGTTGCAAGTGGATTTTAAAAAAATACAGGCGTGATGGATCTATCGAAAATCACAAAGCACACTAGTTGTAAAGGTTATTCTCATCAGAAGGAATTGACTATGATGAGACCTTTGCACCTCTTTGCAAAGATCAAAACCATTATTGTTGACTATGCACCGGTAGCACAAAATGGATGGAAACTTCAACGTATGGATGTTAAAAGTGTTTTCTTGAATGGTGATGTCCGAGACAAGGTATACATGACTCGGTTGAAAGGTATGTCTCTTAATTATGTATGAAAAACATCCTCATAAGGTATGTCTTTTAATTATGTCTCTTTATGGACTTAAAGAGGAACCTATTGTAGCATGGTTTCACACGTAGCCCTCCGATTCAAATATGTATATAAAAAGATAGACATAGACAATGTCATTCTAGTTTTCTATGTAGATGATCTTGTGATTATTGCAAGTTCTGAAAATCTCTTCCAAGATGTTAAGAATGTTTTGAAGAAATCCTTTGACATGAAATATTTGGGGCTACTTCACTATTGTCTTGGCTTAGAGATATGACAGAAAAATAATTATATATTTTTCTCCCAGATGAAATATGCTAAGACACTCCTGGAAAGGTATGGAACGAAAAATTGTAAACCCTTATCCACTCCAATTGAAAAAGGATTGCAACTTTCAATAATTTAGGATTCACCTCAAGTAGATGGTACTCTCTATAGACATCTTGTTAGGAGTCTCATTTACTTGACATATACCTAAATAGATATTTGCTTTGATGTGAGCTACCTTTCTAGATTTATGCAAGATGCAAATAAATGTCACTAGATAGTAAACGAAGCGTGTATTAAGATATGTGTGAGGCAGTCAACTATGTTCTAGAGTATCAGAAGAACTCCCAGTTCTTCTTATAGGGATATACAGACTCGGACTATGTTGGATCTGTTGATGACAAGAAATCAACTTTAGGTTATATTTTTCATCTTAGGTCTGGTCCTATCTCGTGGATTAGTAAGAAGAAAACTATTGTTTCTCTCTCATCCACTGAGGTAGAGTATCATGCTACACGAGGAGCTGTGTGTGAAGTGATTTGGTTATGTCACATTTTATCGAGACATGTGAATTCCTAAAGAAAATCCTCCCATGTCATTCACTACGATAATCAAGGTGTGTTAAAACTTGTGAAAAATCTAGTTTTCTATGAGAGAACTAAACACATAGAGGTTGAATGTCACTACATTCAAGATCAAGTTTTGAACCACCATATCTAGCTCCAAGATTACTATCTAATGACTCTCGGATCATAGATATTCTCACCTAGTCCCTTAGCAAAGAGAAATTTGAACTATTTTGGGGTACATTTGTAAAAACAATGTATTAAGGGGGAATGTTATCAAAATAAAATAATACATTATTCTAAGACTATCTAGATTTCTCTATTTCCTACATACATCTATTCTAGATAGTTCCTAGTACCTTTATGACAATCCTAGAAGTTTTATCTAGTTTTATAAATATAGGTGTATGTATTGATTTTAGGAAATGAATAAAGTTTCATACCTCTCTAACATTTTACATGGTATATGAAATTTGGTAAGGGATCCTTATCTTTTGCATGAGGTTACGGGGTTGATGCCCCTCCATGTGCTTAACTCCCAAACATAGATAAAAATACACTTGGGATGGAAACAATCAAACAAATATTTGTTTAATAGATTGTGAACAAAACATGAAAATGTGTAGAGTAAAGAATAACATCACAAGGTTGGAGAGTAAAGAAGAAAAACTACTAGACTTTTGCAAGTTCCTTTGTCTTGAGATGAGACAATTATTTAAGTTTGGGAAAGTATCGAAGGGATACTAATGCATAAAATCCAACTTGGTGTATTTTGGTTTTTGTATTACTTTTGCACAATACCAATTATACACATATATAAAATAGATTAAAAACAATCAATAATATATAAATATCCTTGAGAATAGGAACATAATAGGATCGAAAGGATGATAATCACCTCTATGTGTATAAAAGGTGTGATAATTGTGCATAATTAAAGGTTGTTGTTGGATTTTGGTTTGAAAATGTAATGGAAATATAAGTATTATAGAGTAAACTCTCTTTGGCTTATGCATTTCTATTTATGTGTTTTCATGTTTTGTAGCCTATATGTGAAACCTAAGATGTGTTAATAAATAATATATATGATTTTTGCACACTATTTAAATGTATGTAAATGGTTCAATTGAGTAAAATCCATAGAATATAACCTTATCATGTCCTAATGAGAGATTCTAAGAACTGTTGCTAACACCTGGTCAATCTTTCATGTCCTTCCCAATAAAATATGACATGTATCCATTAGTAAGAGGTCACATGTAAAAACTACTAGTGAAGCAAACAATCTTCTTCGCTAATACATCTTTGTCTCACACAATTATTGGTTTTTCTTTTACCAATGAGCTTGTTTTTAAGGATATGGACATGTTTCTTCTCCTAGATTAATTCCACCATGCATATCCACTTTCTCCTTCATTACTCTCTTGTTCATGTAGTGTTTGGTTTTTACAACTATTGACCTTCCATTTGACCTTAAAAATTTAGTATACACAATAACTTCTCCTCTACTCTTAATGTATACTTTAATTCATCTTCCATTGTTTACAAATTCACTACGTTTATCTCATTTTAGATTATCCATTCTAATCCATTGATCTATACAATGTTTCTTCTTCATGATTCACTGTGACTAGATTGATTTGTAATCGTATAAAACTCATGTGTTTTCATTCAAACATAGTTCATTTTGTCAAAATTTTACCTCTTTAATAAATCTAATTAGTAATCACTTGGTAGAAATTTTCCTTTAACATTCACAACTATCCTCTCATAGTGGGTGATTTTGTCCTTACCTTTTGGTTTTGCTCCTTTTCATGGTTTAATTTACCTCATAAGTAGGCATTTGACTATATCAATGTGAATATATCATTCGAATACTCTTAAAATCCCTATCATATGTGAGGGAAGGGATACATAATTATCAAAAATATGATTACATACATTCCTAACATATCTATCTCTATGATACATGACAGGGCATAATACCCTAATGAAAGTAATAATGTATTACACATAAATATACACAGAAAGAAATGTGGGCCATTAGAAAGGGAACAATATTAAATATATATCATCAAATAACCACATATAATAAAAATTATATAAATTTAATTGTCTAATGTACACATACATTATAGAATCTACAATACATGATACATCAAACAAGTATGGCTAGATGAGATATGCATCTAAGTTATTTCTTGAACATAATTATGAAGCGATAAGGGATAAATGAATGAAAAATAATATATATATAAAACCTTAGGATAATGAATACAAGGTAAGGAATATCCTTAGAATGTGACAAATAATTAAGGGTTTACAAAAATTGAAATCTTATATTGAGTATTGAGTGTGTAAGATTTATCAAAAGATACCTCTAAGTTGAATAGTCGTTAAAATTCATGTTTACAAAAATATAATTCAAAAAATTGATTTTACATTATATAATATATTAAGTAACTACAACACATGTTTATTACGCCAAAGGCATTTATACTATGGGAAACCCTGGGGCCTTCGCCAATGCACAACATATCAACGGTTATTGGTAAATTTTGTACATAGTCATTCATCAAATAAATCATGAGCGATCATGTCATTTCTTCAGTACTTTTAATTTTGTGATGAACATTGGTATTTTTAACTCAGATTTACGTAAACTGTACTTGTGATGTTACCCTTCACCTTAAATTCCTTAGTTTTTTCAATAAATGCATGTAAATGTTTCGTGAATAGGTTAGTGTGAAGGCACTTGACACCACTAAAAGAATCACCATTTTCCTCGTCGTAGCTTAAACATCGTCACAGCTTTGTATCATACACACCATCCAAGTAGTACAACATTTCCTCCCGACTTGTCACTCCGAAAAGTCATTTTTGTTTTCCAAGTTTTTCTTAGCTTTGTAGGATTTGGCACACCTCTAAAAAGTGTGATGAAAATGTCGAAGAAGCAGCGAAAAAACCATTTGAAAAACTAACGGAATTGTGATGAAAATATTGATGTTATGTTCTTGTAGATTTGGTTGGATTCCTTTCAAAAATTATTTTTACTTCTAATTTTCTTTTCATTGTTGGTTTTTTTATTAGGCTAGAAGGTGGATGATGACATCCCATTTGGAATTTGGTGTTTTTACTAGATTACATCTTGTAATCATTTGTTTGTACACTATATATAATACTTAGGTTTGATTTATTATATGGGGTAAAATTTCTGTATAAATTCATCGTACCAGTTTTTTCATGAGATCATGTAAAATGAATTTGATATTTTATTTTCCTTTCTTTAGATTGATGGAGAAATAACGGCCCATTTTGTATATTTAGACATATTTGTTATGAAAAAGATAATTTTACAAAATTATTCTTTTCCAAGCCTATGTGAATACTACATTAATCTAGTTTGTGTATAAGTCTAAAAGATGAGCTACTATAGATATTCTAAGAATTATTAATAAAATTGGGTAATGGAATTCGTGCACATTTTGATCGATCCCCATATTTTTTTCCTATGTCCATCAGGTTGCATATTTATTATGCAACAAGATGGTGGCATTTTTTCACATAGTTATGGTCTTTATATAATGAATTATTCATGGGATACCAACGATCGCTTAGGGGAAATGAATAAAATATTGAATTGAACGCATGACGATTGAATGGGTTTACATATAGGATTCGATGCAATCTATCTTGTGCTCTTCATTATGTGTGTTTTTTTCAATAAATAATTATGTTGAAGTATATTGTCTCTCACCGCACATATTTTGTGTTGTGTGCATATTTGGCATGCATAGTCTAACTGGGTTCTTCATTGCATTCAATAAGTGATATTACATCATTCAAAATTTAGTTTTGAAATAAATTGTGTCATGCAAGTGAATTGTAGAGCTATATTTTATGTATTTGTAAGTGTGGATAGAATTCCATAAATATGTTTGATAACTACACTTGATGTGAATGGTATAAAGTATTATTATCACGAAATTACAACACCCCCGAATGGCCTTAGATTTGAGTGGGGCATTCGGTGTATTTTGTGTAACATTGGATCATCTCTCAAGTTGTGGGACTTGTGGACTTGAGATGACCCTCCAGAGAAGGCTGGTTCCTACTCCTAAACTACCTACCATAAGCTACTCTCGAGTGCATTGTAAGGCTATCTTATCCTAATCTAACTTTCCAAGGACCAGGGAGAGAGAGTACATGAAAACAAAGCCTACTATAAAGCCCGCTAAAACGACCACTCAAGACCCAAGAAAAACCTAGGTTTAGATATAAAAATTATGGAATAATTTTTTTCTTGAAAAATGTGACCACTACCAGGCTTTAAGCAACAGTTGTCACAACAAAGATTCAAAGTCAATTATAATTTAATAAATGAAATTTTCTCGTTGTAACAAACATTAGATCCACATTACAAAATTAATGAGTATAATTAATCCAAATATAGTTAAATTTCTCTTAGGTGTTAACTTAATAAATAATTAAATTAACATTATAGTTAAATATTCCTTAATTAATTTTGGAGGGTCCAAGGGACCAAAGCAATTAAATTCCCAAGGTTTTTAATTTCACTAGGTCTAAACAATAACCAAGGTTATTATTTACATGGGATAGAAAAACATTCTCTTATCCCCTAACGTGACCCCTTAAAAAGGTCAACCCATGCTTTAGAGTTACACATTTAAGTTAAAAAGGGGTAATTTCCCACTTACCCACTCTCAAACTCATCTTTGCACTTTAACCTGATTTTTCACATATTTAATGCACTTAAGGTTTCTGAAAACATTTCCATTAGATAGGAAATTTCTTCCCCTTTCCAATGATATAAATAAGTCCTCATAACTCCTCATATTTCTTAAGTTACAGGTCATGGTGGGCCTGGGAGGAAATTTTTCCAAAGGCGGGCCTATGGGCCTAGGGAATAAATTTTTCCCAAAGGCGGGCTCATGCGGGCCTAGGGAAGAAATTTTTCCCAAAGGTGGGCATGTGGGCCTAGGGAAGACATTTTGCCCGGGGAAGGTTTCGGGCCGGTGGAGTAGGGGGTAATTTGGTGCTTTGCACTTTTGGCAAAATCACAAGTTACACCCGCACCCGTAAGCCCATGGCGGGGCTTCACGCCCAAAGAATAAAATTTTCCCCAAGCCACAAGGGACACGTGTCACATTTTTAAGCTCAAGCGGAAAAAGCAGGTCGCGGAGGCACTTAGGATTTTTAGTTTTTTTTGTTGAAAGGGAATTTTTTTAAAAAAAGAGTTGCGCTTCCATCGACGCCTAGGAACGCCATGTGTCATGCCCAAAATTTCAAGTGGGGAAGTGGAACATCGAGAAGACATAGAAAAATTAGATTTTGTGTTAAAAATATTGAAGGTTAAAAATAACCCACGCCTCCACCGACACCTAGCAAAGCCACGTGTCAGTCCAATAGTGACCTGCAGGAAGGTGGGCCAACGAGGAAACTTATGAATTTTCACCAACCTTTTTCCAAAGGTGATAAGGTCTAAAACCATCCACACCTCCACCAAAACCTAAAGAAGTAACATGGAAGACCCTCATCGGTGCCGGGGTGGCGGGCCGTCGGGGAGACTTTGAAAATTTTCCCCTTTTTCTTTTCAAAAGGTAAAATTTCAAGGTGCGGGCTCGCGAACTGCGGAAGTATCTCTTTTTTTTCCAAAAGCAAAGGACGCAGGCTGTGGGGCTGCGAAGAACTTGTGAATTTTTGAATTTTTGCATAAATTTCCCTAAGTAATTTTTGGGCCCATGGATCTGATTTACAAAAATTTCCTTTTTTTGACAGTTAGTTTTTTTTTGAAACCAACCAAAGTAAAAACTTCAAAAGGCCATAAATTTCGACTGGAAGCTCAAATTTGAGAAAATAAGGACTTTTGGAAAGGGCTCAAACTCCTCTTTTCATAGGAAGCACAAAATCTTATTTTCAAAAATTAAGATGGGTGAAATCTAAGAAAATGTCTTTCTGCCATAAAAATGTGAACTCGAACTTTTCAACTACCGGTTTAATCGATCCACTATTCTTCCTTCCCCAACATGCCAAACCGACATGAAGAATCTCACTTGATAGAAATTGGATGGATTTTCAATGATTAATTGATTATGGTTGGGATTTCAAAACAAATTTATTTCCTTTCTCTTTTCTCTCAGTAAAGGCGTTTTTCTACCTCTAGCTCAATTAATAAAGTTATAAGTAAATTTCTTGAGCAATACAAACTATTTTGGGATGTGTTTTGATCATCCTTATTTCATTTTACGTTTTCATTTTGTATTTCATAGTTACAGGTACTCTCTATATTTTTATGATATTTATTTCAGTTCAAACAATCTAACAGAGATCTACGTATTTCGAATCGGAAATTTATCTCTTTCATTTTCCATACTTTAAACACTTAAGTTCATTCCATTCTAAATTTATAATGTTCAAATTTCATTCAATCAATACACGAAAAGCAATATTGTAATTCTATTTTCAAAATGTTCCTTTCAAGTAATACGAGGGAGGCGATATTTCCTAACACAAACTTTTCTAGCCTTCAAATAGAGAGTTTGCAAAGGTATTTCAATCAGCAAATTTCCAAGTAGGAGAAACTCCATTTTGTATAAAGTAAATCAACTTCTATTAAAATGAAATAATTCCCTTTACAACTTCTTTTCTGTTCACCAAAAGACAACTTACAAAATAAATCTTTCTCATTCGAATGTAACTTCATATCCTAAAAAGAGAAGCTTTTCACCACAATTAATATTAAAATGTCATCCACTTAAAGTGGGAAATTTCACAAGGGAAACCCAAGATGAACTGCAAGTTTTTCTTCATACATGGCCACAAGAAACGGCAACAAGAGAGATCGCCAGATTTCATTTAGTCACAACAAAGAAAAGGGGGAGAGACAACACTCTCCACCCAACCAAGCATTCCAATGACGAGGAGAATCTGTCCTCCTCATTGTCCCTCGAACCCCAACCACATTACAATAGGAAATTGATTCAACTTATGGAAACAAGCTAAGATTCCATAGCATAAAATAGATTTCCCAATCATATCACAAGTCAAAATAAAATGCGATTCTAATCACAAGAAGGATAGTAACAAAATGTACAAGGCCTCATCACACAAAGGCCAAAAGAGAAAGATCTATTGGGAAAATTCTTATACCTCCCAATGGAGAATCGTTGACCACCTTAAAAACCTGCCAAAATATTCATCTCAAACCATTATTCTTATTGCTCCCCTACGTACCTCTTATGCCTCCCCATTCTCTTATGCCTCCCCCAAAAGTAAGAAATGCAAGCTATTTCTTGTCCAAGGTGGAACACCCAACCCAAACTTCCTCCACAATAATTCTTATGACTCCCAAAACTCTTATGCATCCCCAAAAATATCCCCATAGTCTTCTCCTACACCACACCTAGGCAAGCTACCCAACCAACCAATAAACATACCAACACTCAACAACATTCACAAATGCATAAAAATAAAAAGAACACATTTTAAAAGAGTCAAGCTCCTACCTCTCCATGATAGAGCTTGATCCAAAAGTTAAACAATAAGCTTCTTCTAATCCAAACAGTCACAAAAAGCACCAAAAATGCACAAGCATCCAAAATCCTCTTAACTCTCTCTAACTGCAAGAGCATAAACAAACCAACATGCAATAACCCCCAAAATAGCAAAAGAATTCAAATAAATAGAAAAGGGAGAGAGGAGGATGAGGTGGCTTCATGTAGGATGCCACATCACTCATCCTCAACTCCACCTCACAAGTCAACTTCAAACTCCAAAGCACAATTAATAAGTGGGTAAATAAATGACATTTTACTTACACACACAAACCAAGCCCACACCCCTTAAGGACCAAAATTAATTTCATGCAAGAAGGTGCAATAAAACTTACAACTTGCCTTCCCAAAATGCATAATAAAGCCTAATTTTGACTCCCCAACCCATAGGTAGGGTTGGTGTAACAATTTAAGAGGTGTGGGACAAGTTTAACTTGTCCCAAGCCCCCAAAATCAGACCCTAAGGATAGATCCGAATTTCAAAAGGAAAGTTGAGTGTTTCACAATCAAAGATACTTACACATTACTTACAACACATAATCCAAGAGCCATAATCTCTAATAAATGCATTCTTTTGACCCATTTTTATTTATTTAAAAACATGATTACTCACTAATCTAGACACAAATAAAATAAATAATAAAGGGGAAAATACATCACTAAAATCCACATACTAAATTTAAACAAAGGAAACTAAATAAAAGAATACACATAACCCCTTGGTCACATTCAAAGGTGATCCCCATGGGGACCCCTAACAACAAATCAAACACACACACACATAAAAATACACGTTGCCTTGGTGACCCTTGTTGAATTCATATAGGATTCCAATGTGGTTGGTTTCCAATCCCCCCAGATGTTTTTGTGACATGTTTACCTACAAAACACAAATACCTCCTTCGACCTTGTGACCGTATCAAATCATCCAAAATAAATATACAATAAAACTCCAAAGTCATCTATATATAAATTGAAACATCATCAAGAAAGTAATGACATTATATACAATTTCATCAAACCAGTATAATCATAAAATTAGTTCAATTATCTAGGTCTTGTTATCTCAATTTTTGCCCCTAGCAAAATTGGATCACCCACGACCCCGTGTAGGAAATAAATTCAAGAAACGGTTCATTTGTGAGCCCACACTTCAAATCCATCAAACAGGTTGCAAGTGGGCTCTAAAATGGAGTAGTAGGGTTGGGAAGGAACAAACAAGGAAGAAACCAGAGGCTCAAAGAATAAGAAATGGCGAAGGCTCAAAGTATTCGGGCCTTACAAATGACTCATAACAAGCCCCAAAGTTGACTAAGTATGGAGGAGATAACGGAAGCTACCAAGTGTCCAAGTGGCGCACCTCCAAAGATTGAATCCAAAAGGGAACACTCAAACAAGCGCGAGGCCTCCATGTGTCCCAGGCCCAAAGAGGGGTAGAGTCAATAGTTAGAAGTCAAAAGATAGATAGGCGTGCCTAAAATCGAGTAAGTATAGAGAGCCAACAAACAACGCCACGTGTTTCATTAGTGTAATTTCAAAGGCATGGCCCAAAAGGCAATATCTAGCTGAGTGCCATGCCTCCACGTGTCTAGAAACTCAAAAGGTTACACTGGCCATTGAACAGTCTTTAACTCAGTAGAATGTGCCAAGTCTTAGCTTGGCGTAATTTCAAGATGGGAGCCCAAGGTAGAGACTCAAACTTGCACCAGCCCTCTATGTGGCCAAAGGTCAACAAAGGTCAAATCCAAAAGCAAGAGCAAGCCCAAAACGACTAAGTATAGAGTGTAGGCGGAAGGCACCACGTGTCTTAACGATGCTCCTTCAAAGGTAAAATCCTGAGTGGGTTTTCAAATGAGCACGGGCTCGCCACGTGTCCCAAGTCCAAAAAAGGGACAAAGTTGGGGGTTGAATAGTCAAAGCAGAGGCAGGCCAGTGGAGGGAGCCAAGTGTCAACATGACGCTATTTCAAGAGAAAAATTTGGGGTGGGTTTCAAATAATTGCCAAGCCTCCATGTGTCCCTGGTCAGACTTTTGGCCCCGCCAAGCAAAGAGACTAAGAAAAATACAAAGGATCCCGAGGAGCTCATAGAAGCCACCACGTGTCAATCTAGTGTGATTTTAAGAGTGAAAGGAAAGGGCTGAATCTCCAAGGTATGCGAGGCTACGGCATGGACTTGGTATGGACAGACTCTTTCAAATATTGCGCGCTCGTGACCTTAATCTTCAAATGGCCATATCTTTTGATTGGAAACTCAAATTTTAATGGGAGAAGAATTTTTGAAATGTATTGACACCCTCTATGCCATACAAACACAAAATATCATTCTTAATAGGATTTGGTGGGTGAAAAATGGTAGAAAAATTCTAGGCCATTAATACAAAATCTAATTTCAGAACTACTTTAATCGGCCATGATTGTAGGTGGATTTGAGAGGGGCATTGATTGATAGTGGCTGAGCTTTAAAAGTAGGATTCGATGCATATCTCAAGGTAGTTTAAGTAGGATTGAAATATTTTCCCTCATCTCTCTCTTATTCTTGCTATATATTGTAAAGGAGGGGCATATTCAAATGGTTGTTCATCTTTTTCTTCCTCCCCCCCTCTCCCTTTCTTCCTTAGGGTAGAATACGAGTCTAAGCCTCCTCCCATGGCTCTATAATGGTGTTTTCTTTCCTCTTTCCCACCGATGATGTACCGTGTAACATTTTAAGGAAGTAAAATTTATTTTATGATGCATGTATCCATCCTTGGCTTATTTCGTTGTCTCTTCTTACCTCTTATTGTTACAGGTATACTATGCATATTCGATGTTTGTTGCAGTAGTCCCGAGAGATGTGTTTAATGGGTTTAGATGTGGTGTTTGTGTGAAATTTATCTCTTTTCCGTGGTGCATTCTGTCCACCTACTCTTTGCTCACCTCTCTCCACTTCGGGTAGTCGGATCCGTGATTCAACCACTTCCTTTTTTGGTGTATCACTACATAGACTAGGCTCACTTTCACCCTCTCTCTCTCTGTCTCCTTGGAATGGTTAGATTAGGATAGAATAGGTTCTTCCCTGCACCTAGGAGTAGCTTGTGATAGGGAGAAAAGGAAGCAAGAACTATCTTTCTCCAGAGGTCCATCTCAAGTTTTACAAGTCACACAGCTTTTGAGATGGTCTCGATGTTGTGCAATAACACCAAATGCCCCACTTCACACTTGGGACATTCCAGGTGCTTTGGTTCCACACTAACAGTTTTGGCACGCGCGATTGGACACTAAGGTTAGATTTTCCATCTTTATAAAGGTGTCTCATTACAACAGCAAATCATAAGCCACCGTGCGACCGCACTAACAATTTTGACACGCCTGGTGGGGTAATAGGTCTTCACTTTATTTCATCAAGTTGATGTGTTCTTGTGAGATTCAGCCTTTATAGGCACATTAAAAGCACATATGTTGACTCCATTTGGTCAATAACCCATTCTCTAAGTTGCAGACCTTTTCCATTCATTTCCATCCATTTTCTTCTTCCATCTCTTTCATTTTTCTCCCATTCCATGAAGTTGTGCAATCATGACTTCATTCCCTTCATGGAACTCACACTTGTAGCAACAACAAGTGAAATCCACCTCCAATGAATTTACTTACTCCCCCAGATAAAAACTATGATCGATCCAGGATAATCATGCTTACCCATATAAGAATTGCCAAAAATAGTTTGGCTATGGAGCTTATCAAGAAAAGGGGTATGCATACAATGACAACAATCAAATGGAGAATGCTGATCTACTAGAGAAGATTCAAAAAATGGAGGTTGGCATGGTTCATTCAAGGGCCATAACACAAATGAAGGCATTCAAGATTGGTTACAGGGCACCTTGTCCATGGGGAGGCCCTTTTCCAAGACATTACATCCCTCAGTAGAAGCTTGACTTCATGGTTATGACTCAACTTACATAGTGGATTGAGGATATTGAGGCTTATGAGTGAAGTGTGAGACAACCTTGTCAATGGGTAAGTCAATCACTAGCTCCCTGTCCTTTATTTTCTTTTTCTCAAGCTTTATCATTTCAGCAATGTCAAGAGTCAAGCCCCTCGCTATTCTCCCCAAGTGTTGATTTCATTTCTCCATATCCTAGTCTTCCATCCCATTTCAATTCTTTTCCCTTTTCCTTCCCAAGCGGTCATTCCCTCTAAATAAATAATAATTTTCACTTCCCTCTCCCACCACAAACAACAACAAAGTTGGTTGAATCCCAACCTACCACTCCTCTTGCTTTCCCAAGTCCATGTTGGGAAGAGACTCAAGAATCCAAATCAAGGAAAATAGTAAGAAGTGGAGCCCAATATAGAATAAAAATGACAAGATAATCTGAAGAGTTGGGCTACCAAATTATGGTTTACAAATATCCCCTTGATGGTCAAGCCAATAGAGGAGGTCAGAGTTGAAGAGCTAGTGGTGGCTGAGGCTGAGTTTATAGTAGAAGAAGAACAAAAATAACAAGAAGAAGATCAATAGTCTATTTACTCTTGGAGAAGTGTCCCTAATGGCACTCTATTTGAAGAAAATGATGATTTTATCCAAGCTACAAAACTAGTTGAGGAAGAACAACCAGCTCCAAGTCACATTGAAGAGGAGTAGTTGGGAGAGATCAAATCAGAGTTGAAGCCACTCAATGAAGAAAGCATCATTTAAGTTTTTTTGCTTTCATTTCAAGGGCCTAATTTGATTGATGAACCCATGATGGAGGAGGATCATATAGTTTTAGAGGCCCCAAGTGTGGAATAAGCCACAAAAGAACCTTCGATTTTTCCTCCCACTTCATCCCCTTCAATATTTGATGTTAAAGAAGATTTTGATCTTTCAAACTTTATGTTTGAGGATGAAGGGAACCATGGTGAGCTAGTTGCAGATTAGGAGGACACCATGGAGGAGGTCAAGCACATGCAACAAGAAAAAAAGGAGAAAAATTATCTATCTAACTTGGAGGATTGCTTTGATAGAGAGGAGCCTGAGGAAATTACATCATTTAATCCTCTATCACCCACCTTCCAAGCATATGAGCCTGCTACCATAAAGGAGGGCATTCAAGAACAACAACCTATGTCTCACAACATCCCTCTGGAATTAAGGTTGGAAGATACGAGTCTTCCATGTTCTTCACAGGAGGAAAGGAAAGAGCAAGAAGATATCACCATCCCTCTCACACCATCCATCCAAGAAGGTCAACAAGAAGACTAAATTATTAGAGTTGAAATTTAGAGAAAGGGGCACATCCAAAGGATCAAACCATGCCCAATCAGGTACTTGGCTTCATTGGAGCTAAGGGAGAAGCCAAAACCAGTTATGCCTACTTCAGGGCATAAGGATGAGTATCAAAGTACCAAGCGTCATCATCAACACCTCCAGGAGTCTAATGCCAATCAACTTGAGGAGGTATTTTTGGTTGATGTAGATACCTTGATGATTTGGGTGGAGGACCAAATTATTGTTAGTTTTTCACTCATCCAGGCAGCCATATTCAGTGTTAAATCATTTGCATGGTTTTCCCTCTTGAGAAAGGGAAGCTACTTCCCCGCTGTAGCAGATTTTAATATTTTCTTTCTCTCTAGTTAGTATAGGAGTAGGAGTAGATTTTGTTTTCAGTAGAATAAGTTCTTGTGCACACTCTGCATGTCTCATTTGAGGCATGTATCATTTTTTATTTGTACATAAGTTTTGTTTGCATTGCTCAGGAGGTGCATGAGGCTAGACCTTTCAATATTCATGGTAGAAATACCCATAGTTTCTTGTAATAGATGCTAATTTCAAAATAAAATAAATGCAGAGAAACTAAAAACGGGTTTCGAGGTAGTCCATTTCTAGGATAGGCTCGGGGTCACCAAGTGCAAGCAATGAGCTCGAGCTCATGCTTGGGGATCATATTTTCAAAGTAAAAGGATCAGTATCAAGCTATTATTCTTGACTCCATGCCCAATGAATGCTTCAAGGATGCTGGTCCTTCATCTAGCAAGTAGATGTCCCCCTGTGATTCACCAATTGTTATCTCAATTTTTTCCCGTAAAATTGGATCACCCATGACCCCGTGAAGTAAATAAATTCAAGAAATGGTTTTGTCTTGCGAGCCCACGCTTCAAATCCATCAAACAGGTTGTAGGCGGGCTCTAAAATAGAATATCAAGGTCGGGGAAGGAACAAACAAAAGGAAGAAACCAGAGGCTTGAAGGAAAATAAATGGCAAAGGCTCGAAGTCTTCGGGCCCTACAAATGACTCAGAACGAGCCGCAAAATTGACTAAGTATGGAGGAGACAATGGAAGCTTCCAAGTGTTCAAGTGGTGCACCTCCAAAGATTGAATCCAAAAGGGCACACTAAAACAAGCTCCAGCCTCCATGTGTCTTAGGCCTAAAGAGGGGCTAAGTCAGCAGCTTAGAAGTCAAAATACTTGTAGCGGGCCTAAAATTGACTAAGTATAGAGAAACAAAGTGGATAACGCCACGTGTTGAATTAGTGTAATTTCAAAGGTGCAGCCCAAAAGGTAATCTCCAAATGAGCGCTGTGCCTCCATGTGTCCAAAGCCCCAAAAGGTTTCACCGGCGTTGAAAATTCTTCGACTCAAAAGGTGGTGCCAATTGTCGCTTGGCACAATTTCAAGATGGGGTCCCAAGGTGGAGACTTAAACTTGCGCCAACCCTCCATGTGGCCAAGGGTCAATTGAGGTCAAATCTAAAAGTGAGAGTGAGCCCAAAATGACTAAGTATAGAGTACAGTGAAAGGCACCATGTGTCTTAATGACATCCTTCATAAGTAAAATCCCGAGTGGGTTTTTAAAAGAGCGCGGGCTCACCACGTGTCCCAGGTCCAAAAAAGGGACAAATTTGGGGGTTGAGTAGTCAAAGCAGAGGCAGGCCCGCGGAGGGAGACAAGTGTCAACGCGGTGTTATTTTAAGAGTAAAATTTGGAGCGGGTTTCCAAACAAGCGCCAAGCCTCCATGTGTCCTGGGTCGAATTTTGGTCCCACCAAGCAAAGAGATTGAGGAAAAATAAAAATGAGCATGAGGAGCTCGTGGAAGCTGACACATGTCAATCCAACATGATTTCAAGAGTGAAAGGTAAGTGTTGAATCTCCAAGGTGTGTGAGGCTGCCAAGAGGACTCGATGCGGATAGACTCTTTCAAATATTGCGTGCCCATGACCGTAATCTTTAAATGGCCATATCTTTTGATTGGAAACTCAGATTTGGGCGGGAGAAGAATTTTTGGAAACGTATCGACACCCTCTATGCCATAGAAACATAAAATATCATTCTTAACAAGATTTTGTGGGTGAAAAATGGGAAAAAAATTCTAGGACATTAATACAGAATCTGATTTCTTCAACTACCAGCTTAGATTTTATTGATCCGCCAGGGAGCCAGAATCAACAGATTGTAGGTATATTTGAGAGGGGCATTGATTGATAGTGGTTGAGATTTAAAAGTAGGATTCGACGCATATCTCAAGGTTGTTGAAGTAGGATTCTAATTTTTCCCTCCTCTCTCTCTTATTCTTCCTATATATTGTAAAGGAGAGGCATATTCAAACGGTTGTTCATCTTTTCTCTTATGCCCCCCTTTGCCTTTCTTCCTTAGGGTAGAACACAGAGTCTAAGCCTCCTCCCATGGCTTTGTAATGGAATTTTCTTTCCTCATTCCCACTGATGATGTACCATGTAACATTTTGGAGAAATAAAATCTATTTCGTGATGCATCTGTCCATCCTCGACTTACTTCGTTTTCTCTTCTTACCTCTCATCATTACAGGGTATATTGTGCATATTCTAATGTTTGTTACGAGATCATGGGAGCTTTGTTTAATGGGTTTAGAAATGGTGTCTGTGTGACAATTATCTCTATTCCATGGTGCATTCTATTCACCCTCTCCTCTACTCACCTCTCTCCACTTCGGGTAGTCAAATCTGTGATTCAACCACTTCCTTTTCTCGGTGTATCACCGCTTAGCGTAGGATCTTTCACCCTCTATCTCTCTATCCCCTTAGAATGGTTATATTAGGATATAATAGGTTCTACCTTTGGAGTAGCTTGTGGCAGGTAGATTAAGAAGCAAGAACCAACTTTCTCCAGAGGTCCATCTCAATTTTTGCAAGTCCCATAACTTAAGAGATGGTCCCATGTTGTGTAATCAAACTGAATTCCCCACTTCACACTTGGGCCATTCAGGGGTGATGTGATTCTGCACTAACAATTCTACCGAATATGACGAAATAACACATGTCCAAAACACACACACACACATATAACCATGTCAATCAGCATAAACATCAATATAAAATGTCTCCAATAATCCACATGCATCATATATGAATCAAAATCAACAATATTCCATGATCTCTAACATCTAACATCATGCCATATCAAAAGCTACAATAACATCCATAAGTATAGTCGATAGTATCATAATCAATAACAAAAGGTGTCAAAGGGAAGTGGGCACTACATCCCCTCCCTTAGACTTGACTTCCTACTAGAAGTCACTGGAATAGGTGAGGAAACTGAACTCAGTAGCAAAGTAACATCCTCCCATGTAGCCACAATCTCATCATATCTGTCCCACTGCACTCAAACCTGGTCAATATTTCTACCTTGAAGGCCTAGGGTCCTACGTTCTATAATGTGAATGGGCTCCACCATCACTTGCCCCTAATCTTGCACTCTGCAATGAGGTCCAATCTATCACATGAGTAGGGTCTCAATATATCTCTTAAGTACTTAAACATGAAACACATCATGGATGCAAGAAAAGCTAGGTGGCAACGCTGACGGTAGGGCCAAATGGCTTATACGCTCCAAGATCTCAAAGGGGCCTATGAATCCAAGAGTTAACTTAGAACCTTTTCCATAATAGATAGGGCTCTTATGTGTCCTAACATGAAGGAAAACCTTCATGCCCACATCAAAAATACGGTCACCCTATGTTGATCTCGCATACTTCTTCCTCGTCTATCTTGTTCCTCCTATAGTCTCTATCTAATCATAACCACCTACTGCTCCATGTCCTGTAATAAAGTTGGCCCAAGAGAAACCTTGTCCTCTAACCTATCCCAACTAAGAGGTGTCCTACACTCTCTGCCATACAATGCTTGGAAAGGGGCCATGCCTATCAACTCAAAAATATTATTGTAGGCAAAATCCACCAAGTACAAATACTCCTCCCATCTCGATTGGTGATCCATAACATACATCCTAAGAATGTCCTCTAAGATTTGATTCACCCGCTCAATCTATCCATCTATCTCATGGTGATATGCCATGCTGAAATTTATCTTCATCCCGAGGGCATACTACATGGTAGTCCAAAAGTGGGAAGTATATAAAGGATCGTGGTCACAAATGATCTTCCATAGAATCCCGTATAATCTGACAATCTCATCTAGATATACCTGTGCCACTGCACTAGCTATATAGGTGGTCTTCACCAAAGAAAAATGAGCCACTTTCATCAATTTATCCACCGTGACCATGATGGCATCGTGGTGGTATCTCGACATTGGTAGCCCAATAATGAAGTCCATGGAAATGGTGTTCCATTTCCATTTTGGTATAACATATAGAAAGAGAAGTCCAGGTCGATGTTAATGCTCGGAATTAACTTTCTACACTCCAAACAATGTGAAAAAATTGAGCCACGTCTCTCCGTGAAGTCCCCTGCAATGATATAATTGTCTCAAAGTGGCGTGTATATTTTTCTCCCGGGATGGGTTGAATAGGGTGCACGATGTCCCTTTGTCAAGATGTCCTGCCTCAAGCCTTTGTCTCTAGGAACATAAATCCGGTCTATGTTCCTGAGAAGGCCATCTACCTCCAATGAAAACCCATCAAACTTCCCTTCAAGGGGTCTTTGAGACTCAATCTCTGCTCTAGCTGTAATGTAGAAACTATTGTGAGAGAAGTCATTGTAGAATCCTAGTTCACAAATTTGTGTTCACTGAGGTGGCCATAACCACATGTCTCCTCCTGCTGAGAGCATCTACAACCACATTCTCCTTCCCCTTCACATGCTCTATCTCCATGTCATACTCACAAAGAAAATCCATCCAATGCCACTGACGAGCATTGAGATTGGGTTGCGTGAAGAGGTGGCGAAGACTCAAGTGATCAGTCCTGAGTGTGAATCTCCAGCCAAGAAGGAAGTGTCTCCATCAAACCAAGGCGTGCATAACTACCGCAAGCTCAAGATCATGAGTTAGATAATTTAGCTCATAATCTTTGAGTTTACGAGACTAAAAGAAACTACTCTACCCTCCTGCATCAACACACCTCCAACTCCTACCAAAGAAGCATCCGTGCATACGAAAAACTCACCCTATGGATCGGCTTAGTAAGAACAGTGCTATCATGAGGCATTCCTTCAGTGTCCTAAAGTCCTACTCACATTTGTCTGACCAAACAAACTTCTTCCTTTCGCTTTGAAGGGAAGTGATGGGGTGCGTAACCTGAGAGAAGTCCTGAAAAATCTCATGTAATATCCTACCAAGCCCATGAATCAGTGCAACTCTATCACACTAGTGGGTGCTTGGAACCAATCCTTAATAGCTAGAATCTTGGAAGGATCGACTACAATACCTTCCCCATAAATGATGTGGCCTAAATATTGCACCTTTGTCTGAAATAACACACACTTCTCCGTGTTCTCAGTAAGTCGATGCTCACGAAGACACTAAATAACCTAGCGAAGGTGCCCCTCATGCTCCTCATGTGTATGTGAGTAAATCAAAATGTCATCAAGGAAGATGAGCATGAAGTGATCCAAGAATGTCCTGAACACCCATTCATCAAGCTCATAAACACTATGGGGGTATTCGTCAAACCAAAAGGCACCATGGTGAACTCGTAGTGGCCATATCTCATACAAAAGGTGGTCTTATGAATGTTTTCCTCCTAATCCTCAGCTGATGATAACCTGACTTAAGGTCTATCTTGAGAAAATTGTGTCCCCCTTCATCTGATCAAACAAATCATCAATGTGTGGAAGGGGGTAATGATTCTTGATCATTACTTTATTCAGCTGGTGGTAATCAATACACAATCGTAGAGATCCATCCTTCTTCTTTACAAATATCACCAGTGCACCCCAAGGGGATATACTAGGATGGATTAGGACTTTCTCCAAAAGGCCCTCTAGCTGCAACTTGATTTTGCAGAGCTCAGGGGTGTGTCATCTGATAAGGTACTTTTGAGATAGGCTTTGCTCCCGAAATCAGATCTATGTGAAAGTATATCTCATGTGGGGGTGGTAACCCCGGTAGCTCCCCTAGAAAGACATAAAAAATCTCTCAATATGGGATGGTCATCAAACGATGGTCCACTAGACTTATCCTCCGATCACTCACTAACTAGTGACAACATACATCCGGCAACCCCATCGCACACACCACTTAAGTTGTATGGTGGAGATGGTGTGAATGGAAATGGGTATCCTAACCCCTACTATCACTGAATCAACTCCTAGATCATTTTTACATGATATAATCTTATGGTAACAATCCACTCTGGCTCTGTGTGCAGACAACCAGTCCATGCCAAAGATGACTCCATATGAACCCAACGGAAGGATACGAAGATCCGAGGTAGTGGTGAAGGGTTTCAAATTCACTACACACTCCTTAAGTAAGGATTCTATAGATATTTTCACTCCATAATCCATCTCGACGTCCCGACTAAGACCCTTCCTAACTGCCACCAGCCTACATCGCTCTACTAAAGATGGTGCAATAAAGGAATCAAGAACCAAAATCAAATATAATGGAGGTAGGAACACCACCAATGATACATGTCATCTCAATCACGGTACTTTGGTGCTCAGCCAAGTAGTTCTCGATGACCGCATAGATCGATGGTCATGCCCCCCATGTCACCAACAGTAGGCTCTGAGATCTGCGTCTTACCCTTATTACTAGGGTTATGTGGGAACTCTCTCCAAAAATTTCTAGCAACACCACAACCATAAAAATTGCCCGATCCTCTCCCATGAGTAGCAGCAGCTCCAAATGGGTACTCTAGAGGTCTATGTTGGATCCTAATGATCCAAATACGGACTACTGAGGTCTCTGCTGACGAGCTCCTACTAACTGAGCTCTTGGTGCACCTTGTGTCCTAATGGGACCCCTAGGAGGAGGCCCCATACTCCACCCCCTCTGTGCATTGAATCTCTGTGGAGGCTTGTATGGTGGGTGAGTTTGATGTTTCATATTTGACCTAAAAGATGAATATGCTGAACTTGGTCCACCACGAGGAGGAGGATTTGACCCCCTTGACCTGTTGTCTTGTATTAGCTGGATGTAGCTCCGTACTCTGTCTCTGGCCTATTGTGTTTTCCCCTGAGTCTCCTTTGCTATATAGGCCTTCTCAATAGCCTCAACTAATGTCTACGGACAATGGATACGCACCACACCACCCAAATCTACATTTGGGCCATGGATGAACATGTGAATCTATACCTACTCATCCTACATGTAGTCAATATATTGGAGTAGATCCAGAAATTGACTCTCATACTCAGCTACTATCAAAGATGCCTAGTCGAGGTCGTGAAACTCATCTATCCTCTGCTGAATGAACCTCCGTGATAAGTACCTGCTCCTGAACCGCTCCTCAAAGAGCTCCTAGGTAACCATATTTGAATCAATGTGGAGCTTCTACTCCTCGGTCCTCCACCAAAACCTACTCCATCCCTTAGAAGATGGATCGCAACATGAGCTTTCGTGTTGCTAGTACAAGGGTAGAGCTTGAAGCACCCACTCAAGCTCACCAACTAGGCCTCTTCCTGAAACCCACTTGTATCCCCAGAATAGTGAGATGGTCGTAGCTTTAGGATCTCCCTGATATGGTCTCAGAGATGTCATCCGGAAACCCCTAGGCCTCTTTGCTTGCTCATCTCTAAGCCTAGGGCTCTGAGACCTATCACTGTGTTCAGAAATCCAATCTCCCTATCCCCTCTGTGGTGACTCTACTCTATCTAACTCCACGTGGGGGTTCTCTCAACTATTCTCCTTGCTGTGTTGAGGAGATTCATGAGCCTCAATGGATGGCTCCCTATCATGTCTAGATAATTGTCCTCCAATGGACCCTCCGCGTAAAGCGGCATTAACATCCTAAAGCATCTGTAAAATCTGAGGTAGGATGGTTGTTATAGTATGATCTGGAGGTGGCAAGTCTAGGTCTATGTGAAAGGACCCCTTGTCTTGTCTGCGCCTCCTGCATAGACCAAGGTGAGACTTAATTCATTATTATAGGTTTTATTCAGTTTTCCATGTTTACTAAAAATATGCAATTTTCAAATAAAGTTGTTTTTCTAGATTTAAAAGTGTGTTAGGTTTAATATTGCACTAGGTTTAGTGTTCATGTCTAAGTTTTTTTTTGCCCAAGGGTCCAATATTTGAACCCATGAATCTGATACCAAGTGTAACGCCCGCTAAAATGACCACTTGAGACCCAAGAACAACCTAGGTTTAGATAGAAAAATTATGGAATAAATTTTTTTTTTTCTTGAAAAACATCACCACTACCAGGCTTCAAGCAACAATTGTCACAACAAAGATTCAAAGTCAATTATAATTTAATAAATGAAATTTTCTCCATTGTAACAAACATTAGATCCACATTACAAAATTAATGAGTATAATTAATCCAAATATAGTTAAATTTCTCTTAGGTGTTAATTTAATAAATAATTAAATTAACACTATAGTTAAATATTCCTTAATTAATTTTAGAGGGTCAAAGGGGCCAAAGCAATTAAATGCCCAAGGTTTTTAATTTCACTAGGTCTAAACAATAACCAAGGTTCTTATTTACATGGGATAGAAAAACATCTTTTATCCCCTAACATGACCCCTTAAAAGGTCAACCCATGCTTTAGAGTTACACATTTAAGTTAAAAGGGGTAATTTCTCACTTACACACTCTCATACACATATTTAAAATTCAACCTAGTTTTTCACATATTAAATGCACTTAAGGTTTCCTAAAAACATTTCCATTAGATAGGAAATTTCTTCCCCTTTCCAATGATATAAAGAAGTCCTCCTAACTCATATTTTTAAGTTATGGGCCGGTGAGCACAGGGAGGAAATTTTCCCAAAGGCGGGCTTGCGGGCCTATGGGAAGAAGTTTTTCCCAAGGCGGGCCTGAGGGTCTAAAGAAATTTTTCCAAAGGCGGGCCTACAGCCTCAGGGAATACTTTTCACCTGGGGAAGGTTTCGGGCTGGTAGAGTAGGGGAGGTAATTTGGAACTTTGCACTTTTGACAAAAAGCAAAGTTACACCCACACACCCGTGAGCCTGGCAAGGCTTCGTGCCCAAAAAAAAAATTTCCCAAGCCAAGGGACATGGAATGTTTTTAAGCCGACGCAGAAAGGAGGGTCATTGGAGGCACTTAGGAATTTTAGCTTTTTTTGTTGAAAGGGATTTTTAAAAAAATAGCCACGCCTCTGCCGAGACGCCAGTGTCATGCCCAAAATTTCAATTGGGGAAGTGGAACGTCGAATAAAACTTAGAAACCTTCGATTTTGTGTTGCAAAATGTGAAGTTTAAAAACAACCCACGCCTCCACCGATGCCTAGCGAAGCCACGTGTCAATCCAACATTTCCTGACTGCGGGAAGGTGGGCCGATGGGAAACTTAAGAATTTTTGCCAACCTTTTTCCAAAGGTGATATGGTCTAAAACCATCTGCGCCTCCGCCAACACCTAAAGAAGCCATGTAGTAGACCCTCATTGGCTGTGGGGTGGTAGGTTGTCAGGGAGACTTAGAAAATTTTCACCCTTTTTCTTTTCAAAAGGTAAAGTTTGAAGGTGTGGGCCCGCGAACCCGCAGAAGTATCTCTTTTTTTTCCAAAAGAGAAGGATGCGGGGTTCCAGGGCCATGGAAGAAATTGTGACTTTTTGAATTTTTGCAAAAATTTCCCTAAGTAATTTTTGGGCCCGCGGATCCGATTTACAAAAATTCCTTTTTTGACAATTAGTTTTTTTTTTGAAACCAACTAAAGTAAAAACTTCAGAAGGCCATAACTTTCGACTGGAAGCTCGGATTTGAGCAAATAAGAACTTTTGGAAAGGTCTCAAACTCCTCTTTTCATAAGAAGTGCAAAATCTTATTTTCAAAAACTTAGATGGGTGAAATTTAAGAAAATGTCTTTCCTGTCATAAAAATGTGAACTGAACTTTTCAACTACCGATTTAATCTGATCCGCTATTCTTCCTTCTCCAACATGCCAAACTAACATGGAGAATCGTACTTGATAGAAATTGGATGGATTTTCAAGGATTAATTGATTATGGTTGGGATTTCAAAATGGATTTATTTCCTTTCTCTTTTCTCTATAAAGGCATTTTTCTGCCTCTAGCTCGATTAATAAAGTTCTAAGTAAATTTCTTGAGCAATACAAACTATTTTGGGATGCATTTTGATCATCCTTAGTTCATTTTAAGTTTTCATTTTTTCTTTCATAGTTGCAGGGTACTCTGTATATTTTTCTGATATTTATTGCAGGTTTGAAACAATCTAATAGAGATCTACGTATTTCAAACTGGAAATTTATCTATTTCATTTTCCATACTTTAAACATTTAAGTTCATTCCATTCTAAATTTACAATGTTCAACTTTCCTTCAATCAATACGTGAAAAGCAAGATTGTAATTCTATTTTCAAAACGTTCCTTTCAAGTAATACAGAGGAAGGTAATATTTCCTAACACAGACTTTTCCAACCTTCAAACAGAGAGTTTGCAAAAGTATTTCAATCAATAGATTTCCAAGGAGCAACTCCATTTTGTATAAAGTAAATCAACTTCTATTAAACTGAAATAATTCCCTTTACAACTTCTTTTTTCTGTTCACCAAAAGATAACTTACAAAATAAATCTTTCTCATTCAATCTAACTTCATATCCAAAACAGAGAACATTTTCACCACAATTAATATTACAATGTCATCCACTTAAAGTGGGAAATTTCACAATAAGGGAACCCAAGGAGAACTGCAAGATTTGTCTTCATACACAGCTCTAAGAAACGACAACAAGAGAGATCCACCAAATTTCATTTGGTCACAACAAAGAAAAGGGGGAGAGGCAACGCTCTCCACCCAACGAAGAATTCCAATGAAGAGGAGAATTCATCCTCCACTTTGTCCCCTACGCCCCAACCACATTACAATAGGAAATGGATTCAACTCATGGCAACAAGATAAGCTTCCACAACACAAAATAGATTTCACAATCATATCACAATCCAAAATAAAATGCAGTTATAGTCACAAGAAGGACAGTAACAAAATATACAAGGCCTCATCACACAAAGGCCAAAAGAGAAAGATCTATGGGGAACCTACTTATACCTCCCAATGAGGAATGGGTTACCACCTTAAAAACCCACCAAAATATTCATCTCAAACCCCTACATACTCTTATGCCTCCCCCAAGTACCTCTTATACCTCCCCATTCTCTTATGTCTCCCCAAAAGTAAGAAATGCAAGCTATTTCTTGTCCAAGGTGGAACACCCAACCCAAAATCCCTCCACAATAACTCTTATGCCTCCCCAAAACTCTTATTCCTCCCCACAAAATATCCCCATAGTCTTCTCCTACACCACACCTAGGCAAGCTACCCAACCAACCAACAAACATACCAAACACTCAACAACATTCACATATGCATAAAATAAAAAAAATCATTTTAAAAGAGTCAAGCTCCTACCTCTCCATGATAGAGCTTGATCCAAAAGTTCAAAAATAATCTTCTTCCAATCCAAATAGTCCCAAAGCACCAAAAATTCACAAGCATTCAAAATCATCTAACTCTCTCTAATTGCAAGAGCACCAAACCAACATGAAGTAACCCCATGAAGTAATCCCCAAAACAACAAAAGAATTTGAATAAATAGAAAAGGGAGAGAGGAGGATGAGGTGGATCCATGTAGGATGCCACATCACTCATCCTCAACTCCACCTCACAAGTCAACTTCAAACTCCAAAGAACAATTAATAAGTGGGTGAATAAATGACATTTTACTTACACACACAATCCAAGCCCACAACCCTTAAGGACCAAAATTAATTTCATGCAAGAAGGTGCAGTAAAAACTTACAACTTTCCTTCCCAAAATGCATAATAAGGCCTAATTTTGAATCCCCAACCCATAGGTAGGGTTGGTGTAACAATTTAAGAGGTGTGGGACAAGTTTAATTTGTCCCACAAGCCCCAAAATCAGCCCCTAAGGATAGATCCAAACTTCAAAAATGAATGTGGAGTGTTTCACACTCAAAGCTACTTACACATTACTTACAACACATAATCAAAGAGCCATTAGCTCTAATAAATGCATTCTTTTGACCCATTTTTATTTATTTAACAACATGATTACTCACTAATCTAGACACAAATAAATTAAATAATTAAGGGAAAAATACATCACTAAAATCCACATACTAAATTTAAATAAAGGAAACTAAATAAAAGAATACACATAACCCCTTGGTCATATTCAAAGGTGATCCCCCATGGGGACCCCTAAAAACAATTCAAACACACACACACACAACAAATACACGTTTCCATGGTGACCCTTGTTGAATTCATCTAGGATTCCAATGTGGTTGGTCTCCAATCCCCGATGTTTTTTATGACATGTTTACTTGCAAAACACAAATACCTCCTTCGGCCTTGTGACCACATCAAATCATCCAAAATAAATATACAATAAAAATCCAAAGTCATCTATATATAAATTGAAACATCATCAAACAAGTAATGACATCATTTACAATTTCATCAATAACCATGTGATTATAAAATTAGTTCAATCATCTAGGTCTACACACACACACACACACACACACACACACACACACACACACACACACACACACACACACAACCATGTCAATCATCATATCAACATCAATATAAAATGTCTCCAATAATCCACATGCATCATATATGAATCGAAATCAACAATAGTCCATGATCTCTAACATCTAACATCATGCCATATCAAAAGCTACAATAACATCCATAAGTATAGTCGACAATATCATAATCAATAACAAAAAGTGTCGAAGGGAAGTGGGCACTACAACTACATTAAAGTGGTGATACACCAAAAAGGAGGTTGTTTATCAAAATATCGATTGCCTGAAGTGAAGAGAGGTGAGTAGTGGGGAGGATGGGCAAGATGCATCACAAACCAAAGATTAGATTCACACATAAAAATACTTCAAACCCATTAAACACATCTTCCAAAACTTGTAATAGACATTAGAGATATGCACAATATACCCTGTAATGCTGAGTGACAAGAAGAGACAATAAAATAAGAAAAGGATTTACAAAATGCATCATAAAATAGATTTTACTACTCCATGATTTCACACAAGACATCATCGTGGGAAAGATATGAAAAAATGTGATTAAAAACAAAGAGAGGAGGCTTAAACCACACATTTAATGCTAGAGAAGAAAGGGGGATAGGGGAGGAGTGAAAAAGACCAACTTTTTTACAAATGAGCCCAAGATTACAATTTATAGAATTAAGAAAGAGAGAGAGAATTACAATCCCAAATTTGTCTTTTTGACCACTTGAAAGTTGTCATAAATGAGTGTAATTGATATATGTTGCTTGAAAAAGTCTCCCATGTTGTCCCATAACTTGCAGCAGTGAAAGAATGATTTCCCATGCTCATTTAATGCATCTCCAACCACTAACATGATCATTGTTCAAAACTTGTCACGTTTTCCTTAAAATAATCATCAATTATGTAGAAATTTCATTATTTAATTAATTTTGTACATCAAGCTTAGAATCATGATTCCAACGAGACCAATTTTGTGAAAATTCGTTGAGAATTGCAAAAGTTATGGTCTTCTGAGTGTGAGCAACTATTTTGGGTTTGCAAAGATTTCTTGCCTTTTACGGGACTAGAAATTTAATTTTTTCAAGATGTAGATGTTTATTTTATTTTCACGCACCTACCCTCAATAAAAATGAGAAATAAAATTCCTATTACATAGAGGATGTTGAAACCTTTCCAATGATATAAAGTTTGTCAAATTTTGAGTACTAGATCAAAAGTTATGCCCATTCGATGTTTCGCATGAAAATTGTCATTTTCCTTTGTTCCACGGATTTTCCAATTTTCTACAAAGATTCTATGGATGTGGTTTTCTATGGAGTTTTCTACGACTTCATCTTTGTATCTTCCGTGGATTTTTGTGGCTTTAAGTTCTGCAGATTTCGGCGGCACTTTGTTCTCGCGACATTCTCTGTGGACTTTCTTGCAGACTTTTCTCGTGGAACTTTCCATGGACTTTGTTCTATGGCACTGATCTAAAACTTGAATTCATACATCCTAGAGTCACTTGATATTTCTGTTGATTCTGGGATGACCCACATTTTCCAACTCTTTATAAGAAAATCTTGAAAATGAGGTTTGTTAGAGTGGAAAAAAATTGTGCCTATAATTCTTTTCTTCTTTCCTCTTCCGAATGTTCCATTTCTATCCTACTTCTTGGAGCCTTGCTGAGGGATGAAATTGATTTCTGACTTGGGGTTGTTGGCTCATCTTTTGATTACTTGCATGATGCTATAAACAGCTAGCAGCTATTCTTTGAGAAAATCATCAAGACTTCCCCCTAAATTGATTTTAGTTGCTCTGCATTTGTTTCATTTGAAATTTACAATGATCACATGCAGCTATGAGGTCCTTGCTGCAATAACTAGGGAGATGATGCACTTTACTACCTTGAGAAAAAATGGATAAAAACTATATACAAAAGGACAAATCATACGTGCCTCAAGTAAGACATGCATGGTGTGCACAAAACTTGTTCTACTGAAAAAAAAACCTACCTAATCTATGATAACCGAGAAATGAGCAACCTTAAACAAACCTCCCGAAACCGGTAGTGCAAAGTAGTTTCCCTTTCTCACAACTTGCAGCCATACGAATGATTTGACAATAGTCGAGCTGAGATCAGGAGCGGGAGATTGGATGCAAATTGATTTCCCACCCCCTTCATCAAGGTATCACTAGAGACAAAACAAATATCTCTTCCAAAATTTGTTCATTTGGTTTTGAGAGGTAGTTATGTTGATCCTTAGTATGTTGATGCTCTCCCTCAAGCTCGGGGACAAGCATGAATGGTGATGTATCTTCTCTTGTCTCTAGTGAAGCCAAGTACTGTTGGGCAAGGTCTAGTCCTTCAAATTTTCCTGCTGCTCAAACTTAACTCAAAAATGGATTTCTCTTGTAATCCTTCCCGGTGGATGGTATGGAATAGATGAGATCTTCATGCTGTTTTCCTTCCTTTGTGGCAATATGGAACTCCTCCCAAATCTGCATCTCATTGTTATTGATTGCAACATCTAATGAAGTCACTTTTCCATCATTATAATTTTTTGCAACACATTGTTGGCTTTAGAGTTCCTCTCGTTGTTGCTTGAAGATTGACTTGCTCTTAGATAGCCTCTTCCTCTAGCATGCAATTGGTCAAATCAAAATCTTCAATTTACTACACTAAAGGAATATTTGGGGCACTAACATATTCTTGATAACTCTCCTCCATCATGGATTCATCAATCAAATCGAACCCTTCAAAATGAAAGTAAAAATATTCAATAATGTTTTCTTTGTTAAGTGGCTTCAACTATGAATTTATCTCTTCCAAATGCCCCTCTTCATAGGGACTTGGAATTGGTCATTCTTCCTCCCTCTTGACTGATTGTGCAGCTTGGATTAGATCAATATCCTCATCGAAAAGTGCCACTATGGACACTACATTCAGAGCAATCGAGTTGTTGATCTTCTTCTTTTTGTTCTTGTTCTCCTTATGCCGCTAACTCAGCTTCCACCACATGGTCTTACCCCTGACCTCCTCTGAAGGTTTAACCATCAAGGGGATTTTTTCTATCCCAAATATGAGAGCCAATCTCACCAAGCTTTTGATCATTCCTTATATGTTTGTCTCTCCTTCTTACTTTGCTCTCCTTGATAGGTTTTGGAATTTTTTCCTGATATGAAATTGAAAAGGCAAGAGGAGTGGATGGGGTTTCAACAAGTTTTTACGATTGTTTGTGGTGGTGAGGAAAGAAGATGTTCTTGTTTATTTAAAGGGAATGACTATTCGGAAGAGAAAATGGCAGAGGAATTGAGCTAAGATGGAATACTAAGGGATGGAGAAGGGAATTCAACAATTGGGGAAGCATACAATGGATTGAATCTTGACCATGCTGAAATGATAAAGCTTGGCGGTGATAAAATGAAGGATATGGATCTGTAATCGACTTATCCATTGACATGGTTGTCTTACACTCTGCTCGAGTGCTTCAATATCCTCGATCCTTTGTGCAAGTTGAGGAAACATTTCAGCTATGAAGTCAAGCTTCTCCTATGGGCTATAGTGTCTTGGAAAAGGGCCTTCCCATGGGCAAGTTTCCCTACAACCAATCCTGGATGCTTTCATCTATGCTATAGCCCCAAATTGAACCATGCTAGCCTCCATTCTTTGAATTTTCTCCTCCAAATCAGTGTTCTCCTCTTGATCGGTTTCATCATATCCATACCCTTGTTCCCGATATGTTTCATAGCCAAAATGGTTTTGACACTTTGCTCATATGGGTAAGCATAATGGTTTTGAATCTGATCATAATGTTGATATAGAGGATTTTTGAAACTCATTAAAGGTTGATTGCACTGTTGTAGGTGTGAATTCCACTATGGGAATGAAGCCATGATTGTAAAAATTCATAGAATGGAAGAGAATGAAAGAGATGCAAGAAAAATGGATGAAAATAGATGGGGAGAAGCTCTATGATTTAAGAGATGTGGTTTGTTTGGACCAAATGGAGTCACCATATGTGCTTGCATATGCTTCCCAAAGCTAAAATTTTAACAATAACACACCAACATGCTAAAATGAAGTGGTAAGGTGCTTCAAACTTGTCCCACCGAGTGTGCTATAAATGTTATCATGAAATTACAACACCCCTGAATGGCCTTAGATTTGAGTGGTGCATTCTGTAATTTTTGTAACGTCAAATCATCTCTCAAGTTGTGGGACTTGTGGGTTTGAGATGACCCTATAGAGAAGGTTGGTTCCTACTCTTAAACTACTTGCCACAAGATACTCTTAGTGCGGGAAAGGCTATATTATCCTAATATAACTTTCCAAGGGACTAGGGAGAGAGAGTGCATGAAAACAAATTTTGAACTAAAGTCGTGATACACCAGAAAAGGAGGTTGTTGATCACAATCTCGACTACCTGAAGTGAAGAGAGGTGAGCAATGGAGAGGATAGACAAGATGCATCATAAACCAAATTTTATATTCACACATAACAACACTTCAAACCCATTAAACACATCTTCCCAAAATTTTAATAGACATCGAGATATGCACAAGATGCCCCGTGAATGGTGAGAGGCAAGAAGAGACAATAAAATAAGAAAAGGATGGACAAAATGCATCACGAAATAAATTTTATTACTCCATGAGTTCACACAATACATCATTAGTGGAAAAGAGGGAAGAAAATTACATTAAAAGGAAAATATCGAGGCTTAAAATCTACATTCAACCCTAGAGAAGAAAGGGAGAAGGGGTAGGACTGAAAAAATACTAACTCCTTTTATAAATGAGCCCAAGATTACAATTTATAGAATTGAAAAGGAGAGAGAATTACAATCCCGAATTTATCTTTTCAACCACTTGCAAGTTGTCATAAATGAGTGCAATTGATAATATGTTGCTTGAAAAGGCTCCCCATGTTGTCCCATAACTTGCAGCAGTGAAAGAATGATTTCCCATGCTCATTTAATGCATCTCCAACCACTAATATGATCACTATTCAGAACCTGACACATTTTCCTTAAAAACATCATTTATTCTTTATCAATTTCTATATTTATTGACTTTTTTTTCAGGCTCAAAATCAAGATTCCAACAAGACCAATTTTGTGAAAATCCGTTCAGAATTGAAAAAGTTATTGTCTCTGAGTGTGAGAAGCTATTTTGGGTTTGCCAGAGATTTCTTGCCTTTTACGAGACTAGGAATTTAATTTTTTTAGAGATAGAGATGTTTCTTTTATTTTCACCCACCTACCCTCAATAAAAATGATAAATACAACTATCTTTACATAGAGGATGTTGATACCTTTCCAATGATATAAAGTTTGTCAAATTTCAAGCACTAGATCAAAAGTTATGCCCATTCGAAGTTTCACACGAAAAACCTGTCATTTTCCTTTGTTCTGCGGATTTTCTAGTTTTCTGCAACATTCTGCAGATTTGGTTTTCTACTGATTTTTCTCAGACTTCAGCTCTACACTTCCATGGATTTCTATGGATTTTAGTTCAACAACTTTCCATGGCTTTTTCTATGGATTTCCGCATATTTTTGTTGCACTTTGTCCCGTGGACTTTTCTACGGACTTTCTATATGGACTTTCCTCATGCGGAATTTTTTTGGCACTTTCTATGGAATTTTTCTATGGCACTCGATCTAAAACTTGAATTCATGCATCTTAGATTCACATGATATTCCCGTTGATTCTGGGATTACCCACATTTTCCAACTCTTTGTAAGAAAATCTTGAAAATGAGGTTTGTGAGAGTGGAATATGTTATTGCCTATAATTATTTTCTTCCTTCCTCTTCGAATGTTCCATTTCTTTCATAATGCTTGGATCCTTGTTGAGAGCTGACATTTATTTCTGACTTGGGGCTACTAGCTCATCATTTGATTACTTGTATGGCACTAGAAGCTTACAACAACTTACAATTGCTCTACATTTGTTTGATTTGAAATTTACTACTATGAGGTTCTTGCTATGACAAGTAGGTAGATGATGCAATCGTACTACCTATAGAAGAATGGAAAAAAACTATATACAAAAGGACAAATCATACATGCCTCAATTAAGACATACAGGTGTACACAACACTTCTTCTACACTCGAAAACAAACCTACCTACTCTATGCTAACTAGAGAGATGAGAAACCTTAAAAAAACCTTGAAATTGGTAATTGGTAATACAAAGTAGCTGCCATTTCTCACAACTTACATCCATACAGATGATTTGAAAATAGTCAGAGATGAGATCAGGAGCATAAGATTGGATGAAAACATATTTCCCAACCTCTTCATCAAGGTATCACTAGAGACAAAACAAATACCTCTTCTAACTCATTGTGCATTTGGTTTTGAGAGGTATTTTTTTTTATCCTTGGTACATTGATGCTCTCCCTCATGCTCAAGATCAAGAATGACAGGTGTTGGCTCTTCTCTTGGATCTAGTGAAGCCAAGTAACTATTTGGTCAAGGTTTGGTCCTTCGAATTTTCTCGTTGCTTTGATACTTAACTCCAAAAACGGATTCCTTTTGTAATCCTTTCGGGGTGGATGGTATGGAAGAGATGAGATCTTCTTGCTCTTTTCCTTCCTTCATGGAAATGCGGAACTCCTCCCAAATCTATAGCTCATTATTATTGATTACAACATCCAATGAATTCACTTTTACATCATTATAATTTTCTGCAACACATTGTTGGCTCTGGAGTTCCTCCATTGTTGCTTGAAGACTGAATTTCTCTTGGATAGCCTCTTCCTCTAGCATGAAATTTGTCAAATATAAATATTCATTTTTCTACTCTAAAGGACTATTTGGGGTAGCAATGTCTTCTTGATAACTCTCCTCTTTCATGGATTCATCAATCAAATAAGGCCCTTCAAATGAAAGCAAAAAATGCTTCAATAATGCTTTCTTTGTTAAGTGGCTTTAACTTTAATTTTATCTCTTCTAGCTACCCCTCTTCAATAGGACTTGGAACTGGTCATTATTCCTCCCTCTTGACTGATTGTAAAGCTTGGATTAGATCATCATCCTTTTTCGGACAAAAGGGCCATTATGGACACTTGTATTCAAAGTGGCCGATTCTTGATCTTCTTGTTCTTGTTCTTATTCTCCTTCTTTTGCTAACTCGGCTTTCACCACCTATGGTCTCGATCCCCACCTCCGCTAAAGGTTTAACCATGAAGGGGATTTTTTCTATCCTAAATCTGAGAGCCAAGATTACCAAGATTTTTATTATTTCTTCTATGTTTGGATTTCCTTCCCGTTGTTCTCTTTGACTAGTTTTTAGAATTTCTTTCCAACATGGAATTGGGAAGGAAAGAGGAGGAGTGGATGGGGTTTCAACCGGCTTTTGCATTTATTTGTGGTGGTGAGCGAGGTATACTTTCTCATTTATTTAGAGGGAATGACTGCTTGGAAGAGAAAATGGTAGAGGAATTGAGGTGAGATGGAATAATAGGGGATGGAGAATGGAGTTCAACAATTGGGGCAACATACAATGAGCTTGAATCTTGACCATGCTAAAATGATAAAGATTGGGAGGGATAAAATGAAGGACAAGGATCTGTGACTCACTTACCCATTGACATGGTTATTTTACACTCCGCTTGAGTGCTTCAATATCCTTCGTCCATTGTTCAAGTTGAGGCAACATTTCAACCATGAAGTCAAGCTTCTCCTACGAGATATAGTGTCTTGGAAAAGGTCCTTCCCATGGGCAAGGTGCCCCATAACCAATCTTGAATGCTTTCATTTGTGTCAGTAGCCTGATTGAACTATGCTAGCCTCCGTTATTTGAATTTTCTCCTGCAAATCAAAGGTGCTCTCAACTTGACCGTTCGTTGTCATCATATGCATACCCTTGTTCCTAATATGTTTCATAGCCAAAATGGTTTTGACACTTGCTCATATGGGTAAGCATAATGGTTATGAATATGATAATAATGCTAATTTATAGGAGTTTTGAAACTCATTAGAGGTTGATTGCACTATTACAGGTGTGAATTACACTATGGGAATGAAGTCATGATTTCACAAATTCATAGAATGGAAGAGAATGAAAGAGATGCAAGAAAAATGGATGAAAATGGATGGGGAGAAGGTCTACGATTTAAGATATGTGGGTTGTTTAGACCAAATGGAATCACCAGATGTGCTTGCATATGCTTCCAAAAGCTAAAATTTTAACAAGAACACACCAACCTGCTAAAATGAAGTGGTAAGGTTCTTCAAAACTTTGACACCAGGTGTGCTATAAATGTTATCATGAAATTATAGCACTCCCAAATGGCCTTAGATTTGACTAAGGTATTTAGTTTACTTTTTGTAACATTGGATCATCTCTCAAGTTGTGGGACTTGCGGGCTTGAGATGACCCTCCAAAGAAGGCTGGTTCTTACTCCTAAAATACCTGCCACAAGCTACTCTCAATGCAGGAAAGGCTATCTTATCCTAATCTAACTTTCCAAGGGACCAGGGAGAGAGAGCGCATGAAAAAAAAAGCCTACAAAGAAAGCGACGATGCACTAGAAAAGGAGGTTGTTTATCAAAATCTCAACTACCTGAAGTGAAGAGAGGTGAGCAGTGGAGAGGATGGACAAGATGCATCACAAACCAAAGATAAGATTCACACATAAAAACTCTTCAAACCCATTAAAAAATCTTCCAAAACTTGTAGTAGACATCGAGATATGCACAATATACCCTGCAATGGTGAGAGGTAAGAAGAGAAAATAACATAAGCAAAGGATTTAGAAAATACATCACAAAACATATTTTATTACTCCATGATTTCACACAGTACATCATTAGTGGGAAAGAGGCAAGAAAATTTCATTACAAAACAAAGAGAGGAGGCTTAAATCCCACATTTAATACTATAGAAGAAAGGGGGATGGGGGAGGAGAGAAAAAAGACCAACTCCTTTTACAAATGAGCCCAAGATTACAATTTATAGAATTGAGAAGGAGAGAGAGAATTACAATCTCAGATTTATATTTTCAACTACTTGCAAGTTGTCATAAATGAGTGCAATTAATGGTATGTTTCTTGAAAAAGGCTCCCCATGCTGTCCCATAACTTTCAATAGTGAAAGAATGATTTCCTATGCTCATTAATGCATCTCCAACCACTAACAAGCTCATTGTTTAGAACCCGACACGTATTCCATAAAACCATCATTAATTCTTTATCAATTTCTATATTTATTGACTTTTTTTTTTGCGCTTAAAATCAAGATTCCAACGAGACCAATTTTGCGAAAATCCATTGAGAATTGAAAAAGTTATTGTCTTCTGAGTGTGAGTAGCTATTTTGGGTTTGCCAGAGATTTCTTGCCTTTTACAAGAATGGAAATTTAATTTTTGTAGATGGAGATGTTTCTTTTATTTTCAGCCACCTACCCTCAATAAAATTGAGAAATAAAATTCCCATTTCATAGAGGAAATTGAGACTTTTCCAATGATATAAAGTTTGTCAAATTTCAAGCACTAGACCAAAAGTTTTGCCCATTCGAAGTTTCACGCGAAACCGCTGCTTTCCTTTGTTTTGCAGATTTTCTAGTTTTTTTCAACATTCCGTAGATGTGGTTTTCTATGGATTTTTCTACGTACTTCAGCTCTGCGGCTTTCTCGTAGCTTTTTTGTGGATTTCTACAAAGACTTTGTTCTCGCAAACGCTTTACGTGGACTTTCTTTGCAAACTTTCTCGTGGTTTTTCTCGTGGACTTTGTTCTGTGGCACTTTTCTCGTACCACTTTCCGTGGACTTTTTTCTCGACACTTTTCTGCAGCACATTCTATAGAATTTTCTGCGACACTTTCCGCGACTTTGTTCTTCGATTTTTGTGAAGAAATTGTGCAAGTTATCAAAATTTTACATTAGGGGGTGAATTTTGGATAACAAGTATATTATAAAATATTTAAGTGATATGTCTCTTATGTAGTTTACTATTTTAATGATAACACCTAACAATGTCATTGTTTCTTAACCATGGCTTTATTTCTAATATATTAATTTCCAAGATCACGATTTACAATATATGTCAAGTATGCATTTATTTGGTTTATTATTTAATTGGAATTTTCCTTTTATCGACTATCACTTAAATAGTGTTATTTTTATTCTCTTGCGAGTAAAAATAGTAATATCTTGGCCATGAAGTAATGTTTGGGTACTTTTTTTTCAATAGATATTATTGACAATGACCGACACAATTGTGTAATTATTAAATGATTCCTTTTTCCACAAATCAATGTGAAATTTATAGAGAATTTAATAAAGTTGTTGATTAAAGCAATGTAAAAAAATTTAACCTAAAAACCTTGAAATTGATATTTATTAATGTATTTGATACAGATACATTTATTATAATATATTTACACCAAAGGATTTTACGCACCTAGAAATGGTGATTTCCTCTAACACTCGTATAAACGTGCAGTGATTTCAACCATCTATTTTGTATCTTGTATCAACGCCCTCCAGCTTAATCGGGATCGCTCATGTGTGGAGTGTGAATGCAATATAATTGTTATGTTATCTCTATTAAAATTGAGAATTGTAGGAGAAATTTGGGTGTAAAAATGTTAGAGTGAGCCTAGAATTTTTATGCCCCTCCCGTGGCTAATTATACTCCTTCGAAAAGAAACTAATGTTCACAATAAATCAAAAAATGGAATTAAACTCTTCGTAAAATAGGATTTTAATGTATAGTTTATAGAATATATAGTTTATAGTATATATAGTTTATAATATATACTTTATAGTATAGTTTATAAAATATAGTATATAAAATAGTTTTTATATATAGTTTAATGTATTTTTAAAGTAGAAATTACAATCACAAATAATGAGTGAGATCAAGTCGATAAAGTGGAACAAAAATAGTGGATGTTACTTAGGTGTTACACTTTGACTCGTGGAAAATGTGTGGTACATGCAAGTATTTAATTTTAAATTTTTAATTTCCAAATTTTCATTGATGTATTCATCTTATATTACAAATAAAGCACTATTGAATTGAAAACCTTGACATCATTTGTGGTTGGGTCTTGACTTTAAAACTATTCGATTTCCCAATTTTTTATTTTGGCCCCTTTAAAGCACAAATTGAATTCATGTGAATAATGTGAGTGGCATTGAGACAATAAAGTGGAAGACACATAATTGATAATTATCGATGATTGTTTGCACATCACCTATTACCCTACACCTAGCCTATTTCCCTACACCTACTCTTTTCTTGAGAGATGTAAAGGAGGAATACAAAGTGACGGTGGAACACAAATAAAGGATAATTTTTGATGATTGTTTACATGTTTCCTATTTCCCTACACCTCCTCAAGCTTCAAATTGTAAAGCGGGAGTACAAAGTGCTCAAAGAAGCAAGAATTTTGAGTGGGCTTCAAATATGGAACCTATTGGTTTTTCCCATTTTTTATTTTGGCACCTTTAAGAACAAATTACAATCACATGAATAATGTAAACTCAACTCTCAATGATTTTTCACACATCTTCTATTTTCTTGCACTTACTTGAGCTTAGAATTATAAAGTAGGGCTATAAAGTAAACCACAAAACAAACATTTTACTGTGGTTTTCGACGTGGAACCTATTGGAATTTTCCCATTATTTCTTTTGGTCCTTTTAAGCATAAATTGTAGTAATGTGAATAATGTGAGAAATATTGATTTGATAAATTGTAACAAAATAACGTATTTTATTTGGGTGTTACAATTTAAGCCATGGAAAAGATGTGGAACATGCAGGTATTTAATTCTCACTTTTTGGTTGGGTCTCAAACATGGAACATTTTAGATTTTCCCCATTTTTTAATTTTTCCCCTTTAAATGTAATTCACACTCACGTGACTTATGCGTTCAAGATATAGACGATATATTGAACCACAATGCCCTTCCCCTCCCTCAAACCCCTTTTCAATTGCCCCTCATCCTTTTCCTCTTTTTTGCTTCCCCAATTTTCAAATATTTGCTCCATCCCCTTCGGTGTTTCCATCATACACTTCACTTACGATTGCTATTTTTAAAACCTAATACATATTAAATTAACTTAAAAGTATAATTGTATATAAAAGAGGTTAATTTCACCATAGAAATATTGACCAATATGTAATTATAAGACATATTTCAATTATGTAGTTAGGAGAAAGATATGATAATACTCGTAGATTGGAAGAAGATTTGATGGTAAAATTTATATATCGCATTTGAAATATAATTCTTATGCTTCCAATACCAAATTATTAGTGGTAACTAGGCCTAGAATCTATGGACCGTATTTCCATATTTTAACTTTAATTTACAATTTAAACCGTAAATTTAGACCGGTTATTTTTTACGCAAGTTGTTGTTGATTTGAAGGTGTATATTTTTTACAAACCATAAAATGTTAGTAGTTATACATTAAATGAGATAGAAAAATCTAATATATTAAAAATTAACATCCGAAATATAATATGTAATAATATATTGTAATGCTCGTTAAAACAACCCACTTGAGACCCAAGAACAACCTAGGATTAGTTAGGAAAATTATGGAATAATTTTTTTGATTAAAAGAATCTACAACCATGTTACAAGACAACAATTGTCACTAACAAGTTCCGAACAATTCTAATCTACTAGAGTATACTTTTCTTTTATTAATAATTATTAGAGGTCATAAGGTCCAAAATTTAGGGTTAGAAGTTTCAAATAGGTTCGAGGGGAAAATTCCTCACCATACCCATTCTCTAACAGCTTAAATTTTCAACTTGATTTTTCTCATAATTAGCATATTCAAAATTTTCCTAAATCACTCCCATTAGATAGGAAAATTTCCTCACCTTTCCATTGATATAAATAAGTCCTCCTAACTCCTCATATTTTTCAAGTTATGGGCCGGCGGGCCTTGGGGTGAAAATTTTCCCTAAGGGTGGGCTTGCGGGCCTAGGGGAGAAAATTTTCCCTTGCACGGATTGGCGGAGCGGGGAAGAGTTTTGGCACTTTTTCCCTTTTCGGGAAAAAGTGTGATTTGCCTTTGCTCATGCGCCCGCGAGCCCGAAGAGGACACGTGTTGGCTTGAGAACGTTAAGGCGGGAAGTCAGCCGTTGGAGAGATTTAAGGCCTCCGCTTTATCCCAAATGACGACACATGTCATCACCCTATTAGCCGTGGGCTGGTGGGGAGGCGAAGGAAACTAAGAAAAATTTCCAAAAAAATTAAAAGCGCTAAGGTTGAAAAGGGTACCGTGCCTCTATCGTTGCCCCCATGACGCCACATGGCATCACCTGATTGTTTGTGGGTGGCCGTAGGTTGGCAGAGAAAACTTGGAAAATTTTCCCAAAATTTTCCGGATGCGCTAAGTTTAAAAAGAGGTCCGCCCATCCGTTGACACCTCATGGTGCCACGTGGCAGCCTTTGATTGGCTGCGGTCTAGCGGAGAAAATTTTCAAAATTTTCCCAAAAATTTTCCTAAGTGTTTTAAGGGAAAAATTCAGGCCACGGGCCCGCCAAGGAAATTTTTCCCAAAATTTCCGCCAGGAAGAAAAACTTCAGAGGGCCATAACTTTTGATAGAGAGCTCAGTTTTGGGAAAACGAGGACTTTCGGAAATATCTCAAAGCTCTCTTTGCACTGGAATCATTAATTTTAGATTTTGATAAAGTTTAAGGGGTCAATTTTAAGAAAATGCACTGCAATATTTTTAAAAGCAAACTAGTAAATTTTAACTTGTTAGATCTATTCAATTTGATCTTCTCCTTCACTCAACATGCCAAACAGACATGGAGAATTATTCTTGGATGTATTTCAGGAATTTTTCAAGATCCAATTGGTTTAATTGAGTTGCAAATTAAAGTTTTACATCTCTTGATAGCAAAATGACTGTAAGAGGTTTTTGACCCGATTTTGCAATGTTTGAAGGATTTTTCCTAAGTGTTTTAGTCCAATTGAGTTCATTTATATCATAACATGTTAGATTTTAATGTTTCATTGTTATTTCTTGCTTGTAGGTTCAAACTGTTCATTTTAGATAAATTATTTGCCAGGATGAAATACAAAACAAAGATCAATTTCTAAAGGATTTATTTATCATTTTTTTCACCTTCCAAGTATGGAGATTCATTCTAATCCTAGTCAAATCCATTTAGTTGATTCAACAAACCATTTAATGGCTAAAATGTAAAGTCTGGTTTCCAATTTGTCTTATTTTCAAAAGAACAAAGTAATACAGTTCCTTCATACGTATTCCTTTCTTTCAACCAGATTTCAATAACATTTAAAGATCATATTTCAATGCAACAATGCAAATGAAGAAAGGTATTGCAATCCTTTATTGATTTCAAATACAACTTTACATCTCTCAATTTCTTGAATGCAAATAACAGATTTCAATTTCTTCCTTTCAAATGAATAGAACAGAGTATATATATATCTATATCTTTCACATTCTTTCAAAGAAAAAAAAGAGTCTATTTATTTTTCATTTCACTTTACAAATTTCATAATCCATACAACATCTTTCCATTTCAAAACATTTACAAATTCATCCACTTCAAAGTGGGAAGGGTTACAATGAGATTTTATTTCACATGGAACTGTCAAACAGTCTTTCTCCTCTGCTCCAAAACAACAACATAAATTTCTTCTCATTCATCCAATTTGATCACAATAGGAGTAGGGGAAAGGCAACGCTCTCCACCCAACCAAGACATCCAATGAAAAGGAGAAGTCATCCTTCTTCATTGGCCCCCGAGCCCCAACCAGAATGTAATAGAAGATGTGATTCAACCCATGGCAACAAAGGCTTCCACAAACACACATGCATGGTTTTCAGATTTTAAAAACAGTTCAACACAGAATGTAGTTTACAACTACATTAAAACATACGAATAATACTAAGGCTTCATCAAGCAAGCCAAAGGAGCAAGGAACTATGGGGGAAGTTGCTTATGCCTCCCAATGGGAATTGGGTATCCACCTGTAACAAACGACCAATATAAAACATCTCACATATCCTTATGCCCCCACAATCCCTCTTTATGATCCCCACAAATTTCTTTATGACCCGCCCACAAAGTAAGAAATGTAAGCTATTTCTTTTCCATGGTGGATCCCAATCCCAAAATCCCTCCACAATAAAATTGATGCCACTGGCATTCCCTTATGCCCCCTCAATGATTTCCCATAGCCTTCTCCTACACCATTCCTAGGCAGTCTACCCAACCAGCCAACAAACACACAAAACATTCACCATTCACACAAACATACAAAGAAATAAAAGCATATATGAAGAGCTAAGCTCCTACCTCTCCATGGTAGATTTTGTTCCAAAACAACAAGCTTTCAATGCCAAAATACAGTCCCAAAATCAGCAATGCCCAAGTATGAAATGCTCTCCAATCTCCTCTAAAATCAACAAGAGCTCCAAACAACCAAGGAAAATTCGCCCCCAAATGAAGTATGCCACAAAGTGAAATCCAGTAACCAAGTAACCCACAACAAGCCAAACAAATTCGAATTTAAGGAAGAGAAGAGGATGAGGTGGATCCATGTAGGATGCCACATCACACATCCTCAACTCCAACACCAAAAGTCAACCTCATTCCCCCAAGCATAATAAATAGGTGGGTGAAAATATGACAAATTACTTACACACTCCAACCAAGCCCACACCCCATAAGGACTGCAAATTTAAAACATGAAGAAAGTGCAATTAAAACATGCAACTTGACTTATAAAAATGCATTAAAAAGGTCTAAAATCAACCCTCCAACCATAGGTATGGTTGGTAAATAAAATTAAGAGGTATGAGACAAGTTTTACTTGTCCCACAAGCCTCCAAAATCAGCCTCCAAGGACAAATTCGAATTTCCAAGGAGGTGGAGTGTTTCATACTCCAAAATATGACTTACACAACTCTTACACATACTTACACATCACTTACCACATTTAATACAAGAGCCAACAACTTCTATAATTACTTTCTTATATCCCAAATTTGATTGATTTATTTATTTTAACAATATGATTACTCACATTAATTCTCCACAATTAAAATAATAATGAAAAGGGTAAATGCATCACAAAATAAACACATGCAAACAATAATAAAAGGAACCACATTAATAAAATACACAAAGCCCCTTGGTCACATTCAAAGGTAATCCCCCCATGGGAATCCCTAACAAAAACAACACACACACAAAACATGTTGCCATGGTGACCTTGTTGAATTCATCTAGAATTCCAATGTGGTTGGTCTCCAATCCCCTGATGTTTGTTGTGATATTTTAACTTGCAAAACAAAAATACCTCCTTCGGCCTCGTGGCCATATCAGAACATCTAACACGATATAAATATAATCACAAAATCATCTATACATATGAAAAGGGTAAATGCATCACAAAATAAACACATGCAAACAATAATAAAATGAACCACATTAATAAAATACACAAAGCCCCTTGGTCACATTCAAAGGTAATCCCTAACAAAAACAACACTCACACAAAACATGTTGCCATGGTGACCTTGTTGAATTCATCTAGAATTCCAATGTGGTTGGTCTCCAATCCCCGATGTTTGTTGTGATATTTTAACCTGCAAAACACAAATACCTCCTTCGGCCTCGTGGCCATATCAGAACATCCAACATGATATAAATATAATCACAAAATCATCTATACATATGAATCACAACAACATCAAGGCAATCAACAATATCACTTACAATTTATATCAACAACTATATCATCATCATATAATGTCCATTTTCTAGGTCTACTCACCATATCCAAAAATCACATGTCCGAACAACATTCATAATATATTCATGTCAAATAGTATATCATCATCCACATATGAAGTGTCTCTAATAATCGTCATGCATCATAACTAAATCAAGATCAACAATAATCCATGGTCCAACATCTAACATCATACTATATCAAAACCATAATAATGTCCATAATGAAATCAACAAAGATCAAGATCGTATCAAAAGGTGTCAAAGGAAAGTGGGCACTACATATATAATTTTGAATATTATTTTTTGTTCAAAAATAAATTTAGAAATAACAAATTTATCTTTTTTAAATGAAAATATGTTTTATTCTTTTTTGTTAAGTGAAACTACAAGATATTCTATATTGATTTTTCAAACCATTTAGTAATTTACTATTCTAATTCTAGTTTACTTAAATTTAGAATGATTATCTCTATACAATCTTTAAATGCAAATCTAATTTTCATTTATTTTCAATGCATATTTTATTTCAACTTCAAGTAGAAAGAAGCTAAGAAGATCAATCTAGCCCCAAGTATGTTATTTATTTATTGCATTATTTGATGTTTGTTTTTTTACATACCATAAATTTGATAAATTTCTATTATTTGGAGACTTAATTTTTTTATCATCTTAAATGCACACAATAAATAGCTCTGACATTATACAGAGAGTACTAATAAATTTATATTTCAAAACATAATTTTAATTAAAGTGAATGGTTGTATTTTTCTCTCACACCTAAACCCAATGTGCAACCATATATTTTTATTCCAATTGACTTTTCATTCCATTTCCTTTTTCCAATCATGAGTCCACATAAATGTAATAATTTCTATAAATAGTAACATTAAAATATTGACATTAATATTATGTTACAATTTCTATTTACTATTGACATCGTCCAACTTAAACTACTTAACAAAAAAAATTTCTCACTAAATAATTGAGTCATTTTTGTTTTTGCCTCTGCAAAAATATGGTCATTGACTAGAACCTAGAGAGATATTTCTCTTTCTATTTTTTATTTTTTTGACAATCTTAAATAATAATCTAAACTTAAATCGAAAGGCATATATATGGTCAAACCGTCACATATTTTGTTTTTGACAGGAAGGGGTGACTGTCAAATTCCAGCCTTAGTCAGTGGTAACACGCAATTGAATGAAACAATTATGTGTTTAAAAGAAATGACAATTATTTATTAAAAATACAAGACAATTATGTTGTGCCACCGACTCCCCCACTCTATTCCTATTTCGAGGCTGCATTTCCATCCAATTAGAGTTAAATGTGATGCTAATCAATATCTGTGTAGCGGTGGCATGTGAAATACAACTCTCGTTAAAATTCCATTTAATTTCGAGTTTGAACAAAATAAATATTTGTTTTCATGGGGTGGACCGCTAAAAACACGGGCTTTGCGTTTATTTTAATTATTTTGACAATTTAAATGTCAAAGCTATGGCAATTCAAAAGGATTTTGAATACTTCTTTTAGATAAATAGTTGTGAATATGATAGCTTGGTGTCGATTACATGTGATTTCATTTTTTAGGTTATTCTGAGTTTGTCTGTTCACGCTGATATTTTAATTGGAAATGTTAAATGCTAGGTGTCACTGGAATCACAGGCTTCATTAAGTGTCGCTACCAGAAAGCGATTTTGACTCTATTTTTTAAAGACGTGATTGTATTTAGTTTTATGAGAGTTGACTGTAGAGTAAAGTTAAGTTTATGCCTCAGCGGCAACATCCTAACCTAACATATACTTATACCGAGAAATCGTCAATCGTGTAACGCATAAGTAATATGCGTCTCCAGCGATAAACGTTTAGTTTGTATTATTTGTTGCAGGATGGATCCAGAGGTTGAAATCCCTTCCTACTTTCTGTGCCCGATATCGATGCTGCTTATGCGAGACCCTGTAACGATCTGCACCGGTGTCACCTACGACAAAGAGAGCATTGATAAATGGATTTATACGTTCGGGAAGAAAACCTGCCCGGCTACCATGCAAGTCCTCGAGAACGAAGAGATGACACCCAACCACACCCTACGCCGCCTCATTCAACACTGGTGCCTCGCCAACTCCTCTGCAGTACTACCCTCGACACCAATCACCTCAATCAATTGCTCCGGGAGATACAGGCCTGCCCGCCGCCACCGTTTCAAGCAAAGGCATTGAAGAAACTCAAGTCTCTTGCTGACGAAAGCGAGAGCAACAGGCGCTGCATCGCCTCCTCCGAAGCACCGCCCGCACTGCTTTCCCTTATTGAAAACGGCCACTACGCCGAAACGGATGAAGCCGGTTACTGCTACGATTTTGCGGTGGCGTGCGAGGACGCTCTCGGGATTCTCTCTTCTCTTCCATTGCCGGATGCGACGGTGGATTCACTCGCTACCGCCACGTGCCTGGCGTCCGTGGCCTGGATTCTGAAGAGAGGCACCTCCAATGCCCGTTTCCATGCCGCCATGCTGTTAAAGACAGTTTCAAGGAAAGACATCAAGCAGTTTGTGAGAAACGCCAACGATGACATAACAGAAGGGCTTCTTGAACTGTTGACGGAAGAGGTGTGCCATCAGGCTACCGTGGCCGCCCTCCAGGTGTTAACCTCAATTTGTTTGAACAGCAGCTGCGGCAGAAAGAAAGCCATTGAGGCAGGCGCAGTCTCTGTACTCATCCAATCGATGCCCGAGCAGATATCCGAGAGAAGAAACACTTGCGAAAGAATGTTATGTCTTCTCGATGTGTTGTGCGGATGTGCAGAAGGAAGGGCTGCCATGTCCGATCATGCCATGGGCATCGCTGCAATCTCCAAGAAAATATTTAGAGTCTCACAATTGGCTAGTGAGAAAGCGGTTCGGATCCTTTGGTCGCTCTGCAAATTCTGTCCCTCTCAATATGTTGTGAATGAGATGCTGCAAATAGGGGCAGTGACGAAGCTGTGCATGGTGCTGCAAGTGGAGTGCACGCCCAAGACCAAAGGCAAGGCAAAGAGATGCTCAAAACGCACGCCAACTGCTGGAGGAACTCGTCTTGCGTTCCCTCAATAATGTATCCATTGAATTTATGACAAGGAAAGAACTGGGTAATGCCTTATTGTATAAAAATAATACCCCCTGTCGCAATTTGAAGTTGAGTGTACATTTTGTGAACACGGTAGGCAAAACGGGTGATTTCATGATATTTTCTATGCGCAACTTTGAATTAGATTTTCTGTATAAAATCAGAGTGATGCATTTCGTATGTAATTTTTCATTGTTGGTGCATCAAGTTTGTTTTTCCAAGTTTGTTCCATTTACATATAGATTTTCAATCCAAACTATTTTCTGGCTTTAAAACTAGTTACTAGGCGTTGTCATGAAAAATACATTTCCCCTGAGCGACTATGCAAGATTGTTCACCTAAGAACAATTTTCATTATGGATTTAAAAGTTCTGCCGATTTCCAAAACTTTTCACTTTACTAATAAATTACAATATGGACTTTTGTTTTCATTTTCGATCAGTTGTTTCACTCTAATTTACTTAATCCGCCCACGAATTGCAACAAATAATATTTATTATGCTCCGTCTCATAAATAATACGAATTGATTAAATACCCCGGTTCCATTTCTTCCGCAAAGTTGGTTGCGTAGGCTAAAAAAAAATCTTGAACAAGTTTTGGTAGTCATCTTACAGATGGGAAACGATGAGGAGAGTACTCAACATGGTTGCATGAAAGCGACTAGCTTCCTATCATCTATTCAAATTTCATGCTCTATCCTCACCAATTCAATTTTTGACCATATGTCCAGGCCACAATGATCAGATTAGGATGCCCAGAATACTGGCTTTTGAGAATAAATCCCATGCTGTTTGGGAACAACTTATTCTCAAAAAGCCAGTATTCTGGGCATCCTAATCTGATCGTTGTGGCGTGGACCACATATGGTCAAAAATTGAATTGGTGAGGATAGAGCATGAAATTTTGTTTACCATTTCCTACGATGACGGAACTGATCAAGATTAACAATAACGTAGAGTGGAAGCTTTTCTCCTTCGTACGTGACTTGAACGGATGGAAATATAACTCCCTCAATTACTATTCTGACCTTATTCCCAACAACAAATAATGTCATTCCGAATCCCAATGCAATTTAGGCGCGTCCTTTTCTCCTACACTGAGGTAGATTTTGTAATCTTTGGTATAACGGTGGCCTGGAAATTGACGATAGCGGCTAAAATGCATGTCAATAGCCTGTCTTATAAAAACATACCATGAGCGCATCAGCATGCACCATTCAATAGTTGATATGATGAGGACCGGAAAATGTGGCCGGTGAACTGACGTGCCACCATCAGTGAAAGGAGAGCCGGTCTGAAAATCCACACGATCTTTGAAAAGTGAACCTCGGTTTGAATGATTTTCATGGTGCGTTTAAAAAAAAATGCCCCCCCTGCCCTGCTAAAAAAATCATGATTCTACAACGCAGGCGGCGGACACATCCATACGTATAAAACGTGGGCGATCTCCATTATTAAAAACGAATGCAACTAATTAGGAGTCGATAAGATTTTATCACTCATTGGGGGCGACAGGGTTGTGAATCGGTTGAAGAAGGGCACAAATGCAAGCAAGGTACGTAGGCGGGGGACGTGGGCAAGGGCGCAGGTAGGAGACACCCACAGTCAGACCCGACCCTGTTTATGTTTCATTTTCATGGTATCGTTTCTCGTTTTTCCCTGTTTCTTGTACTCTCATACAACTGTGACATTATTTCTTGTAATGTTTTTCCCTTGTTTCTTGCAATGCAATGGAATACTTTTCATAAAATAGGTGGTATTCTGACATACTGTGACATTTGAAACAACATATTCTGAGCATTCCTGTCACATTTTGATTTTATTTTATCTTCTACCACAACTAAGCCCAGCTCCGGGTCTTTGGTGTTTGGAGCTACATGCACATAAACAAGGCCGAGTTAATCTCATGCTATCTCATCATCTAGGTTGCAAGGTGGAAGAAAGAAAATATTAAACAATATACCCATTCACACTTGTACTTACCACTGCTCTAAACTTCTATTTGGGATTCAAAGTGATCTAGAAATAAAATCGAGTTTAACTCCTAGCTGCACAATAATATTAACATGTGCATCTCGCAATAAAAGAAAATGTTTGGAATAGGGTGTTATTCTGTGGCAACTAGTCTTGTTTAAATACAAAGTCAACATGTGGAAAAACAATGTGTTTTCTATATGTTTAAAAACACACTTTGGATTATTGAAGTTCTTCTACCAGTTCATCTAGATGAGAATGCAGATCCAAATATGTGTGAAGGATAAATGGTTGTGAACACAAAAAGAAAGGAAAAACCTTTATTTAACCTCTAAAGATGAACCTTAGGTCTCAAAGGGTGGAAAACCACGGAAGAAGGGATTGTGTTTTGTGGGTGGTCAAGTGTCTTTGACCCTCCCGCCTTTGGGGTCCTTCCTTTTCTTTGGTGTGTTCTCCTCTTGTTTCTGTACTTCGGTTTTTTGTTAGTTTCTTGTATGGTCTTTTTGGCCACTCCACTTTTTTTCTCTTATGATCCTTGATGCTTATCTTTCGGTTTGTACAGGGTTTTTTGATCATTTCAAAATCAAATATTTACCTAATCTAAAAAAACACTTTTTTTTTCAACTCTTGTAAAATGGAGAGAGCACAAAACATACCTCGTCCTGTCATTTTGTTTCTTAATAGATATATCTCGTAATATATTTATTAATTTACATCTATTTTCAGGTCATTGATTTGGCAAATGGTTTACCTATTTTCAACATTCATCTTGTTTAGTGCACATTGCATTCAATACAAATTCTTCATGTCCCATCCATTTTTATTACAATGCAATTAAGATTTTATGGTGCTGACCCAAGGTTAAGTGTTTGGTTGTATTCATTCTTGCAATAAGAACATGATTCTGACATTTCTGTCGTCATTCTTGAAATTTGATCATTAGTACAAAGAGGTGTTTGGCAAAAGGCTCCTAGGATCAAGTCTCCTGAATGCTTTATCAGACAATAAAACAAAACATTTGTGAGCAATGTGAAAACGTCAATGTAGTATACCTACCTTTGGTCCATTATACCCACACAAATCTCTTATGCCTCCCTCAAGTATCTTATGCCTCCTCAAGTCTCTCATGTCTCCCTCAGTCTCTTATGCCTTCCTTAAGTTTCTTATGTCTCCCTCAAGCAATAAAATAAAGGTAAATTTTCCTTGTCGCTCCCCAAAAGAGGTTGGTCACCCTATGGCCCTAGGCACATAGAGTCTAGATACCTCTAACCCAAGTGACATAATAACTTGTGGTTCAACAACTCGCTAGTTATCTGTAACTCCTTAGGGCGTACCCCTATACAACGAAGTGGTTCCATAGGTTCCACCACTCCATGGTGAATCCCATGACCCTATTCCAACACATTACTACATTAGAACCAGCATAACAATCCATTCAAATGCGAAGTGTCAAGATTTAAAACTTGGGCTAGGCTACAATTTTTTTAAACTTAAAAAGAAAATTTAAATCTAAGCAATACAAAATGGCCAAGTAACCTTAGTGAAAAAATTTGCATGTTAGTGCATCAACCAAATAAATGCCCAAAATATAAGAACATATTAATCAAGAAAATTGTTGGTTCTAGCAAGAAAAGGGAAAGTTTTCAATTTACTGAATAAAATACATGTATAAAAATAACACATTACAATAACTATGTGGCCTTATATGGCCACCAAGGGGGTACTCAACAAGTTGCTGGCACTCGGAACATCGAGCTTCAACTCATAAAATATCATATCAATAATACAACTCTTATTATCTCTGTCTGAATCATCCCGCCACCACTTCGACAAGGCTCAACATAGTCAAAATCACATAGTTTGAATCCATACGATAACCATATCGGGAGAGAGAAAGGAGTAAAAGTTGCCATCTACTGAGCCTAAGGTGTCTGTGAAACACAATATGCATGACACCCATCAAGTAAGTGCCACACATACCAAATGAACAAAAGTGGGTTTTCAGCCTATGTAAGGCTCCACTTCCTATCTCGTACTCGATTCGAGTGACTGGTCAACGGTACACATTTCCTCACTCCAAACATACACCTTTTACCGATTTCCCTTAGGGTCAGTTAGTGTAGGGTCCACAACATAACACATAACTACATCACTAACACAATGGTGATTCACACAAATTAACCATAGTGTCTTACGCATGGTATATATACATGGTATAACACAATCATTACTTTCATGGGTTACGATACATCACATTACCACATTCTGCACCCAAAGTGCAATCACTGTACACTAGGGATCATACACTCACCATATGCCCCTAAATCACGACATGAACCATCACATATTACATGAATTATACATATGAGGAACACAATGTCTAACCTTACAACATATAGTCAATTGCAATTACAACATGGTGACACACACAATTCATCACAACACGATGACAACATCATGATACAATCCAATTCACTTTACACCAATTTTGTCATGTAATACATCAATACACCTTCATATCACATAATGCCAAAATGCTCCAATAATCTGCAATCCACAATAACATTATTTTCAAACACAACAAGGCGGTACATCACACGTGAACTATTCATAGAATCCACGAAAATGAGAGTGAATACTCTCATCACAAGCACATCAACATGATAAAAATACGCACTAAGTGACATGCACAACATGTGCATTCATAATATCACAATTACAATGTTGTTCACATTACAACATATATCACATTACTCTTCCAATATCCACCACCATCATGCAACACCATCACAACTCCAATCTACCCCAAAGGTTCGAGAGCATGAACTCCGAGATTTGATACCAAATGTAATGCCCACATTTTACACACATAAATACAATAGTAAAATACTAGGATAATTATTTTTGACTTACATTGCTCACTACACAACACCATAAGGGCTCCAAGAAGAGAAACTCAACAAAGCACAAGACACTTACATAAGTCATCGAATCACATAGACACATGACAACACCATATACATGTCGATGACACACTTTCTCCAATGAATCAAATGCTAGCAATAACCCAGCCACAAGAAAAGGGACTTAAGGATTGACAAACCCACAACACATCATTACCATGATTACATCTAGGTTACGATTAACATTCCAATAACATCATTATGTAAGTATAATTTTCTCCCTTTTCCACCTACAGATTCTTAAATTTGTTTCACATTTAATTTACAGTTCGACCATTTTAAGTTGGCTTTTTATCCTTTACATAAATTTCCATAACTTACATAATTATTAGGCATAATTCAAATTGCATATAAAGTACTTAATTCTCTTGTTCTTATGTTAAAAACATGCTTCTCAAACGCGTATTCAATGTCTACATTTTACCCTTGCAACTCAAGTGAATCTAACTTGATGTCTAGAAAGCAATATTAGGATTTAAGGATGGTGGTTTAGATTCAAGATACCTTTTTCCCATAAACATTCTTCGATCTCGGTATCTTTATTTCCCGATTCAACATTCCCACAACAAAAATTGTATTTAGATTATATATATATATATATATATATATATATATATATATATATATATATATATATATATATATATATATATTGTTTTTCTCAAGTTTGATCTCACCGAGGGAAACTCACATTCTTTGTAACACATGAATTTTTTTGATTGAGTTATAAGGACTCCAAGAGTGGCATTATTCCTAACCTCAAATATTGTTTTTTTAATTTACTCTTATATGATTTACTTTTACATCGCATTATGGTCTCACTATTACCATCACTTTATAACAAAAGCGTTACGAAAGTACTTTCCTGACATCTTGAAGAAGTACATGATTGGAAGTATTATAAACTACACATGAACGGTCAGTGTTTTGTGTTCAAGGTAAGATCCTAGGGTTCTTCCTTTCATGATTTCGCAAGTGAAATCTATTTTATTCTTATTTTCATAAAAGGGCATAACAAGGGATTACAGGGCAAGATTTTGGTTTCTTGGGTTTTTTAAAGTCAACATCTTTCAAACCAATTTCATTAGCAAAGAGTTACTTATAATTTTCTACCCACAAGTTAACCTCCTAATCAACTAAGGTTTAGTTTGATTTCAATTCTCACTCAATTTATGCCCTATTATAGATTAGATTAAGGTTCAAAAACATATTTACCCTATAAACCCTCCGTAAAAGATCAAGGCACTATATTGTCACTAGCCAAAGATAAGACATTTAGCTAAGAGGATCTAAAGAAATCATTAACAAGATTTTAAGTGATAGTACAACTATTTCCCTAGCTCCATGATGTCATCTGGATCCCACAAACAATTCATTTGATGAAGAAATTTAATTCTAAATCTATCTTCGGAAGACAAGGTAATCCACCAGGATATGAAGGAAGATTTAGCTCTACTTACTCCAGATAAAGTTTGATTGTGTCGCTCCTATCTGTTGGGTTTATGACGATGTCACTAAACATACTGACTAAGACGATAACCCCATCCTTGGGCTCTTATTTACCTAAACTAGGAGGTTCCATTGAGTGCAAAGTTTAAGTTCATTCTACGGTTTTCAATTTCTTCTATGGTAAAAAGGATCACACATGAAGACATGTTATGCATGAATCTTATACTAGGGTTGAGTGCTTCGACTAAATATATTTATTACATTTACAAGGTATGAATACAACACACTAATTATTTAATAATTTATTGAACAATGACAATGCACTACAAGATATTAAATTTAAATTCATTTACCATATATATATATATCAAAACTTTCTACCATACATAACTATGAATCAAATTGAACCTATGATTAAATGCACATTTCCTAAGATATCCATAAAACTAGCATCTCATACATATTAACAAATTTCAAATATAACTTTTCTGTAACATGAGACTACATTATACATATATTCATTTTACAATGACCTATATAAATTACAATAATAAATAATGAATTACACATCACATTTTCGCCTTCATTCTTTCATCCTGCAAACCATGTGAGCATGAAATCAATGATAAATCGTTGGCATGGAATCCACCCTAATCTAACATAATTAATGTCTTTAGTTTCCCATTTACATATAATAATAATTATAATTTTCATTCGAAAGAAAAGGTTTAGAAACATGTATTCATTTCATTTCATTTCATAATCAAGGAGAGAGAAACACCATTTTGTCAAAAGTTCTATTTCACACAAGAAGTTACACTATAGAGTTTCAAACAGTTATTTACATGTGTCAAAAGTTTCCACGGTGGTTTGGCAACCCAACAAGGGTCCTACAACTTTCTTTTTACATTTTCTTGCTAGCTACAAAAATGTTCAAATTAGGCTCGGAGGCTAAGAAACCACTTTCAAACATTTTCTTCTAATGAGAAAACATACCACGGTTAAATTTCTACGTGTCCTCCTATACACCAAGGATTCACAACAACTAACATAATTTATAACCGCAAACGGTTTACAATTGGTGGCCTTTTTTCTGAGGTCATCGGTCATAATTGGCTTAGTTAGCAAATGATCAAAAGTTAGCTCGAGGGCATGAAAACCACATCCAAAACTAATGTTCGATGGACAAACACACAACAAGAAAATTCCTACAAGTTTCCTTATATATGGAGAATTCATTACGCCTCTACGGAACTAAGAACTAGCAAACGGTTTTCAAACATGACAGTTTTCTAGAGCCACCGGTCATAATTGGTCCAATTTTTACCTAGTCAAACTGCAACTAGAGGCCTACAAAATTCCTTTGCCAAACTATCAAGAAGAGTGTTTTTACCCAAACTGAAGGTCCCAAGAAATAGTTTAGTAAATATACTAGTGGTTTGTGAAGTGGGAAAGTATTTCGTTGTTCAGGGTCCAAACGACGGGCTGATACAAAACCCAACTTTTCAAAGATTAGCATCTTTCCGAGAGTGCAAAAATGGGTAATAGGACTCCTAGAGGAGCGGCGAAGAGAGTACAAATAGTTGAATGAGGTCAATCTAAAGCTTGATGTGACTCTCCTCATATCAAGGAACACATACGGCATTTGACCTCTCTTTTACGAGGTTGAAAAAGGTTGTTTAACAAGTCTCTAAATGTGATGTTTTTCCAACTTTGCAAGTAAAGAAAAAGGTTGTGTTTAGTTGACGAATCGTCTAACTCTTGAAAAATTAGCGGAAACGAGCACTTATTTCGGATACCCAAGTTACATCGTATGAGGTTATGGTGGTAACCATAGTTGATGTTCAAATGGTAAAATAGTTTTGAAAATCACAAGGTGGGGTTTTATTGCTTTACACTATTTAAGTTTTGTTACATATACAATTGTAAAATTATTTAGTAGTTTAATGTTTCTAATATAATGCAATTGAAGAACCAAATTATGAAAATTATAGAAGATGGAGGTAAGGAGACCATGCCTAGGGATGAAGTTGGTCAAAATTGTGAGATTTGGTTTTGCATCTCTAATGGACATTTCTTCAATCTGTTCGCACGCGTCCTAAACTCTTCCCTTTTGCATCTGCTAGAAATCTTCTATACTCATCTCAAAAAACTATTTGAGCATTCCACGCAACCACATCTTGTGTATCTTCCGCAATCCTCTTAACAAACCAACTAGATCCAACATCTGAATTCCTAGGTACTAATGGAGAGGCTTTGGAATGACAAAGGTACTGTGACCAGCATATGCCATCAATAAAGGAACTGCTGCAATTGAAGGTAACAAAAATTTTATGCATCAAGGAATGTCAAGGACATCATCCACAAACCCAATAAAATCATGAAGAAACTAGATCCCAATGCGGCTTTATACTCCACAAGACAACTTTTATGGATCCCTAAGGAGAGCCCCTTTCGTTAATGTCATACCCAAACAAATTTCTCCTGAGAACATATTGGGAGCTAGTGGGATGGTAAAACCCATGGCTAAAATTCTCCAATTCTCATCATCATGTTTATCAAAATGAATCTCTGTAACTCCTTTCTATGTCATAATAACATAATATATATCAATATTGACAGAGGTAGATCAACGCAATGAGCAATATTTGTTTGTATTTAGGTCGAAAGAGTATTTCTTTGGATGGTGTAAAATCTGGAGCTACCACTTTCGAGTTGTAGAAACAGGCTTCTATTCCTTAAATCACCCAAAGAAAAGCAGCCCCAATACCATTTCAACAGATCTATTTTGACACAAAGGGAAAAACACTTGTGTCTAAAGTGCCTCCTAAAACTCTACTTCTCTTATGTATACATAAAAAAAAATTGTAACAGGAAGGAAGGCATTTCCTCTCACACAAAACCATATAACACGTCCCTTCTTTATAATGAATGAATAACTAACCACCCATTTTAGCTCTCAATACGGCCTAGATAGGGAAGATCCTAGAAAAGTCGAACTGATTTACATAGGATGCGTGTTTGGTTTTTCCTGGGAAATGGTGAAAGTTGCTTGTGCAGGTGCCCATGCCTGATGTACATACAAAACAATATTGACAAATTGGTTCTCTTTTCCTACACGCCATGTTTTCCCACTCCAAATTTATTTTCTCACCCACCAATTTGAATTTACTCCACCGAAAAAATCAAATTCATTATCCCATTTTAATATCATTGTTTATGCTAAATCTACCCCATCAATGTATTTAGCAATAAGGATGCGGTTAGGGGAGGAGGAAATAGGAATAAGGTTTTTCCAGATGCCAGGAGGAGTAAGCCTATGGCTTATGCTAAATCTACCCCATCTGTGAGTTTTGGGGAAGAGGTGATTCAATCGGAAGAGGCTTTCAAGAGAAATGGTCTGATTTGCAGATTTAACAACTTTTTCCCGGGTTTTCCAGCACTTCATGCTTGGATTTCAAGTCTTTGGGGTCCTTGCTTGGTAGGTAGGGTGGATATCTTTCCTAGTGCTTGTGGATTTTTCATTGTTGCGTTTGCTAGTGCTTCAGATAGGGATTTAATTTTTGGGAAAGTTTGGGAGTTTGAGTCTCATATGCTTTTGATGAAACCCTGGTTCCCTTTGTTTAACCCAGTTTGTGATTCTTTCCAAGTTAAACCGGTGTGGATACGTCTACCTTACTTTCCCCTCCAATTTTGGTTGGAGAGCTGTTTAATTGCTATTGGCAATTCTTTAGGGAAATGTTTAGTTCTTGACCCTAAAATCAAGAGTTTGAGCATACCACTTATGCCCGAATCTTAGTTGATATGGATACATCTATGGATTTCCCTACTACTATTGAACTTAAAGTTGAAGATAGAATCTGGATTCAAAACCTGGATTACGAAGGGTTTCCCTTTAGATGTAGAACTTGCTTCTCTCTTGGCCATTTAGCAACAGATTGTCACTTGGCTCGTAAACATGCTAAAGGTAGAAGCTCTTGGTGGAAGAACTCTCATTCTAACCATTTGGTAGTGAATGATCCATTGGATTGCATTTCCGTTTCAATTTCTGAGATTTCGGCTGATGCAAAAATGATGGAAGTACATGAAGCATGTAAGGATGTTTTGAATCACTCATCTAGGTCCCTCGACTATGGGGAAAATTGAAGTTTTGATTCCAATTCATTCTTAAAATGTAAATCCAAAATCGAAAGAGGATTGGACTGTTGTGAGTAGGAAGAAGAAAAGGGTTATCTCTCCCCTCAAGATGCAGTTAAGATCTAAAGGGAAGGGGTCTAAAGCTTGAGATAGCTGCTGGTTTTATGTTTTTCTGTTGGTTTACTGCTATTGGTTTGATCTCCTTTTCCACTGGAAGAGGCAACTTTGTTCATTTATTCATCAGACATCTTTCGCTCCAATATTTGTACGGGGTAGGCCCCCTTAACCCTTTTTTACCATTAATAAAAAAATATATCATTGTTTGTTATTACTACTATTTTTATTTTTATTTTATTTCCACATTTTTTTTTCTTTATCTCATTAAACGGAATCGAAGGGGGTATTACAGATGACTTGAGGATCACATAAAATGGGCATGCCGCTTTGCACAAGATTTAATGTATTTATTGTAGGGATGATTGGGTACAACAAGTAATGATATTTTTAAATTTTATGTATCTACTTTTCCTTCTATGATATATATATTACCTTTCTCGAATAAACACATTGCCATTACATGTCAGAACTATAGCCATTACATATCTTGGCCTTTTGTAATATATATTGTCTTTTAAATAACCTCATTTCCATTACATTTTTGTTAGGATCATAACTCGTGTCTATAATTACTAGAAATTATTTTCCAAATTCATTCTTTAGGTCATTCAATCACAACTTGATTGTGACTAGAATTTTGGCAATACACAATGTCATGTTTCCACATATATAGACACATTCAATAATTTTATTTGAATTTGTTACCTATAATGTTTATATGAAATGGATGATAGACCTAGTCATGGTATTGATTATACAAAAATTGTCCAAGCCATAATTAGACATGAGCAATTATTTCCTTCTTTGTATGATCAAATGACTACAAAAACTTATGCTTCAAATAATACCATTTTTCATGTCCAAAAAATAACATAGAAATTTTTTTGTCTATATAATCCTAGAAAGAATTAATTATTAGAAAATTCTAAGTTCGCGATCTTCATTATTAAGAACACCTATAAATTCAGAATTTGACTCGCTTTAGTAGTGACTAATAATAGTCTTTTTGGAAAACCCAATTATCTGACATATAATAGACTGACATGAAATTTGACAAAATGGGAACTACATCAAACAACCCCTATTAACCATTTTGCTTACTTTCAAACCCAATAATGCTATGAACCAACTCATTTCTATTTAATTTCTAGTGAAAATGTCTACATGATCTTCAGATCTACAAAAGATTAACTCAATTTCCTTGTTCTAGAATTGATTTTTTGAAGCAGTGGTAATGGACTTCAATATTTATGAAATAAAATATTCTTTGTAAGTAGGAATATATGATCATCATCAAGAGATGTGTGGCTTTAACTTAAAGTAAAGTTGCCAAAGCATTTTTCTGATCCATATGCTTCATAGATTGAATTGACTCCTACTTTATACTCTACTTCTGTGAAAAATATATAATACAATAGTTGATTTCTTGCTACTCCAAATAAATTAAAACTAATAACATGTTTTATAAGTTTCCTAAGTTAAATTTCCTTTACTCAGAAACAACTTACCGAATCTAATTCTAAATCTTCAATCATCCTTTAGACTACATTGGGAAAATATTCGACCTTGATGTGCATTGTTTCTTTTATGTCTTTTAAGACTATTTATTCTTCCTTCCAATTGGTAACTTTGGAGATTATCTAAAATATAAATACAACATCAATAATATAGTCTATATCCACTCTATTGTTGGTAAGGTATGTAAGGTTCCTAACTATATTTCTAAGTTTTTCATTTTTGACTATGATTTTTTTATACCTTGTTATTATGAGATCATCAATATATGTCCAAAATAAATGTCTTTCTAAGTTTATAGGGGTTTTGATATCATAAATTTCATTTCAAACGTTTGTCACTAATATGCTCATAAAATCTTGCATACCCATATTCTAAGAGCCTAATTCAGAATTTAGACCATAAAATGAATTTTTGAGCTTGCATACAAGATGTTTGTTTCCCTTATTTTCATATCCTCATATTTGAGCCACATATATAAATATAATTGTATTAACCTTTTCTACATGTTCATAAGTTTCTTTGAGATGAATAGATTCTCATTGTGGAAAACTGGTAGCTACAAACCTAGTCTTATTCTTGTCAATGGAACCGTCTTCTTTATTTTTTAATGAACCCAATTACCACCTATAGTATTGTTATATTGAAGCAATTCAATTTGATAAAAAGTTTGGTTCTTCATTACTGCATTATGTTATTCCTATATTACTTTCCCCTACTCATGTGATCCTTTTGATATTTCATCCTTCTAAAATAATCAATAATATCATGAATCCCTTTACTATTATAAAGGGGGTCCTATAAGACCGGAAAAATCACTATGGGCAAACTCTAATTTCTTACCTTTCATGCAAATTTTGTTTCAAATTTTTATGTGTTTATTTCAGTAAGTGCAAGCTTCTTACACATGTTTTCTTGTTTATGTCCATAACTTTGGTGCTCTAGAGCTCACATATGGAATTGTTCTTAACCAGTAATACTTGTCTATTTGCTATGGTCATAAAGAATTGAGGCTACCTTCTTGAACATGTAAAACAACCATCTTGAATTTTTCATCTCTAGGACACACTTTGCTTTGTCAAATTCAAAATTGAAGGTTGTTTTGATTTTTAGCTAACTAACAAAGGATTCTTCTTCAAACCTAGTAATTTCACATATCATAAATATTTGTCATGCCTTCATTTGCAATTTCCAATGGAGTTTGAGAAATTTTTATAGTGCCCACTTCCCTTAGACACTATTTAGATAGATTTTTCCTCCATATTATAGTTTGCATCATATGGCTCACTATATATGTTGTATCGACATGGGGTGCCTAGAATGGAAACTTACTTGGACTCTATTTATTTTTTGACATAGCGTGTCAACCTTATATTCGACTAACATGGTTATGCTATGAAACATTGATATATTGTTTCTTTCAATAGATGTACATGATTGATTTTGTAGGATTGTGAATTTCTTATATTCGATTATGATGACAATGATGGTTATACATTTTGAGTATGTTTTAAATTATAATGAAAAATGAAATTTATGTATGATTGGTGCATTTTAGATCTTTAATTTAATAGTTGTTAATTGGTTAATCTATTTGGGTAGATATGACATGCGTGTTGAGTGTGCACATGATGAACATGTATAGAAGGCTACACGTAAATAACCACACACACACACAAAAAAAAAAAAACACAAAAGAGGATGGAGGGAGGCTAACTCCCACAAAGCTCCATAGCCAACATGAGTCACCTGGGACTCGGATAGTTGAGGGTTGGGAATATGTGTAAGGTGTCAAGTGCTTGTTTTATTTATTTTAGTTATCTTGGCTTGTTGCTAACCCTTTTGATGGCCCTTGTAAAATTTAAGTTGTTTAATTAATATTTTTTGTTATTTATTTTTATTATTGTTTATAGGGGTGGATGATTTCCATTTATGGTTGAGTTTACCTTGGTTGGGGTGGTTAAAATTTCAGATTTTCCCTTTGTAACTATTTTGGAATCAATTGTTAGACAAGTAAAACTTCTCACACACTCCAAAACCCATCCTTGCACCTGTTAGGAATAATATTAGATATTGTGAACATTATTATGAGTGTGGAAATAAATAATATAGTGTAATGTAATACAACTATTTATGAGTTGTTAACTCATGTAAATAGTTGTAACTAGATAATGTTTGTTGTGAGAAAATAATGGGATTGAGAGTTTGAGTGAGATATTGTGGGGATTAGGAGAGATATGTGGGATGAGTGTTGACTCCTAGAATCAAGGAGATCAAACTCTATATATGTAATCTTCCTCTATGTATTTGATATCCCGAATCATTTGAATCTATAATATCATTATTCGGTGTATTTTCTCTGTGCAAAACTGGTTTATTGCTTTGATTTGGTATCAGAGCAGGGTTGGCTTGTGAGAAATTTCAATGGGCATCAATTGATTACGCACTCAATTAGTTGGTCTACCCTAGTTGTGATCAAATTCTCTTTCAGTTTTGTTGATCAGTCTTCTACGTGCATTCCCGTCTTGCTGCAGATCTGTGCTTCAAAGGTTTAGAATCATATGGCATCTGGATTCACCCTCTCTCAGATCATGAGGAAGATACAATATTGAAGTGTCTACGTCATAAATCTGATTGGAGTGTATATCTATCTTGCACAGTATATTATACGTTTGCCACATTTTTTTTTGGTCTAGGCGATATAGATCATGGCTTCACGGCTCTGAAGTTTCAGGTTCATATTGTTACATGTGTATCGATTGATGTTTGCCACATCTCAGCCTTCACCAAACGTCTCCACATTGAGCCAAGATCTACCTGTGGCTACACTGTCTTTACCGATCCACAAGCAAATTACATCATGTAGATACCTACACATCCATGTCAAAGGAAAAATCCATCAGAGATATCTCCTTCCAGCGAGCTGACAGCAAGCATCTTACGATCTGCGAGCTATCCTCCTCGACCCACTAGCATTGTGCCATGTCAGGTTCATAAAAGAATGTGTTTTTACTGTCTCCTTGTCAAATAGATCTCATGCCATGTAGATTTATGACCTTCTCATACATTCAATGTCCATCTGCATTTCACGACCACTTCACCTTGAAGTATTAATAACTGTTAAAACCTAGTCGACTTGCCTTTCTCATGCTTAGTACAGTTTGCATAAGTCCACCCACCTCGTAATCTTTCTTATCAAGTCCAGTCAGGTATTTAAGTTTTTTTAATTTTTCATGGTTAGTTGATAATGATCTATTTCATTTCATAAGGTAATTAGTATTGTTTTATTCATTGTCAATGAGTCACAAATTAAATTCTTCAAAGTGTCTTGTTTTAATATTGGTATTGTAAGTTTGTGGTGGTCCGTAGTTATAAATAGTCTTTCTTTTTCGTGAGAGTCTAAAATAAAGTGATAAGTCTAATGTCATTACCTTTGTCATATTGTCAAAATAGTATTATCGAGTCTTGTCAATAGTGTCCTTGTCAAATATTAAAGAAAAATAAAAAAATTGCCTTATGGACGCATTTTCGGTGTAACCCGACGTCCTAGAAACCAATGAGCTGCATTGACACATTTGCTAAGTAAGTAGCAAAATACAATGGAGGTTGGAGGCAACGGAGGAAGGAGGTTGATCAGCGACCTCTCGTCAGGCACCATCGACGAGGCCGCGGTACTGATTTGGTGACCAATTTATTTCAGTTGTGTGTTTTATAATAAGAACAGAAAGAAATTCTTGTTCAATTGTGATTTCCTTTTATAAACCTCCTTGATGTAATGTTGTAATAGAAAGAAGAAAACACAAGTAGAAAGTTAGCATTATGATACTTGAAGAGGATGAACAGACGTTCACGAGCAGGGGCTCGTACCTAGGACAGAGGTCCGTTATTGTCGAACAGGGGTTCGTATTAATGAATAGATGTTCATGCACAGGGGTTCTTACCTTGGACTGAGGTCCATATGTGTACCAAGATCATGAGCAAACAGGGGTGTGCAAGCTGCAGAGAAAGTGTAACTATTCTTTTCTACATTGTTCACATTAGGGGAGTGTATGTGTGGAAATAATAATGTTAACAATAGGGGAGTGAATGTTAGGAATAATATTAGATATTGTGAACATTATTATGAGTGTGGAAATAAATAATATAGTGTAATGTAATACAACTATTTATGAGTTGTTAACTCATGTAAATAGTTGTAACTAGATAATGTTTGTTGTGAGAAAATAATGGGATTGAGAGTTTGAGTGAGATATTGTGGGGATTAGGAGAGATATGTGGGATGAGTGTTGACTCCTAGAATCAAGGAGATCAAACTCTATATATGTAATCTTCCTCTATGTATTTGATATCCCGAATCATTTGAATCTATAATATCATTATTCGGTGTATTTTCTCTGTGCAAATCTGGTTTATTGCTTTGAGCACCTACCCATGGGGTAGGTGTACGTTTTTGGATTTTTAAGTCATTTGGGGCTCCTTAAGACCCCATAATAGTTTATTGAAATATTTTCCACCTACCCTTATTTATTTTTTTATGTGAGTTACTTTTGGAATGACTTATGGGTTAAGGGATATTTATTTTTTAGTTGTTATATTTTTGTCCATTTTGAATCTCCTTGTCTTTTGCTTGTAATAACAATTAAGTTTTTGGTTTAATTTGGATTACGAGGTCATTTGGCTCATGTGGAAATGAATTCTAATTTAATGTAATTTTTGGGGATTTGAATTACTTTGTGAACTTATGATGTTTCTACTTTGCATCATCATAAGGAAGGTGACCTTTGAAAAGATTCTGTTTAAGTGGACTTGTTTTTCTATTTTGGGAGGAAGTCTTTGTCTTGGGTTGATACTTCAGAATGCTTTTAAATTGTTTGAAGCTTGGTGTTGAAGATAGGGAAAGATGAGTAAGAGGTGGGTACTTTCTCTATTCAATTCTTGTATTTTTCTTGATTTGATTCACTATATTTCGATGGAATGTTGTGTTTTTATGCTCGATTGAGTTTTGTATATATTTACTATGTGTTGTGTTACTCTATTTCACCATTTGTGGGGGCTATGAAGCATAATATTCATATGGGGGAAGGTAGGGGCATTTAGGTGGCATAAGTAGATGTTAAACTGAAGTAAATGTTTTGTTTTTGCTTTAGAGGAACCAATGCGGTTTGGGTCTTGTTCTAGTGGGGAGATAAGTGGGTTTTTGGGAAAAACTAGGTGGAGGGATAAGTGGGACGCACTTTACTTCTTTGGTGGAACCAAGGACTTGTGCCTAACCCCTTAGTGGGGTGTTAAGTGGTATTAGAGTGCCTCTATTTTCTATTTGCAAGCCGGTAAAGCTTGATAGTGTGTACTTGATTTAAAATGTATCCCCTTGTACTCATGTTTCCTCTTGCACTTGCATTTGTTTGATTTTTATTGATATTGTTGTGTATTGGGATTGTTGAGAAATTATGATCCTAGTCTCATTATTGGCTTCATAGTCTTCTTGGGAGATAGGGTTATTTGGGGCAATGGGATGATATTTTTCCCATTGCGTGCCTAGGGTGAACATTACCTCCACATCCATTTTGGTTTTTAGACACATTATTGGTGGAGGAAGAAGTATTGATAAAAGGAAATCTTGGTATTTTTTGTATTTAATACTTAAAATTAAGTGGAATTTGAAACAAGTTGTATTCTAGTTGTGGCTATGAATTCAAGCGTGTTTGATCATTTCAATGTATTCCAAATGTAAATAAACGTTGAAATGTATGATTTTGTGAATGGAAAAAATTGTTATGGTGCATAAAAGAATACTTGGTTTCAAGAAAATGAAAGTTTTCTTTACGAAATTGGTATAATGACTCTAAAAATATTGCAAGATTGGCTATGTTTCTCCCTTAATGGTTGCATTATGTGTAGTTTTTTTAAAAAGCTTGGTAACAAGGTTGTGTTTTTGTATTGAGCATTTGAAAGTTATTTTAATGCAAGGAAATTAATTGTTGATTGAAATTCTATTTGGCATAGATATTTTTGTAACTACGAGAATATAAGGACTATATCCTTTCATGGATTATAAATTGAGTTTGGAAATTTGTTTCAAATGTTGTAAATTTATCATTTGTTTAAAATGGGTTAAGGAAATAATTGGTTTAAGTAATCTAGATTGAGTAGTTTCTTTACTTATGATGCTAAGTTCTATTATTTGAAATACAACTATTTCAAATGACCATTAAAATAAAAAAATATGCATAAATACACTTAATACATTTTGTTTTGATTTTATCTTCTTGTGTTTCTTTTAATATATAAGCGATATGCACTTTTTTTGGTAGTGTGTGTGTGTGTGTGTGTGTGTGTGTGTGTGTGTGTGTGTGTGTGTGTGTGTGTGTGTGTGTGTGTGTGTGTGTGTGTGTGTGTGTGTGCAAGTAAGTGCGTGTGCTTGTAAAATAAATAAGTGTATTATAATGAAATAGTTTATTCAATGTTTGGGTTATAACTTGTAAAAAATAAATTAAAATTTTATATAAGTTTATAGATATAAGAAATTTGTTTTAAAATAATATAAGGTCAATTATCATATATATATATATATATATATATATATATATATATATATATATAAAGGTAAAATATTATAGAAATAATTTAATGTTATAATATATATTTATGTATATTATATTATAAGAAATAACAAAAATTTATATAAATTATATTAATAAAACCTTTGTTTAAATAATATATAAAGTGGGGCCACAACCTGCACAAATGTGACTCCATGTTTCCTTTGTTTAATGAAAGGATGGGCGGCCATGGCCAACCCACCCCAATATAAAAAATTGGGGAGTGGGTGGGCCATGGAAAACCCAACCCCAATACCCTAAGCTAAGCTAACCTCCACACACACACACACACATTTTTATAAACCTACAATACTATATATATATATATATATATATATATATAATAAACTTGTATCACACACACACACACACACACACACACACACACACACACACACTTCCCTATGAATGTAAATATTTGTTGGTGCCTTCTTCCGTCTAAAAATTTTTTAAAAAAATGAAAAATGGAAGGAAAACAAGAAACAAATGAAAGTGAAATGAGAATGAGGGAGGTAGAGAAAAGTTTTGTTTGGATGGACTAGGGTTTCTAGGTACCCTAGATCCAAGGGAGGGGAAATATATAATCCTAGGGATCTCATTTCACCGTCCTACCTACCTTTGACTAGTGGACTAAATGACATGATAGGTGTTTTATTTATATTTTGTTATTATTAAGGTAGTTTGAATTTTTGATATATTATTGTTTTAGGCCCCATCTATTACTTTGGTATAAACTTATCATTGATTTAGCAAAATTTATTGACATTTAAACAACTATTGTAAAATCTAAATGTTATCTTTATATAATAAAGTTATAAATATCCTTATAATCTAATATTTGGGAATAAAATAAAATGAGGAAATTATAGTGTTGGGTAAGATGTAGAGTAAATATCTTCCACAAGTGAAAGTATAAGTGTGTCCCTCAAAAAGGGATAAATTTTTTTCACGACATAAAATCCTTCAATGTTGTAAAATTATATTTTACCTCAAGAAATCTTTCTAAAATTAACAAAAAATATTATTCCATAATTTTACCACTTAGTTTTAATTATTTGTGTGTGTTAAAGTTTGGGCATCACATTTTGGTATCAAAGAGTGAGGTTGAAACACTAAGAATATGAGTAATAATAGATTAATTAATTCATCTTTAAACTACTTATTCATGTTCTAAAACATGTTACGGGCTTGTGTAGGATTACACATGCGTGGGCCTAGGAAGAGCCAACACGGAGTGGACCATCCACACTTCCAAAGAAAAATCAAACTATGTTAGGGGCTCGAGATCCTACAAGATTTGTAAGATGTTGTGAGAGCCCTCCATGAGAAGGTTCGATGAGCGTGGAGGAGTGTAGAACATGTTCACCACCCTCATCATAGGAAGGATACGGGACTCCACCTCCTACTTGTAGATTGGGAGGCTTTGTTTGAGAATAGAGAGGAATAGGAGTCCGAAACTCAGCGACAGAAAGGAGACAACCATCATAGGAGATTCCTAGGTACATTGTACTAGATATAATTGATCATATTAGGAAAATTTTGAGACTCCATCCACCCACTTACTCTATAGACAACGCTTGATTTCTTTACAAGGCATGGTTGGTGAGCTTGATCGCTTGTTTCAAGCTTCTCCCATACACGATAAAATTAAAATATTTTGTAGTTATCCACTTACTAGGAGATGGTGTGAAATTTTGGTTAAGGAAAGAGTAGAAAAGTTCCTAATCAACTAAGATAAAATCACCTCAAATTTGGTCAAGGATATATTCAAAGTTGGGATATATATAAGGACGATTCATGTAGCAATAGATTGATGAGTTTCATGATTTCAGAAGGGAACTAGTACAATGATAGAGTATGAGGGGAAGTTCCTTGAACTCCTATAGTATGTGGACTACATGCAGGGATGAGAAGATTGAGATTCACCGATTTATTCGTGGTCGAACTTGGATATTGGTGGAGAAGTGCACATTTATTGTCCGCAAACCTTCTCTGAGGTAGTGTAGAAGGCATGTATCATAGAGGAGAACAAAGGAAAGATTCAATGCAACAAAAATGCTAGACCACACATTCAAAGCTATACAAAGAAGTCAATCGAGGGGTACACCACCTCTTCCTAAGGGTGGATTTAGACCACCAGGATAGACACCCCGACCCCAATAGCGAGGTAGCATCATTCTCACTTTTTCATGGGGCACATAGAGATAGAGGAAAAGGTACCTAATTTCAGGGGAATTCCAGAGTTTAGGGTCGATCACGGGGGGTTGACTTAGTAAAATTATGGTATAACACATGCGTTTGAAGGGTATTAAAGAATACCCTTAATTATAGTTTTTACCTCTAAATAATCAATTGAAAATACCCCCTCCTGTTATAATCTTAGAATGAAAATACCCCATATTTTTTCCATGTACCTTACTTACCCCTTTTTCAATTATAATTTTATTTACCCCTTTTAATTTCTACCCCAATATATTAAATAGAAAATATATCATATTTCTCACTCAAATTTTTTTAATATCCATTTCCTCTTGAAAGATAGTTTGAAGCCATCGAAGACCTATTACAAATTACCTTATAACTATTAATCTTTAATCATTTATCAATAGTGGTGAAATAATATCACTTACGTTGAAAATCATACTCTATCCTAGTTTTCTACCATCTTACTATTTCTTGGTTAAGAATCTCTTAATTGAGAATTCTTTATTAAAAAGATATTATAATTTAACTTTATGAACACACTCCTTTTAAAATTTGAAGGTATTTACTTTTAAAAATTACGGTTCAAAATTTTTAGTTTTATATTAAAATTAAACCTCCATTTCCTTTGGGAAACCTCTCTAATCTACCCCTAATACCTGATTCAAAATATTAATAAATTAAAACATTTCACCCTCATGTCTCGCCGGTATATTAAATTTAACTTAATTAATTTTAATTACCTAAATATGAACCCACGTGCTAGGATATTTCCTAGCTAATGAACCCCCTATGGGGTTGACAGAACATAATATTAAGCTATCCCAGTCACAACAGGTCATGCACGACAAGGCTTACATGGTCCAATGCACCTTTGTGATTATGAGGTACAAGTGGTATAGGCTTGGCCTAGAGACAAGGAGGACACTACTTTAGTTGTGGGGATCCTAAAAACCAAAAAAATGATTTCTCGTAGAATATTGTAGAGAATAACAAGGAAAATCCTTGCATCCGAGATTACAATAGGAGATATGGGCAAGGAAAATAGAGTATATGCGATGATAGATAATCGCTAAGAATAGAACTAGACCACACCGATTGAGGTAGAAGGTAATATTGGAGGAGTCCTTATTTCTATTTTGTTTGAATTTTGGTCTTCTCGCTCTTTCATATCTCCTAGATTAGAGGATCGATTTAGGTTGGTGTGAATGAGGAAGGGTTCATACTAGGAGGTTGAGTTTTATTTTGCAGCCAAATGTTTATTGAGCACGATGATTAAAGAGTGTGTCCTAGATTTAGGATCTTTCACCACCACATTTGACCTACGAGTTCTTCCCCTAGGATCATATGAGGTTATTTTAGGGATGGAATGGATCACATCTCATCGAGCCAAAGTTGATTCCTATCATAAGGTTATTTTGTTCCATGATGACCTTAGTGTAGAGGCAATCATGATATGGATGCAAAGACCACTTTATATCCATACTATCTCCTCCATGTTGCTTAAGTAAAGCATGCGGAAGGGTTTTCAGTTGTTTTCCATCACGATTAGTGACAAATTGGAGAATGAGTCTTCAAAGACATTACTATATGACCACCATATCATTCATGATTTTTTTAGATGTCTTCCTAGTGAGTTTCCATGCATGCAACCTTGTGGTGAAAATTAACTTGCAACAATTAGTATGTTGTTCATTAATCTACATTCATCTAATCATCAAACTAAGGAATTTTCACTTTCAAGAGTTCAAGTGTTGTATGCACGATTCTGAGTATTTAGGAGGTAAAGAAATAAGTTGTTGTCACTACAATTTTGGAAATAACAATGCTTAGAAACAAACTAAATTCAGACTAAAAGTAAATGTTATGGCTAAGGTAAAGCATGTAAACTCATAATGCAGATAAAGAAATTAATTTTTGCTAATATAATCATGTAATAAATCAAATCAAAAACTATGGAGGACAGAAAACAACAAGAGGGCCCTTCCTTGGGTGCTAATCCATCCCAAGGCTTGTGACTACAACTATTGAACAAAACTCAGGATTTTATTGTATTCACATGAAGATTACAAATGAAAATACAACAACCTTTGTATTCTACATATCTACTACTCTCTAATCTCTATCTAGATATACATGCATTAACCAATTAGTTCTTCATCTTTATCCTTTTATTTTTTATACATCTCATTACAACATAAGCATGAAGAAATAGAGTTCGGCTATGATTTCCAATCATATCAAGTAAAATATCTTAACCAAATAATCTGGAGACTAGATGCATGCAACATAATTAATCAATAGGTGTTTACATGTCAATCACATAACTTAAGTAACCGATTAGTTTGATCAATCAATTCCTAAATCATGAATTTAATCAGTTAGTTCCTTGTTAAGTTACACATAATTAGATGTTGGAGTTGAGTCATCTCCTAGTTCTCATGTTTTAATTGTAATTGCTTCTTCCATTGACATGTGTAAAATCAAGTGTGATGTCCACATTCCATGAGCTTATCAGGATTGTGACCTATTTCATGTGTGTGACCTCTTTTAATTGTGGATGATTTTTGTAGAAAAGTCCTTTAGCTACGGATGGGTTGTTGCATATGCCAAGTTTCTTGTAAAAAAGTTGGCATCATAAAAATGATCATTCAACAATTATTGTAATCAAGAGAACAAATGTGTACTCACAATGCCACAAAATAAAGCTAACTAGTAAAAACTATATTGATTAATATTCATGCCATGAGTTCTAGTTATAATGAAATGTCCGAGTAGTATAACCAGGAAATACAATAAGCAAGGCTACAAATGGATCAAAAAATTATAGAAGATGAGTTGTTTAGAAAGGGAACTAACCAACTCATCAAACCCTAGACTTAACTCCTTTAATGTCCTCATTAAGGTTGCTTAGTCACTTTGGGTGACTTATGTTCCTCTTGAATGGTGCTACATAAGAATTTGAAATTAATCTGAGTCTCCATTCCTTCAGGATCTATGAAGAAGTATCCTCCATTCATCTTGTACATGTACATGACTCTTTCCTGCACTACTTCATCCAAGGGCTGATTACAAGACCAATGTGGTATAGGAAAATGGAAAATTGGTGGGTGATGGCCAATTGGAAAGAAGCTTTTGGAACATGTGGTAGAAACATCCATATATGCATTCACTCTTCTCAAAGTTGGAATGATATTATGATAAGAGTGCATTTCCTCTATTTGTATCTCGGGGAAATTTCTTTTCAGCACATCCTATGGGTATATAGTATATTTCATGCATTATACTTAATCTCTTCTCTAACTTCCTCATGAGCTTCTTTATACATCTGATATACCATGTTTCGATTTCCCTTTTCTCTATATACTTACCATATTATTTGATAACCACCTTAGTTATTACAGCTTTAGCTTTGATAATTAATGGTTGTACCTTGGCCAAGTGCATGTACTCTTCCATTCGTTTCTCCCTATCTAATAAATTGTTAAAATAAGATTAAAGTGCTCTAACTAGAACATCCCCAATGTAGAGTATTGGGATCCAATCCCTATCACACTCTAGAGAAAAATTGTACATGTATAATTAACACAATAGGAGCTGAATTTCATGAGGCAATTTTAGATATATTATAAAGAAGGTCCTAGGTGAATGGGAGTTGGCTTGGAATGTTACCTCTTACCTTTGGAAGAAGATGACTCAGGGGTAGAAATTTTCAGGAGGGTTTCAGAAATAAAGATTCTTTCACGGGAAATTGGTTTAGTGTTTGGTTTAGACGATGGTAAATTCTTAGAGATAGGAGTTTCTTCAAGTTGAAAAGTTGATGCTAAGGGTTTAGTTGCATGTGTGGAAGAACTATTGACCAAATAAACTCACACTTATTTTGGGTCAAATGACACCCTTTCCCCCCCTTTTCCGATTTAATCTGAATTTTTACATATTTTAAGCACTTAAGGCCCCATGAAAGCATTTCCATCAAATAGGAAATTTCTTCCCCTTTCCAAAAATATATAGAAGTCCTTATAACTTCTCATATTTTGCAAATGGCAGATGATGGGCCTTAGGATGATTTTTTCAAAAGCATGTTGGCGGGCCTATGGAGGACTTTTCTCTAATGGAAATTACAGGAGCGACGGGGCAGCGAGAGATATTTTGTCATTTTTTCAATTTTCAAAAAAGGCACAAGTATAATTGCAGGGCCCGCGGGCCCAAGAAGGATTAATTTTTCCCAAGTGGAAATTGAGGGTTGACGGGTCTACGGGGACTTTGGAACTTTTACACTTTTCACAAAATGGTGCAATTTTCAAGTGCCGGCCGTGGTGTCTCATCGGCTATTGAAAATTCATAGACTGGTGGAAGCCTCCACATGTCTCATCGGCGCAACTCCAAGGATAGAATCCAAAATGGAGACCCCAAACAAGCGCCAAGCTTCCATGTGTCCCAGTCTAAAAGGGACAGAGTTGAGAGTTGGAAAATCAAAATGGGGCAGATTTAGTGGAAGCCTCCACGTGTCTCATCAAAGACAACAACAAGCCTAGGTATAAAGAGTGGGACTCAAATGAGTGCAAGCTCATGATGTGTTTAGGGTCAAAAAGAATTCAAAAGGGCAAAGGGGCTAAATCGGCTAAGTATAGAAGAGCCAGTGGATGGCACCATGTGTCTCATCACTCAAATTTGAAGGCGTAGTCCAAAGCATAGATTCAAACAAGAACTAGCCCTCCACGTGTCCAGAGCCCAAAAAAGTAGAATCGACTGTTAAAAAGTCTAAGTAGATGCAGGACAACGGAAGGAGCCACGTGTCATCACAACATAACTTCAAAAGTAAAATTTGGAGTGAGTTCCCAAATATGCCTTGAGCCTCCACATGTCCCGTGTCGACATAGTTTCTCTGCGAGTAGGAGGGACTCGGGAAGAATATAGAGGAGACCGAAGAGCCCACGGAAGCTGCCACATGTGAGTTTGATGCAATTTCAAGAGTGAAAGGAAGGGATTGAATCTTCAAGATGCATGAGGCTGCCACGTGGATCCTGTATGGACATACTCTTTTAAATATTGTGCACCCGTGACCTTGATCTTTAGAAAACCATATATTTTGACTGAAACTAAAATTTGGGTGGGAGAAGAATTTTAGGAAAGCTCTCGCACCGAATTCTCACCGCTTCCATTAATGATTCATCTGTCATTTTGGGGGCCTATCAAGTCTCCCACCTACCGCCATGATGAAGAATGGGCTTCTTTCTTTCCCAATAAGGGACATCAATGGAGGCATGGGTGTTGTAGTGAGACTCTTCATTGTGGTAGGTGGATTCAATGCACTTCTAGGGGTGGTTGGAGCAGAGTTTGAATTCTTCCCTCCTCTCTCTCTTATTCTTCCTATATATTGTAAAGGAGGGGCATTTTTCCAAACGTTGGTCATTGTTCCTCTTCTACCCCCCTCTCTCTTTCTTGCTTAGGGTATAATTTTAATTCTAAGCCTCCTCCCTTAGCTCTGTAATGGCATTTTCTTTTCTTTTACCCACCGATGATGTACCATGTGACTTATGGAGCAACTAATTTTTTTCATACTTTGCATCTTGTCCATACTTTTCTTATTTTATTGTCTCTTCTTTCCTCTCATCATTAAAGGGTATAATTTTCATACTCTGCTATTTATTGCAGATTATGGGAGCTCTGTTTAATGGGTTTTGAAGTGGTGTTCCATGTGAAATTCATCTTTTTCTATGATGCATCTGTTTATCCCCTCTATCATTCACCTCTCTCCACTTCGTAGATTTGATTTGTGATCAGCCACTTCCTTTTCTAGTGTATCACCGCTTAGTGTAGGATCTCTTTCACTTTAACTCTCTCCATGTCTCCTTGGAAGGTTAGATTAGGATTAGATAGTTTTTTCCCTGCACTAGAGTAACTTGTGGCAGGTAGTCTAGGAAGTAGGAACCATCCTTCTCTGGAGGGCCATCTCAAGTCCGCAAGTCCCACAGCTTGAGAGACGGTCCAATGTTGTGCAATCACACCGAATGCCCCACTCAGATCCAAGGCCATTTGAGGGTGATGTGATTTTGCACCAAATTTTTGGCATGCCTAGTGGGACACTGAGATTAGATATTTCTCATATTTCCAAGGTGTCTCATTATCAATAGAAAATCTTAAGCCACCATGCGACCACACAACAATTTTGGCACGCTCGGTGGGACAGGTCTAAAGCATATTACCACTTCATATTAGCAGGTTGGTGTGTTCCTTTTAGGATTCATCCTTTTGAGGCACATGCAAAGCACATCTGGTGACTCCATCTGGTCAACAACCCATCTTTGAAGTTCTGAGACCTTCTCCCATTCATTTTCATCCATTTCTTTCCATATCTTTCATTTTCTCCCATTCCATGAAGTTGTGCAATCATGAATTCATTTCCATCTTAGAACTCATATTTATAGTAAAGCGCAGAAAGCAATTCCACCTCCAATGTATGTATAAACTCCTCCATATCAACACTATGATAAGATTCATAATCACGATGCTTACCCATATGAGCATGGTCAAAACCAATTTGGCCATGGAGCTTATCAAGAACAAGAGGACACATATAATGGTAATAGTTATAAGGAGAATGCCAATCTATTGGAGAAGATCCAAATAATGGAGGATAGCACAAAGGTGCACTCTAGGCCTACAACTTAATTGAAAACATTTAGGATTGGTTGTAGGGCACCTTGTCCATGGGTCAGCCCTTTTCCAAGACATTATAGCCCACAGGAGAAGCTTGAATTCATGGTTGAGATGTTGCCCCAACTTGCACAATGGACCGAGGAGATAGAGGCCTATGAGCTTGATACCAGACAACCTTGTCAATGGGTAAGTCCACCATCTCATAGCTTTTCTTTTCCTCTTTCTCAAATAACGCCATCTCAACCAGAGCTTCAATCTCCAAGCTTCCCATCTGCTGCCCCAAGTGTTGATTTCCCTTCCCCATCTCCTAGTCTTCCATCTCATCTCAATTCTCCTACCCTTTTCCTAACCTACCACTCCTCTTGCATCCCCAATCCCACATGGGGAAGAGATTCCAAAGACTAGTCAAGGAGAACAACAAAAAGAGGAGCCCAAAAGAGAAGAAATGATAGAAAATATGAAGAGTTGGGCTACCAGATTAGGTTTTACAAAAATCCCCTTGATGGTTAAGCCTACAGAGGAGGTCAAGGTTGAAGAGCCAGTGGTGGCCAAGGCTGAGTTTGCAGCAGAAGAAGAACAAGAACAAGAAGGAGAAAATCAGCAATCTGTATGCTCAATACAAGTGTCGATAATAGCAATCTGCTTAAAGAGGATGCTGATCTAATCCAAGATACACAACCAGATTAAGGAGGAAGAATAGCCATCTCCAAGTCCCATTGAAGAAGAGCAACTAGGAAAGATCGAATCGAGTTGAGGCCACTTAGTGAAGAAAGCATTATTGAATATTTGTTGCTTTCATTTGAAGGGCCTGATTTGATTGATGAACCCATGAAAGAGGAGGAACATATAGTTTCAAAGGCTCCAAGTGCGTAGTAGGCCAAAGAACAACCTTCAGTTCTTCCTCCCACATCATCCCCTTTAAGCTTTAATGTTGAAGAAGAGTTTGAGATTTCAAACTTCATGTTTGAGGATGAGGGGAACCATGGTGATCAAATTATAGATCAGGAGGACATGGTGGAGTAGGTCAAGTACATGCAAAGATGAAAACAAGGAGACAAATTATCTCATCTGACTTTGAGGATTGATTTGGCATGAGAGGAGCCCATGGAGATCACATCATTTTCTCCTCCATCATCCACCGTCCAAGCACATGAGCCTGCTGCCATGATGGAGACCATTCAAGAACAACAACCTAGACTTCATAACAACCTCTAGAACCAATGTCATAAGATCATAATATTCCATGTTCTTCTCAGGAGGAGGAAGGAAAAGAGCATGAAGATCCCATCTCATTCACACCATCTAGCCAAGAAGGTCAACAAGAAGACTCCACTCTTGGAGTTGAAATTTAGATAAATGGGCACATTCAAAAGACTAGACTGTGCCCTATCAGGTACTTGGCTTCATTGGAGCCAAGGGAGAAGCCAAAACAAGTCATGCCCACTTCAGGACATGAGAATGAGTATCAAAGCACAAAGGGTCACCATCAACACCTCCAAGAGTCAAAATTCTAATCAGCTTGAGGAGGTATTTTCAATTGATGTTGATACCTTGATGATATGGGTGGAGGATTAACCTCTTGTCATTTTTTCACTCATAAAAGCAGCCATATTCAGTTTCAAATCATTTGCATGCACCCTTTTGAGAAAGGGAAGCTACTTCTCCCTTCCAGTTGTAGGATTTTTTAAGTCCTTTTTCTCTCTGGTTAGTGTAAGATTAGGTTTATGTTTGCTTTTAGTAAAGAAGTGCTTGTGCACACTCTACATGTTCCACTTGGAGCATGTATGATTTCCAGTTTTTTACATAGTGTGTTGTGGTGTTTTTTTGCTCATGCACAAGACATTGGAAGTAGCATTTGATGAGGTAAGCTCTAGTTCCGATAGTTTCCAAATGGATAAGGGATCAAATTTTAAAATTTCATATCAGATTTGTGTTTACTAGGTAGACTCCATGCCTAATGGATGCTTCAATCCAACTGATCATTTCACCTAGAGGCATGTAATCCCCACGAGTCGTTAAATTGTTGACCAAATAAGCTCACACTTATTTTGGATCAGCGGACACGCTTTTCCCCCTCATTTTGTGCTTCATTATGAATTTTTACATATTTTAAGCACTTAAGGCCCCCTGAAACATTTTCATCAGATAGGAAATTTCTTCCCCTTTCCATAAATATAAATAAGTCCTTCTAACTCATCATATTTTACAAATGGCAGAAGCCGAGCCTTAGGAGTATTTTTGTCAAAAGTGGGCTGACGGGCTTGGGGAGGACTTTTCTCCAATGTAAATTGCGGACCAGCGGGGTGACGGGTGATTTTTGTCATTTTTTCACTTTTCACAAAAGGCACAAGTATAATTGCGGGGCCCGTGGGCTCGAGAAGGATTAGTTTTTCCCAAGTGGAAAATGCAGGATAACGGGTCTGCATGGGGGACTTTGGAACTTTTACACTTTTTTACAAAATGGCGTAGTTTTCAAGTGTGGGCCCACAGTGCTCGTGGGGTCTCATCAGCCATTGAAAAGTCATAGACCCGTGGAAGCCTCCATGTGTCTCATCGGCGCAACTCCAAGGATAGAATCTAAAACGGAGACCCCAAATAAGTGCTAAGCTTCCATGTGTCCCCCTTCGAAAAGGGATAGAGTCGACAGTTGAAAAGTCAAAATGGGGTAGAGTCGCGGAAGCCTCCATGTGTCTAATCATCACAATAGCAAGGCTAGGTCTAAAGAGTGGGACTCAAATGAGCGCAAGCTTGCCATGTGTTTAGGGTAAAAAAGAAGTCAAAAGGGCAACAGGGCCAAATCAGCTAAGTATAAACGAGCTAGCAAATGACACCACATGTCTCATCGGTGTAAATTCAAAGGCTCACCCAAAGCATAGATTCAAACAAGAGTTGGCCTCGACATGTCTAGATCCCGAAAAGGTAGAATCAACTGTTAAAAAAGTCTAAGCAGAGGAAGGCTAGTAGAAGGAGCCACGTGTCAGCACAACATAACTTCAAAAGTAAAATTTGGAGTGAGTTCCCAAATGTGTGTTGAGCCTCCATGTGTCCCAGGTCAGGCATATGGCCCCGCCAAGAAAAAGGGGCTTAGAAAAGACATGAGGAAATAAAGCAAGGCCATGGAAGGAGCCACATGTCTCACCGACACAATTTCAAATGTGCGGCCCAAAAGGCAATCCTCAAACAAGTGCCAACCCACCACGTGGTCAAAGTTTGAAAAGGTAACATTAGCCGTTGAAAAATCCAAAATCCCATGGAGGCCTCCATGTGTCTCAACTACGCAACTTCAAAAACAAAATCTAGGGCCGCCAAATGAACGTAAAGCCTCCACGTGTCTCGGGTAGGGCACGTGTCTCTCAAGTAATGTAAGGTATTCGTAGAATACAAAGGAGATCAAGAGCCTACGGAAGCTACCACACATTAGTCTAGTGTAATTTCAAGAGTGAAAGGAAGGGGTTTAATCTTCAAGACATGCGAGGATGCCATGTGGAACTCGTATGGATAAACTCTTTTAAATAGTGTGCACCCATGACACTCGATCTTCGTAAAACCATATCTTTCGATTGAAACTCAGATTGTCTTTGAGAGATGAATTTTGGAAAGATCTCATCCTCGGCTTCTCACCTACCTCCATTAATGATTTGGTCCACCATTTTCAGGAGCTGTCAAGTCTCCCACCTACCACCATGATGAAGAATGGGCTTCTTTCTTGCCCAGTAAGGGACATCGACGAAGGCATGGGTTTTACAGTGAGACTCTTCATTAGGGTAGGAGGATTCAATGTGCTTCTAAGGGTGGATGGAGCAGAGTTTGAATTCTTCCCTCCTCTCTCTCTTATTCTTTCTATATATTGTAAAGGAGGGGAATTTTTCTAAAGGTTTGTCATTGTTGCTCTTCTACCCCCTCTCTCTTTCTTCCTGAGGGTAGAATGTGGAGTTTAAGCCTCCTCCCTTGGCTCTTTAATGGAATTTTCTTTCCTCTTTCCCATTGATGATGTACCATGTGACTTATGGATCAATAAAAAAATAGTGATGCATCTTGTCCATCCTTTTCTTATTTTATTGTCTCTTCTTTCCTCTCATCATTGCAGGGTATATTGTGCATACTCTAATGTTTATTGCAGATTCTGGGAGCTGTGTTTAATGGGTTTTGAAGTGTTCCATGTGAACTTCATATTTGGTTTGTGATGCATCTGTCCATCCCCTCCATCGCTCACCTCTCTCTACTTCGTGAAGTTTGGATTCACGATCAACCACTTCCTTTTCTGGTGTATCACCGCTTAGTGTAGGCTCTCTTTCACTTTCTCTCTCCCTATCTCCTTGGAAGGTTAGATTAGGATTAGATAGATTTTTTCCGCACTAGAGTAGCTTGTGGCAAGTAATTTTTGAAGCAGAACCCGCCTTCTCTAGAGGGCCATCTCAAGTCCGCAATTCCCACGCCTTGAGAGATGTTCCCATATTGTGAAATCACATCGAATGCCCCACTCAAATCCAAGGCCATTTGGGGTGCTGTGATTTTTCCCTAACAATAACTTCTAGTACTTCTCCTCCTCTTCCTTCTATGTCCCAATAATTCATCAATATGTTGGAATCTTTAAAAATCACCCCATTTGATATCAAGATATTCCCTTTGTAGGGTGTGTTTTATTACCAAAGTAACAAGACAAAGGTATGAAATTGTTGAAATTCCCCTCTTTGCTTCCTTACTCATCTTTTTCAAGCTCTCATTTAAGAAATTAGGCACATTGACATGCCTATTATTCTTTAGATGATTGAGTAATTTGAAATGGATTGTATTTAGTCTATAATATATACCCTCGCAAGTAAAATATTTGATAATGTAGTTGGTAATTTAATCCCAAAGTGGTTTGAGAGAGGTTTTATATGTACCTCAGGTATCATGGATGAAGGCATAATCCTCATTAGTGAAGTCCCTTATGGCTGCCTCTAGATTGGATTTCTCAAGAAAGGGTTTGTCCTCTACAGGAAGTCCAGTCACTGTAGCCAAGATGTCATCATTCACTTTCACCGATAAGCCCTTGATCGTAGCTTCACCATCTTTGAGTGTAGCAGAAAATTCTTTGACCATAGACTCACTGAAACCATAGAACTTGTTAATGTAATCCAACCATCCACTGTTTTGGAAATATTACAAAATTTTAGGGGTACTAAGAAGTTGAGAGTGCTCTGTGGGTTCTTGAAAATTAATTCTCCAACCATTTTCAATTATGCAGCTTGATTGGCTATGGTAATGCAATCACATAGTCTTGGAGGAATAATGCCAAAATTTGATTATGGGGGAATGTTTAAAGTACCTTGTTTTTTAATTTCGAGACTAACTCACATGCATCAAAATAAATGGAAATGCATTCAATTAATTTGATTCCAACAAGCATGTGAGGTAAAGTGGTATGATGGAGTGGGATGACATGTAAGGACACATTACAACATAAACAATGGAGATATTTAAAATATATTAAATACATGAAAACTTGGCATAAATATGAATCAATAATAATTATTCTAATTATACTTTAGTAAATCGGCAATTAAGTGCACTTATCTCGATTTTGGTTTGGAATGATTATTTTGCATGCTTATCGATTTGTTATTTGTTACATGCAATCTTGCTATTATGCTACGAATGTTGCTTATGATGTTGCATGTGTGTGCTAAACTATTATTTTCCAACCCTTAGTAGAGCCGGATGGATTCTAGAGAGGAAATACTATTTTTTTATTCTAGTTTCTTTTTATTTCTTCTCACCCATGAAAATATCCCTTATTTATGTTCATGCAATCATGAGTTTAGTTCATCGAAAAAAAATAGAGATTTGTTGCATGCCGCTACAAGTGGACCATTTAGTCACTCCATTATCTCCTTGTGTTAGAGACTATGAAATCTCACAACATATACATTAAATCCCACAAAATAGAAATGCTAAGACAATAAAATGTTAGCAGAGTGCTACGATCACCAAAAAGGGCTGATCACAACACTTTTATTCATCTTTGGAATATCCAACAAGCTAAATATACTAAGGCCACTTTGAAATATCTCATTCCTCTGAAACTTCAAGATGAACCAACAGGCTCAACTTCTGATCTTAACTTTGATGTTCTCATCTCCATCTTTTTTTTCCTCCTCTGAACTACTACATGAAGGTGCTCCTATCATTGGGCTTCTTGTACAATCTCAACCTAAGGCCATTGACCAGTAGCTTGAACCTCATAGAATTTAGGGTGGTGATTTTTATAGCTCCATTGGGAAATATTTTCTCAATCTCATATGGACCTAACCACCTTGTCCTGAGTTTTCCCATGTGGTCCTTGTACTTTGAGTCAAACAATAAGGCCTAATTAACTTCTTAAACTCACCTTGACTTGATGAATTTGTCATACCATTTGATCCTTTTCTTCTGTACTACTTTTTTACTGTGCACAATGTTTTTTTCATTTCATCCAACTCATTGAGTTGGAGAATCCTCTATCTCTGAGCTTTAGATAATTCTATGCCTAGCTCTAGTGTAGTCCTTAATGTCTTGTGCTCAAATTCAATAGGGAGAATAATAGTCTTACCATACAAAATATAGACTAGCATAAATCTAGTTGTTTTCTTCCATGTTGTGTTGAATTCCCATACTACCTCTGGAAGTCTTTTTGACCAATATTTTTGTGGAGTGTAATGGTTTTTGTCAAGATAGATTTTATCTCCTTGTTTGTCACCTATACTTGGCCATTGTATTGGGGATGATATGGTGTATAATTCCTATGCTTGATTTCATACTCTTTAGCTAGATCAAAAATAACATTAGCAATAAAGTGTGTACCTTGATCAGTAACAATTTCTCTTGGCACTCCATACCTGGTGAAGATGTGATCATAGAGAAACTTGGATACTTTCTCACTTTTTTGACTTAGCAATGCCTTTACCTTTTTCCACTTAGTTAGATAATCTATGCATACCAAGATGTATTCCTTCTGCTAAGATTTAGGATCTATAGGACCAATGAAGTCTAAGCCCCATTTTTCAAATGGATGCAAGACCAACTGAGGCTGTAATGACATTTCATCTGATTTGGTAGGCTTACCCATTCTTTGACACTTATCACATCTCCTAGTGTATAGTGTTGCATCCTTATGCAATGTTGGCCAATAATAACCAGTTGTTAATACCTTCTACATTGTTCATTTTTAGCAAAGTGTCCTCCACAAGGTTCACTATGGCATGCTTTGAGGACATCATAAATTTCCTCATCATCTATACATCTTCTCATGACATTATCTTTCCCTGTGTGAAATATAAATCTAGTTATCCAAGAAAAATGCACACTCTTTTCAACTATGTATTTCTTTTTAGAATATAAGTAGTGTGGAGGTGTTTTACCTAAAACCAGATAGTTGGCTATGTCTACATACCAAGGAATTTTTGTGGAGATAGAAAATAAATTCTCATCAAGGAAATATTCATAAACTACCCGATCTTCACCATCATTATCCATTTTCGAAAGAAAATTTGTTACCATGTTGTCCATGCTAGGATTATCAAATATTGTGACATTAAAATCTTGTAGAAGTAAGAACCATGTAATTATTTTGCTTCTTATAACTAGTTTTTTTAATCAAATATTTAATTGGAGCATGTTCGTGTGAATGAAAACTAGATAACATGTGATGTAGTGTCTAAACTTATTAATAGCATACATAATCGATAAGAAATTTTGTTCTATGATTGTGTAATTGAGCTGAGCATATTGAAAGTTATTACCCACATAATAAATTTCATAGTTTAGAACTCCACCCTTCTTTTCTAAAACATATCCAATCACATGGTCCGATGCATCATTATGGATATGGAATGGTAAGTTCCAATCGGTCTTCTTAATACAAGGGAAATAGTTAACATTTACTTCAAAGTTTGGAATGCGAGTCTCACATTTTTACTCCACTCAAATGAAACATCACTCCCTAGTAGTAAAAACAATGGTGATACAATAATTTTGAAATATTGTATGAATATTCTATAATAACCAGGATAGCCTAGGATGCTCTTGACATCCTTTTGTTTCTTTGGCATTGGTAGATTTATGATAACATATATCTTTGTTGGATCAACTTAAATCCCATCAAAAGAGAGATAGTGTCACAAAACTATACCTTTAGAAATCATCATGTAGCATTTTTCATTTCTTAAGTACAAATTATCCTCCTTGCATCTCTTCAAAACTTCATCCATATTTTTCATGGATTCTTAAAAAGTGTTTCCATGTACTATAAAATCATCCATGTATACCTCCATGCAGTCATTTGTTAGATTTGAAAATATTCCCAAGACTTACCTTTGGAATGTAGAAGGTACATTACTCGAGGCAAATGCAAGTAAAAATATGTAATTGTTCCCCATGGGCATGTGAAGGTAGTTTTTTCTTGATCCTATAGTGCAATCTGAATTTGATTATAACCACTATATCCATAAAGGAAAGAAAAATACTTTTTACCAGCTTAATGTGTCAATTACTCCGGTCAATGAAAAGGAGTGGAAAATGATCCTTCTTTGTTCTGCATTCACTCTAAAATCTAAGCATATCCTTCATTTTCCATTCTTCTTTGGCACAATGACAAGGGGTGACACCCATTGACTATCTGAAATTAGATATATAAATCCAGCATCTAGTAACTTCTTCAATTATTTTTTAAAATGTTCCTCACCACTCAATTCATTATTATTTGTGGTTGCTCGATTGGTTTGTAGTTGTATTTGATATAAATCTTATGAGTGCACAACTTTGGATGAATACCATGCATGTCACCATAATCCCATGCAAACGTTGCTTTGTGTTTTTGTAGAAGAGAAATCAACAATTTCTCTTGCTACATGTTTAGCATTTTTTTACATTAATTGGCATGATTGGAGTTATTTCTACTTGCTTGGAGAGATAAATAATTGAATATACATTGTTGCTTATATAATTTACTATGAAATCCTAGGAAAAAGTTGACGAAGGATGTAATTCTTACCTAGAATGTCCATAGTGTTTTTTTATGGTAGAACTTGGTTCACATGATAGTTTAGACACCGTAATATGCCATCTACTTCTTCACTCCTTCCATAGTTATTCTACATGACATTAGAAAGAACAACATCTTCTTCTTTCCCTAAATTGTGTATGACTTTTATAACATCATGAACTATTGCATAGAGTTTTGATATTCTTCTGTTCCTCAACCCAAATGGTTTGATCTTCTTTGTTAGACGGTTGTGCTAGAGGATAAATCATAATTTTTTAGTGCCACTTTCATCAGAAAAAAATCATATTTCTAGACTTGTAACCAATGAATGCATCAACAAAGTGAAAAACCATGGACTTCCTAGGATGATAGGATATCCTCCTAGGCTTTCTTTTAGTCAAGAAAAATAAATTCGTAAGGGTACTCCCAAGAGTCTTTCACTACCACTATCTCCTTATAAACTCCTTCAGTCTCACTTTGTTGATCTATCTCGCAAGTTGTAAGACCGTGTAGTTTTTGGCCTTAGTCTCTCAAATTTTAGATCATTCATAATTTATTTTTTCATGACGTGGATGGTTTCCCCAAGACAATCATATTGTTCTTTATTGTTGTGAAATTAATTGTAACATATAACAAAGGAATGCTTGGATCTATGTTCCTAGGTAGAATTGAGTTTCTAAGTATAATATCAACCAATTGTCCAATAACTTGCACAATAAATGGATCCTTTCTCTTTCTTCATAGTTTCTTTATGTATAGGTCCTTAATCAACTTGTTATAGATGGGAACATCCTTGATGGATTGAATTAATGGAATTTTGACAAAAATATCTTTCAACTGGTTGAAAAAATTAAAATTAGATTCTGATTTGAGGTCAATCTTCTTTTCTTGTAATCTTTCAAGAAATGGTGGCTCATTAACTTACATTTAATCCTTACTAGGGTTATGATCAGATTGTTATGGATCACTTGCAGATATTCTCACTTTTCTAGGGATCGGTGTGTAGCAATTGTGGTTCATCTATAATCTCTATAATGGTGGGTCCATTTGGTGGAGGAAGTGCTCTTCCTGAGTGGAGATGGATATTATCAACATTAACAGAATAGGTAGGGTATTGAGCTGGTTTAGTGGAATAGGTTGGTTGAGAAACTTTATTTTTAGGTTTAGTCATTGATTGATCTGGTACATGAGTTGTTTTAGGTTGATATCCAGGTTGGGGATTTGGCATTAGGGATTGATGCTATGGATAAGGAGTTTTCTACTAAGATTTTTGGTAATTAGGAGGTGGGTTATTCTATTTCTACCCTCCTTTCTAAGGTCAAGTTTCCATGATTGAGGGGTTTTTTCCATTATTTTTGGCTTTCAAATTAAGGTTTCCATTATTGTTGGTATTGCCTAGGGCATGAATCCCAACCCTATTGCTGATTAGCCCAAGGTGGGGTTACATATATTGATTATTAGACAAATTTTTAAATGCTTGCATAGGGTCTTGTGACATACCTCCTTGTCTTGGTGGCCATGATTTTCTTTGAGAAACATAGAAAACTTGTCCATCCTCTATCTCTAACATCATGAATTCAGGAAAGTCCTCCTTTTATTGTGCAATATTGGCCAAACCTTTACATTTGCGGTCAAATTTCTTTCTTCTGCATGCATGATAAAACTCTGTGAGTGTTATTTCTTCATCTTCCCTTTTCTTCTTGCCATGAAAAACATCTAATTGATTTTCCATGTCATTGAACTTCTCCTACTTCATGTTTTTTAACATGTTAACAATATTTGACTTGGATATATCCCCAATGGTTTTAGTAGTTGATCCACCTCTTGATATTACATTTTTTATTCTCTTCATAGTGGCTCTGAAGTAATTCTTGTAGGCTTCACAGATTTCTTAAAAGGTACATTTTTAAATGTCTCCAAATCCTATTAAATCTAGAGCATCCATGTCCTCCTCACTCAATCCCTTCCAAAAACATTAATTTGAGAGATTCAGGAGGTAGTCTTGTGTGCTTTGTCATTTGAATGTAGAATATGAATCTTTCTAGATAATCTTCCAAAGGTTCATCCTCCTTATGTGCCATTTTATAGATTTCATCACCTCCTCTACTGCTTGGTCTGCAATAATCCTATTACTTTTTGAGAAAATTATTGTTTATTTGTTCCCAAGTGATGACAACATTTCTTCATAAACCCAGGAACCATCTCAAGGCTGCATCTTTGAGTGTAAAAGGAAATAAATTTAGTTTATGTGCATCGGTAGTATAATCATAACTCCTTCACGAATGTAAAACTCAAATAGAAAGGTGTCTAGGTCTTTATTAATGGATCCATGAAAGTTAGGAAAGGCTAAGGGAGAAATATTCTTCATAACAATAACTTCATCATTGTTGGTAATGGGGAACTCAAAGGTATTTGCCCCATTTTCAGATTTTTGGTATACTTCTTCCATGTATAGTTGCGCAGAGCAACTTCAGAACTTTCACTTAGAAAGGGATCTTCAAACAACAAACCTTGTACAGAGGAAAGTATATCTTCTTTAGAATCCTTAGAATTATATGAAGATATTTGTGTTACTTGTGGATGGGTAAAAATATACCATGGGCATCCTTGGATGGTGCATGCATCAACTTAGTTCAACTCAATCAATGAAAATTAGTGGGGTGGTTGGAGGTCAATTTCCTAAAACCTAAACTGCTTCTAAAAATGAAAAAACTCTCAAAAATCTTATAACTTAATAGTATCCATGACAATGACACCAAAAATGGTGGTGTAAATTAACTTGCAGTAATTAGTATGTTGTTCATTAATCTATATTCATTTAATTATCAAACCAAGGGACATAGACTTTTAATAATTTCAATGTTGTATGCATAGTTATAGGTATTTAGGAGGTAAAGAAATAAATTGTTGTCACTATAATTCTAGAAATAAAAATGCTTCGAAACAAATTAAATTCAGACTAAAATTAAATTATATGGCTAAGGTAAAACATGTAAACTCATAATGTAGATAAAGAAATGAATTTTTTTATTCTAATCATGCAATAAATCAAATCAACAAACTATGGAGGGGGATAAAAAACCACAAGTAGGCCCTTCCTTGGGTGTTAATACCTCCTAAAGCTCATGACTACAAATATTGAATAGAACTCATACTTTTATTATATTGGCATGAAGATTTCAACTGAAAAATATAACCTCTCGTATTCTACATATATGTTACTCTCTAATCTCTATCTAGATCTACATGCATTAACCAATGATTTGTTTGGATTAATCCTTTTCTTTTAATGCATGTCATTACAAATGTAAGTGTGAAGAAACAAATTTTGACTAGGAGTTGGAATTAGATCAAGTAAAAGATATGTTATCCAATTTTTCCCCTCAGGAGAAATTAGACAAACATGACCTTTCACATAGAGAAAATGGAGGGATTGATTCAGTTATGGGAGCTTGCATTTTGAGATTGGCTTAGTAGGTTAAAGTAGGCAAAGCACATTACATAGAATTTTAGGAAATGAAGAAGTTCCAAATTCTAAAATTTAGACTTTGGAGGTGAGGCCTTTCGGAGGTAGGGAAGCACGAAATATGAAAAGGAAAAGTCTGAAACCCAAAGTCTGAAATTTAGACTTTGAGATTTTGAAATTTCGAGTTGGAAGCGTGGTCGAGTGGAAAAACAAATCCCAAAACCCAAACCCCAAAATCTCGAAACCCAAAACCGTGAAATCTCAAACCACCGAAATCCCAAACCCAAAACCTAAAACCTTGAAACCACAAAACTCAAACCCCAAAATATCAAAAAACCCTAAAAGGAAAAAGGTATGAAGCTCAAATTTTGAATTTTAGACTTTGGTGTTTCAGTATTTTGAAAAAATTTATCAAGCAATGAACATTGTCATGTGACATGGTTTCAGAGTACGAACTCCGAAGTCTAAATTTCATACATTGGAGGTTCGACATTTCAGAATTCTCATGCCAACTCGAGTGATGAACAGAATTTGAACTTCGAAATCAAAATTCCCAAAGTTTTAAATCCTGAAAGTCCAAAATTTTATATTTCAGAGGTTGCAATGCAATTTTGGAGTCCAAAAAAATAGATTCAACCACTCACATTTATTGTAGTATGGTACCCTCATCTTCAAATGGCCATAAATTTTGACTAGAAGCTTAGATTTGCACAAAATTGGAATTTTTGGAGGGTGTTTCTAGTTTTATTACCTACCAAAATGATGAGGTATGGGCTTCCTTTCTTCTCCAAAAAGGAAAAGTACATGGAGGCATGGGTTTTGTAGTGGCACCCATCATTGTTGCATGTGATTTTAATGCATTTTAGGGTAGTTGAAGCAATATTTTAGATCCTTCTCTCTCCCTTCTCTCATTATTTCTATATATTGTAAGGAGGGGCTCATTTCAAAAGGTTGGATAATCTTGCTTTGCACCCTCCCTTCTTCTCTTGTCTGTAAGTGAATTTTTGGAGTTCAAACCTCCCATTCAAACTGTAAATGTAATTTTGCCTCTTGGCCATTGTAATACACTATATCAAATCTATGGAGAAATAATATAAGTCTATGGATGAATTTCAACCCTCTTATGTTCATTGCATATTTTTGATCTCTCATTACAACTTTGGTTAACTATGCATGTTAGGTTGTGTTACATGTTTTGAAATTTTGTGTTTAATGGTGAATGAATTTGTGATAAGAAACTGATTTGTGTTGATGTTCATCCTCTTCAATCTTGTTTCACTTTCATTTCCATGCAAGGCAAGTTATTCAACATTCCTTTTGGTGCATCACCTCTTGTAGATTAGGTTTAATTTCTTACAATATTTTCAACCCTATCTCCTTGGAAAGTTAGAGTAGATTTTAGGATATATCCTCTACAATTTGAATGTGTGTATTAGAATAGAGGAATAGGAACTAGCCTTCATCCGGAGAGCCTTCCCGATTATAAAGTCCCACACTTTGGGAAAAGATCCATGTTATGCAATCACACTGACAGTTTCAATCTATCGAGTTATAAACAATCAGGGGTGTTGTGATTACGCATCAATAAGATATTAACCAAATATTATGGAAACTAGATGCATGCAACAAAATTAATCAACGGTGTTTACATGTCAATCACATAACTTAAGTAACTAATTAGTTTGATCAATCAGTTCCTAAATCATGAATTTAATTAGTTATTTCCTTGTTAAGTTACAACACATAATCAAATGTTGGAGTTGATTCATCTCCTAGTTCTCATGTTTTAATTGTGATTGCTCATTCCATCAACATGTGAAAACTCAAGTGTGATGTCCACGTTCCCACGAGATACTCAGGAAGACAAATTACTTCATGTGTGTGACCTCCTTTGACTATGGGTGATTTGTTACAGCCATGTCCTTTGGCTGCATGTGATTTGTTGTGGATGATCCCTTAGTTGTATATGATTCCTTTGGCTCCGAATGGGTTGCTATGTATGGATCCTTTGGCTATATGTGAGTTGCTTCATATAGTAAGTTTCTTACAAATAAATTTGGCATCATACAAAAAATCATTCAAACACTTATTTTAATCAAGATAATAAATGCGTACTCACATTGCCACAAAATTGATCTAAATTTTTTCAACTTTAACAATTAATAGATCACTATGCTCATGAATATGAATGAAATATGTGAGTTCTTTATTAAACCAGTTATTGTGCAATATCAACCACAATTAAACTACAAATTGAAAGGAGAAGAGACAAGAATGAGACAAGATTTATCCTGGAGAAACCCAATGTGGGAAAAACTCCAGTGGGTGAGAAAATTATCTCCCCTTCACTATGTAATCTCAAAATGATACAACTTACTGCCAAATTTTCCTTCAATAAATATTATCACTCCTAATTGTATCTACTTTCTCACAATATCTCAAACAATAAGAACTCTTCACCATGAACAAAAAATACAAGAATCCAACTCACCAACTTTTCTCACACTTTGATTTCACCCAAAAAAATTCTTGAATGCTTGGAAATGATTTTATTTATAGATGCTCATCTCAAGAAGGAATGAAGAAGAGAAACAAATCGATTGAGAAGCTTAAACATTTGCAACTATTGAGATCCTATGTTTTTGGACCATTAATTACATGACCTCCACTGAACGCGAGACCAACGGTTCTATAACCACCACAACATTTGTGGTGGTTGCGGTTACATAACCACCAGGGAGGTCATGTAGTAGTCAATTAAATTCCCATGTTCAGAACATCAAATGGCCTAAAAAATCATTCAGAGGTGTATGGATCACCCCTAACCTGACTATACCATCTTGTGAATGCATAATGAGATGATAACCTATAAATAAAGTATCAAATGTAGAGAATACACATAATTGGACTATTTCTGATCCATTTTTGGATCATGCATCCCCAATTTGAGGTTTTTTAGTCCCTAAAATCTTTAAGGACTATTGAGGTGAGGAAATTTCTTCCCCACATCTTTTCTGGAATACCACTTGGATTTGGTAGGTAACTATCCTTTCAATCCAATCAACCACCTATCTTGCACTCCTCTCTATGTTTTCCTTTCTTTCCACTATAGAACCACATCCTCCTCCAATTCTAGATGACCATCCGGAGCAAGATCCTCAATAGATGGAATAAATACCCCTTCTTCTTCATCATCCAACATGGAGGGCTAAAAAAGACGTAAGTTTTCAACATTCACAACTAAATAAATCTTCATATAAGGAGGAAAATCCAAGCGAAATGCATTCTTACCCACTTGTTCTATAATTTTAATGGGCCATAAAAATAGGCTTGAGTTTCTTATCTTTTTCTTGCAACCTATCCCATCTCCAATAAGGAAGGAATTCTCAGTCCTATGTTGATCATGTTATGCTTTGTACTTGGCATGTGACTCTCAACCTCTTATGTACTGAAGGTGTACTTGTTAAATTTTCTCAAAAAAATTCTCATATTTTTAGACCTCTAGTTCCAATTTCCCATTGTCTTTGCATGGTAATCTTAAAACAACATCAAAAGCACTCTTAGGAAAATAACCAAAACATGTTTCAAAATGAGTTCTACTAGTTGAAGCATGAACTTCCCTATTATGAGAATGACTAATATACACCACGTTCTTATTCTAGGTCCTCGGATGTTTCCTATTGTACCCTCTCAAGAGCTAGACCAAGGTATAATTCACCAACTCTATTTTCCCATATTTCTATGGATGAAAGTTAGTAGACCTCTTCACTTTGTATCCATCTTTTCCCATAAAGTAGACCAAAACTTCCCTAGAAACCGTGAGTCCCCTCATCGATACAATAGAACTAGGAAAACCAAAGTGAACCCACACATTAGCAAAAATAACTCAGCTACATCACTATCCTTAATGGTCTTTTTACAAGGAATAAGAATACAAATTTTTCTAAATCGATCTACAATCACAAATATATAATCATGACCTTTTTTGGTGGTAGGAAAACTGCCAAACAAAATCCATGGAGATACTTTCCCATGGATAGGAAGGAACTAAAAATGACATATATAATCCAAACTTCCTATTATTAGGCTTGCTTGTACTGCATAAAACACAACTCCTGATGAATTTAGAAAATTCAGCTTGCATGTTTGGCCAATACACATACCTCTGTAAGTGCACTATAGTATTTGTCACACCAAAGTGACCAACTACCATGAAAGTGTGTGCTTCTCTCATCAACTACACTCTTTCCCTCTTAGGCACGTAAATTTTCCCATTATTGTAGAGGAAACCATCTGGGAAATAGTATTCCCCTCTAGGTGCAAATCCCTCATTTGGAGCTTTACGTGAAATATCTCTAGAAAATCCAGATCATATTCATAGCCTTCCTGATATGATTCACACACAAAAGGCTCAAGAAGAGTTAACATTCCCATAGCTGAAAACAAAGGAGGTATGGATAACATATCATTCAATTTTTAGTCACACCTTTTTAATATTTAATAATCAAATGAAAATATTTTAAGAAACAAATCCATTTATAGTGCATAACTTGTTGAATTTTACTTTGAGCCTACAGATATTGGAGAGGTTGATGATCCGTATGAATGATAGTTTCCTTACCCATAAAATAATGTTTCCATTTCTTTATTTCTTGAACAAGAGCATACAATTCCTTGTCATAAGTACAATAACTCATAATTGCATTGTGAATCAATTTAGAGTGATAACATACCGCCCTACCTCCCTGAAGTAGGAAAGCTCCCATAGCATAGTCATTGACATTGTTTTCCACTTCAAAAGGAAATTGTAGGTTAGGTAAAGCTAAAAATGGAGCATGAATAATTTTATATTTAAATTTTTCAAAAGAAATATGTTTTTTCTTACCCCTATCAAATGTCTTACCCCTACCCGGTGAGTCATGAAATGTAGTGGCATTGCCATAGAAGAGAATTTCTTAGTGAAATTACGTAAATATTGAAATGCTCCAACAAAACTCCTGGTATCTATCAAATTTGATGGTGTACGCCAATTCTGAATGGCCTCTATCTTAGCTAGATCAATCCTTAATTCCCCATCTCCAATCACATGTCCCAAAAATACAAGCGACTATTGTGTAAACTAACATTTATTTTCATTCAAAACATGTTGGTTATCCTTAAACACTTGCAAAAATTGACGTAAATGATCAATATGATCTTCATAAGTTCTGCTAAAAACCAAAATATCATCCAAGTACATAATAATAAAGGAATGAATAAATGGTCTCATTACCTCATTCATCAACCTAATGAAGGTAGTTTTTACATTACATATCCCGAATGGTAATACCAACCATTCATATAAACCTTTCTTAGTCTTGAATGATGTCTTCCAGATGTCCTCTTCCTTGATCCGCACTTGATGATACCTAGAATTTAAATCAAGCTTAGTAAAATATCTAGCATGTTGTAACTGATCTAATAAATCATCAATGCAAGGAAGAGGGTACCAATTTTTAATGGTTATTTTTTTAATCCCTATAATCAACACACATTCTCCATGAACTATCTTTCTTAGGTACTAAAACAATAGGATAATCACATGGAGAAGTTCTAAGACATATTATACCTTGCTCAATAAAAGAATGTAACTATTGGTTTACCTCATTAGCATATTTTAAAGATTACTTGTATAATCCCAAGTTTTGAAGTGGACTATCGGGTAGAAAATGGATCTCATGCTCAATTTCCCTAATTGGGGGAAGTCCTATATGTTCCTAAAAGACCTCTCTAAACTGCTAAACCAACTTTGTTATCAATGCCTGTTTTTATTCGAAAATATGCTACCTCGTGGTTTTAGATGTAACAACCTCATCATTTGGCATATCCCTCAACATAGGTAATGAAAATTTACCACAATCATTAATGAGATTTTGGGCTCCTTGTCACTTACCAAAGATATATTTGAATATCCTGAATAGGATGAAATGATGTAGTTCTTACCATCCTTTACCAAGTGGTACTGATTGGCTATCCTTATGGAGATAGCATCCCTAACATACATATATGGGCTGAAAAAATAACACCACACAAATCAAGGGTAACAACATCCACATAACTTCATCAACAAACCTTTTGTCAATACCAAAAGTAATCTTACACTGCTTCATTACCTTGATGTCTTCACCTTTCTTTACCCAACCCAAAGAATATGGGCTTGGGTGATTGTAAGTTTCCAACTTCAACCTATCCACTAACTCTTTACTAATTAAATTATCTTGAGAACATGTATCAAAAAGAGAATCCACCTTAGTTTTCTTCACTTGAATATTTAAATGAAAAATCTTTGTTAGTTCATTTTCTGAGCAACATTGTTACTACCCAAACATACCTCTCTATATGTCGAGGCACAACACATAGTCTCATCCACCTCTTCACTGCAAAATACTTCCTCTCCCTAGAGGGAAACCATAGCCTTCTTCTTATTCTTCTTATTTTTGAAGGGATGTAATTTTGGGTGGAGCTTCCAACATTTCTCCTTGGAATGAGTGTCAACATCATAATGCCCACAATGAATTTTAGTATCCTTTTTAGAAATAGAAGTAGAATTTTTCTTACCCTTTCCTTTTCCTTTGTCCTTCTTCTTGGTGTCACCTTGTTTGTTCAAAGCATGCTGAGAGGTAGATGAACTATTTTTCTTGTCCATCTCCAAATAGTGAGCTTGCATACAAGCTTCATCTACATCTATAGGCTTGGCCAAGAGGATGTGTCTCCTTAAATGGCTATGGAGTCCACCGATATACTTCATTAATAGGTCCCAATCTACTACATCCTTTCCCATCTCAATAGACTTCTTCCGGAACTCACCGGTATAAGCCGGCATAGTCGGCCTTATTTCGCCTAAGATATCGCCAATACATGGACCTCTCTTCCTCGTAAAAATCAAATAAAACTTATTTTGGATTAGCTTCTTAAAAAATCCCACTTAGTAATTGGTGGAAGCTTATTAACAACCAATGTATGAACATAACTTTCAAACCAAGTTAAAGCATGTTTGGTTCATTTTAACAGAGCAAAGGATATCTTCTGACTTTCATTAATTTGATGTAAACTAAAATATACCTCCAGTTGAGCTAGCCAATGGTCTAACTTCTCAGCATTCACGTCTCCATCATAAGTCCCAATTTCGATCTTGGCCTCCATTTTGAATGGAGGAGGCGTGGGGATGGCATGAGACAGATTATTCCTTACGAACCTCTTCTTCACGACCTTTGTGGTGTCTCATTTGTAACACCAAGCTTCTCCATGAGTAGTCCCATGATGGAATATAATTTCCTGATGGAAAAGGAAATACTGCCAAACATATTTGGACAAACTTGCCACATTAGCCTCAAACTTGTAGAAAACATCTTCACCACTATCTTTCTCATCATCTCTTTGAGCCATCTCCTGAATTCCTTTCTTCCACTTCTTTATATAAATATCCAATTCAAAAGGAATAAGGATGTCTTCACCACTTTTTTTCCTTTTAGGTAACGGAGTCTAATTGTAATCTCAACACATGTTAACCACACTAAATACTGAAATCTTAATTGCTCTTATACCAATCTGATCTGTAAACTTCCTAAATTTAAAAATTAATAGATCACTATGCTTGTGAATATGAATGAAATATATGAGTTCTTTATTAAACCAGTTATTGTGCAATATCAACCACAATTAAACTACAAATTAAAAGGAGAAGAGACAAGAATGAGACAAGATTTATCTTGGAGAAACTTGATGTGGGAAAAACTCTAGTGGGTGAGTAAATTATCTCCCCTTCACTATGTAATCTCAAAATGATACAACTTATTGCCAATTTGGCCTTCAAGAAAGATAAACACTCCTAATTGTATCTACCTTCTCACAATCTCTCTAATAATAAATCTTCACCATGCAAAAACATGAAAATAATCTAACTCTCCAAATTTTCTCACACTTTGATTTCACCAAAAACACTTTCTTATATCCTTGGAAATGCTTGTATTTATAAATTCTCATCTCAAGAAGGCATGGAGAAAAAAATGAAATGATTGGGTGGCTCAAACATTTGTAACTCTTGAGATCTTGCATTTCTAGATCATTAGTTACATGATCATCGTTGCACATAGACCAGCGGTTACGTAAAACTGCCACAAATTTTGTGTAATATCCACTCTGCATAGAGTGGTGGTTACGTAACTATCTTGGTGTTCACATAACCATTGAAAAATTCCCCGATCGTAACATCAAATGGCCTAAAACATCATTCAGAAGTTTCGGATCACTCCCAGCCTAACTAGACCATCTTGTGAATGCATAATGAGCTGAGAACATGTATATCAAGTATCAAGTATAAAGAATACATAGAATTGGGCTATTCTGATCTATTTTTGGATCAAAAATAAAGTTAACTAGTAATAATTATATTAATTAATATGCATGCCATGAGTTCGGTTATAATGAAATGTACTAGTAGTATAAAAGGGAAATAAAATTACAAGGCTACAAATGGCTCAACAAATTAAAGAAGATGATTTATTTAGAAATGGAATTAAACAACTCATCACCTCCGTAAAGGGAGATAGATTTCCATATTGAATTAGTCCTTGGGGTGGAGCTAATTTCTTGACCACCTTATAGGATGACCACAGTGAGGTTTGTGAGCTTAATATGCAAGTAGATGGCCTTCTTGAAAACGTCTTGATTCATCCTAGTGTGTCCTATTATGGGGCACCAGTCATATTTGTTAATAATAAGGACTAGTCTATAAGGATTTGCATTGATTACATACAACTAAATAAGGTAACAATGAAGAATCAATATCCTCTCCCATAGATTAATGAACTCTTTGGCCGGATGCGTAGTTCCACTATCTTCTCAAAGTTGAATTTAAATTTTGGCTATCATCAATTAAGGAATATGAATAAATTCATAAGACAAAATTTTAGACAAGGTATGACCACTATGAGTTCATAGTAGTTCCTTTTGGGCTAACAAATGCCTCTGTTGTGTTGATGAGTCGATGAATGGGGTGTTCAGAACTTTCCTAGACCTTTTTTTCCTTGTGTTCCTAGATGATATATTTATATTATCAGGTACAATGGGGGAGCATGAAGGCCATCTTTTTCAATCCTTGCAATACTTGTAGGAGCATTAGTTATATGGGAACCTTGCTAAGTGTTCCTTATTTTAGGCTAAGATCCGGTACCTTGGCCACATCATCTTAGGAGAGGGAATCATCATTTATCCCTCAAATATCATAATAGTTATAGATTGTCTCACACTCACTTTGGTGTTATTGAGGTGTGAAGTTTTGTGGCTTTATTCTCGGTACTACCATAGATTTGTGTGAGACTTCTCCTATATAGCTATACCTATTACATATCTTCGGTGGAAAGGGAATAAATTTGAGAGGACATAAATTGTGAGAAGGCCTTCAGGAAAATTAAGGAGCATCTCATTATTGTTCCTATTTTAGTAGTTCCTAACCCACACTAGGACTTCTAAGTTTGTGCAGAGATGATTCATTAGTGGATTTAGGGAAGTTCTCATGTAAGATGACAACGCGATAGATTTGAAGTAATGAAAGCTCAAGGACTATGAGCTGAATTATCCCACTTGTGACCTCAATCTTATAGAGGTGATTCATGCCATAGTTCATTTGACCTATTTTATTTTGGGGAGGCACTTTGTGTTGAGGACTGATCGTTTGAGTATTCCTCACATATATACTTAGCCCAATCTAAATGTGGACCAATGGAGTTGGATAAATATTATTTGTGAGTATGAGAAGGATATTGAGCACATGAAAGGAAAGGAAAATATAGTTGCAGATTCTCGAGAGGTGCATGTCGAGAAAATGATGTGCTTGACTATTTAGAAAGACTTGAGGGGACATATTCTAGCACAGCTTCCTAGAGACAAATTCTATTTCGTTCTTCAAATGGAAATTGAGGTGCAACGAGCCCTTAAGGGAAAATTTTTGGGTTATACTTTGGATACCGGTGGACTATTGAGGTATATGACTCACATATTTATACATATAGAGTGTGATTTATGTTGATTCATTTTATTAGAGGCCAATCATGTACCTTATTCATCCCATTAAGGGATGAAGAACATGCACACATAGATATGATAGTTGTATCGCTAGGTAGGGTTATGAAGATACATTACATCCTTTGTGAAACATTGCTTAGAGTTATGAAGAGTGAAGTCTGAGCATCAACATCCTTTTGGTCTTCTATATCCCCATAACATTCTAGAGTGGAATTGGGCCACCATTTCCATTGATTTTTTTGTTTTCCTACCCACCTTGACATATCATAATGATGCGATAATGGTCATGTTAGATAAATTGACCAAGGTATCACAATTTTCACCAATGAATACAACCTATACATCTTGAGATATAACTAGAATCTACTTAGATGATATTTTCAAGTTGCATGTGATCGTATGCAAAATAACATGTGATCCTAATCATTTGTATATGTCCAACTTTTAGATCACGATGCAAGAAACCTTGAGCACATAGATAAATTTTAGCATGGCTTACCACACTCATATGGATGGTCAAAATAAGTGAGTTAAATAGGTATTAGAGGACATGTTTCACATGTATATTATGGAGTGTCACTCCTGTTAGGAGGAATATTTATATTTGGAAGACTTTTCCTATAACGATAGTTATCACGATTCTATTGGTATGATGCCTTTTAAGGTGTTTTATGGGAGAGAGTGCATGACTTCTATGATTTGGGAACTTATTGAGGATATATTTTGTTTAGGTAATTTCATGGTTTAGGATATGGAGCAAAAATTAGTTTTGATCGGAAAATGAATACAAGAGGCATAATACATGTAGAATAAGTATGCATGTGCCCATAGGATTGACTACATTTTTAGGTGGACATGAAGGTTTTCTTATGGGTTAAACCACATAAGAGTCCTATCTATTAGGGGAAGGGATCTAAGATTTCCCCACGGTTTGTGGGACCCTTTGAGATTATGGAGTGGATTAGAACAATAGCCTATCACATTTCTTTTCCACCCATCTTTTCATGTATCCATGATGTTTTTAATTTTTTTGTTTTGAGAAGATATATATAGGATCATTCTCATGTTTTAGATTGGACATCCTTATAGGTTTACGAGGATGATATTATGATCTTTGAGCCTATGTGCATTATAGTGCGTAATACCCTAGGCCTTTGACATCATGAGCTAAATCAAGTGTGAGTAAAATTCGATCGATATGATGAGACTATTGTCACATGGGAGGATGGTGCTACACTCAAGGTTCAGTACCCTCACTTGTTCTTGTGACTTCTAGGAGGAAGTCATGTTCTAAGGGGATGGGATGTAGTTCTCACTTCCCTCGGAAACTATTTAGATAGATTTTCCCTCCATATTATATTTTACATCATATGGCTCAAGTATATATATTATATCAAAGCACGGGGTACCTTGACTTATAGTTTAATTGGATAATATGTATCTTGTGACATAGGATGTCAAACTTATATTCTAACAAGCATGGTTATGAAATGAAACATTTATATATTGTTTCTTTTGATAGATGTACATGGTTGATGTTGCAAGATTGTGAATTTCTTATATTTTGATTATGATGATGATGGTTATAATTGAGTATGTTTTTAATTATAATGAAAAAAATTAAATGTATGTGTGATTGGTACATTTTATCTTGAATTTAATAGTTTTTATTTGGTTAATATTTTTGTGAGGATATGACTCATGCATTGAGTGTGAAAATGATGATAAGGTCTTTGAAGGCTACGCATAAAGAACCAAATATATACATACTAAAAAAACACCTAAGAGGATGGAGGGGGACTAACTCCCGTGAAGCTCCCTAACCAACACGAGTCACTTGGGACATGGATATTTGAGGGTTGGGATTATGGGTAAGATTAAAAGTTCTTGTTTTATTTATTTTGGTTATCTTGGCTTCTTTAACCCTTTTTGTCACACCCCTCAACCCCTCATTCTCTTTTGTTGTAAAATGAATTGAAGCATTAAAATAATTTGCGAGTAGCATGACAGATGGTACCACTATGTTGTCTCATGTACCGCTGTGGACACATACGCATAGCCAAAATGGTATGCATACGCGTGCACAATTGTATGTGTGACATTGCAATGGATTCTGTTGTCACGTAGCAGTAAACTGGGTAATGTTGTAATTTGGTTTAGGTGTCGAAACACTACCTTATTTCTGTTAATGATGGTTTTAGTAATCATCTTAGATGGCTATGTGGTCATGTTGTGTGTTGTGAAATACCTTCTAGTTAGAGAAGATGAAATTTCATTACAGGATGCATAACTGGCATTTGTACCTTCATGACTAATATTATTGTTTTACTTTTGCATACTAGATGGGTTAAAGTTGTAAAAATATGGTTCAAATGATACACCACTTCTATACTTTAGTTATTATAAGGAAACAATGATATTAAGTAAGGTATTAAATTCTATAATGAGCTTGGTTTCTTACATGACGATTACAACAAGTTTGATCAATTATTACATTGAAGAGTATGGGATAAATATTTGATTAAATTCCGGTGAGCTTGGTTATGAAGTTTTTGTGATCATCACCTTTGACCTCTCTAAATATCCTCCATGCAAACTCTATTGTGATAAAATTATATAATTTTATGTACTTAATTGAAGAAAATTTTAAGTTATAACGAGGCATTTGATTATTAAGATAATCAAGAGGCTATGAGATAGTGTTTAGATTAATATCACTTATATTCTAACAGTAAAATAAATTATTTCGGGTATCTTTATTAATTATATAGGCCATGCATGAGACTTTAGGATCTATAAGTCGAATGTCAACATTGAAATCTGCCAAGTATTATTTAATACATTGATTAATGTAATTAACGATTTTTATACTAGGTTTAGTTAATCACAAACCATGATTAATTTATTCACCATGCAAATAGATAGTTATACGCCTATCCGGGCAAGTGGTTAATTTCGAAAAATGAATTTTAGGTTTTCTCAAAATCCCGTCTTTTGTGGAGGAGAAATTAGAGGCCGGCGGTGATTGTCGGTTGGTCATTAATGGCATTGAATATTTTTAATGCACTTTAATGAGCTTGGAAAACATTGAAGATTCGTGAACTTCTGGAAATCCATTTTTTTCTGTTCTTAAATGTCGCAAATTTGAACTCCTCTTTTTCTTCCAAAAGCTCCACTTTTGGAACCTAATTTGCATGCATTTGTTGAAAGATAATTTGTTGAAAAATTTTGAAGATAAAAGGAGCTCAAGTATTTTGTATAGAAAAGGGATACGTGATATAGATGATTTTTTATTTTATTTGGAACTATGTATTGTTCGAGTCTTGCACAAGGAGCATTAGTAATCGCATCTCGATGGTGAGGAATAGTTCTTTGGGGCTGCGAGGTGGAAGGATTTCAGTCTTAACAGGCATGGGTCGTTCTCTCCCCCTCTTAATATCTTATTCAATCTAATATTTGAATGGATAATATTTTGTAACATTTTCTTTGGTTGAATATGTACTTAAGGAAGATTAATATTTGTTACTGTATGATTCTTGCAAAATTATGAGTGATTGTGTTTAAGGTTTCAAAAAAACTATAGTTTTAACTGTTAATTTGGGTGTTGTTTTATTGCGTGAATATGGTTTTTACTCCCGTGTGTTGTTATAATATTGGATAGTGCAAACTCTTTTACCTTAGTTATATTATTCTCTATTTTGAACATTAATTCATTAGCTTTGGGTATTACCCAAATGTCATAAATGTTTATTCGATTAAGGAAAAATACTTTAAGTGGTATGTACTCTAATTTTGGTATTATGGGGGTTTGTTGGCTTCACTGTATAGCTAAAACCGTGTTTAGTTACGAATTTATTTTCCTACTGGAACATGGGGTTGATTCCATGTTAGAGAACACAACGTAAATCCTATATAAAAACCCATAAGGGGAATTTCTAATTTAATCATTTCTAATCTATCAGTTTCATCCAGTTAGACTGGGTGCATTAATGATAGATACCACGTAAATGTTATATTGATCTATTTGGTAATATGATTTGCATGACTCGGTGTTAGTGATTGACTTGTGAACTCTAAAATCTGTATATGTTGTTAGCCATATTTTATCGGTCACCTCCTGACAATGCAAATAAGTCAGTAATAAGTTATTCGCTTGAGTTTCTTATTAGTGTCGTCGTTAACTAGGATGGGTTTGATTAAGTAAGAAAGTTACAGGTATTTTTTGAAGGCTCACGATTCTATTAAGGTAATTAAAAATTACCTTATTAATGTCTATTTTTGAAATTGGGTAATATAATGTCATATGCTAAGTTGGTTGTTTTTATATCTAGGAAAAATAAGGATTCCCTAGTAAGATATATTTAACTAGGATTAAAGAACAATAGATAAATATTCTTATAAGAATATATAAGCCATGTTTGAAAGAAAGTGTATATTGTTTCCTTAAAATAATTACTCGACCTATTCTAGTAAGAGATGTCTGGTGGGAAGTAAGGAGGAAGAACATTTTTGAGGGTTGTTGTTTTGAATACCCATTTCTAGTGAATTTCCACTACGTGCATTGAGTAGCACGTTGCGAATCACTCCTATTGACACCGGAAGAATACCTTAAGGATATAATGATATAATAGTATAATTACATGTTTTAAAATTTTTACAACCAGGATCAATTCTATGAAGTCTATAAGCGTCTACTAATTATGCCATATTCCCTTATTGGTGAACAAGATCAATAGATAATTGGATCTAGTCAATTTCATACAATTGATCCGGTGAATATTAGCTCCAGATTCAAGGGTGAGATACCCTCTGTTACTTCTTAACTTTTGACATCTCCAGTCTCACCTAGGTGAAACTCATTATACTATTTATGTATTGTATATGCAAGTGTTTTATTTCACACTTTTATTTATTTCGACTAGTGAGACTATTGACAACAATTAATTTAGACTTATAATATATCATGTTATTGAAATTTAAATGAATGTAATGAATTCTTTTATCCTATGTTGTTATATGTTCAATTCCCGTGAACTCCATTTATTAAGGCATTTAAAATCTATGACATTGAATAGTTTTCATATGGATGAAAAGAAACTATCCTAAACATATGATGTTTGATTATTTGCAATATTGTGTTGTTACTAATGATCGTAATGTTTCAGCGTATCATTTAATTAAATATATATTACATAATTCTTTAAGTGAGGAAAATGGCTATTCATGTTAGTCATGTTGGACTAACCATGTGTAATTTCGGACATCAACTTTTCAATGTAGGGAAAAAGGGATTTTATGGCGATTAAAGTCTAGACGATGCATTTTGTATTTTTCTTATAATACATAAGTGATTGGATTGTATTGAAACCATAATTTTCAGTCAAGATTTATTGTGAATATGAGGGCTATTGAGCTTAAGATATTTTGACTCACTTATGAGATTCTCCTTGATCGTTTGTTTTAAAAAAAAAAGATAATTGATGATGTGTAGAAAAGATTTTTGTTTTAACTAGAGGCATTAAGCCTATTTCAATTTATGTTCAAGTTTGATTAGACACTTGACCTCTTTATCTTATTCTTTAATTTTTGAGATGCAATTAGAAGATCTTTACAGATCAACTATTTGAATAAATATAAAATATGATTATATGATTTCCATTTGGGTGCAAGAGGCATTTCATGTTACGGTTTATAATAAATTTTATACCTTGGAAATATTATGGGTTATGTTAACCACTATCAATAAGTTGTAAAATATGTAGTTCTTATGGACTGTTTACCAAATAAAAATGTTGAGAAAATATTCTATTATGTTACTCTTTAACAACGAGGTAAATAAAGAAATAACTCATATTATTTCAAGTATTATTGGAAGGGGGTTTACATCCTAGCATAGGTAATAATTCATGCCACACTTTTTGTATTAACAAAATACAACCGAGTGCTATTTGCTTAAATCATGTTTGGTATATCTAGTGAAGTGACCTCACACCATAGGGATCTTAAGAACATACCAATTGGCTTAACGAAAATATATGATTATGTATTGGTAGCATGTATAGACACCTTGCAGCACTCTAACATCAACTACTATGAATTCAATTAATAAAAAAATAGAGGTAACCATTAATGGCATAAAAAGTAAATGGCAATAGTTTCGTCAGATAGATAATAGGATAATATTCTTAAGTGATGGATCATATCTAATGCCTTGAAAGGTCATATAGTATAACATAAATAAATTATGATCTTAAAGATTAACCATTGTCATAATGGTGGAGACCTACTCTTATTTGGATTAAGATGTGATACCATGTAAGAAAATAATAATGGAACAAGTAGAATGACTAGCATTCGGGAAAGGAAAATTGCAAATGAAGTAAAAAGGACTTCATGGATAATATGATCCATAATGATGAAACAATAGTTTAGAAGTTATATCCAAAATGGTATAGTAAACCTGCACGTGGTTGACTATTGTTCTCGCAGGAAGCATTTTAATCTTTTATGGTAGGGTTGAGTTGTCAGGTAGACAATCAATGTTTATTGATTATTCAAGTGAAAGAGGATACAACTCTAATTAATCAAGTACTAAGGTATGTTGATACCTCTATGAAGGTTTAGGAACCACACTTATATAAAGATAATTTTAATATAACCATAAAGAAATTCAAAGGGTGTAGACTTACTTCAAATTATAGGAAGAGGGTGTTGGTCCTATAGCTGATTTACATTGTCATACAACTACGGTCGCCAAAGATGTTGACATGAAGATGTAATAAGATTGGTTTCATTGTTCAGGAATCGAAGAATGTGATAATTTTCTCTAGGAAATGATAATGTATTTAAAAGGGGTTGTCCCATAATGCATCATTATGAGCATACAAGTATGATACCCAATTCCGATGGAGGTAAAATGGGAACACACTTACTAAGTTGGAAAGAACATAGTATCTTAATCCTAACCCTAGTCAACTCTGCTATTATCTCTAAAGAGGATTAGTAAATGATCATTATTAAAGGAATCAAAGACCTTATGTAGAAGGCTATGACAGGAGTGGATGAAAGGGCTAGTAGTCCATCCAACCTATCATAACATATACTCCCGATATATCTACTTGTTGGAGATATTAAAACAAATGAACACTCCTGATTAAGCTGCCACTAAGAAAAGTGGAGTGCTTAAGCTTAAATATTTATTGGCATCATTAGCCTATAGTACTTGATAAAAAATATGAGTCATACTTAAATACGTAGTTTTATGTAAGTATATATATATATATATATATATATATATATATATATATATATATCCCTAAGATGAAATAAAGGAAATATGGGCTTAATTGATTAAGCAAGGACAACTTTTAATCGGTAATCTGGGGCTTATACCGGATAGTACCATTCTCCAATTTACGGTTAACTTGAGCATGAAACCTAGTAAGGCAATTTAGTGATATAGAGATTGAGGTCTTGGGATAAACTTAAACTGGATCCTAGGTACAACCCATTCGGGAGAATGTGTCATAAAACCTAGACTATTCTTAAATGATAATTATTACCTTGAAAACATTAGATACCATGTCCCATACCAGTTTCTTGGTGGGCTAACTCGCTGCAATTGCTACATAGTTGTATCCCTATAACGACGGATGTCATTATTAGGATATTATTGTTTAGCAGTTGTCTCGATTTGTCTCATCAAGATACTAGAGTGTGTTATGGTGTTGTCTTTAGTACAAACCTTGATAGAGTTACAAAAATAGTTTGGACCTCCTAGGTACACACCCTTGTATCAACTTATGATGGCTACGGGAAGGGAAGTGGTCAAGTAACAAGGTGAATTGTTACGATAACACTTACTTTCCCATAGGCATCATAGGATGACATAGAGGTACACCTTCATGTAGGTTAAACTGGATTTGTGCCTTGTTCAAGACTTGTAGTTGTTTACAACATTAACATTTGTGAATCCATATAACTGAATAAGTGATTAAGGTGAAACGAAAATTTCCTAATGATAAGTGTGTCGTCACAGTTTGAGCATGACATACACGACTCGAGAAAATTTATGTAAAGTGGTGTAAGTGGCTGATTACACTATCGATATTTCACCATTATCTAAGCTATGAGATGCCTGTGGATTTCATAGGTGGAACCCAGGTACACACTTAGGGGTTTTCACTTATATATCATATTCTGTTAAAGGAGAACCAAAGGGGATACATTTTATGTATGGCTCATACAGAGCAGTGAGGGAGAACGAGTAAGTTCAGTATTCTCTCATACAACACATGGTTCATGACAGTTATCGAAATTGGATTGCATTAAGGTTTATGTAGATTTAAATATGTGCATATTTAAATAAGCTAAATAAATATTAAAAAATTCTAGATATGAAGTGTCAAAAAAAAGTGGATGTTACATTTTGGTATCAGAGCTGAAGGTTGCAACTCTTGGACTTATTGGGTCCTTACGCTAATTAAAAATTTATTTTGTTTTCAAAATAAAATGGATATGAGAAGGATGCACCAAGAAGAAAGAACCTGGGTCAGATTTTTGTGTGGTTTCCATGGTGCAAAAGTTAAACAAAATTATTGCAATCCTTCAATATATCTCGAAACCGGATAAATGCCTTGGAGCAGCTGGTAATGGGTGAAAATGATAAGTTGGATAAAATACAACTTGAGTTTGTTACTAACAAACAATAGGAGAGTTTTTAAATGATGAACTGATCAATGGTGGAAAGTTTTGGACTTACCCATCTAAAGATGAACTAAACCCAAAAGTGGAGAAAACACTAGATAAACTTGGGCCTTTTTCCTATAAGATGATAGTTGGAAAAGCCAGTGGGCTAAAACCAAATCTACTAGACATTCCCACTCATAAAAATGAAATGGATCATAAGAATGATAATTCTTCTTCATCTCAGAATGCTAAGAAAATTTGGTGGAAAAAGGATAGCAAGAAAAAGTGTTCTACCAAAATAAATTTGCACAAAAAATTGCAGTGATAACCTGCAAGAAAAAGTATAACACTATTGCAAATGGCAAAGTTAAATGTGGTCAATCAGGACCTACTGGAGGATGTTTCTTGTGTGGTAATGGGCATTACACCAAAAAATGTCCTTTAAAGAAGATGAACAAGCATCAGATGATGAAGCATACTGCAAGAGTAGACAACAAAGGAAAAGAAGATGCACCTCTAGCAGGATACAGAGGAAAATGCGAAGGGATCCATGAGATTAGTATTCTTCAATACTAAAAGAAAGAGAATATGGATTGGTTGTACTCAATGGAAAACTGATCAACAATTGTAAAACCTAATTCTTCTTGTGGTATGGAATAAAAATGTTCAATTTATAAGCTTATGTTAGATAAAGTAGCATTTATCTGAATGATTGTTCAGTTTTATGTTAAATATTTTATGTACATAATTACTATTTCAACCCCAAGATACAGAAATTATCATATTTCAGCCTGTTGACTCTTAATAATGGAATAAAAAGTTGTTGATGGAAAAGGCTATAGCTTATAAAGTAACTATGATACTAGCCACTTCATAAGATTTAAGGCAAGCAAGTTTTCTCGGTCTCCTTCAAAAAATGCAAACTTCTTACTTGAGGATAGGTAAAAGACTATTCGTACTCATTTATGAGTCAATTTTTGTTAAGAGTTCCTAAATGAACTTTTTGATGGCTCGTTATGCTTGGGTAACCAAGTTGACAGTGTTCTTTGATCAAACTAGGATCTAGGAGTAATGAGTAAGATATGTTGAAGTGGCGGATAGATGATATAGCCAAGTATGACTTATATCATAATGAATGCTTAGTTTTACCAGTTACTATGAAAGACTAAGAAAGTATGGACTTATATATTTAAGTGTGATCAAGTTTCGGTTGAGACCTTACTTGAAATTGGATCTTATTACGACTGAATGTAATAGGAAGTAATTCAATTTTATGTGTTGTATTAAAGATTATACAAGGCTGAAAGCTGAGTTATGAAGTATATTTTTCCTTCATTCTTACAAGTTATTACTTGTATATAACTTAGAGATATATGGTGGTAATATTATTATTCCATCATGGAATCTTTTTGAGTTAATGGTAAGTAATGATATTAGAATGGACAGAGTATAACTTTGCGGTGACATAAGTATGGGCTAATATAGTTGTGGTAATATTACTCTGGTTTTGGTATTACTTGGATTGATTGTGGCAATTGGATTGGGTAGAGACTTATGAAAAACATTCTACTCAGCCACCTTGATACTAGTAGATATTGGAAAACTAAGGTTGGATACTTACACGTCTTATTCTACTTATTAGTATTACTTTTAAAAAGTAATTTGGTTGGAATATGTGCAGCTGAGTTATTACAATACATACAAGATGAGTATTATTTATTATAACCAGCATTTGTATGGTTTTAAGGTTTTTGAATTGTTTGGTTTGTAAAGATAGACCATTGAGTAATGACATTACTCAAACAAATGAAACATAAACTAATAACCTAGAGGTATAATTTATGTGTGAAGGATCTATTTTTCTTTTTATATGCGATTAAGAAAGGAACAAAACCATTTGTTGTTCGGGAAAACTAGCTTTAAAAAGGAACACCATTGGGAGAAACCCTATGAAAATAGTAAAGACATAGGAAAATACTCAAAAAAAAAAGTAACTTGAAACAACCCACCTTGTAATACTTGGGGAAATAGAAAAGAGATAACTTTTCCTTGTTTGTTTCAGCCTTATAAAAGCTTGTTTTTGACTTTATTTTTGCATTCATTACATATTATTGTATAGTATGAATGGTTGTAATGACAAAATCATGCCATGTATTTTTCTGTGGGAATATTTTGCTAGCAAAAGGCTACTACAGCCAAGGGAATTAATTTTCAGATTTGAAAATTGCAAGATTTTGAGGAGGATGACTATTCTCCTTAGTAGAAGAGTATAATTCTGTGTTTGATTTGATTGCGATTAATAGATAGAATTCATCGGGATGATGATTCATTAGAGGAAGAATGTCACACCCCTCAATCCCTCATTCTCTTTTGTCATAAAATGAATTGAAGCATTAAAATAATTTACGAGTAGCGTGGTAGACGGTACCACTACGTTGTCTTGTGTATCGCTATGGACACATACGCATAGCCGAAGGGTATGCATATGCATGCACAATTGTATGTGTGACATCGAAATGGCTTATTTTTCACATAGCAATAAACTCGGTAATTTTGTAATTCATTTTACATTTCGGTACGATACCTTGTTTATGTTAATGATGGTTTTAGTAATCATCTCGGATGGCTATGCGGTCATGATGTGTGTTGTGAAATACCTTCTAGTTAGAGAAGATGAACTTTCATTCTGGGATGCATAACTGAATCTGTACCTTCATGACTAATATTATTGTTTTACTTTTGCATGGTGAATGGGTTAAAGTTGTAAAAATATGGTTGAACTTTGATACACCACTTCTATACTTTAGTCATTGTAAGGAAATAATGATATTAAGTAAGGTACTAAATTGTATAATGAGCTTGGTTTCTTACATGACTATTACAACAAGTTTGATCAATTCTTACATTAAGTAGTGTGGGATAAATATTTGATTAATTGCGGTGAGCTTGGTTATGAACTTGTTATGTTCATAACCTTCGACCTATCCAAATATCCTCCATGCAAACTATGTTATGATAAACTTCTATAAGTTTATGTACTTAATCAAAGAAAATTTTAAGTTATAACAGGCATTTGATTATTAAGATAATCAAGTGGCTATGAGGTAGTATTTAGATTAATATTACTTATATTCGACAATAAAATCAATTATTTCTAGGTATCTTTATTAATTATATAGGCCATGCATGAGACTCTAGGATCTATAAGTCGAATGTCAACATTGAAGACCCACCAAGCATTATTTAATACATTGACTAATGAAATTAATGATTTTGCTACCTGGCTTAGTTAATAACATACCATGATTAAGTTATTTGCCATGCAAATAGATAATTATATGCCTATCCATGCAAGTGGTTAATTTCAAAAGGAACTTTAGGTTTTCTCAAAATCCTACCTTTTGTGGAGGAGAAATTAGAGGCCGACGGTGATGGTTGGTTGGTCATTAATGGCATTGAATATATTTAATGCACTTGAATGAACTTGGGAAGCAGTGAAGCTTTGTGAAGAAGCTATCAAAACTTCTTGAAATCCATTTTTTATGCTCTTGCATGTCGCAAATGTGAAATCCTCTTCTTCTTTCGAAAGATCAAATTTTGTAACCTAATTTGCATGTAGTTGTTGAAAGATAATTTGCTGGAAAATTTTGAAGATAAAAGGAGCTCAAGTATTTTGTATAGAAGAGGGATACGTGAGATAGATGAGTTTGTATTTTATTTGGAACTCTGTATTGTTTGACCTTGCACAAGGAACATTAGCAATCACATCTCGGTGGTGAGGAAAAGTTATGGGGACTTTGTGAGGTGGAAGGATTTCAGTCTTACTAGGCATGGATCGCTCTCTTCCCCTCTTAATATCTTATTCAATCTAATATTTGAATGGATAATCTTCTGTAACATTTTCTTTGGTTGAATATGTATTTGAGGAAGATTAATACTGGTTATTGTATGATTCTTGTGAAATTATGAGTGGTTGTGTTTAAGCTTTAAAAATACTACAATTTTAATTGTTAATTTGGGTGTTGTTTTATTACATGAATATGGTTGTTACTACTGTGTGTTGTTATAATATTGGATAGTGCAAACTCTTTTACATGAGTTCTATTATTCTCTATTTTAAACATTAATTCATTAGCTCTGGGTATTACCCAGATGCCTGAAATGTTTATTCGATTAAGGAAAAATACTTTAAGTGGTATGCACTATAATTTTGGTATTATGGGTTTTTTTTGCTTCACTGTATAGCTAAAAATGTGTTTAGTTCGAATTATTTTTCCTTCTAGAACATGGGGTCGATTCCAAAGATAAATCCTATATAAAAACCCACAAGGGGGATTTTCTGATTTGATCATTTCTAATTGATCAGTTTCATCCATTTGAATGGGTGCATTAATGATAGATATCGTGTAAATGTTATATTGATCTATCTAGTAATATGATTTACATGATTGAGTGTGAGTGATTGACTTGTGAACTCTAAACTTTGTATATGTTGTTAGCCATATTTTATCGGTCACCTCTTGACAATGCAAATAAGCTAGTAATAAGTTATTCCCTTGAGTTGTCGATTAGTATCGCCCTTAACTAGGATGGGTTTGATTAAGTAAGAAAGTTATAGGTATTTTTGGAGGCTCTCGATTTTGTTAAGGTAATTAAAAATTACCTTATTAATGTCTATTTTGGAATTTCGTAATATAATGTCTATTAATGTCTATTGTTGAGTTAGTCATTTTTATATCCTGGGAAAAATAAGGATTCCCTAGTAAGATATACTTAACTAAGATTAAATAACAATATAAAAATATTCTTATAAGAATATATCGATCGTGCTCTGAAAGGCGTGTATATTATTTGCTTAAAATAATTACCGACTGTTCTAGTAAGAGATGTCCGGTGGGAAGTAAGGAGGAAGAATGTTTTTGAGGGTTTTGTTCTTAAAACCCATTTCTAGAAAATTTCTGCTACGTGCATTGAGTAGACACTCTTGAGATGAGTCCCTATGGACACCAGAAGAATACGTTAAGAATATAAAGATATAATAGTATAATTACATGTTTTAGAATTTTTCTCCCGGGGCTCAATTCTATTAAGTCCGTAGCGTCTACCAATTCCGCCATATCCCCTTATTGGCGAACGAAATCATGAGATAATCGGATCTCATAAATTTCATACAATTGATCTAGTGAATATTAGTTCCAGGTTCAAGGGTGGGATACCCTCTGTTACTTCTTTATCTTTCGACATCTCCAGTCTAATCGAGACTGAAAATTATTATACTATTTCAGTATTTTCTATGCAAGTATTTTATTTTCTACTTTTGTTTGATTCGAACTAGTGAAACTATTGACAGCAATTAATTTAGACTTATAATATATTATGTTATTGAAAGTGGAATGAATGCTATGATTTATTTTATCCTATGTTGTTATATGTTCAATTCCTGTGAATTCCTTTTATTAAGGCATTTAAAATCTATTACATCAAATAGTTTTTAGATGGATGAAAAGAAATTATCCTAAACATGTGATGTTTGATTATTTCTAATATTGTGTTGTTACTATGATCGTAATGTTGCAGCATATCATTTAATTAAATATTATATTGCATAAGTCATTAAGTGGGGAAAAGGGCTATTCATGCCAGTCATGTTGGACTGACCATGTGCAATTTTGTACATCAACTTTTCAGTGCAGGGAAAAAGGGATTTTATGGCAATTAAAGTCTGGAAGATGCATTTTGTATTTTCCTTAGAATACATGAGTGATTGGATTGTATTGAAACCATGATTTTCAATCAAGATTTATTGTGACTATGAGGCCTATTGAGCTTAAGATATTTGGACTCAATTATGAGTTTCTCCTTGATCGTTTGTTTTTAAAAAACATACAATTGATGATGTGTAGAAAAGATTTTTGTTTTAACCAGAGGCAATAAGCCTATTTCAATTTATGTTCAAGTTTGATTAGACACTTGACCTTTTTATCTTATTCTTTAATTGCTAAGATACAATTCGAAGTTCTTTACGAGATCAACTACTCAAATAAATATAAAATATGATTATATGATTTCCATTTGGGTGCAAGAGGCATTTCGTGTTATGGTTTAAAATAAATTTTATATCTTAGAAATATTATGGGTTATGTTAATCACTTTATCAATAAGTTGTAAAATATGTAGTTCTTACAGATTTGTTTACCAAATTAAAATGTTCATAAAATATTCTACTATTTTACTATTTAACAACGAGGTAAATAAAGAAATAAATCAAATCATTTGAAGTATTATTGGAATTTTTGGCATCGCAGATGTAGGTAATAATGCATGCAACAATGCTATTAATCAAAAGAATATAACCGCATGCTATCTCGCTTAAATCACATTTGGTATATCTAGTGAAGTGACCTCACACCATAGGGATCTTAAGAACATACCAATTGGCTTAACTAAAAAGATATGATTATGTATTGGTAGCATGTATGGACACATTGCAGCACTCTAACCTCAACTACTTTGTGAATTCAATTAATAAAAATAGAGGTAACCATTAACGGATAAAAAGTAAATAGCAATAGTTTCGGGAGACGGATAATAGAATAATATTCTTATATGATGGATCATATCTAATGCCTTGATAGGCCATTTAATATAACATAAATAAATTATCATCTTACAGATTATCCATTGCAATAATGTTAGAGACCTACTCTTATTTGGATTAAGATGTGATGCCATGTAATAAAATAGTAATGGAACAAGTAGAATGACAGGTATTCAGAAAGATAAATTACAAATGAAGTAAAAAGGAATTAATTGATAATATGATCCATAATGATGAAAAAATAGTTTATAAGTTATATTTGAAATGGCATAGTAAATCGCACGCGGTTGACTATTGTTCACGCAGACAATTTTTTTAATCTTTTATGGTAGGGTTGAGTTGTCAAGTAGAAAATCAATGTCTATTGAGTATTCAAGTGAAAGTGGATATAACTATAATTACAAAGTACTAAGGTACGTTGATACCTCTATGAAGGTTTAGGAATCACACTTATATAAAGATAAGTTCAATATAACCATAGAGAAATTCGGAGGGTGTAGACTTACTTCAAATTATAGGAAGAGGGTGTTGGTCCTATATCTGATTTACATTGTCATACAACTATGGTCGCCAAAGATGTTGACATGAAGATGTAATAATATTTGTTTCATTATTCAGGAATCGAAAAATGTGCTAATTTTCTCTAGGAGATGATAACATATTTAAAAAGGGGTTGTCTATAATGCGTCATTATGATCATACTAGTATGATACCTAGTTACAATGAAGGTAGAATGGGAACACACTTACTTTGAGTTAGAAAGAACACGATATCTTAATCCTAACCCTAGTCAACTTTGTTATTATCTCTAAAGAGGATTAGTAAATGATCATTATTAAAGGAATCAAAGACCTTATGTAGAAGGTGTTGGTGCCATTTTGAGCTTGCACCCTTTTACCCTAATTTTCCTTCATTCTGCATGCTTTGAAATGTTTTTCTCTCAAAGTAGTGGTCTATAGATTTTCCTCTCTTGCTTGGATGCTTCGAAATGCTCACAAACTTGTTGTTTTACCCCAATTTGAAAGAAATTTGCATATGTTCCCTAATTTTCCAAATCCATGGGCCTCTGCCATTTTTCCTTTTGCCCAATCGTGGAAGTTTAAAATTGATCGATTTGCACTTAAATTCCATTGAAAATCCAATTCCATGATAAAAAAATTATTTGAAAACATGTTTCAGTTGGTTCACTTTCGAGAAATTTTTCGTCCTTAGCAAAAAAATTGAATTCTAAGGCATCCCTGGCATTTTCTGTGTTTTGACGATTATACGGGCATCATTTTCCCATCAATTTCTTCTTCAACATTCATCGGCAACGTGGCTTGTTCTAATTGGCCAGGGATGGCAGAAAATTGTTTTAACTTATCACTTTTTACTTTTTTGGAAAAAGGGTGAATTTGGTCCCATGGCTCCCCAATACTTTGATTAGTTCTAATGTTGCTTACATGGCATGTTTTGATTGGATGAGAAGTAGCGGGTCTTTTGTGCCTTAAGGCATTTTGGAAAAAGAGTTAAAGTGCAAAGAAAATGCCTAGGGCCTGCAACAAATTAGAATGGAACACGTGGCGACTTCAAAGCCAAGGACGGAATTGTGGGTGGTCGGGTTCTTTTGAAGTTTTTTGAATTTATTTGGTTAAAATATTAAAGTCACAAAATAATCTGGAACTCCGCAACGAATCATAGAGACACGTGGCAGGGTCAGAGGTGGAACTTTGGGCCTTGGGGAAAAATTGAGATTTTTCCCATTTTTGGCATAAAGGCATAAAATTAAAAGGAGGAATGCAAGCCCATAGTGAATCAGCAATCGCCACGTGTCAGGGACAAAATCAGAGGTGTGGGTCTGTGGGGATAATTTGGAAAATTTTCCTTTTTCCAAAAAAGGTGGAAATGTGTAGAATCGGTCTACGATTCCAATGGGGCCCACTTTGGGACACGTGTCAAGCCCATTTTCATGAGGCGGAGGTGTGGGGAAAAATATCAATTTTTTTCAATTTTTCCTGAAAATTTTAAAAGGTAAAATGAAGCTCCTAGGTCTGCATCCAATGGAATGGTGCCACGTGGCCGCTTAGAATAAAAAGGTCAAAAGGGTAAAAATGTGAAACCCGTGCCTATGCCAAATCAAATCTCGCCATGTGGCCGTTTCTTTTTAAAAATGCAAAGTGGAAAAAGGTGCCTCCAAATCCTGTCTCTAATGGTTTTTCTCCACGTGGAGGGCTCGGATTAAGAGTTGAAAGTTGAATCAACGATAGTTGTGCATCGATTTTACTCTATCACCATTTTTGCCCTAGAATGCTATAAGAAGTTTGGAGATGTGTTTTTGCATCAATTTTCATAATTTTTTTGACAAATTCGTGTTGTTTGTGTCTACATGGACTAATGCAATCGGTTTTCGAATAAATTTGAGGATCATATATGTTTTTGAAGTGATTTTTTCCCTAACATGTCCAAAAACATGAAATATCAAATCCAAAAGTTGCAAGTAAAATTCTAGAGGTATAAGGATGAAATAATGAAAGGAAGGGGGTCTCGCATGCTTTGAAGATGAAAAACATGACTCCACAATGGATAATGATGTGAATTTTGCAATGATTCATCTCTTTTTTAGACAACCGGCAATTTTTGGATGTGTTACATTAAACGCCCTGTTTGCAAATCATGAGGAAGTTTTGTAACAAATTTGATCCTTTGGCATATTCTTTTCTTGGGAAAGAAGGCTTGAAGGAGATTGAAAGATATATATTGCATGAATTTGTCATGCAAAGGGTGGGAAGAGTTTTAAAAAGCCTAGAAAACTAAAAATTTCAACTTGGAAAATCTGGGAATAAGCCCATTCTCCGAGTGACCAATTGAGAAACTCATGTAGCTCTATCTCGTATCAGATTTCAAATCATGTTAAATTAGTTGCACATGTATAGCCATTAACAAGCTCTGAGATTCTTTTTCAAAACATTCCCTTACTGATAAATCTGATCATTTTTAGTTATTCGTGAATTCTTACATTTCAGAATGCATTTCAAATTTGTGTTTCTTGTTTCCTGTTGAAGTCTTGTGTTTAAAATATCTCTTGATCATACATGGTCTCATTTCTTTTGATAGTTTAGTGGCATTTGAAATCTCACATTCAAAAGAGATTTCATCTAATAAAGAGATAAACAAATTTAAAATCACTTTACCTTCCTTGACTTCAGATATTGTTTATAAACCTTTGGGTGCACCTTAGGTCATGATTAAATAGTGATTGTTAAATGTTTCATTGGTTCATTCTAACTCAAGATTTTGTGATAGATGATCAAATATTGTGCTGAAAAGTGTAGATATGTGGATCCATTTGATCCACATATCCTAGTTGAAGGGATGATTAACCATTTTGATACTTTCTACTGTTAAGTTTCTCCATATTTTGCTAAAATCCTCAAAGAGTCTGGCGGACCTTGGTTTGTCTTATCTAAACTCCCACCCAAAAAATCATTCAAAATAACTAATCCTACCATGTTTTACCCCTGTTTTGACCTGTATACCCATAGAAGATCAAAATCCATTTGCTAAAGTATGCATAATAGATCAGGATTTCAAAATGTCTTCAGTAACCCTTGGCTTACATTGAAAGTATCTCCATAATCTGGAAGTGACAACTTGTGAAAGTTGGATTTGGAGTGTTGATCATATTTTCCCATGGCCCTTTTCATACTATTTGCACAAATTGAGGGATATCTTCATTTCCTTCACCATTTTAGGGTTACAAAATAGGTTCTCTTACCTTGGTTGAAAGACACAACCTAAAACAGTTAGGACAAGATCAAGTCCTATTTGAGTGCTATCTATCTTTTCAAAAATCTGAGTGCTAGTTAGATCATATCCCGGCTAAAAAATGAAACACACCATAATCCATCCGTCTTCAAGCTTCATGTCATATATTTGATGTTGCTTAGACTGAAAAGGAGAAAAAAATTGTGTACCAATACTAGTGGCATCATTTCCAGGACATTATTAGTTCAATCTGATCCATGTGCATACATATTTGAGATATTTGAATGCATATCAAACCCTGGTAATGTCTCTTACAAGTTTTGTCTACAAATATATTGTTAAAGCATCATTCTATACTTATATTTTCAAGGTGTATGCAAAGGTTTCAAACTTTGTCTACAATTTTATCAATTTCTAGCAGTAGTTGCACTTCATTTACATTTGTGGTTGATAGATTCAAGAAAAGGAAGATATGATCTATAAATTTTGGAAAGATTTTTAGTGCTGATAGGTATTTGACAGAGTATTTTAGTGCATTTGCACAACTAGGGTGAAAGTCCTTAGTGGCGACTCCATGTTGTTTTGATCTTGATAAATACCAATGTCTTAGCTTTCTGTCATTTGTTTTTGGTGTTGCTAATCTCTACAAAACTAGAAGGAATAAGATCTCTCTTCATTAGAGACTTTTCTAAGAATTTGTTTCAGATTCAAGGAACTCAGAGTTAGAAGGGAGAAGAGTTTGGAAGGTGGTTGGAGAGCAGAGCTCAAGGAAGGAGGTTACCTTTGTTGAACTTGAGATTAATCATCCTGTCATTGAGGACTGCAGTTCTTCTTCAGGTAAATCTGAATCAGATAGTCCTCCTGAAAATTTACATTCTCCATCTAGAGAGGGACCTTCATTTGTATTTGAAAATATTGCTCCTCATTCTACCCCTATTTTTTCCAAATCTACTAGAGTTTATCAAGAAGCTGATCCTATAGGGGATATCCATTTTGAAGATTACATTTCTATTCCCTAAATACCTCTCACTCCTCATCATTTTGTTTCTCCTCCAAGATCACCACCTCAAAACAATATGGCTCAGCCTAGACCTCCATTTTTGTTAACTCATTTGGTCGTATAAACTTTAGAGAAATGAATGGTTATCCAAATGTTGTCCCTCAAGATGTTAGGAATAGGTTGCCAAAGTTCCAAGGTAACAATGTTATAACTGGTGATCAACATCTCAAACTTTTTGTTAACATGATGGAGGATTTTGAAATAGAGTTTGAAGATGTGTATGTCAAATTGTTCATTCATACACTAGAAGAGGATGCAAGGGATTGGTACAAGGCTCTGCCTAATAATTCTATTGATTCTTGGACTGAGATGAACAATGCATTTAGGTTACAATATGGTGACAAGACTGATCCTAGATTTCTCTTGTCTAAATTTGAGAATATCAAGAAGAACCCCAATGAATCAGTGCATGACTTTAATACAAGATTTAACAAGACATTGAGGAGGTTTCCTATTAATTTGAGGCCCTGTGATGAGTCTTTTTAATTAAATATGCAAATACATTTGATAAGAAAGCAACCTATTACCTAAGAGACAAGAACCCTACCAATTTAAGGCAGACCTTTACCATGGCATTGTAGATTGAAAATAACATTAAGGCCATTGGGAAACCTCTCAAGAGAGATGGTGTAAAGTTGATAAACCCTAAAAACCTCAAGCTAGCAAGGGTGCTGATTTGGAGGAGGTTGTGAAAAATTTGGTAGGGGCTGTCAAAGAAATCTCATACAAGCTAGCTCAGGCAGAGAAGGGAATTAAGAAGAGCACACAAGGTCAACAAAAAACATAAAACCATGAAATATTTTCCAATCATCCTAGAGGTGATCAAAGGGTAGATGATAGAGGGAAAGGAATGATGGGGTCTCAGTAAATAGAAATCCTCAAGAATGTGGAGGAAGAGTGTTACCTGATCCCCTAACTGCTAGGGTTGTTGTTATTGAGGAAGTTGCTGATATTGATTAGTGTGATAGGTGTTTTCTACCCCATCCTCCATGTGAAGTGGACCAATTTGAAGCTAATAATGATGATGGTACTGATGATGATATCTACATAGTGGGTTTTTCTTCAGGCTCATAAGAAGGAGCAACATCAACTGAGGTAATAAGTGTAAGGATAGCTGCAACCTTTTGGGATTACATCAAACGGGTACAATTCCTTCTTCCCTATCATACTCTTGAGGTAGATGTAGTGCAATCTTTTGATATTCCTAACAATGAATTTGAATACTTAAGAGCTTTGATGATTAAGAAGTATGATGGTGGTATCCCTTCGAGAGGAAGATAGACAATTGTTAATGAATGTTGTTGTGGCTCAAGATAAAGAGTATAACACTAGGAGCAATGTTGTTAAAGGAGTTGGGCCTCAAGCCAAATATAAAAAACCCTTGCTTACAAGTATCCCCAAATAAGCTCTTAGAATAGAAACACCTTCCAAAAGCTCTATTGTCCCAGGGAAAATTTTCAGTCCTCCTCATGCCCAAGTTGCCAAGAATCCCATGCCATCTAATGAATTTTCTTATCTCCATTCTAATCTTGCCTTGCCAAATAGTGTTCCATATGACATAGCCCAGGTATTGAGCCAAATAAAAGTGAGTGTTCTAATCATTGAGTTGCTTAGGATTCCTAAGCACAAGAAGAGAGAATTTGAGTACTTAGGATTGAAAGAGGAGAAGAGTACCCCAAGCATAAATGTAAACGTTGTTGAAACTCCTCCTCAAATCATTGCAAACCTTGAAACACCACCAGCATTAGAGGATCTTGGAGAAACACCTGAGGTATAGTTAGGGACATCCTTGGTTGATTCCTAAAAGAATGTTGATCCATTCTCATACAACTTTGATCATAAAGGATAGACTATTTCATAATTGTATGTTTGATTCGTGCATCATGTAATGTCATGCCTCTAGAAGTCATGAATGAGTTTGATATCAAATTGATAGCTGCCTATGGAAAGTGTACTTGTCATGGACTTAAGAGAAGTGTCGGTAGTTGGTTGTGTGAAGGGTTTGGTGGTACAACTTGCAGCCTATCCGGGTAAGAATTTGAAACTTGATGTTGTAATTGTTGATTTCCCTACCAAATGGGGCATGCTTTTGTCAAGAAAGTGGGTTGCAAGTGTTGGTGGGACTGTTTAGATGGACATGTCTTTTCCACCATTCCCATTGAAGGTAGCCTTGTCAAGCTTTATGGAGAGAAGAAGATGTTGCACCTTATTGAAGATCCCAACAATGCTTCCTATGAAGTGTTGTTTGTTGATGTGGATGCTGATAACTTTGTTGGGTTTGCTGATGGCAAAGAACACAAGATGGATCATTCAAAGTGCCTTGAATAGGTAGGTTCCCCTTGGAACTTTCTATTTGATGGATCTTTCTCCAAATTTGGAAATGGTGCCGGTATAATTCTGATTTCTCCTAGCTTGGAAGAGTTTGTTTTTACCTTCAAGCTTAATTTTGAATGTACTAACAACATTGTTTAATATGAAGCCTTGTTTTTGGGTTTGATAATTGCATGGAAGTATGGTGTCAAGGACATCATTGCAAAAGGATATTTAGAGCTAGTTTTCAAAAAATAAGAAAACTGTATGCTACAAAAAATCATTGGATGAAATAGTACAAACATGTAGTTTGGGATCTAATTGAGATGTTTGATTCATTCAACATTGTGCATCATAACAGAGTTTCAATGTTACTGCTGACAAGTTGGCAGTGTTGGGGTCAATATTTGGAAATTGCACCATTTCACCTTATTGTGAGTACAATATTGAAGTGTTAACTAGGCCAGCTATCCCTAACAACATCAAGCATTGGCAAGTGTTTAATGATGATGCTCAAGTGCAAAGGTTCTTACAAAATCAAGGTGAGTTTGTAGATCAGAATATTGATTGGGAACCAATGGTGTGTGTGACTAAAGGAAGAGAGACTTTGTTTGGAAATGATATTATCCAATTGAAAACTAACACCATTCCTAGAGGACTTGTTGCACTTGAGTCAATTTTTGACAATGCTGATTGCATCATCAATAGAAACATTTTTGCCTCAAGGGATGTGGAATAACATAACTTTGGCACTAATGATAAACCAAGAAATTTTTGGGTGGGCAGCAATCTAAACAAAGAAGAAAAATAGTCCTATGTTCATCTATTGAAGAAATATCGGACCTGTCAAGCTTGGTCTTATTCGAGCTGAAAGCATATAGGGAGGACTTGTTTTAGCATGAGATTCCTCTTGAAACAAATGCTAAGCCCTTTAGAAAAAGGTAGAGGCCAATTAATCCACTCCTCTCAATGAAGATGCAAGATGAATTGAAGAAATCGAAGGAGGAGGGATCATTCAGCCCATAAGGTATTCATCTTGGGATGTAAACCTTGTGCCGATCGAAAAAGAAAAATGGAGATATCAAACTTTGTGTAGAATTTATAAATATAAATAGAGCTTCATTGAAAGACAATTATCCTTTGCCAAACATGGAAAACATACTGTAGTTAGTGACTGGATCTGAATTTTTTTCCACCTTGGATGGTTTCTCTAGCTACAATCAAGTTGTTGTCAAGCGATCGAAATATTTAAAACGCCTTTACCACTCCTTAAGGAACATATGTCTATGTAAGAATGTCTTTTGGTCTTATGAATTCTAGAGATACTTTCCAAAGAGAAATGGATGTTGCTTTTTCTGGTTACATAAATGACTTCATTGCGGTTTATCGGGATGATGTGACCGTGTTTTCAAGGAGCAAAAATATCACTTGTAGCTCTTAGAAATAATGTTGATCAGATGTAGATAATATGGCATTTCTCTCAATCTAAAGAAGTGTCATTTTGGGGTGCAAAAGGCCAAGTTGCTTGGTCATATTGTTTCAAAGGCTAGTGTCATGATTGACCCTGAGAGGGTAGAGGAAATCAGTAAGGTTCCAATTCCAAGAACAAAGAAGGGCATCCAATCCTTCTTGGGAAAATCAATTTCATTAGAAGGTTTGTGTGTAATTTTGTTGAATTGACTCTTCCTATTAAATTCATGTTAAAGAAAGACCAAGTTATAAGATGGGAGGAGGTCTTATTCAAGTTTTTGAAGGAATCGAGAAGCATCAAAACATGCACTTGTCTTGGCATATCCGAATTACAAGAAGCCTTTCCAAATCTTCTCCTTTGCTTCTAAAAATACCATTGCATCTGTTTTGTTGCAGAAGGATGAAGATGGGGTTGAGAGGCCTATTGCCTTCTTTAGAAATGCTTTACAAGCTGCTGAGTTAAAATACACAATCATGGAAAAACAAGCATTTGCCTTGGTGAAAGAAACAAAGGTTTTCATGCCTTATATCTTAAGTTCAAATTATTTTGCTTATGTTCCCCACACCATGGTAAAAGACATCTTATCAGAGATGGAGATCTCAAGAAAAAGATGTATATGGGTGAAAAAACTGCAGGAATATGACATGGATATCCAAACCACAAATTTGGTGAGAGGTTTGGGTCTTGTTAAGCTCATGGCTGAGAGCAACTTACAGACTGTGGAAGTGAATGAAGTAGAGGAAGAAAGGGTAGATGTTCTTAAGAAGTTGGTAAGTTCTAAGTGGTACAAGGATGTAATCTTTTACCTCAGACACCTATGCTGCCCTGATCATTTAAATAAAAATCAGAAAAGAGCCCTCAAGCTGGCTTCTCAAAAATACAATATCACCGAATTTGGGCTGGCTTGGAAGAATCATAAAGGTGTCCTCTTGAAATGTTTGCCTGTTTTTGGTAGCCATTTTTGTTGATTGGGTCTGGTTTTTCTGCCTGCATTTTTTACTCCATTGCCCAATGGTTGTTTTTGGCACTTGTCCGATTCTTTTGTTCTTGTGGCACTCACCGGGGAGTGCCCATCCTGAGCAGTGCCGATGTTGGTGTCATTTTTGAGTTTGCACCCTTTTGCCCTAATTTTCCTTCATTTTGCATGCTCAAACATTTTCTCTCAAATTAGTGGTCGGCGATTTTCCCCTCTTGCTTGGATGCTTTGAAATGCTCAAAAACTTGTTTTTTTCCCCAATTTGAAAGAAATATGCACGTGTGCCCTAATTTTCCAAATTCGCGGACCTCTGCCATTTTTCCCATTTCCCCAATCATGGTAGTTTAAAATTGATCGATTTACACTTAAATGTCATTAAAAATCCAATTCCATGATAAAAATGCTTTGAAAACATGTTTCAGTTGGTTCAATTTCTAGAAATTTGTCGTCCTTAGCAAAAAAATTGAATTCTAAGGCATCCCTGGAATTTTCTGTGTTTTGACAATCAGACAGGCATCATTTTCCCGTCAATTTCTTCTTTAGAATTCATCGGCAACGTGGCTTGTTCTAATTGGCTGAGGGACGGTGGAAAATTGTTTTAACTTATCACTTTTTACTTTTTTGGCAAAAGGGTGAATTTGGTCCCATGGCTCTGCTTTACTCTGATTGGTTCTAATGTTGCTTATGTGGCATGTTTTGATTGGATGAGAAGCAGTGGGTCTTTTTGTGCCTTAAGGAATTTTGGAAAAAGAGTTAAAGTGCAAAGAAAATGCCTAGGGCCCACAACAAATCAGAATGGAACACATGGCGGCTTCAGAGCCAAGGACGGAATTACGGGTGGTCGAGTTCTTTTGAAGTTTTTTGACTTTATTTGGTTAAAAGATTAAAGTCACAAAAAAATCTGGAACTCCGCAATGAATCACAGAGAGACATGTGGCAAGGTTAGAGGTGGAACTTCAGGCCTCGGGGAAAAATTGAGATTTTTTCCCATTTTTTAGCATAATGGCATAAAATTAAAACGAGGAATGCAAGCCCACAACAAATCAGCAATCGTCACATGTCAGGGATAGAATCGGAGGTGCGGGCCTATGGGGATAATTTAGAAAAAATCCTTTTTCAAAAAAGGTGGAAATGTGTAGAATTGGTCATTGTTTCCAATGGATCCCACTTTAGGATGCATGTCAAACCCATTTTCATGAGGTGGAGGTGTGGGGAAAAATATCAAAATTTTCCAATTTTTCCCAAAAAGTTTAAAAGGTAAAATGAAGCTCCTAGGTCCGCATCCAATGGAATGGTGCCACGTGGCCACTCAGAATAAAAAGGTCAAAAGGGTAAAAATGTGAAACTCGTGCTCGTGTCAAATCAAATCTCGCCACGTGGCCATTTCTTTTAAAAAATGCAAAGTGGAAAAAGACACCTCCAAATCCTGTCTCAATGGTAGTTGTGCATCATTTTTGCTCTGCCGCCATTTTTTCCCTATAACACTCCAGAAGTTTGGAGATGCATTTTTACATCAATTTTCATCAAATTTTTGACAAATTCATGTCGTTTGTGCCTACAAGGACCAATGCAATCGGTTTTGAGGATCAATTTGAAGATCATAGATGTTTTTGAAATGAATTTTTCCCTAACCTATCCAAAAACATGAAATATCAAATCCAAAAGTTACAGAGTCAAATTTTGGAGGGATAAGGATGAAATAATGAAAGGAAGGGGGTCTACATGCTTTGAAGATGAAAAATGTGCCTCCACAATGGATAATGATGTGAATTTTGTAATGATTCATCTCTTTTTGAGACAATGACAACATTTTGGACGTGTTCTATTAAATGTCCTTGTCTGCGAATCATGAGGAATTTTTGTAACAAATTTGATCCTTTGGCATATTATTTTCTTGGGAAAGAAGGCTTGAAGGAGATTGAAAGCTATATATTGCATGAATTTGTCATGCAAAGGGTTGGAAGAGTTTTAAAAATCTTGAAAAATTAAAAATTTCACAGGAAAATATGGGAAGAAGCCCATTCTCTAAGTGACCACTTGAGAAACTCATCTAACTCTCTCTATATCAGATTTCAAATCATGTTAAGTAGGTTGCACATGTATAGCCATTAAAAATCTCTAAGATTGTTTGTTAAAACATTCCCCTGCTGATAAATTTGATCATTTTTTAGTTATTCTGTGAATTCTTACATTTCAAAATGCATTTCAAATTTATGTTTCTTATTTCCTGTTGCACTCTTGTGTTTAAAATATCTCTTGATCATACATGGTCTCATTTCTTGTGATAGTTTAGTGGCCTTTGCAATCTCACATTTAGAAGAGCTTTAATTTGATAAAGAGATAAACAAATTTAAAATCACTTTACCTTCCTTGACTTCAGAGATTGTTTGTAAACCTTTAGGTGCACCTTAGGTCACAATTAAATATTGATTTCTAAATGCTTTATTGGTTCATTCTAACTTAATATTTTGTGATAGATGATCAAATATTTTGTGTAAAAGTGTAGATTTAGGCCTCCATTTGATGCACATATCATGGTTGAAGGGATGATTAACCATTTTGATACTTTCTGTTGTTAAGTTTCTCCATATTTTGTTGAAATCCTCAAAGAGTCTAACGGACCTTGGTTTGTCTTATCTAAACTCCCACCCAAAAAATCATTCAAAACAACTAATCCTACCTTGTTTTACCCTTATTTTGACATGTATACCCACAGAAGATCAAAATCCATTTGCTAAAGTATGTAGAACAGATCAAGATTTCAAAATGTCTTCAGTAACCCTTGCCTTGCATTGAAAGTATCTCCATAATCTGGAAGTGACAACTTGTGAAAGTTAGATTTGGAGTGTTGATCATATTTTCGCAAGACCATTTTCATACTATTTGCACAAATTGAGCGTTATAAAATAGGTTCTCTTACCTTGGTTGAAAGGCACAACCTAAAACAGTTAGGACAAGATCAAGTCCTATTTGAGTGCTATCCATCTCTCCACAAATCTGAGTGCCAGTTAGATCATATCCCCGGCTACAAAACGACACACACCATGATCCATCTGTCTTCAAGCTTCATGCCATATCTTTGATGCTACTCAGATTGAAAAGGAGAACAAATTTGGGTACTGACAAGGCTATGATAGAAGTGGATGAAAGGCCTAATAGTCCATCCAACCTATCATAACATATACTCTGATATATCTACTTATTGGAGATATTAAAACAAACGATTGCTCTTGATTAAGTTTCCACTAAGAAAAGTGGAGTGCTTAAGATTAAATATTTATTGGCATCATTAGTCTATAGTACTTGATAAAAATTCTAAGTCATACTTAAATACGTAGTTTTATGTAAGTATATATAACCCTAAGATGAAATAAAGAAAACATGGGCTTAATTGATTAAGTAGGGAGAAATTTTAATCAGAATGCTGGTCTTAGACTGGATAGTACCATTCTCCATTTACTTTGTTGACATAGAGGTACACCTTCCTATAGGTTAAACTAGATTTGTGCCTTGTTCAAGACTTGTAGCTGTTTACAACATTAACATTTGTGAATCCATATAACTGAATAAGTGATTAAGGTGAAATGACAATTTCCTAATGATGAGTGTGTCATCATGGAATTGAGCATGGCATACATGACTCGAAAATTTTTGCAAAGTGGTGTAACTAGATGATTACACTTGTCGATATTTCACCATTATCTAAGTTGTGAGATGTCTATGGATTTCATAGGTGGAACCCAGGTACACACTTAGGGGTTTTCACTTATATATCATATCATGTTAAAGGAGAACCAAAGGGGATACATTTTATGTATGGCTTGTATAGAGCACTCGAGGGAAAAGCTACACATGGTTGATGATAGTTATGGAATTTGGATCGCATTAAGGTTTATGTAGATTTAAATATATGGGTATTTAAATCAGCTACATAAAGATTAAAACAAATCTAGATATGAAGTGTAAAAACAAAAGTGGATGTTACACTTTAGATGACCCTTAACAAAATTTAAATTGTTTAATTAATATTTTTTTTTCTTTATTTTTATTATTATTTATAAAGGTCGATGATTTTCATTTGTGGTTGATTTTACCTTGGTTTGGGTGGTTGAAATTTTTCCTTTTATGATAAACTCGAATTTTTCCTTTGGGACCATTTTTGAGTGAAGAGTGAGACAATTAAAACTTGTCCCACACTCCCAAAACCCATGTTTTCACCTACCCATAGGGTAGATGTACTTTTTAAAGAGTTATAAGTCATTTTTGGCTCAATAAGACACCATTAAGGTTCCTTGAAAGACTTTCCACCTACCCTTTTTTAATTTTTTTACTTTTGGAATGAATTGTGGGTTAAGGGATATTTATTTTTGAGTTGTATTTTTGTCAATTTTGACTCTCCTATTTTTTTCTTATAAGAGCATTTAAGTTTTGTGGTTGAATTTAGATTTTGAGGTTATTTGGCCATCATGGGAATGAATTTTAATTTAATAGACTTTTGGGGATTTGACTTGCCCTAGAAATTAGAATGTTGCCACTTGGCATCATCTTAGGGAGGTGATCTTTGAAAAATTCCTATTTAAGTGGGATTTTTTTGTCATTTTGGGAAGAAGCCTTTATCTTTGGTTAGTGCTATTGGATTGATTTTGGATTATTTGAAGCTTGGTGTTGAAGAGAGGAAATGATGAGTACTTTCCATGTTCTATTCTTACATTTTTCTTGATTTTTTTGTCATCGTTCAATGGAATGATGTGTTTTTATACTCAATTGATTTGTGTGTAAATTTACCATGTGTTGTATTAATTGATTTCACCCATTTTGGTGGATATCAAGTGTGATGTTTGTATGGGGAAGGTAGGGGAATTTAGGTGGCATAAGTAGATGTTAAACCGAAGAAAATGTTTTGATTTTCCTTTGGAGGAACTTTGGGGGTTTGGGCCTTGTTCTAGTGAGGATATAATTGAGTTTTTGGGAAAAACCAGGTGAAAGGATAAGTAGCATGAACCTTACTTCTTTGGTAGAACCAAGGACTTGTGCCCAACCACATAGTGGAGTGATAAGTGGTATGGAAGTGCCTTTAGTTCCCCTTGGAAGATGGTAAATCTTGATAGTGTGTACTTGATTTGAAACATATCCCCTTTTCATCACGAGTCCTCTTGCGGTCACATATTTTTACTTTTTCTTGATATTGTTACGTGTTTGGATTGTTGGGAAATTGTGATCCTAGTCTCGGTGTTGGCTACAAATTATTCTTGGGTGTTAGGGGTTTCGTGTGGAAATGGGATGTTATTTTACCCATTGCATGGCTAGTGATTAAGAAAATACTGAAATAAATAAATTCCTAAATCTAAATATGTAACAACATTGAGCATGAACAATTAAGTACATATTTGACCCAAGAAAAATACCTTAGAAAATATGAAGCCCTAGTTGCAAATGAAAGTAGGAAACACTTAGTTGATTTCAATGTGATGTCGAAGTTGTGTCGATCTATAAAATAACTAGAAAAGGAACTCGAGTGTTGGAATCAAACCCATAAAGTTACAAGAGTGTCGAAGTTCCATGAACATGGCGTTTATGGAGAATTAAGGGTACATGGGGTGCCAGAGACCTATTACGGGACCCCAGTATCTACTCGTGAAGCTACGGAAACCAATTTTTGGGGTCATAAGAGGTTCATTATCCTTCACTTCTTGTCACTAGTATGTCCCACCAAATCCATAGATGTCACCTGTAACCTATAATGAATAAATGACCTAAAGTCCCAAAGCGTATCAAATCCCAAAAATAAATAATAGAAATGAGGGGTCGATTGTCCTTAGTTATCAACAAAGTGAACTTACAACCAAGTGTTGCACTACATCTTAGACCCAATGTAGTTATATGTGTGTGTATGTCGAATGTTTCCCTAGGTGGCTCTTGTGCATATCGTACTTGATAGCGAGCAAGTATTTAGATGTAAAAAGTAAATAAAAGTGTGCACAAAAGAATGAAATTCCCATCCTATGAAGTGTGTGTAGAAGTATCGTGTCTTATCCCTTGTGTGGAGCTAGATGAATCCTTTAATTCTCTTTGAATGTAACCTTAGGTGATGATAGCTAATGCTTAGTGCTTGGTCATTTATTATGGTCACATAAATTTATATTTATATGATTCCTTTGCTTGAATTTCATAATTATCCCCAAAAATTCCAATCACCAAAAAAATAAGATGCCCAAATAGCTAGAAAGGACCCAAAATATGTGAATAAAGTACAAAGAGGTTGGGGGCACGAAGAGGGGATGGGGCACACGACATTGGCATCCTAGTTGGGTGCTAGTGTCCTGAATGAGAAATGTCAAAGTATGAAAAGATAGACTAGGAAAGAAGGAGTGTAAGACCAAAAGAGAAAATAGAAAGCAAGAAAAAATGGCCAAAGACAGTGGTCAATTAGTACTTTTCTCTCTTAGGAATCATATGAATAGTGGTATGTGATCAGGACAAGAAATATAACCAAAGTGTGTGATTTATTGTCTACATTTTCCCCACTTTATGATGTTGAGTGAATTATCGATAACATAAAGTAGATAATAGATGTGTACCTGATAACCATGTAGATTGATGGAGAAAAGTATGCCGAGAGAGACAAGAAAAAGTGTGGAGTGATAAAAATGTGAAGCATGGAAGCTAAAGAAGAGGAAATGAAAAGTGACGATGATGACCCTAAAGAGAGAAAATATGTATAGATATTGCATTATAGCTATTTTTGATGTTGATTATTGTGTGATTGATGTGACTACCACTTCCCATAAGGAAAGACATGCAAAATACAATAATGAACAAGTAGTCAAATACATGTATATAAGATTAAAATGAATTAAAAGTATGTAAGAAAGTGTGTAAAAATGTAAAAGGAAGATATGCACATAATTTGTGATGAGGAAAAAGTGTAGAAATGATCATGAAGATGTTGTAGAAGAAAGATTTTTTTGGGAGATCTCATGCTAGTTGCATTGTGTGTGAGTTTTTGGGTGATCTCACGCCAAGAATGGAAGAATTCTAGGGAGAAAGGTCTAGTGTTACTCTCCAAGTCTTTGACTGCTTCCCAAAGTGGAAACAAAACTATAGATGGTGTGTAAAAATCCAATTTGGTTTGATCCAACGTGAAAGTAGAGAAGACACTATAGTGCATGTATGCTTTGAGTTCTAAAGGACCGTGTGCCATGTAAAAGCCTTTATGTGAGCTTCCAAATATTGTCTTTGAATCGAGAAATGTTATGTAACTACCCCATGGTCACATATATTTAGGAAGGTTTAGGAGCACTCAAGTGCTAATGTTTGAGTTTGGGCTATGCTTGACTATGGTCCATTGAGGACCAAAGTCAAGAAGCTGGGTTGGTGATGTGACTAAATGTTGTGCTAACTATTTTATGAACTAAACTGAATTGTCTCTTTGGAACACTATATGGGGTGACTAATTCACCCAAATGATGCCCCTTGTTTGGTGTGCATGCAATGTTGATGAGGATTATGTGACCCAAAGGAGGACCAACCGCTAAAATAAATTGTGTCCCTACAGGGGAGGGAGTGTCTTTGGTAGAAATGAAGGCACACACAAGCAAAGTGGTTGGACACAATTGTTAGTGCAAACAAGACAAACACACATGTAGAAGACAAAATGTAAGCTAAACATACAAGAAGACAAAGTGTAAACATGTAAGAATGTAGACAAAGTAGACCCCAAAATTAGGTTTCAAACATGGCACATCACTCATAATGTCGCATTAAAAACAATGCTCAAGTGGTGAAAGAAGAAATTTTGTGAACAATATAAAGGGAAAATCCCACAAACAATATAATTCAAGAGACAATAATGACAAAAAATAGTAAATGAGACAACCATGGAATAAAATAAACTTGTAATAAAAATGTTACTCACGAAGCACTCATTAGCATGTTAGAAAGATAACAAGTATGTCAAAGTGTGTATAAATTGATATAGTTATGTGCTATAAAAATGAAACAATGCACCTATAGTGTATGAAAGTGGATGTTTGTAGGAGCCAATGTTGTATTGGTAATAGGTATCTTGTGCTTGAGCATTCATGCTATGTATATCAATCTGTGTAAAGTCTGTGATCAAAAACAAAAGACGAGTGAATGCGCACGTGTATATAGAAATAGATAATGACATACAAGATATATGTCTAGAATGTGTAATAAAGTGTACATGTAAGCATAAGAAAGTAAGAGTAAATGCAAAAAGATATGCAATATGCTATGGATGAGATGGAATGGAATATAGATTAAATGTGATAGGAACAACGTGCCCCGGAGTGGATGTGTATGCATTAGACGAGGTTCATTGATAAAATACCCATCAACAATAATAATGAACCGTAGAAAAGGAGTGCATCATCGGAAATGGTTTAAACGTGCACACTAGAAAGATGTGATGGATAAATCATAGAGTGTAGAATTTGAGTGATGTGGTGAGGTTCATTTTATATTGATCCCCTTAACATTTTATTATGAACTCGTGGAACTAGAGTACGTCGTCGGGTAATGAGCACATCGTGTACAAATAGATGCAAGAAAGATGTATCGTGAATGCGTAGAGTGTGCGGTGTGTATGAGGCATAATAGATGCTACGAAAAGAGATTTCATGAGTGCGTGATGTGTAAATTATGTAGTGTATAGTGTGTGAGGTTCATGTATGTAGTAGGCCCTCAACAATCAATTGTGAACCATATCAAAAGAGTGTGTCATACGTTAATGTCGATACTAATGTATCAAGTTGTGTAAGATTTGTGTGAAAGATGAGATGTGAAGTGTCTAGCATGTAAGACACCGATAGTTCTAGAAAATATGGGGGAAAATAAGTATGATACCCCCATGTGTGGGTTCTTGAATGTGTTATCCGATGAAAGTGAAATACAATGGTACTCCAACCGATGCTTGAGGAGATAAATGCGTGTTCACATGCTTTAAGATCATACGTGGATGGGACTAAAGATGCACCATCAAATGAGAACTAGATGGTGATGGGCACCTATGTGAAGTAGAGCATGGAGGTGATGGACACCTATGTGAAGTAGAGCATGGAGGTGATGAACACCTACGTGGACAAAAACAAGGTGGTGATGTGTACTTATGTGAAGGAGATGTCCGAGTGATGGATATAGATTGATGTGGTAGACTAGCAAATCGATGAGACCATGTAGGTCGTGAGTGAACAGAGAGCTAGGATTAGATTATTATTTGATTTCAATAAGTCACAGGGACCTAGATTCTCTATCGAGTGTAATGGAAACCTCAAGAGGAAACTACAGACATGGTGTATATGGTGGAACACCATTGATAGTAATGAATTTCCTATCATGAGTAAAATTTAGACACAATTGGTGCATGGATATGATATCCTGAGTGGCATGGAGTCATGGAAGACCTAAGAGTATGTCACATCCTTTGACGGATGGTGCATGTTGACGCATAATCACAACACCCCTAAATGTTTGCAACTCAATGGGTTAAAATGCTCAGTGTAGTTGCATAACATGGAGATTTTCCCAAAGTGTGGGACTTTGCAATCAGAAATCTCTCCGGATGAAGGCTAGTTCCTATTCCTCTATTCTGATGCACACATCTAAATTGTAGAGGATATACTCTAAAACCTACTCTAACTTGCCAAGGAGATAGGGTTGAGAATATTACAAGAAAATAAACCTAAACTAATAGAGGTGATGCACCAAGGGAATGTTGAATGACTTGCCTTGCCATTAAACAAAAACAATTAAAATTTTGATATAATAACCATGCACAGGTAACCAAGATTGCAATGAGAGATTAGATGAAAGCAATGAACATGAGACGAGATTGAAATCATCCACAAACCTATATTATTGCTCCGCATATTTGATACAGTGCATTACAATGGCCAAGAGGAATAAAATTACATCACAACTTGAATGGGAGGTTTGAACTCCACAAATTCACTTACAGACCAGAGAAGAAGAGAGGGTTTAAAGAAAAATTATCCAACCTTTAGAAAAATTCCCCTCCTTACAATATATTGAAATAACGAGAGAAGGAGAAAGAATAATTTGAAATCCTACTCCAACTACCCAAAAATACTTTGAATTCACCCGCAATAGTGATGAGGGTGATGACAAAACCCATGCCTCCATGTACTATGCCTTGTTGGGAAAAAAGGAAGCCCATACCTTCATTATTGTGGTAGGTGAGAAACTTAGAACATCCTCTAAAATGGCAAACTATATTTTCATTTTGAATAACTTAGTCCCACTCAAATTAAGATAACCAGTTGTAGTTGAGTAGAGGACCCTGTAAGCTTTCCAAAAATTCCTTTCTTGTGTAAATACGAGCTCCCAGTCAAAATTTATGGCCATTTGAAGGTCGGGGTATAGTTACGCAACAAATGCGAGTTCTTGATCTTTCTTTTTCGGACTCAAATGCATTCAACTTCTGAAATCCCAAGAATTCAGAATTTTAGACATTTTGGTTTCGAATTTGGGTTAATGTTCATCTTCTTGGGTGTGCGGAAACTTGAAACCCAAAAGTACAAAATTTCAGACTTTTAGACATTTTGACTTTAGAGTTTTTATTCTTGTTCATCCTTTAAATCACCTCGAGAGTTCCAAAACTCTGAAATTTCAGACTTTTAGACATTTTGACTTCGAGTTTTATTCTGTTCATCCTTCGAATCTCCTTGAGAGTTTTGAAACCTGAATCTCTGAAACTTTGAAACTTGAAAGTCTGAAACTTTGGACTTTTGGAATTTCAAAAAAATTTCCTTCGGATTGTTTTCTTTTTTCAAAATTTTTCCTTTCAGGATTTAGGAATTTTTCATTTTTGGGATTCAAATTTTCCTTTTCAGGATTTCAAACTTTTCCATTTTTCTCGTGCTCAACGAGATATCCAAAACTTTGAAATCCGAAGTCTGAAATTTTAAAATTTGAGACTTTCAGACATTTTTCATTTCGTGTCTTTGACACCAAGTCCTTAAAATTTTCCATTAGCCTACCTCCAAAAGGCCCCACCTACAAAGTCTAAAATTCAGACTTTGGAACTTCTTCATTCTCCGAATGAGCTCAAAACCCTCGAGATTCTCTACAATGTGCTTGGACCTCTTGAAATGAAATCTCTCTTGATGATTCAATCTCTCCATTTTTTCTTAGTTTGATTTTAGGATTGGGTTCTATCTTCATTGAGTCTGCTATGACCAAGTTAAATCGGCCTTTTATGATTTCATTTAACTCAGTTTATCATGTGATCTCCATATGCACCCCATGGTTCAGATTCCACAAACTCGTGCAATCCCCATATGCTGGCTCGATCGATGAGCCATTATTCCATCAATTTCTTTTCCCCGACATCATTTCCATTGTTGAGCCCACATGTAACTTGATTTTCAGAACCAAAATGTGAGCTCCCATGTCTCAGACATGAGTCCCTTAAATTTTTTTCCGAGGGGAAAAAATTGATAACAATTCCATAGGAAAAGTAACAAGCATCATAAGATGACTGATTGATCTTTGGAAGCTTGAGATATCCATATGAGTTAGGAACTGGATATGAAATTTGTGAAAGTGGATAACCAATAACGACAAGAAGGGAAATATAACATGCACTTATGTGAAATGATGAATCAACCATAGTGTTGTTGATATAAATGGATCCAATAGAAGCAAGAATGTGCAAGTGATCATAACAAAATGTAGCATGATAGTCATGATCAGAGAAACTAATGATTGGTGGATATGTCTTAGTATGAGAAATTAGAAAATCAAGAGTCCCTGGTGCAGGAGGAGGCACTACGTGATATGAATGATTGGGTGAAGAGTTATCCACTTGCTTGTTATTCTTAGGAAGAGAATTTTTGAATATTATGATCTTGTCATTTTCATTTAAAGGTGCTAAATTCATAGGCTCATGAAGCTCAAATGCATTATTATTGATAAGATCTTGAACAAGAATAAAAATTTTGAAGCATCAATATGTATAATGCCAAACACATTGGTGATAGTTGCATCTAAATTTTTGTCGTAATTATGACATTTTGGACAAGATGAATCCATTTTGAGTGGAGGAGGAAGCATAATGAGGTTTCTCTTAAGAATTTATGACAATTAAAGATGTAGAGTGATAGTTAATTTTGTATATGTACACTTAGGTGGTTGTCATTAAAGCTCTTTAGTATTAGATATAATGTTGACAGTGGCTTTAGCTTCAATAGGTTTTGTAGATGGTTTGACATGTGATTTTCTTTGAAAGTGTGTAGAATATAAATCCTACATGTTGATACTTAAGCTTTCCTATAGATAAGAGTTTAGTTTTTGTAGCTTAAGAGTATGACACAAATGATCAAATGATGGAGATGTCTCGAAGATAACACTCTCTTGAAGAGGCGGTAATAGAATTTGGACAAATAGGTCTTGAAGTTTAGAGTCTGCAAGCACATTAGACATCTTAGCCAATTTGTTTTTATATCGCAAGACATAATCCACTAGATGTTCATTATATCATTTTTTAAGTTGTGAAATTTGAGCATAGGATATCTTAGAGTTGATATTGATAGAGAAATGAGTGATAAAAAAATCAGCTAAATGCATAAAATATGTTATTGAGTGGACAAGTAGATAATAGAACCAATGTATTGCATAGTCATGAAGACTTATAGGAAAGAGATGAGCTAAGATAATGTGATCATCTAAAAATATATACATGCTACATAAAATGCTCGGAGATGTTCTTGGGGATCACTATGACCATTGCAAATGGGCATCTTGGGAGTAACAAAATTAGGTGGAAGTGCATACGTAGAAATGGTAGGTAAAACAGAGAACGAAGTAATAATTTAGAATCTAGATATGGAGACACATGAGAAGTAGCATGTTGCAATTGACAGATTTGAACTTGAAGGTTCGATAAAGAGAGGTTAAATATTGAGTGCCAGTGGAAGAGACTTTCTTGTATGAGAAACAAGATATGAAGCGAAATGATTGGTGGGAGTAGGAAAAAAATAGGAGCAATACAAGTAGGCATAAGAGTGGAAACAAGGGGTTGAGTGGTAATGGAAGAAGGGATGGAGGTAGAAAGAGTAAGCTCCACAAGTTTGGTGGCCTCCTCATGAGCAGAGAATAAAAACAAGTATATATTCTTAGGATGCTCAACGAGATGATCACTAATCTCTTGTAGACAGGCTTGATAAAGTAACCATAAGATTGAGCCATAATGAAAAGTAGATAGGAATCCTTAGAAGCAAGGCTTGTTCGAGAGATGGGTTCACCAAATGTTTAAGGAAATATTGAAATAAATAAATAAATAAATCTAAATATGTAATAACGTTTGCTTCCCTCATTATCTGTTAAACTCCCTTGAGCGCTCCATTTTGGAGTTCCAGAAGCACACCCGGCGGTTCCCTTGCATCAAGGGCTTATATTGTTAATTCACAAATGCTGCCTTCTTAAGTACCCCGGTCTTCCTTCCTCTCCTAGCCCGGCTCCCCCTTTGATGGGCTCTGCTGCTGCCAGTCCTGTTTCCCCTGCTGCCCTTGCTGCTGCCCCCGCCACCGGTGCTGCTACCCCCATGCCGGCTGCACAAGCTTCTCCTTCAATTCCTCCTGTTGCTGCTCCTGTCACCCACCTCGCCTCTACCTCTAAAAGACCAATCACCAGGGCTTCCAGGAGACTCAACCTTGAGACTCTTGCTGTGGGGAAGGAGCCTATTGAACTTGACATTGCACGTGACCTGCTGAACATTAGTAGTGCCAGTCCCCTGGAAGTACAGATGGATAGCTCTTCTAAGAGGCTGGAGGCCTTAGAGGCTGAGATAAATTTGCTGAAGGATGAGGTCAAAAACCTAGCTAAGCAAAAAGGTAAGAAAAGCATGGAGGGGGAAGGGAGCATTGATAACAGTCAGATTGAAGACATATACAAGAAGCTGACCTCCTTAGACTCCCGCCTAGGGAAGGCTAAGACTAGACATGATTACAACATTGCCGCCTTTAGGGCCATCGAGGAGTTCATCGAGGGTCATGCCAAAAGTGTTTCCAACCTCAGCGGTGTCCCAGCTGCACTTTGGGGCAATGAAAAAGAGAGCAAAAGAACCATCGAGGAGCTCGATAAGACGGATGCTGCCCACATGACTGCATTGGGTATGTTTCATGCCTGGAAAAGAGTCAAGATCAGTATCGATAAAGCTGCCAAGAAGTAGTCCTGGATGCTTCTGCTGCTTTTAGTTGTTATTTTTGTTGTTTCTTGGCAGTCGGCTTACTATTTTTTTGCTGTTGTTTTGCTGTTATGTCTCGTTTGTGTAGCTGTTTCTGGGCTACGTAGAACTTCATTGTAATACTTGGACTTTGTTCCATCAGCTCTGTTTCTCACTCTTATTCCGGCTTTCAGGCCTTCTTTTGTATTCAAGGGTATAGTCCCTTTCAAAAAACTATTTGCCAATATTAAAAAAAAAAAAAAAAAAAAAAAACGTTGATTAAAAAAATGAAGTACATTTCAACCCAAGAAAAATAAAATAGAAAATATGAAAATGTAGTTGTAAATGAAAGGATGAAACACTTAGCTGATTTTGATGTGATGTTGAAGTTGTGTCGATATGGAAAATAGCTCAAAAATGAACTCGAGTGTCGCAATCGGACCCGAAAAGTTTTAGGAGTGTTGGAAGTGTCGGGACCATGGTGCCTATGGAGGTTCAAGAATGCTTGGGGTGCCAAAGACTTATTATGGGTGCTCATGTATGGTCAAAATATGGGGAAACCAATTTTGCGAGGGTCACAAGATGTTCGCTTTACTTCACTTTGTGTTCCTATTATGTTGCACCAAGTACATAGATGTTGCTTGTAACCTGTAATGAAAAAATGACCTACAAAACCCCAAAGTGTTCAAATCCCAAAAATAAAATAATATAAATAAGGGATCGAACTATCCTTGGCACAACAAAGTGAACTTATGACTGCGGTATGCCACATCTCTAACCAATGTAGTTATATGTGCGTGTGCGAATTGTGTCCTAGGTGGCTCTTGTGTGTGTCACACTTGATAGTGAGCAAGTAGATAAATGTAATAAATGTAAATAAATGTGTGCATGAAGGAATGAACTTCCCCTCCCATAAAGTGTATGCAGAAGTATCATTCCATTTTCCCTTGTGTGGAGCTAGATGTATCATTTAATGCTCTTCAAATTCTCTTTGAATGCAACCTTAGATTATGATTGTGCTCATTTTGTATTAACTAATATATAAATTGAAACTAATATCTACATAGCTTCAAAATCAAATGCTAATTAAACGATGAACCATCAAGATAAGAGCTTAACGGAAATGTTTCTTCAATGCATAAATGAAACTACATGCTAAGCTATTTCCTACTCTCTATGATTGCTAACTTAAACTATGAACCTATGACAAAAATAAACAATCAAAGTGGATTGTTGCTTGATCTCAAGGATTGAGAATGGAATCTCACCAAGAATGGCTACAAGACCATTTTGGATCTTTCCATATTAGTCAATTTTGAGTGAAAGGATGCAAGAAGGAGAAGCTATTTCCAACAATGGAGAATGGTTCAAGATCAAAATGATTATAGTTTTCACTATTCAAACCATGGTGCAAGAAGAAAGGTAAGAAGGATGGTTCTTTAGATAGATTTCTTGAAGAGGCAAGGCTAGAAAATTGATGAGTGTGGGATAAAGGTAAAACAAGATTAGGAATGAATAAGGTTTCTTTATAAAAGGTAATATTGATTTAGAAGAGTTTAATTTGTCATTAGTAAGTCATGGGAGTTGGGGATGTTTTAATTAATCAAAGGTGATTAATTAATAGGTAGAGGTAAGCTTATAGAAGATAATTAGAGGAAAAATAGTATTATTTGTGGGATGTAAGAGAGGAATTTGATCCAATAAATGATAATTTATTGATTTAGAGTTATGAGTGTAATTAATTAATAATAATTAATTAACCCAAGTAGAAGTGGATATTAATTAACGAAAGGTCATTAATTGACATCCTTAATGATAGGAAGGCTAATTAATTAACGAAAGGTTGTTAATTAACAAATATGAAGAGGAATGTTAGCTAATTAGTGGAAAAGTGCTAATTATTATGGAAATGATGAGAAAGAGGATAATTAGTGCAATCTTAGCACTAAAGCTTGTGTAAGTGGATTTTAGGTGTCTACATTTGCCCCTCTTTGGGGTGGCGTAAGTGACGTCACTTTAAAGATAGTATAAAAGTACAAACAAATAGATTTTTGAAGAGATAGAATAAAAATTTAATAGAATAAAGGATGCCCCCTCGAGTGTCAATGGGGTGATGAAAGAGGGCGATTGACAATCAAAAAGATGAAAGAACAGAATAAAAGTAGAATAATTGATCCCTATTGCCCCAAGTTTCTTTTGAAGAAAAATGTTGATAGAAGGAGAGTGATATGGAAGAAAAATGAAGATGAAAAGATATGGATATAGCTATCATCTTGCCAATGTAAAAACCAACTTTATTTCATCATTTTTCTTATGATTGACATCATTGATCCTTATTAAAAAGAATGAATAGAAGTGTAGTATGACATGAAAATATATATACGAACAAATGTCCATAGCTAAAAACACCAACTCCGTGTAACATACAAAATGAAATGCAATATGAGAAAGTAAAATATGCCTAACTCCTTGCAACATACATAATGCAACACAATATGAAAAAGTAAACAAGGTAACCTAACAAAGAAACAAAATGTTATGTTTTTGTTATCAAGCTTTGATTTCGACCTATGTAAATTAACGAAAAGGGTTAATAGATGGTGCCCCAAACAATGATACATGTAAGGGGAATAATGGAGGACACTTGGGTCCGATGAAAATAAGTGCACTATGAAACAATACCAAGAAACCCATTTTGCCCCATAGTACGGACATAGTAAGCAAACCAACTTTGTTAATGGAGGTAGATTAAGATGATCCATGAGTCGCGCACAAGATGTAGACACTAACATTAGCTCACACTCCCCTTTTGTCCCTCGACGAATAAGTATCCTTCATCACATTCACCTAGCCATGACCCCCTTCACCCCACTAATATTAATTTAATTAATTTAATTAAATTAATTCATTATCCTCACCATATTTATTATTTAAATATCTTAATTTAAATAATATCCACACATACACCTCACTTAGACACCTCATCAAGCCAACTCAACCTAACACCTATTCTTAGTAAGTTTCCACAACTAACTAAGACTTATCCAAACCCTAAAAATCAATGCCTACATTCTCTCTAACCACATTCCCGCATGATTACAAGAATCTTCCAGTCTAATCCACGGGTTAATGACACAAAATCTGAGAAAATCAAGAGGACCTCCCTATTCTAGTAAACCTAGGAAATAACACCTTGACCAACCTGGTTACCCCTAACTGTCGCTAGTTAATCCAGAACCACCGTCGGTTACCCTTTTAACCCCCAAAACAACCTTATTTTCAAGGTTGGAAAAAGATTGGAAAAAGTTGGCAAAAACATTGAGATCTTCTGGAGAGATATCACATCTTCTGAGATCAAATATCAGCGGGAGCACACATACAAGGAAAAAAATCAAGCATTTTCTCCTGCACAGCCACCCCAACAATGATATGATCTAACCAAGCAAAGAGGAATGCACATGCAGCCCATGCAGAAGCTCTCCTACAATTTGAGATCACCTATAACCTTCAACCTCTCACCAGCACCTCCATCCCTCACTCACAGGTGTCCAGGACCAGAATCCAAGTAAGTAAAACATTCTACTTCTCTGGTTCACTTCATTTTGTCACTATATTATCACCTATTGTTTACCTAGCCATCCATTGACCTCCTTCAACATTCCCCCTCCATATACCCATTAAAACCTCACCAAATCCCTCCCAAATCACCCAATACCTCATCCCAACCAACCAAGATCCTCTGTGTCAATCACAAAGGAGACCCAAAACCCATCTGTGGCATTCCTAGAACTCCACAAGATGTCGACACCAATTATATCTAACCGTTTTGGTCACCCCGAACTCGCATCGGTTACTACATTTGCCCATACAACTCATAAAATTTACCTACCCACTTAATTCGACTCATCCCATTAATCACCTGTGACCTACCTAAGACTTATGTCGACCTACAGAGACCCGTAACCAATTGTTTGACCTTTGAATCCTACTCTAGCCTAGCCTGTTAGATTAGATCTTTCTTATTGTGTTTTAAGTGAGATACCTAAATCATTTCGAATTACAATAGGATTTACTTTATTATTTGCATTAAATTGTTTAAAACAGTGGAATGACAATTGTCTAGGAAGTATCACACTTCCCGGATCTAGCACACGCTAGGTAGTTCACTACATATATTGTTTAACTTTTTCTGGTGGTTTTTCTTTCATTACAGGTAGTTCCTCCTAGCCAAAAGAAAGCTCTCATGATCAACTATGGATTCGGAAGTCATACATGCGCAACAACCCATCAACCAACATTAAAACAGGTATTCCTCCTATGCTCGTTACCCTATCTGTTTTGTCAATACTTCAAAGAAACGTCTAAGAATCAGGTGAAACACAAGAACAGATGAGAACTAAAGAGTGACATTTTGTAGGATGATTTTTATTGTTTTTGATTTTTTAGAAACATATTTGAATGTTTTTTATTTTGAAATTTTTCTGAAACTATGTACAGGAAATCAAGAAACATGGATGCCCCCAATGATAGATGGGATGTACAAGGGAAGAATGCCACATGTATGAGAAAGTGAAGATGTGACATGCCCAAGAAATTAGGTGGGAGTATTCAAAGATAAAATCTTCACACATAAAAGGGGGTAAAGGCCAATATACAATAGATTCAATCATGAAGGAGCAAGGATACCCCAGCGTAAGCTTGTCTAGAAACACATGAGACAAAGGAAGTAGAAAATTATTTTATTAAAAGGGGACAAAAATGTCTGCAAACATGGAAAAGAGTACATCCTAAACACATATATGTTCTAAATTATTCCAAGAATATAGGATTCTATGAAAAGATTTAGAAGGCAATCAATGAAAAATTGATTAGCCCAAGGCACAAATCATGAGACAAGACATGTGTTAAAGAAAGAGTTTGAACAAGGTCCAAAAAGCAACATTTGGTAACATACTCATCATGTTTACTCATCAAGATCCCATGTGTACACATGGAAATGAATTACCTCTTGAGGGAAAGAGTTGATAGACAACAAGTGAAGACACTAACCAATGTGTAGGAATGATTTAGTTTGAAAGGTGGTTTGTGAATGGATTGTGGAAGGAGAGTCATACATTGCTCTGCTGCCATCTAGGTGTCCATAGCCTCAACAGAGATGCATTTTATTCTAATCACAACATTTCTCTACTACCAGTCAAATGTCCATAGCCCCGAAAGATACTATTGGAAATACCCCAAGAGAGAGTTATATATCAATTTACTTTTACGTTAAGATTTTACTTTTTGATTAATTGATTTTGATTTTTTTCTTCTTGAAAACATATTTCAGCTCTCTTGTTTAACAAGGGTTACAAACTAATGATAGCTTGATGGAAGGATATGGAGGTGATTGCAATGAAAAACTTGCTAGTGTCAACAAATATGTATAAAATTTCTTCCTAAGAAGTTTATTAGATGATAATAGTGATAGGATCTCTAAGAGGTCAGTCATTCTTTAATTTACCAGGGGTTATGAAAAACCAAGGTAAAACAGATACCATAGAGATAAATGTCACAAAATATGTACAAAATAAGCTAACCAAAATATCATCAAAGGAATGAAAATGGTGGATGACTTGTAGAGGAATATGAAAGAAAAGGAAGAAAGAACATCCATGTGTATGCAATACCTAATTGCAATGTTTGATCTTTGTACCTTTTATTTTATTTTTGTAGTGTTTTAATGTTTTCTCATTTTTTATTTTTTATTTTTTATTTTTTTGAACTATTTTATGATTTTTGTAATGGTTATCGGAATGAAACATGTCACTCTACATGATAGGATCCAAAACGAAGTTTGTGATTTCTTTGATAAGAGAGACTAAGCTTTTTTGTTTATCAAGTGTAATATTATCCTCGATCTCGATGATCGTGGTAAGCTCACACTCAAAAAATGATTGTGATTTTTTTAAACATGGGTATCGTATGTGGGAGCTTCAGATTCCTATGCATAGACTTCTAAACTTTGCACCATACCTGATGGGTACGTTGGTGTACATTCTGGAATCATGTTTGATTTTGAATTTTATTATCATTTGAGTTGTTGGGAGATTTGGAGCTCTTCGTTTTTAGTCTTAGCTTAGTAAAAACCTTGTCTAGGTTTTTTATAAGCTAATGCTTGAATTTTTTAATCCTGAGAGGTGGGAGAAGAATGTGGAGATTTATAATCCATGTGAGAAATGACATTGGGCTTGACACAATATTTGGAAGAAGAATAATGTGATAGATGAAAAGGATACAGTCCAAGAATTGAAGAAGATGGGCTACCGGGAGGTGAGCCATAAATAGAAGATGAATGGCTATTAGGATGTGGCCCCGAGAATAAAAGGAGAAGGGTTTCTAGGGCGTGACCCATAGCTTGAAGATGATGGGATACTAGGATGTGGCCCAAGAATTGAAGATGATGGACTTCTTGGGGGTGACCCATAAATAGAAGATAAGGGGCTAGTTATACGTGACCCGAGAATAAAATATAGTGGACTACTCAAAAATGTCCCACAAATAGTAGAGGAGGGTAACTAGAAGGTGACCCACACCTAGAGGAAGATGAAGGGCTACTTGGCGTTAACCCCATAAGAGATTGTGATTGAGGAATTGTGGTAGAAAAAGAGTGATTGAGTGATGAGAAGATAGGCCATGAATCAATGCAAGACCTAGGAGTTTCATCATGTAATGAAGAATGTGGAGATTGAATAATAAGATGAGGATCAAGTTATATGATCTACCGATCTTCCTCTATTTATTGATGAAAGGAATCAACCTTTTCCTCACAATGTGTAGATGCATCAAAGTCTAAAGAGAATCCTTACTCCTAATCATTATAGGAATATCTTCATGTGCCCCTATAAATGCCCTAATTTTTCTTCATTCTAAAAGAGATCAATCAAGTATGAGTTGTTGATTGACCACAAGGGTTAATTGGAAGAAAGAGTTTCAATTGGTGTGGAAGACTTAGAAGATGTTTGATGATGATTGATAGAATAAGATGACATGGGGGAAAAGAAGATGTGGAGCTAGATGTCTCGAGAGTAAAAGAAGGTGGTGTGGACCTACCTATACGATGGTATATCATCTGTAAACTAGTAGGATTAAGTCCAAAGTCTATAGATTGTGACACATGAGTCAATTCGAGATGTTTGAATAGAAGGAATACTTTATGGGGGTGATTGATGAAGATGGGCCTACAAAGAAAGCGAGGACCATGATTGAAGAATTATATTAGATATTTAGTTGGAAGGATTTAGAGTCGCACGTATCTTTAAAAAAATAAGACATCATTGAGGTGACTAATAAAAGGGTTCATATGAAGAAAGGAATGACCATGACGTAGGAGTCATATTAAATATATGAAGAAGAGGGTCTTGTGAAGATAGGGAGGACCATCACTTAGGATTTGAATTAGATGAATCCAAATAGTAGTTTGGATCTGAATCATCAGAAGATTCGGAGGAAATATTTAGATTAGAATCCTTAGAAGAAGAGGAAATGTTTCGATTAGAGTAGCAAGAAGAGTGGGGGAACTTTGAATAATAATTTGGATCAAAAGTGTCCAAACCATACCACCAACTATGAGATGAAGGTGAGGAATGGGTTACCCGGATGGGTTCTCTAGTGCGATAAACCAAATGAGGTTTGGTCATGATGGGTGTTATTTGATGTGAACTCCAAAACTTTGATTCCTTATTATTTTATGTATAAAGGACCTTGTGATAATCAATCGTTATTGGTGTGCATTGGGTTCAAAGGCCTAGACATAGATTGTATGATCAAACTTCTTCAAAGTGAATAATGTTTTATGTCGACTTGGGTAGCGTAACGACAACCAACTAGAAATTTCATAAAGATGGGGATGATTGTGTGATTTTCCAAAATGGAACTAATAAAAACATACTTCGTGTTAACCTAATTTCAAAAATCCAACAAGGTTTAGACAACAAGTTGCGAGTGCAAAGAATAAAAGTGTGATTTCTGGTGACATCCACCAACTCTTACATAAGGTAGGGAGATGTGCCCCGTAAGTCCTTGGCCATGTGTCCCCAACACGAGCGGTCCTCCAGTGGACTTGTAATCCACCGTTAAGTGCCAGTTGTACGGGCACTATCGGGCCGGTCTTTTGATGCAATGGCAATTGCTCCTAGTATTAGAGCAGAGGTCTCGAGGTTGAACCTCATGGAGTGTGGTGGGTCAGTGATGTCCTGTGACATCCGAAAACTCTTGTGCAAGTAAGGAGATGTGCCCCGTAAGTCCTTGGCCATGTGTCCCCAACTTGAGAGGTCCTCCGGTGGACTTATAGTCCACCCTTAAGTGCCACGGTTGTATCGGGCACTATCAAGCCGGTATTTTGGTGCAACAACAACTGCTCCTGGTATCAGAGGAGAGGTCTCGAGGTCAAGCCTCGCAGAGTGTGGTGGGATGTGATGTCTCGGTGACATCTGACAACTCTTGCACAAGGTAGAGAGATGTGCCTTGTAAGTCCTTGGCCACATTTCCCGACTCGAGTGGTCCTCCGGTGGACTTATAATCCACCCTTAAGTGCCACAATTGTATCGGGCACTATCAGGCCGGTCTTTTGGTGCAATGGAAACTTCTTCTAGTATTAGAGAAGAGGTCTCGAGGTTGAGCCTCATGGAGCGTGGTGGGCTGTGATGTCCCGGTGACATCTGTTAGCTCTTGCATAAGGTAGGGAGATGTGCCCTGTAAGTCTTTGGTCACATGTCCCTAACTCGAGCGGTCCTCCAGTGGACTTGTAATCCACCCTTAAGTGCGATGGTTGTATCGGGTACTATCAAGCTGGTCTTTTGGTGTAACAAAAATTGCTCCTGGTATTAGAGCATAGATCTCAAGGTTGAGCCTCATGATGCGTGGTGGGATGTGATGTCCAAGTGACATCCACCAGCTCTTGCGCAAGGTAGGGAGATGTGCCTTGTAAGTCCTTGGCCACGTGTCCCCGACTCGAGAGGTCCTCCGGTGGACTTGTAATCCACCCTTAAGTGCCATGATTGTATTGGGCACTACTAGGCCAGTCTTTTGGTGCAACAACAACTACTCATGGTATCATAGTAGAGGTCTTGAGGTCAAGCCTCATGGAATGTGATGGGTTGTGATGTCCCTATGACATCCACCAAAGCACTTGCGCAAGGTAGGAGATGTTCCCGTAAGTCCTTGGTTATGTGTCCTCGACTCGATTGGTCCTTCAATGGAATTTTAATCCACCCCTAAGTTTCATGGTTGTATCGGGCACTATCGGCCAGTGGTAGGCACTTCTTACGTCTATTTCCAAATGGTAGTTGGTGTTTCAAGATGATTAACAAAATGTCACCACTTAAGTCAAGTTTAAAGAAATGAACAAGGTGTAATTAATAGTAATAAGTTAATGTGATCCCCAAAAAAGTATTCTATAAGCGAGCTTGAATCCAATCAAGACCTATATCCCAAAAAGAATCGATTCTGAAATTGTGAGTGAAACAAGAATGTCACCAAGATATGTTAACCAAACTTTTCTAGAAATTAAGGTCTTGATATCAAGATGATATTGATATAACACACAAAAGTGGTAACACTAAAACTTTTTGAATTTGAGGTAATAATTGGAATCAAATAAAAGATAGAGTATAGTTCAGAATTTTTACGATTAATGCGTAGCATAAAATCATAATATAGATATTTAGGTCAAGTTTACAAGAAACAAGACGTAAATACAAAAATTGTAGTGACATGATATAAAAAAGATAAGCGTTCAAAGGATAATCAAAGCGATGAACCAAGCCTAACTACGATGACGATCTTGACATGGGTATCAAGATCAAAAAGACTATCAATGATATAAAAAATTCTCCACACACTTTAGACGTTTAACAACTCATCCGGAAACATGGATGAGCATAAATGAACACAAAAGTGGTGAATACATTCAATTAGCAACACAAGGGTAGTCACTCTTTTTTGATCAACAAAGTGTCAAAAGAAAGTGACAGAAATAGATCAATTGGTGTTGAAAAATGTTGGCCTCACTTCGGCATAGTTTCACCTCACCTTAGGGCAAGTCAAAAACTAAGCAAAAGTATCACTTCACACATTTCATGATGAATGATAGCTCACAACTCAAACTGGTTTTGATATAGTCTAAGTTGGCTTCTCGGTCAAATATGGCTTCCTAGGTTGTTCACTCAACTAGGTGTCAAAATTTATCTAAGAACGAGCTTGATTTTCCAAGAAAACTCACATTGACTAATTCTTGGAGTATATCGGCTTTACTTACTTTACCCCCTTCAAGCACACTAGGCAATAAATTTGTCCAACGTGTACTCTCAATGAAGTCAAAATATGAATAAATTTGACACTAAATCTCACAAATGGTAAAAACTAGTCAAGTAGGTTGTTTAGAGCACTTCCCATTTCATCCAAAAGGTTCCCTCTTGCGTGGACTACTTTGGGGTTCCTAGGAACACCCCCATTGTTGTAGCTTAAGGCTTATGCCAAAGGGGTTATGTCCTAGTTTTAAGCGGATGGGGTGTACCCTTATCTAAATCTTTAATTTCATGTTTTGAATGTGGTGTACTTTTTTATCTTTTAGAATTAAATTGGTTTAGTCAGTCACTATTTGGTAATCTGAAACACACATGTAGTTAGAAAAATGTTTTTCAAACTCCTTTCTTTGACAATCATTTTTAGATCCTACACTCAAGCATTAGTAGTTATACAATAAAATCACATTATTTAAAAGAGGATTAAGAGTTGATTTTGATTCTCAAGATCATCCGAGGATGCAAGATAAGAGCACACACAACAAATAATCCAACTAAAAGTAAGGAAAATCTTTGTGATCAATGAACCATACAAAAAGCTTGACAAATGTTCATTCCCTTAAACCAAAAATGAAAGATGAAGTTTCTAAATTACCAAATATTATAAAATAAAGACTAAATTTTATTTTTATTCTCAATATCACCCTAAGGTGTAAGATAAGAGCATACACAAAATTATCCCAACTATATAGAAATGGAAAACTTTAAATCAAATTACCATTAAAAAATGCTTTGTAAAAGGTTCATTCCCTTAAGCAAAATGAATAATCAAATTTCTAAGTTTAATCTAAATGTTAAAAATTTAGAGATCAAATTTGTTTTTATTCTAAAAATCACCAAAAGGTGCAAGAGAAGATCATACACATGTTTTTTTCTAAATAAAGTAAAGCATGGAAATACAACATTCATCAAAATATTAGACATGTTAGAAAATGACCAATTTTAAAATAAAGGGAAAAAAATATAGTTTATGTAAGTATAAATCCTTTATTTATGTTTTCATTGCATAGTTAACTTCAATACCTTTCCAATGCAAAAAAAATAGATTCATTTCGAGTTCGGGAGCAAAAGTTATGGCCTTCGGAAGATGGGTTACACATATGCTCTTATGCTCACGGGTATGCACTTGACATGCACTAAAAAAATGTAAAAAAAAACATCCCTTAATCTGCAAAATGGTCAAAATTTTCCAACCAAGATTCAATTTTGACAACCCATCACATTAATATATGAATAGAAGACTCAATGCTATCAAACATTAACATTCATGACCAAAAACTTAACATTTTCAAGAAATTGACAAAACTAACATGTAGAATGTTGAAAAAGTAAGCTCTAAAAATGAAAACATGATGAAATCTTGAAATGTTCTCACCAAGAATTAATTTTGACAATAACCCACCACATTAATATGTAAATAGAAGACTCTTCACTATCAAACACTAACCTACATGCTCAACAATTTAAGATTTTCAAAAAATTGACAAAACTATCATGTAGAATGTTGAAAAAGTAAGCTCTAAAAATGAAAACATGGAGACATCTTGAAATTTTTCATCAATTCCAATTTGAACAACACTTCACCTCCTTTATACCTACAAGGAATACTCAACACATGCAAACTTAACAAAACAAGTTATGTCAATATATGGTAAAAGAGGGTTAGTAACCAACAATGAAACTTAACTACAAAAATTGAAATTAAGTGCAAAGGACAATGGACTAAGTCCCATCAGGCGTACCAAATGTGCTCATATTTTATTAACTAAGCTATAAATTGAAACTAATATCTACATAGCTTCAAAATAAAATTCTAATCAAACAATGAACCATCAAGATAAGAGCTTAAAAGAAATGTTTCTTCAATGCATAAATGAAACTACATGCTAAGTTATTTCCTACTCTCTATTATTTCTAAATTAAACTATGAACCTATGAAGAACATAAGAAATCAAAGTGAATTTTTGCATGATCTCAAGGATTGAGGATGAAATCTCACCAAGAATGGCTATAAGACCATTTTGGATCTTCCCATATTACTCAATATTGAGTGAAAGGATGCAAGATGGAGAAGCTATTTCCAACAATGGAGAATGGCTCCAGATCAAAATGCTTATAGTTTTCACTATTCAAAGCATGGTGTAAGAAGAAAGGTAAGAAGGATGGTTCTTTATATAGATTTCCTAAAGAGGCAAGGCTAGAAAATTGATGAATGTGGGATAAAGGTAAAACAAGATTAGCGATGAATAAGATTACTTTATAAAAGATAATCTTGATTTAGAAGAGCTTAATTTGTCATTAGTAAGTCATGGGAGTTGGGGATGTTTTAATTAATCAAAGGTGATTAATTAATAGGTAGAGGTAAGTTTATAGAAGCTAATTATAGGAAAATTAGTATGATTTGTGGGATGTTAGAGAAGAATTTGATCCGATAAATGGTAATTTATTGATTTAGAGTTACGAGTGTAGTTAATTAATAATAATTAATTAGCCCAATTAAAATCAAATATTAATTAACGAAAGGTCATTAATTGACATCCTTAATGATAGGAAGGCTAATTAATTAACGAAAGGTCATTAAATAATGAATACAAAGAGGAATTTTAGCTAATTAGCGAAAAATGCCAATTATTACGAAATAACGAGAAAGAGGATAATTATTGCAATCTTAGCATTAAATCCTGCATAAGCTTATTTTAGGTGTTTACAATGATATCTAATGCTTAGTGTTTGGTCCTTTATTATGGTCACATAACTTTAGATTTATATGATTCCTTTGATTGAATTTCATAATTAACCACAAAAGGGTGACCACCAAAACAATAACATGCCCAAATGGCCGTAAAGGACCTAAAATATGTAAAAAAATACAAAGAGGTTGGGGCGCCTTGCACTAGTGTCCTAGTTGGGCGTTGGTGTCCGAATGAGAAAATTTTAAAGTATGAAAAGACATAGTGGTCAAGAAGGAGTATAATACTAAAGGGGAAAGAAGAAAGCAAGAAAAAATGGCCAAAAGCGGTGGTCAATTAGTACTTTTCTCTCTTAGGAATCATATGAATAGTGGTATGTGATTAGGACTAGAAATATACCCAAAGTGTGTGATTTAGTATCTACAACCGGGAGGTGAATATTGCCTTCACCTCTATTTTGGTGTTTGAGACACATTGTTAGTGGTGGAAGAAGTGTTGAAAAAAGAACATTTTTATATTTGTTGTATTTGATACTTGAAATCAAGTGGCACTTGAAACAAGTTGTATTTTATTTGTGTTTATGTATTCATGTGTGTTTGATCATTTCAATGTTTTCCAAATGTAAATATAAGTGTAAATGTATGGTCTTGTGAATGGAAAGAACTATTGTGGTGTATATAAGAATATTTGGATTCAAGAAAATGGAAGTTTGTTTAATGAAATTTGTAAACGACTCTAAAAGTATTACAAGTTTGGGTATGTTCCTCCCTTAATGGTTGCATTATGACTAGTTTGTTTGAAAAAGGTTGGGAATAAGGTTGTGTTTGTGTATTGATCATTTGAAAGTTCTTTTAATGCAAGGAAATTAATTGTTGAGTTACACTATCTTTGGCTTAGATATTTGTTGAACTACGTGACTATAAGTACTATCTTTTCCATGGATTATAACTTTAGTTTGCAAATTCGTTTCAAATTTTGTAAATCTATCATTTCTTTAAAATGAGTTAAGGAAATAATTGGATTAAGTAAACTAGATTGAGTAATTTCTTTACTTATGATGCTAAGTAAACTATTTCAAATGACCACTAAAACAAAATATATATAAATCCATTTAGTACATTTTGTATTGCTTTTATCATCTTGTGTTTCTTTTATTAGACAAGTGATATGCCACTTTTTTGTTTGGTAACACACACGTAAAATAAATAAGTATATTATAATGAAATAGTTTATATGTTTGGGTTATAAGTGATAAAAAGGATATTAAAATTATATACATACATACATACATACATATGTATATATATACAATAAAAAATTATATTAATAAAAAAATTGTTTTCACAATTTTGCTAAATAAAATGTAAAATAGAAAATATATAAAGGGGGCCACAACCTACACATTTGTGACCCCATGTTTCGTTTGTTTAAAGAAAGGGTGGGCGGCCATGGCCAGCCCACCCTTGAACTCGAAACTAACCTAATTGTGTGTGTGTGTGTGTGTGTGTGTGTGTGTGTGTGTGTGTGTGTGTGTGTGTGTGTGTGTGTGTGTGTGTGTGTGTGTGTGTGTGTGTGTGTGTGTGTGTGTGTGTTGGACCCTTCTTCCTTCCAAACATCTTAGAGCTCCATTAAACTTGCATAAGTGAAAACAAAGGAAAAATGGAAGGAAAACAAGAAACAAAAGAAAGTAAAATGAGAATGAGGTAGGTAGAGAAAAGTTTTTTTGGATGAATTAGGGTTTCTAGGTGCCCTAGATCCAAGGGAGGGAAAGATCTAATCCTAGGGATCCCATTTCACCCTCCTACTTGCCTTTGACTAGTGGACCAAATGACATGATAGGTGTTTTATTTATATTTGGTTATTATTAAGGTAGTTATAATTTGGGATCTAGTATTGTTTTAGGCCCCATCTATTACTTTGGTATAAACTTATCATTGATTTAGAAAACGTTATTCACATTTAAATAAGTAACCCTTATAAAATCTAAATGTTATCTTTTGTATAACAAATTTATAACTATCCTTATAATCTAAAGTTTGAGAATAAAATAAAATGAGGAAACGATAGTGTTGGGTAAGATGTATAGTAAATATCTTCCAAAAGTGAAATTATAAGTGTGTCCCTCAAGAAACTCTAAGTCGTATTTCACAATGATGTCGAATCCTTCGATATCGTAAAAATATATTTTACCTCAATAAATCTTTCTAAAATTAAAAATATATATATTCCATAATTTTACCACTTAATTTTAATTGGTTTTACATGTTAGATGTTTTGTGTCACATTTCTTATGACCTTGTAGCCTAAAATAAAACTTACCTTTCATGAAATTTCATCACTAAGTTGCCTGTCTTTATTGATTATTTTGTTCTCTATATTATTATTGACTAGTGTGTTCTACTTGTCTTTGTTGTTATTGACAAGATGACCTTATACTAGACTACAATGTTTTTCTCTCTGTGTAGCCTCCCTATTATACCACTCTTCTTGCAAGAAAAATCCCTCTTATCTTATCATGTCAAGGTTTTGGGTCTTTGTCTCATTAAAAAAAAAAAACTTATTTCCATTGACTATAGACATTAGTAGAAGCGAGATCTTTTTATACTAGATTCTTATATTCTACTTTCTCATTTAAGGAAAGAGGTGGTATTTTGTTTTCTAAAGTTTGGTGAGAATATGACATGATTTTTCACCAAATAGCCTTGAGGCTTATACCATAAATAATATATCTCAAATGGATAATCCTTGTTTCATTTTTGCATCTATTGAAACTTTTGAATACATCCCCTATTTCTGAAGTAACTGTTATTTCTTGGACATAAGATGGTGCATTATCACAACAATGGCTAGCTCTCATTGTTCATCCCAAAGTTTTTAATATTCCTGATTATATGATTTTTCTTCCTTACCATTCAAAAAATTTCAAATCTTTATTACCATAAACTGAGGAAGAGGCTTTAATACAATGTTAAATATGAACACAAACCAAATGTAGAAGATTTTTTTAAAAACCTACATTACAATCTGATAAAATAATATCGTTCCTTAAAACTAAATTTCCAAGTAGTGAGTTTTCTTAATCGAAATCTTGTGTTAAATCCTTTAACATGCATAAATTGTGAAGTTGCATAAGTTGGGGATAACACAAATAATCCATGCATCAAAATTGGAGTAAATAAACAATTTCTTGGATATGGATGATAAAAATATCTTAGCAAGAAGAGGATGTTGGAAGAATTTGTTGTCAACTTCATTAGTTTGGCATAGCCACACCAAATGCCCCTAGGAAAATGCCAGTATAGGTAATCTACACAACCCACATTCATATTTGAAACAGAAATATGACGCACTTAACTATTTATTCTAGTGCATATAATTTTGAATTTATAGATTCATAATTAGAAACTATTTTTGAAAACATTCTATTTCTCATACCATTATTTAAATTGTAAATGAGTAATTTCACTATATGTTTCCTCCTAAACATGAAGATAGATGTCGATAATATATATAAGTTAGTGCCCATTGTTCAAAACAAAAAATTGCACCCACCATTTTGACACACAAATACAACAACAAAAATACAATAATAATTTTTTTGACTTACATTACTTGATACATGACACCGCATGGGATCACTTAGGATAACCCAACATCACACAAGGTATTTACATAACATGAAAACACATTATGCATATCAAGCCACATTTCCCCAAATGATAAGGTACAAACAACACCCCCACTACAATACCATGAAGAATTCTCTTAAACGTTCGCTTGGATCATTTTTTCCTTTTTATTTGTTGAATTTAAGAGTTTCAAAACGTGGAGGATGGGGGATTTGTAATATGGCCTTATCAAATAAGTAAGGACACAGTTCCTCAAAGCTAAAGTGTTTGGTATGTTTTTGTAAACCCATGATTGTTTCTTTCATGGTTTTCCATTCTTTTGTGAATGGAGATTTTTTTAGAGGGGTATCTATGATGTCATTGATTTTGTAACTAGGTTTCTCATTTTATTCATCATGTGATTTTTGGAAACCGTAGAAACCATGTGAGCAAGTTGTGTCATTTCATGAATCTTTACTAATAAATATTCATTGGATGTTTTTGTGCAATAGTTGGATGTGTGATGTTTTATATTTGGTCCAGGATTTTCTAAAAGGTGACTTAAGTTTTCTTCACTGAAATAAGAAGGTAGCTTCACCCCCATTTCTAGGATACGAAGAAGGCATTGGTTTTTTTTTCATTAATTGTTTATCTACTTCCTTTCATTCTTCTTCATTAAGTTTACATTGTCTAACTTCATTCTCTTCATCCAAACTATTTTTTCCATAAGGATTTCATATATTAAGGTTATCATAAATATTAAAACTCTTATTACGAGTAACCACTATTTTTGCTAATAGGTAAGAACCTAAGTAAGATTAAAAAAACTAATAGGTAAGAAACTAGGTAAGCTGAAACAATCTTATGGGTAAGAACCTAGGTTAGCTCAAACAAGCTAATGGGTAATAACCTAGGTTATCTCAAAATTTGAATAAGTGGTTAATTATATGGGATGGGAGTGTTTTTTTGTTTACTTATAAATGAGTATTAAGAATCAAGTTTGAGTTTGATAAAAAAGATGTATATCCAAAGGATTAAATTCATTTTTGGATGGGGTAAAGTGAATTATTGACTTTGAGAATTTAGATGGTGTTTTTGGAACACAAGTTTTGATCTATAATATTTGATTCAAAAATTAAAAAAAAAAATATAAAAACAACAATAAATGTTTTGGATCAAGATGGAAAAATTCCATTGGGAAGTGTAATGTTTTATGAAAAAAATGATGTGGAATAATAGACGCAAGACTATTATCAATCTAAATAGATGTTTCTTTCGATATATCCTAGTCATGTTATACCAAATTTGTTTCTTTCGATTATTTTGTCAAAATTGGATATAACACTTTCTTCGACAGTAGTCAATCTGAGTTCAATTGGAATAGGATTTGGATGGCTGAATTAACTCCTAAAATAAATTTCTTCCTTTGGCTAGCTATTAGAGGCAAGATTCTTACCACTGACAAACTGATGAGAAGAGGTTTTATAATGCCTAATAGATGTCATCTTTGTAAAAAAGACTCTGAGGATATCAGTCATTTGTTTATCCATTGTGATTATGCTACCAGAATATGGAGTTTTTCCCTCTCTAAATTTGAAGCTCTATGGGTGGTGCCGAAGGATTTCAATCAGCTATGGACTCAATGGAACCCACCCTATAGACATTGTGTTGTCAGAAGGATTTGGAAGCTGGCTATCCCTCATATCATTTGGAGGATATGGAAGGATAGAAATGATATTATTTTTAGAAATAAGAATCAGAACTATAAGCTCAGTATTGGTAAAATTTCTAATGATATCAAAGAGAATATAGCTAGATTTAAACCCCCCAAGAATAAGAGTTATCCAGAAAATGAAGAGTATGTCTTATCCAACTGGCAGATAGGAGCTGTCAGTAGTCGTAGCAATCCCAGTAATAGTATTGATAGATCTTTGATTAAATGGCATCCTCCTGATTTTAACTGGTATAAGTTGAACTTTGATGGGGCCTCTAAGGGTAACCCTGGGACTGCGGCAGGGGGAGGAGTGATCCGGGATCATAAAGGTAATTTGATTATTTAAGCATGGTGACAATGGGGTCCCTCCTTGCTAGATCAAGCCCAACGCGGATCTAGATTGGAAGGATAATGTGGAGCTTTGGAATATTCTAAGCCAGGGAGGTATCACCAACTTTATGGAGAAGGTTCAGGGCCATGATCAAAGTATTTCAGTGCATTTTACAAAATATTGGAAGGATCACACTATTGAGTATGGGGGGCAGAAGATTACGATCAATGAGGAGCTGATAGCTGAAGTGACTGGCCTTGGCATGGACGGATACCATTTTTTTAATAAAAGGGTTGACAGAGAAGCTGAGGAGAGGAGATTTGTTGAAGGAACTGAGAAGCTGATCTTTGTCACGGCGGGCCTGCTTGTCAATTTGATCCTCGCCTATGATGAGGTTACCCACATGATGGTGTGTTTCATTTCTTTGGAAGGGAGGTTCGTCACTGTACCTGCTAAACATCTTGTCTTCCTCAATCATTTCGTAGGAATCACACGGTATGTTTCCCCCACTATCTACTTAGCTCTCTTGAGCGCTCCATTTTGGAGTTTCAAAAGCATGCTCGTGTTGTTCCTTTGCACCAGGGGCTAATTTTCCTGCTGCATAAATTATGTCTCCTTCGGTCTCCTGGCCTCCCTTCCTCCCCAGCTCTGTTCCCCCTCGCCCATTTCGTGGCCGCCAGCCCCATCTCTCCACACTTTGTCCCCACCACTGCTGTTGTCACCCCTCTCCCGGCCTTCCCGGCTCCATCTCCCATTCCCCCCACCTCTGCCCCCACCCCCTTTGCTTCCACTTCAGCCAGACCGGTTACCAGGTCCTCTAGAAGATTGAATCTTGATATCCCTGCTGTGGGGAAGGGTCCTCAGGAGATTGAAACTACCCATAACCTCCTTCATATTAGCGGTGCTAGTTCTCAGGAAGAACATATGGAGAGCTCCACAAAAAGGTTGGAGGCCTTAGAAGCTGACATGAAGCTGTTGAGGGAAGAGGTTAAAAACATGGCAAAACAAAAAGGTAAGAGGAAGAAGGAGGAGGAGGTGGCTATGGATAATAGCCAGATTGAAGATATTTACAAGAAGCTGAACTCCTTAGACTCCCATTTAGGGAAGGCCAAGACTCACCATGATTATAACATGGCCATTTTTACTGCTATTCAGGAGTTCATTGAGCAACATGTTCAAGTGTCTCCAATCTCAGCGGGGTTCCGGCTACCCTTTGGGGGACTGATAAGGAAAGCAAAAGGACCATTGCTCAGCTGGATGTTATTGACTCTGCCCACATGACGACCTTGGGGATGTTCAAATCTTGGCAAACTATCAAATCCACCATCGACAAAGCCACCAAGAAGTAATTGGGGGTGCTTTTGTTGCACTTCTGTGTAATTTTGCTGTTTTTTTGTTGTCGTTTTGCTACTTTTCTATAGTTTTCACTCTGTTTTGATTTTGTATTGGTAGCTACTCTTTGGCTACTTTGGGCTTCATTGACCCATCTAGATTTTGATCCTTTTTGTTCTGGTTCTCTTTCCTATTCTGGCTTCTAGGCCCTCTTTTGTTCTCAAGGGTATAGTCCCTTTCAAAAAACTATTTGCCAATAATAAAAAAAAATTTGTCATTGACACAAAATTTGTACAGGGAACCCTTAAAATACTAAAATATTCTCTCCTACTCAATAATGGCCCTCTTAGAAGAATGATTCAACACTCTAATGATATATTTTATTGAATAGGTAATAGAATAAGGAGGGAATGAATGTTTCTATGGTGTCTTTATTTCTACCCAAATAACTTATAGGGATGATGCCACAAAATTTATTATTACATCTATATTAGGAATATACTCACAACAACTCCAATCATGACATCTTGACTTGTAAACAAAGGACAAAGTTAAGGAAATTTTCGAATGATGTTTTGAGAGTAACTCTCAAAGGTAATGTAATGTGAAATGATTTGGTGCGTGGTAGTGAAATCCAAATCACTCCTGTGTAGCTAAGTGGTGATGAAATTCATGTAAATACAAATATGAAATGATTCCAAATGAGGTTCACTCCAGCTTAAAAAAATTAGAAACAAATGCTATACTTGAATTTATATAGCAACTTTTTAGTTTTCTCTTTGATAAATGAAAACCTACATTTAAATGTGTTAGTAGTTTTTATTTTTTATTAAAAAAATTAATTTTTAGTATTCCTACACACAAACAATTAAAAACTTTCTTAGAAAACTAGGTGACTTACATTCTATTGTTTGATTCTCAAGTTCACCAAAAGGGTCCGTGATAAGAGCATACACAAGGTAAATAGTTGTATCAAGTTATATTATAAATCAATCTTAATATCTTTTACTATCAAGATCATCGCCAGAAGCGAGAGAAGAGCATACACGATGCCAATTATAAAACAACTAAGAAGAGTATTAGTAAAACAATGAAGAAAAGGACCTCAATCAATTTTGATTCTGAATATCATCATAAGGACATGAGAGAAGAGAATGGACAATTGTCGATCAAAAAATAGAGTGAAGGAAAAGGAAATAGTGTTGAATTAAAATGTTATTTTATAAATAAACCTACATAAGAGAGTTAAAACTACACAAAAAACACACACGAAAAAAAAGAAGAAATTTAAAAAAAAATAAGTAAGATTTACACAATGGAAACACAAACAGATTATACGAAAATGTACCCAATGAACACAATAACAAACCTAAATTTAACACATATGCACTTTTAATGAATGGTAGTGCACCCATTTACAACAAAAAAACACCTCTTGACAATGGTAGCTCACCTATTTTTATGCAAATGCAACTAATATGACGTAAACACAAATTTGATCCCTGTGAACACAATAAAACTAAAAGGGTAAGTGCACCAAGTTGGCGGACCAAAAAGGGGTCATAAGTGGACGTCATATTGCAAAAAATAGTGAAATATCAACTTGTAGGGATTATTAGCAATGTGCGTACTCAAAATTAGAAAAAGTTATATAACTATGAATCATAGCATCTAAAATCTAGTTTCTAAAGTACTAATTTTTCTCAAAAATGGACAAGTTTAGCTATATTAAATACTCAAAATTCCATTACTTGGTTTTTTTTTAGAAAAGACATCTAAGATTGTAGTTTGTTTTCCCGTGATTTGGATGACCAAAACTTGTTTTTTTTTCCTTTGGAAAAAATTTAGATGTTGTTGTCTATGTTGGGATGAATTTTATTTTTATTTTTTCAAGCAATTTTTTTATGAATTTTGTCATGAAAGTGGTTTGAAAAAATTTAGAAAACTGAGAACTTTCTGTTTATCCTCCATAACTACATCAAAATATATCAAAATCAAATAATTTTTTTTAACGTGTATAAAATTTCTCCATGCTTGGGATGGTATAAGTTTTATCACATTCTAATAAGCGAAACAAAAGTTGTAGTCTTAAACATAGACATGAACATTCATGGGAAAAAGTGTCTTAAAGACCTACTATTAGTAAAAATTATAAAATGATATTTATCTTATTCTATTCACTTTAAAATCAATATTTATATGAAGCTAATAGTCTCCCCTACGCGATGGTACCATTTTTGTGACATGTTTTTTATTTTTTGGCATGGTTCAAGTCTATGGAAGAGAAAATTTAAAGTTTTTGGCCTTTCACACACCATAACGACCTCTTAAAGCTTTGGTTCAAGAAAAGCAGAGATTTCCCGAGCCTTGAGGGTCAAATTTGATGATACAGAAAGAACCACTATCGCAGTTTATAAACTGTGATCATGGTTTATAAAGTTTAATCACAATTATTAAATCATATTTACACAAATTGGATTGTTTGATTTACCATTTTATTTTTACTATATGACATTAGTGTATGAATTCTTTAACATTTTGTCACTTTCAAACATTTTTCTTATCATCAGAAGAAAAACATCATGGGAGACAAGAAACAAAGTCAAAAAATGAAATCAATAATTAAAAAAATCGAACGAATTAGATGCACAAATATTTCAAGATGTTGAGTGAATGCGGAAACTTCGTAATTCAAGAAGAGGTTCATTTACAACCCCTACTATTGTAAGCAATGAGGAATCGAGTAATGTTTCTAATGCTAATGTTGAAGATGAATTAAATACTCGTGATGTATTTAATGTTGAAATTGAAGGAGACAATGAAAATGTGATTCGAAATTCAAGTTGAAACCATAGATAATAACAGCTCCTAGGATTTTACAACCAATGTCCGACAAACGTTTTGAACGAGAGAAATAGAAAAAAGCCACTAAAATTTGGGATAATCATTTTGAAATTTTAAATGATTCCCAAAGATATCGAGTTGTTGGTTAGTTTGATGAAATTGAATAAAATGAAACCTACATTAAACACCTTAGGATTTCCAACATCTAATATACATGGTCAACCCTCTACAATTGTTGAAATCCTTCATGATGCATATCACACTTTTGGTGTCAAGAGACACACAAGGATAGTAATGTTACGCGTGTGTACTTCTACTAGTGTTGTAATTAAATCAACCAAAAACAACGTTTGATTAGGAAAACAAGTCAAATGTTGAAAGTTAAATGAAAAAATCTAATGAAAGCAATTGAAAGATGTAATATCCTTCAATCCCTCAATAACACTGATTTTTGGGCATTCTCTGCTTGAGGACCACATAAAGAAAAATTATATCTGATGTTATAAGAGAAGTTATTATTTAATTTTGGCATGATAAAACTAGAGTTTCAATTAATACAAGATATTTTGTAAAACATAGAGTTGTTTCTGCTAATCATGAACCACATTTAAATCATTTCTTAGATATGACTCAAACTTAATTTTTCATAAGTTTGAACACAAGCATCTAGAAATTAAAATTAGTCAAAATTTTTTGAAATGTTAAAACCATTCTATCTAAAAATCAACCATGCTCGCACCACTTGTTGTAGGAAACATGTTGAATTTACGATGTATTATGCTAAATTTTTACGTATTCATTCGATTTTCATTCTAAAACTATGTTATCTTTGTTAGAGTAGGTATTTACCTTAGCTCATGTTCACCTAGGTACATTATTTACCTTTATTGTATTTATCCTCACCCACACCCACTTGTGTGTGGTTATTTATTTTTATTTATTTAGATATTAGGAGATATTATCTAGTTGTTAGGTAAAGTTCTTTCCTTGATCTATGGTATTGACTAGATCTTGATGTCTAGTTCTCTCATAAATCTATGGACTTGACTAGTTATTTGATGACTAGTTCTTTCCATGATTTATGGCTTGATCTATGACTTTGACTGGTTCTTAGATTGTTATTCCTTGCCTATATAAGTAAGGCCCATTCTCATTGTATTTCATTGAGTTCCATAATAATATATGATATTGCTGCTCATTTGTTTGCAAAGGTTTTGTGTAAAGTTATTCTGGCGAATTGCTTTAATCTTATTGATTGTGGTGTTTGATTAGCATCTGTGTTCTTGGCTTGGTATGATCTAGTTATCATTCCTTTTATGGTATCAGAGCAGGAGATTGCTATTGACATCCGTCTATAAGTTTCATTTTGTAACCATTTTATAAAATATTCATATATTCGAGATTTGTCTATATTTGTTTGTTGCATTCATTTTTATGCAAAACAGAGGCTTTCATTGGATCCGAAAACCTTGTATCAAAAATATTTATTTTGATAATCTCACTATAATTATAAAGTGCCATATTGTAACACGCACTCATTATAAAGTTCCGAATCTGGGGGGGCTCTTGTTGCATTGCTTGGGGCTCTTGTTGCATTACTTGGTTCTTCCATTTATTTTGGTGATTTTTTTAAGATGACATCTAATTCTACATTAACTCATGTTGAGCCATTAACAACACATAATTACCACACATGGAAACCAAGAATGGAAACAATAATTAAGTAGAAAGGATTATGGGCTTTAACTTCTAAAGAACAACCAGTGTTCACTAGAGAATATGAGAAATTTTAGTACCAGTGCAAATTTGATGAGTGTATGGGTTTGATAGGAACTTATGTAAGTGACAGTCTTTTATTTCATTTGGAAAAGTGTGACTCTCCTTTCAAAATATGGGAGAAATTGGAGGATTTATTTGGTAAGGTGGATCATATGAGAGCTATGCAACTTGAAATTGAGATCACCTCTCTTAATCCTAAAGATTTTCCATCAATTATAGACTATCTTACCAAGTTCAAGCATTTGTTGACATAGTTGAAGGGGAGTGGAAGAGATAAGAAAGATGAAGAGTGTGTTTACTTGATTCTATCCAAGTTGAGAGGACCATTCCAATTTTTTTCTTCTACCTTTTTCTCTAGCATGGACGCCTTAGGTGACACCTTCAAAATGCCTAACTTAGAAATTTTTTGTGAAAGACTTACTAGGGAAGAATCCAAATTATCTCACCTTGAGTCTTCCACCTCTCAAAAGGCATTAGTTGAATCTAATCCTAAGGGCAAGGGAAAACCAAAAAGTAAAACCAAATCCACACCTTCTCCATCTCAAAATGCTCCTAAACCTAAAGAAAACAACTCAAAACCCAAGGAGTCTTCTAAATCCAAGAATAAGTCTAGCCGTTCATGCTCTTTTTGTGGGGGTAGTAATCATGAAGAAAATAGGTGTTATAAGCGAATGCAAGCCTTAGAGGATGTAGTCAAGAAACACAAAATTTCTATCTCCACTCCACCTCCTTCTAATCAGCATGGAAAATCACTTAATGTTGTTGGAAGATCTCAGTCACCACTTGCAGACAATTGGGTTATAGATTCTGGTGCTTCTCATCACATGACTTCTTCCAAGGAGTCTTTTGTTTCTCTAGGTTTGAGTTCTACTTCAAAAATTGAGGTTGGAGATTCTTCCTTTCTTTTTGTTGAGGGAAAAGGTGATGTACAACTTGATGGTGGCAATATCCGAGATGCACTATATGTTCCTAACATCACTACAAATTTGCTTTCTGTATATCAAATTTGTCATTCTAGTCAAGGGAAAATAGTGACTTTTACACCACATGGGGTAGAAGTAAGAACTTTATTGGAGCCTTTTTCACTTGTTGCTCAGGGTATTGTTGATCATAGTTTAAGATTATATCACTTTGAAGGTTTTGATGACACTTCTTCTATAGGGACAGATTGGTTTCTCATTCGATTCGAGAGTAAGCTTTGGCATGAAAGATTTAGACATCTCAATTACAGATATTTGAAGGAGTTGAGCACTCATGGTATGGTAGATGGTCTTATTAGAGTTTCTTTTCTTGAGGTAGTTTTTCATGGTTGTGCATTAGGAAAACAACACCAAGATCCTTTTCCTAAGAATTTTTCTAAGAGAGCTTCTTCACCAGTTGAGCTTGTGCATAGTGACTTGATGGTTTTTCCTACCCCATCTTTCAATGGAGCTAAGTATGCACTCACATTTATTGATAATTTCTTGAGGCGTACTTGGGTTTATTTTCTCAAGTAAAAAGTCATATTTTTTCACAATTCAAAGTCTTCAAGGCTTTGGTCGAGAAATAGTCTTCTAGTAGCATAAAGAACCTTCACACTGATAATGGCGGGAGTACTTCAGCAATGAGTTTTCTAAATTTTTAGAAAATCAAGGCATTATTCACCAGCATTCTATTCCTCATACTCCACAACAGAATGGATTAGCAGAAAGGAAGAATAGAACTTTGAAGGAAATGGCTAACTGTATGATGCATTCTAGAGATATACCTCCTATTTATTGGGCAGAAGTAGTTAATTGTGCTAACTATATTCAGAATCACACACCACACAGAGCACTTGAGCATTTAACTCTAGAGGAAGCTTGGTCCAACACTAAGCTAGATGTCTCATTTTTTTGAGTCTTTGGGAGCCATGCTTGGGCCTTTGTGCCAAAGAAGAAAAGGAAAGCTTTGGATAAGAAGAGTAAACCCTTGATTTTTGTAGGGTATTGTGAGGACATGAGAGCTTATCGTCTTTTAGATCCTAATACACATGATGTTCTTTTTCAAACACATGTTCAGTTTGATGAGCATTTCACTCCTCATGATTCTTCATCTTCTTCCATTCCTTCTTCTTCTTCATCTCATCTTGAGGATATTTTCTTTGAGGAGATTAATGAGGAGGTTATAGATGTTGTTGAGGATCCTATTCCCACTGATGTTGTCACTATGCCTAAGTGGGCTCGTACTATAGTTTCTGAGGCAACACCTTTCATAGAGGATCTTCCACCCACTAGGCATCATCATGCACATTCTATAGGTTCTAGACTTTTATGTCAGGTAAGTTTCGAGGATCCACATTCTTTTCAAAGGCTCATGGGATACGAGGAGGGATGATGATGCGATGATAAATGAGTATTCTTCTTTGATGAAGAATCATACTTGGGATTTGGTATCTCTTCCTAAAGGAAGAAAGATGGTTAGGTGTAAGTGGGTATACCGAACCAAATACGTAGCTGATGGGTCCATTGACAAGTATAAGGCTCATCTTGTTGCAAAGGGTTTTTCACAAGTTGAAGGTATTGATTACTCTGAGACTTTTGCACCCATTTCCAAGATGGATTTTGTATGCCTTGTACTTACTATTGCTACATCACAGGGGTGGCCCGTATACTAGATGGATGTGAAGAGTTCCTTCTTACATGGAGATCTAAAAGAGGAAATATATATGGAGTAGTTGGCTGGATTTGTTCAGGATTCTTCTCTTGTTTGTCAGCTCCGAAGGTCTCTCTATGGTCTCAAACAAGCCCCTCGGGCTTGGTATGAGAAGATGGATTATTTTCTTCTATCTACTAGTTTTGTTCGTTACCACTCCGATCATACAGTGTATCTCTAGCATGTCGGTGAGGATATTGTGATACTTGTCTTGTATGTTGATGATCTGTTACTTACTAGCAGCTCTTCTTCCCACATTCAGAGTATTCAGAGGGCTCTTTCTACACAGTTTGACATGACAGATCTTGGGCTATTGCATTATTTCCTTGGTTTACAGATTTCTCAGACAAATTCAGGGATTCATTTGAGTCAGCAAAAGTACACCCATGATCTTCTTAGGCACTTTGATATGGCTGATTGTAAGCCAAATACATGTCCTTTTCGATGCGAGTTACTCTTACATCCACATGTACCACACCACTTTGTGATCCTACATTGTATAGGTAGTTAGTTGGGAGTCTCATGTACTTGACCCATACTCACCCTGATATTTCATTTGCAGTAGGGCTTGTATCTCGGTTTTCACATTCTCCTCATAGTAGTCACTGGCAGGCTGTTAAAAGGATTTTACGCTATTTACATGGCACTTCCCACTTTGGCCTACACTACACTAGGGGCTCTACTCAGTTGGTTGGGTATACAGATTCAGATTGGGTAGGTTCTATTGATGACAGGCGTTCCACTTCTGGCTATCTTTTTGTCTTGGTTCTTCTCCAGTTGCTTGGGCGTGCAAAAATCAACAGGCTATTGCACTTTCATCTTCAGAGGCAGAGTACAGTCATTAGTTACAGCGAGTCAACAAATTCTTTGGCTTTGCCAGTTATTGACAGAGTTCATATTCCCACAAGATTCACTCGAATGTACTTTGGTGTGACAACCAAAGTGCAATTCACATTTCTCGCAACCTAGTTGAGCACCAGCAGACCAAGCATATTGAGATACACATCCACTTCATTCGGTAGCACATTCAGGATGGAGTTCTTTGTTTGGAGTACCTTCTAACTTAGCAGCAGGTTGCAGACATCTTTACTGAAGCCTTTTGCATCACCTCGCTACCTTGAGTTACATGGAATGCTTGGGGTTTGGAAGTTGTTCTTGGGGGTGTTCATGAGAACATCTTCCTTTATTCTTCTTCTTTCTCTTTCCTTATAACAGGATTCTTTCCTTCTTTTGGTTCGATATTTCTTCATGGATATAATGTACATGAGTACCTCATCGAGACCTAGTTACTGTGGACTCATCTTGTGGACATGCCACTTTTATTTTGGCCCATATCTTCACTTGAGGGGGGTGTTAGAGTATGTATTTACCTTAGCTCATGTTCACCTAGGTACATTATTTACCTTTATTGTATTTATCCTCACCCACTTATGTGTGTGGATATTTCTTTTTATTTATTTAGATATTAGGAGATATTATCTAGTTGTTAGGTATAGTTCTTTCTTTGATCTATGGTATTGACTAGTTCTTTCCTAGATCTATGGTATTGACTAGATCCTTGATGTCTAGTTTTCTCATAAATCTATGGACTTGACTAGTTCTTTGATGACTAGTTCTTTCCATGATTTATGGCTTGATCTACGACCTTGACTGGTTCTTAGATTGTTATTCCTTGCCTATATAAGCAAGGCCCATTCTCATTGTATTTCATTGAGTTCCATAATAATATATGATATTGTTGCTCATTTGTTTGCAAAGGTTTTTGTAAAGTTATTCTGGTGAATTACTTTAATCTTATTGATCGTAGTGTTTGATTAGCATCTATGTTCTTGACTTGGTACGATCTGGTTATCGTTCCTTTTAGTTACTAGAATGTGGTATTCAAGTTCCACCAATATCTTCCAGGATTTCATTCCTATGATATTTTTGAAAGAAAAGTTGGACTATTTTTATAGTCGGATTGTTTAGATGGAAGTTGTGGTACGTGTTGCGGATTACCTAAATTGGAAAGTTATATCCATGTGAAAATTGGAGGTGCATAGGTCATAATTAAGTTGAATTTGATAAATATAAATCAGTACCATAACAACTTAAATACGGAAAGGAGTCTAAACGTTAAGAGATAGTTACATAAAATATGCTTGTTTTTCAGTTTATGAGAAAATTTAAGGATGAAATTGTTTGTGTATGCTAGGCATACACACAGAGCTCCATGGTTAGATGAATAGTTCAAGATATGCAAGAAAACATTTCCTATTAGTACTATTGTTTCGATGATCAATTTTGCAGATGATTAAATGTTGTAACCACAAACGGAGGTTCAATCACAATATTACAACTTAGTATAGGTTGTCATTTTTCTGCATATAGCATTTATAGATTCTCATGATAGTACGAGAGATGATTGAAATTTTTAAAAGAGTACTAATTTTATATCGGTGATGATCATACTCATTGTACTAAATTTAAGCAAGGTTGTTTCTAGTTATTTTATGGAAACTTTTTTGATAGGGACATCCGCTTCAATCAACATTATATCTAGTCAGATAATTGCACGTCTTAGTTTAACAATGAACAAATGTTTTATTGGATGAGCGGGATGCACGTCAAGATGGTTGTGCAACATATTTGGAGTTTTACTGATGCTTGACATGGAAAAGGAGAGTATGACGGTGTAGGGGAATGTGTGAAAAGAGATCTTGCAAGAGAAGAGTTGAAGTACAAATATGGTGCTAAATTGAAATATGCAAAGAGCATAGTGGAATAGTGTATTGACAACATAGGCCGAGGTTCTCAAGAAAATTCCATAGTTCGTAGATATTTTTGTTTGATAGAGAAATAAAAAATTTAAAATATGAGGATTATATGACACTCACAAGGTCCAATGACCTACACTCATTTTGTAGCTCGATGCTACTTCGTGGGCCACATGGACAAGAAATTTTCATGTTTTTGTGTATCTTGTATCAAATTTGTCACTACTAAGTGTGATCACAAGGATGGGTGGACAGATGGATTTCTAAGCCTCTAACTCCACTTCCTAGTTATGAACCTCCACAGCGCTATGACGTTTTTCTCCAAATGAAGTTGAAACATCCAAGGAATTTGACGACATTTCAATTTAATTGGTTATTTATAATTTTTGTATTGAGTTATGTCCATTGAAATTAATATGTAATTTAAATTTGAGTTTAAATCTTTATTTATTTGTATGACATGTGTTTGTAGCTATTGCAATAGAAGACAATGAAGAAGGAACAAACTATTTATTATGTCATTGCATCGAGGAAAGAAAGAAGTTGACTTCTCCTGTTATAGATGGCAAAGATATTGAGTACCCTACAAGGTCAATGGTATTTACTGGAAACTGGATTGGACAATATCCATTAAAGAATTCCTCTATTTGAGTGTTTGATAACTTTGAGACACACAGAAAATACTCTTATTTTCGCATCTAGTTCTAGCGACAAATATTTAGTTATATAGATACTAAGTAAGGAATAATAACAAGATTATTTGGAAGGTTCGAAAGTCAAATCATAAAGCAATCCCATCCACTATTCGAGTAGATCTGATCCGAATGGTTCATTAGAATGAATTTACATGCTTATCTGGTATATATAATTTCTTTGAGGTGTTTAAATTTGTCAACTACATTCAAGTTCATATAATTTATTAAATTTTTGTATTTTGTATATATATAGTAAGGTTTTGATTCAGCTTAAATTTCTTTGACTAATGCTTTTATGCGGAGTTAGTGGTACCAAAAAATCTTCCACCTTCACGTCCTAATGGTTCACCGAAATGAATTTACATATTCATCTGGTATATATATTTTCTTTGAAGCGTTTAAATTTATCAACTAGATCATTCAAGTTCATATATTTTATTAAATTTATATATTTTGTAAATATCTAGTATGGTTTTGATTCAACTTAAAATTTTGTGACTAACACTTTTATGCAAGTTAGTGGTGCCAGAAAAGCTTCCACTTTCACGTTTGCAATTTGTTAGTAGCGAATTTTATATTCTCGAAGCTAAGAGAAGCTTTCATTTTTACAAGCAAACAAAAGCATTTACCATGCCATCCCTACACGCGTTCACAGTCGGTTTGGTCCCACGAGTGTCCGTCATAAAATATAGCGTTTAACGACCTTACACCGACTCAAATCAAGCACTTATTTGGCCCAATTGTAAACAATAGGGCAGCGAGAGTACCGATTGGAGATGGAAACAACTGAGATAGGATATTATATAGGGTCCCTACATGGAGGTGTAGGATCTGACGAGATGTCTCTAGGTGTCATAGAGATTGAGTAATTACCCATCGGAGTTATACGGTTTTTTGGTCTCAGGGTTGTTAAGGGACTACGCCTAAATGAAGTAGCCTAGAAACAATTCCATTGTCCCACACTAAAAAAAAAAAAACATCCTCTAGCATTTACCTAAACACCCAAATTTGTTGGCGCAATCCATTTGGTGCCACGACCCACCATTTTCAAAATATATCGTTTGACAACCTTACATTGACTCAAACTACACTATTTAGCGCATTTGCAAACAATAGGGCAGCGAGATAACCAATTGGGGACAGAAAAAATTGAGATAGAATAATGTATAGGGTCCTTACGCAGAGGTGTAGAATATGAAAAGACATCTCTAGGTTCCATGAAAATCGAGTAATTACCCATCAAAGTTGTATAATTTTTTTGGTCTCAGGGCTCTTAAGGGACTACACCGAACGAAGTAGCCCAAAAGCAATGACATTTTATTTCACCAAAATTACACCTTTTTTAGCATTTACTTGACAACCCAAATGTGTTGGTGTGGTCCGTTTGGTTCCACTACCCACCATTTTCAAAATATAGTGTTTGGCAGCCTTACATTGGCTCAAACTGCACTATTTTGTGTGTTTGCAAACAATAGGGCAGCGAGAGCACCTTGATTAGAGACAGAGAAAACAAAAAAAAAATAGTAGAGGGTCCCTACATTGAGGTGTAGGATCTAATGAGACATATCTAGGTGCCGCAGAGACCGAGTAATCACCCATCGACGTTATAATATTTTTTGGTCTTAAGGATCTTAAGGGAGTACGTCTAAATGAAGTAGCCTCGAAGCAACGACATTTTCCCGCACCAAAATGACACCTCCTATAGTGTTTACCTAGCCACCCAAACATGTTGGCACCATCGATTTGGTGCCATGACCCACCATTTTCAAAATATAGCATTTGACATCCTTACACTGACTCAAACTACACTATTTAGCACATTTGCAAACAATAGAGTATGAAGAGCACCGATTGGATCAGGAAAATACAGAGATAGGCTATTGTATAGGGTCCTTAAACGGAGGTTTAGGATCTAACGAGACATCTCTAGGTGCCATGGAGACTAAGTAATCACCCGTCGAAGTTGTACGGTTTTTTGGTCTCAGGGCTCTTAAGGGATTATGTCAGAATGAAGTAGCTCGGAAGCAACGAAATTGTCCTACACCAAAAAAATACCCCCTAGCATTTAACTATCCACACAAATATGTTGGCATGATCTGTTTTGTGCCACAGATAACCATTTTCAAAATAAAGTGTTTGACAGCCTTACACTGACTCAAACTACACTATTTAGCGCAATTACAAACAATAGGGCAACGAGAGCACCAATTGGAAATGGAAAAAACTGAGATATACTATTATAGAGTGTCCTATGTAGAGGTGTAATATCTAATAAGAAATATCTAGGTGCCATGGAGAGCAAGTAATCACCCATCGAAGTTGTAGAGTTTTTGTCTCGAAGCCTCTTCAGGGACTACGGGTGGAACAAAGTACCACGGAAGCAACGAAATTTTACCGCACCAAAAAGACACCTCCCTAGCATTTACCTTGCTAATAAAACATGTCTATGTGATATTTTTGATGCCATGTCCCACCATTTTTAAAATTTAGTGTTTGACAACCTTACACTTTGGTTGAAACCGCACTATCTGGTGTGTTTGCAAACAATAGGAAACGAAAGAAATGATTGGAGATGAAAAAACTAATACATGCCATCGTAGATTATCCATATGCTGAGGTTTTGGATCTAACAAGATGTGTCTAGGTTCCACGGATACCAAGTAATCACCCATTTAAGTTATACGATTTTTATGTCTCGGGGCTCTTAAGGGACTATGCCGAAAGAAGTAACCTTGAAGCAACGACATTATCCCGCACTAAAACAATGCCTTGCCTAGCATTTAAATTTCCACCCAAAATGTTAGAATAGTTCATTGGGTGCAACAACCACCATTTTCAAAATATAGCATTTGATATCCTTACACTGACTCAAACTACACTATTTGGCACGTTTACAAACAATAGGGCAGTGAGAGCACCGATTGGAGATGAAAAAAATGAGACATGCTATTATAGAGGGTCCCTACACCAAGGTGTTAGATTTGATGAGATGTCTCTAGGTTCCATGGAGATCAATTAATCACCCATTGAATTTATACCATTTTTGGTCTCAGGGCTCTTAAGGGAATACGCGAACCAAGTAGCCTTGGAAGCAACGACATTGTCCCACACCAAAACTATGCCTCCCCTAGCATTTACTTGGCCACCCAAATGTGTTGGAATAGTTCTTTTGGTTCCATGACCCACAATTTTCTAAATATATTGTTAGAAAACCTTGCATTGACTCAAATTGCTCTATTTGGCATGTTTACAAACAATAGGGCAGCGAGAGTGCTAATTGGAGACAAAAAATCTGAGAGAGGTTATTGTAGAGTCCCTACACCTAGGTGTAGGATCCAATGAGATGTATCTAGGTTCCATGGAGACTGAGTAACAACCCTAAATTCTTGGGTATGATTAGAGGCCTCCTTCACTCAAGTTTTCACTCAGATGTTTCTTGGTTTGGATGACCTAGCACCAAGTTGTGATCGTTAGAATTTTCTATTGAAAATGTGAATTGGGATGAATAGGGAAGGAGTTCTTGGCTCCAAATCAGGTGGTCCGACTCCGAACCGAGCCTCCCTGGAGCCCGCCATAGCACCCGAAGGCATATACCCCCAATCATATGCGTTAGCGATGGCAATGCGCTCCCACGACGTCTGGGGCATGACTTCTCACTACTCAGCTCGCATCAATGAGATTGCAACAAGGTAAACAAATTACCATGTAAATAGTCTAATGATTTTTAATCTCTTTTTAAATCATGTAAATACACAATAGACTATTAAGAATATTATTTGAATATCTTGTGCCAACTAAGCTCTGAATGTTTATGTATTTGTTTAAACAAATGAATTCAAATTATGACCTTATTGTTACACATTCCAATAACACTTAATTTGGACTAATACTTAACAAATAAATTATAAGTACACTAAAAACATATAAAATGGCTTGCAATAAATCCCTCAAGACCATTTTTAATTTTGTACATTTTGCTCCACTTTGGAGTGTGTTAGCTAAGTGCTTAAAATAAGAAAATTGATATAACTCCACACTTTAATCTCTTGAACAAAAAAATCTTGCACCCAAGAACCTTCAAAACCATTATATAACATAACATCATATATCATATATCATTGGATAATGGTCACATAATCAAGGCCATCAAATCAAATCAAATATATAAGTAATATGGTTATGAAAACCAACATGGATATAATGTATCAAACTAAGTGTGCCACGTGTCTCTGAAAATATAAGAATAATGTATCGAACTAAGTGTGTCATACATATAGGACCACATGCGGTCACATAAGGCTGTATACATGGACTATGAAGAATCATGAACTAGGACCATATGGCATATATATCTATACATGGGTCCTATGAATCTAATCATGAAACATCTTCCCTCTCTTCGCCCTGCTAGAAGAAGCATGTCCACGACCTATGGATGTAGTGGAGGGAGATGCCACTATGTATTTCATCTGTGTGGTCCTAGGCATCTCTAAGTTGGCCTGCAACTTAGCCTGCACATTCATAAACATCAAGTTTTTAACACCCAAAATTTTAAAATACATTCAAAATTTAGAAACTTAGAATTTTTAATGCATGTGAAATCTTACCGCAATCTCATAATCCCTATCAATTTTTCATCGACACGTTATAGGGTCAATGATAGACTCATGAGGGGTAGGCTACATACAAATAAATAGTTCAAATTAAATATTTCATGTATAATTTGATATTTTAGATAAGTAGTAAGAAAACATTCATCTAAAATTTAACAAATTTGAAAATTTTTACCTGAGTTAGTGGATCTGCAGATGCTATGACAACATCTACAACAGCCTCCACAGTCTGCATATAGGGAGGAGTCTCTCTGGTAGTCATAAGTTGTACAAAAAACATGTAGATCAACATTAATTGAAAAATTTACTAATGAAAATTAGCATGAGAAGAGGACTAGTAGCAATAAGGCTTAAAACAAATAATTATGTAAGATTGCAAGTGTATGACCGAACCAAGAGTCTAAACACCTTATGATAAAGTAGAGAAGGATAATTAATCCTATTTATTTGCATAATATCTCTTGACTATTAATATGGAAAGGTCCTACAGGTGATGTAGATCACAGTCATAATTTTTATGTGTCTTGAAATTACATAATTTGGTTTAGAGAAAATTGTAGGCTCTCAGGCTCTATTTAGGGATTTGTGTAAATTTTGATTGTACGGTAAATCTTGCTAGAAATTTTAAATTATGTATATATGTGCATGCATTAGAAGACCCCAAGATTTTGTGGTGATTGATATAGTGTAGTGAAATTTATCTCTAACAGTTATTTCGAGCAACTTTGGTAAAAGTACAATGTACAAAAATGAAGGCAAAAGTCAAGCTTCTCACTATAATTTGATAAATCATGATCTTAGACTAGGTATGAAGGTGATATCAGGTATGAATGAGATGTTTGAATGATCTTAGGGGTGTAGGAATAAATAAAATTCCATCAATTGAATGAAATCTGACTGTACATGACAATATTAAGTCACAAAAAGGGTTATTAGAAAGTTGAGTTGGAAAATTTAGCTATAGAACAACACATGAAGGATCATGGACACTTGAATCATGATGAGAAAGGTCTATTGAAAATTTGGTATGCCTTGCAAACCTTCTAATTCCATTGAAGACCTTGAATTGGGCATTTAAGAACCTTGAGATACCTAGGGGAAAAATTACAAGAATACATAATTGAAGTTCATTGCTTGAGTATTCATCAAGGAGTCTAAAGGTTTAAATTTGATGTCTTGAACACCTTAACTAGGTGGAGGAGGTCTTGTGACTGCATATGAATAAGGACTCCATTATGAAGAGAGGTATGTTTGTTAAGAACCTCATAAGTGGACTTTATAGCTAGAAACAGTCCTTTATGTGAATGTAGGAGACTTGTACATCTATTAGTCATTGGCTCAGTGATCACAAAGTGTTTAACCCTTATCAGTTGATATTAAGAAATACCTTATAGTTTTTATGAGCATGTATTAGGTCTCAGTGGACCTCAAGGTGTTTGGAGCATACAATGGTGTTATTGAACCTCAAAATGGAGATCCTCTTGGTAGGGGTAGGTATAGGTTGGTCATTTGAGAAAATTTAAGCTCTTTGATATTATGAAACAACCATTGTGAATAGTAAACCTTTAAAGAAAAATAATTAAATCCCAAGTTCAAGCATAACCCCTGCATTAATATTCAAGAAGTAATTCATTAAAGATGTGGAATGTATTTGGTATGTAGAACTTGGTTCTAGGCCTCACCAAGCTATATCCATTGTACATGAGAATGCAAATATAGAGAAACTTGATGAATAATATATATAATATGAGATTGGGTGTATAGAATTACATAAGGAGTATTGGTGATAAAAATGAGCCAAAGGACCCATGACATATTTAGAAGTGTAGGTAGCTTATCCCATATTTTCATCTATTTGTTGTTTAGAGAGAAGAGGGTTAATAAATAATGCATAGATCTAACAATGTTGGCAAGGTCAATTATGCATACATCCTAAGAAGCTAAAATAGATCCTCATAGGCAAGGGATGATGGAGAAAGCATTAGAGATGGAGTTCTCTAGAAACATGTCTAACATAGAGGTAAGTGTCCATGATCATGATAAAAGGAGAGTTTATATATCTAGGAGAGTGTTTACTTAACCCTTGCATCATAAGAGCTTAATGTTATGATAAAATTATATTGGTTAGAGTTATGGGATTGCAAACTACTAGAGAATTCCATAATTAAAAAAAAATGTGTAAAGAGAAACTAAACTATGTAAAATTCAAGTGAGGCATGTCGGTAGCCTCGGTTCCCAGAAGCAGATGATCACTCGATAGGCTCTTGCGTATAAAAGAAAAACATATTAATATGTACATGTACACATGAAACACTATACATGAACATTAATGTGTATTTAATAATAAATGTGCAATCAAATGAACTTTGAAATGTAAGTAACTTGAAACTTATGTTTGTAACATGCCCATTGTAGTAGCTAGCATGTCAATGCCAGATGTGTCTAATCACCAACTCTTGCTGTTTAAAATTAAAAAAACATTAGTTTTTACATGTATGTATGATGTAATCAAATACATATATATATTAAAATCTCAAATGAAATAAACTATTGTATATATATTATATTTATTTTACATTTACCTATGAAATACCAAGATCATTTGCACTAGTTCCAAAAACATCTTCCATCATCTCATCTAGAGAAAAGAAATCATGTGATCCAGAAAATAATGTCTTGCCCATAGTGCATATGGCTCCTCATGATCCATAGTGGTGTGGTGCGCTAGAACTTGCACCTCCACCAACATTACTAGATGTAATCTGGCTATTATGTTGGGTCAAAGTGTTGGTGAGCTCCCTCAATGAATGTAGTGTGTCAATCTCCATAACTTCATTCACCGTAGGAGGGGGTAATGGCCCAGAGGCGATGGGGGTGTTGGGGTATGGGGATCCTAGGTTGAAAAAATCATGCACACTGGTCTACTCTATGTAGAGCCAACTCCTTTCCCATAAAACTTAGAAAATTTAAAATAATTTGGGATCTCATTAAGCACAAACTCACAATATAGTTTCTTCATAAATAAGAGAGGAACCTCATTGTTATTGCATAATGGATACTCAAATACCATCCACCATCCATCCCAAAAAAAAATTTGATTCGTTCCTCGTGGTACCAATGGATTGGGAACTGTTTACAAGTAGTCGTGGGGGGCATTGGTTCTCCGGTCAATAAATAATGCAAAAATGTAGTCTTTTGAAAAAAATGTCTTTACGGCCGCATGGGATAATTTATCCGCATACCACCACCTACAATCAGCTCTAAAGCTATTCCATCTATCTATTTGGTTAGTTGTGGAGTCAATCGCCAACCATTGTTTGCAATATGTTGACTAAATTCATGTGGGATGGATTGGTGGCATGATTTTCTCTTATTTTCTGAATAAGGTTCTAAATGAAAATTTTATTTTATCGATTCTTCCAACGATATCGGCTTGTGTTCCTATCATTCCGTGGGGACGAAGGAACCTTAGGATGTGAATATACATTCGGAGGAGGTTTTGAGGAATGTTTAGAGGGCTTTGAGGAATATTTAGATGGTTTGGAGGATTACGAGCTTTCCAAATAACTAAAAAAACAAATAAATTTTATACAAAAACAAAAAATTAAAAAACCTGTTATGTTGTGGAGCCTATTTTCATCTCTGTGGAAGTGTTGAAGACTATACACTAAAGCGTTCCGATATTTTAGGAAACATGGTCTTCTTATAGTGGTGGGATTTTTGACCCATAGGTTTATGGGACAGCTTTTGGCCCATAGTATTGTAAAATTGATTAAGCGATTGTCTACTCATGTGGTTTTGTGTATATGGTAGGCATAATGTAGCTGAATTTGGGTGTGAATTCTATAGTGTTTTTAGCATAGCTCCAAACAGATCTGGGTATTGTATTGAGAGAGCAAGTGGCTTGTAATAGAACTTGAACAAATGATTCTTGGTGGAAGTAGCCCAAATTGTGTGAACCACGTTAGATATTGTCTCTTTGTGTTGTGTTTTTTTATCCTGCGCACTTTTATTTGAGATCTAAAATATTTTCTGCATATTAGTCTCTCTTGTTGTGATTCTATGAGGGATTTTTCCACATATATTATCCCTTATTTCCTAATATACCCATGCAAATCACAAACAAAAACCTAAAATTCAAGAAAATTGATCAAAATCAAGGGCTTACCTCTGCGTCTAGGTGGCATGGTCGAAATTTTGTGATCCGAAGTTCGAAGAAAATTTGCGGGGGTATTCAAAGTGTGAGTGCCAATAGTGGGGGAGAAATCATGGTTCGTAGGAAAATGGGGGAAAATGAGGGGTCGCAGGTCTGTTATTTTTGTCTCATAGGACCGTGATCACGGTTTATAAAACGTGATTGTGTTTTTAGGTTTATAAATCCTTAAACCTAAAGAAAACAACCCGCAATCACATTTTACCAACCACTATCGCAATACGTGAATTTCGGGTTTTCATGTCCACTTTTTGGCCCCCAACTTTTTCCACTTACCCAAAACACATAAACACATATTGTTATCATGCTAGCACATCTACTTTAACTCTAGCAAAAATATTAAAACATAAGCTCAAGTTTGAAAAAATGGTAAAAATAGACAAAAAGATAAATGCTAGCGCATTTTTATTCTTTAAATGCAAGTTCCAAAATGTAAACACATGTTTGGTAAAGGTAGTAAAAATTTTATTACAAAAATACAAGTACTACAATGGCATCATAGAACATGGGTAACGTTAACTCACATAATACTTCGAGATGAAAGTCATGTGTACCTATAGACAAATATTAGAAAACAACCAAAATGACTAGTTTTTCTGAAACTTCTTGAAAAGCAACTAACCAAATGACTTGTAAACTAGTCACTGATCTATAAACACTTCATGAAACATGAAAATGACATTAGAATGAATTAAAATGAATGATAAAGTGTGGGCGTGCCATTAGGTGTGCCAGAATGTGAACAAGATAAATTGTATTAAGAGAGAAAGTAAAAAGAATAAAATAAATAACAAACTTTCTCAAAAAGCTCCTTTCCACCACAGATTAGACCAACTGAAGAAAAATATTGGTGAATCATTGATTAATCTTAAATTTCTTCTTTTATATTTGTATGCTCCAAAAACGCTACAAATGGAAATACTTTAAGCTATGAGAAAAATGATGGATGAATGGTGATTGAATGATGGATTGGATTAGATGAGTGATCAATTAGGTGGCATAAGGGTATGAACATGTTATTTTTAATGAGACTTTGGACTTGAGTAACACTACAAACTATCTAAGATTCAAATGATGAATTGAGAGGAATAAAGCTTCTTTTTATAGTTGTAGAAGAGGTCATGCGGGATTGAGGAAGAAGGAATTGAATGAGTTATAGGCTATTGATTTCATTATCCTTATTTACCATGGCTGATTTTTTCTATGAAGTTAAGGAATTAAGAGGATTTATTTCATATTGGTTAGTTCTTGGTTTTATTTCAATGTTGGTTGTACATGAATAATTTCTTCCATGTTTATAGAATTATAGAACTTGAGTGGAGTGACAAGTTCAACATGAGTGACTTGGATAATAAAGTAGAGATGAGTCGAGGTTGAGTATATAATTGAGAATTATTTATTTAAATATCTAATTAAATTATCCAAGGGGGTGTGTAATTTATAGTGAGTATAATATAATTAATTAAATAAATTCTAGAAGTGGGATATGAGTGAATAATGAATTTAGTATTATTTTTGGATGTTATAAAATGTAATGGGTATTTTTGGGGTGTCTACAGAGATAGGAATAGATAATGTATAAGAATTAAAGGTTTCATGTATATCATATTTGTTGAATTTAATGCACATTGTAAGAGGTGTCATGAAAGTAATAATTCCAATCATAACATCTAATGAATGATGATGAAAATGTGATGGTGGGACCACACGATGAGTATTATGTACTTCATAAGTAGATGTACAACTTGTATACGTAGGGAGTGGATCATTTAATATATTTGAAATATAATTATTTTTTGTTGGATTAGAAGATTCATTGGGATCATCCCATTCAAAGGTGATATTCGATTCAGATGAGAGTCCCAAATACCACAACAAAGCTTTATTCATATATCCATAAAATGAACGATGCATCTTTGATAATCGCAAAAGGATTTAGCATCAAAACTCTTACTTTAAGGATTTATTGCATCAACCTTATATGGTTGAGGGAGAGAAACAAGATTACACTTAAGTAATTATTTTAAGAAAATATGGTGAGGACATTGTAAACTTGTAAAATTTCATCATATGGTTTGTAACTGTAGCTTAGTAGGTTGAGTAATATCATTGAAAATGTCTTTAAAAGAAACCTTATAAGAATCATTAGTATTTCCTTTAAACATATATTTGTTGTGAAATTTGGAATTAGATGTATTAGGAGTGCTATAAATTTACTTAATCTTATTCATATGTAACAACTTAATATGATTCTCTTTTAGTGTATGGAAAAAATGGTTAAACAATTCAAATTTGTAGAACATGCTTGATTCTTGCAGAGGAGGAAACAATATTTTTGTAAAATGGTCTTGTAATTTACTATCAACCAGTATATTATTCATCTTGGTAAGCATAATATGATAACACAAGACATAATCATTAACATGTTCATCAAATCTTTGGTATAGCTTGGACATTTTTACGTGAGAAACTTTATCCCCAATGTTAATAGAAAAGTTTATCAAAACATGATTTTCCAATGTACTAAAAGAGAACACAAAATGTGTGGGGAGATCATAGAGCCATTGTAATGTGAATTCATTAAGACTCTTAAGAAATAACTTAGTAAGAAAAATTTCATAAGATGCATAATCAATGCAAGCCACATGAAACAATCTAAGATGTTCCAACTGGATCACCTTTTCTATAATAGATAGGAATTTTAGGTGCAATAAAACAAGAGGAAAATGATAAGTGGCCACCTTAGGAGCCAATGGAGTTTTTAGTAATTGTGTGGAATCGGTAACATGAGAAGAATTATATATAACTTATTGAAATTGCAATGTCTGAGCTTATAACGTGTGGACAAGGGTTTCAAGATCTTGTGTGTCAGATGAGGAAGGATGATAGCTATTATATATGGGAGTTATAGTAGCAATATTTTATGCACGAATAGGCATAGAGACATTTTGTATCGAAATGTTAGGTGCCCCCAAGAATCTAGTAAGCGTGGATGTAGGAATAATAGATGTATTTAATTTAGATAATGGGACATACTTAAGTTGATCTTGTATAGCATATAGTAGGATATCAATATTAGACATATTTTTTTATAAAATTGTGTAAATTGTTGGGAATCATCGTTAGTAAGGTCCCGGTTATGATTTTCAAAGTGATTATTGGATCCATCACCTTGTGCATGGTCAACATTGATAGTAAAAATAATATTAGCAAATATATCATCATGGACTTGCGAACAAGAGTGAGTATGGGTGATATGGGAATCAGAAGATGTGGGAAAACTTCATAGTTATTGATAATGATCCCCAAGATTTGGCATGATAAAGAAAAATATCCAAACACGATAAAAAAAAAGAAATGCTACTTCCACTAGGGATTTGAGACACAATGTTTGATTCAAGAGTTGGTATCTCCAAATATTTTCATCCTTTTAGATTTAATTAATATTTACACATAACCAAAAGGAATGAAATAGAAGATACATGGGGTTATTCTGATTATTTAACTTACAACATTAACCATTCAATATCGAATACACATGAATACTTGCAAAAAAATGTACACGATATAATATAAGTTCACAAATACAAGGGATTGAGTACACTTAGCTCATTATAGAACATTCAGGAAATTCGGGATGATCTGAGTGATTGAACAAGAGAATTTAGACTTGAGAATGATTTAAAACTAGAATTATGGCCTAAAGATGCTTATGGGAAGAACCATATAATAGGGGTAGGAATGTCTGTATGGTCTTGACCTATTTTTATGGCATTAACCCTACTCAAAACTATAAATTGTAACTTTATGGGTTTCTCGCTTGTATGAAGATCTGTATCACTCTTTTGTTCACTTTATCGGTCACATTGTGGGAACCTTAGAATACTCTTCTCAACCATTCAAACCTTGACCATGGATAACATGTATTGTAAAAAAACATTAGCCAAGTTTAGGAACCCTTGTACACCATTCACATTGACAATACTCAAAGATGCCTTAAACAACACGTCATTATTTGAAAAATATTGAATTGAGGTTATTTCTTGCAAATCTACTTGAGTGAGTGACTTTGGATACTTTCAAATGTGGGATTCAATCCCCAGACGTAAATGGAATTTTCATATTTGTAGATAGTTTTTCCTTGATGAATGTCTGGAGTTATTTGTGAAGTGTACGGAGCTTTGGGTACCTTTTGTGCTAGATTTTGCAATAAGAGTCATAGGTTATTAAATGAGGTGAGTTTCGATTACTTATATATATGATTACGAAGGTGATTTAAGTTACAAAGGATGGTTGAGTAGTATTAAATGACCTAAATAATAATATGTAACTCAATGTTCGGGATCAAAGTGAGAAAGGGAAAACAATTACACTAGGGTCAAGACTGTATGGAACAAACTAACCATAATGTATGTTTTTGACCCTAAAGGAGGAATTTAAAGTCTAAGGTTTGGAAGATGATACGTGGAGTTTATAAATTTATTTCAAGCATTAAATTATTATAAATTGTCAAAAGATGAGAGTTTATGACAAAAGAATCAAAAAAATACCTATAAATGTACCACATGAGAATGGATAAAGTGAATTTATTTGAGTAAGAGCGAAATTTCAAAACCACCGTGTTAAAGAGTATTACTACAATGGTTGAGTTTCTACAAATAATTTTTGTTGGGGGAACCAATTATGTATGAAAAAACTTGTTTCATACTTCAATCATATAGTTATAAAGTTAGATAGTATTCACCAATTACAAATGGTTATCATACCTTGCGAAGTTGAGCATCCTAGTTTGGTGTTTTTGTGAGGAATTACATTTAGAAGTTAATTGAATGAAGATCAAATCTTATAAGTAGATGGTACATCTATTTCAAGAAAGATTAAATCATGAGGAATCTCCAAAATCTATTATCATTTCCAAGTAAATTGTTGCATGGATCACTAGACATGGGAAATTTGGACATTAAGAAAGTATTATTCTTTATGCTTGGAATTCCTCCTCTTTTAGTCAATAGGCATGGATCTCTCTCTCTCTCTCTCTCTCTCTCTCTCTATGTCTTTCTGATATTAGTAATGTTCTTGTGATTTTATTTTTTTATGTTTGAAACCGTTATCATTATTTTCATGTTTATAAAATTAGTGTAGTAAATGCTTGTTGATTTATATTAGAAAAATATACATTTTTAAATCGAAACCCTTTAGATACAAAACCACCTTGGAAACACACTTAGTTATTATGATATGGATATGAATCTAGTGTGGAAACTAGTTCACATGAGTATCGTTAGACAAAACTTTATCCACTTCAAATAAAAAAATTTAAGATATAAGTTTACATTGGAATTACCTTATCCTAATTAATTTCAGCCCAAGATACATCCATCTACCAACTATAACTTGTTTACTTCCAGATTAGGATTGGAATAACACAGTTTATTTCACTATAATTTTTCAAAGGTGTTTTTTCTATGCACATTTTGAATCCACTTTGGATTGTGGAGTCCTAGAGAAATTTTACTATTTTTATGATTTCATTTAGAATGGTACCTCTATAATGAGTATTGCTTATTAGATTCTAGTCCCATAAGTTTCCCTATAATCTCACCATATATAATTGTTGGTTGAAAGAGATAAAATACATTTTTGAATAATTAATAACCATTTTCTAAGGTCATTATTTTGTGATCGAGATACTTTGAGACATGGTTGTACTAATCCCCATCAACCCAATTCTTGATGTTACAAATTTAACTTCAAACACCCTACAAAAAATCCTGCCAGACTAAGAAATTATGTCATTCCACCTCATAACCTTTTTCTCCTAAATTGATAATTGTGATACGTAATTAGTTTTAATTTATATCATTGTGAAAAAAATTCCATGCCATCTTTGGAACCATTTTGGCTTATCTTGTTCAAGTGTAAATTGTCAAACTTCAACAACTCGCTCTAGAATGGTGCCTCCATAATATGTTTTGTTTATTGGATTATACTTTCGTTAGCTCTTTGGTATTTTATACATATAAGAAAATAGGTTGGAAGTCATTTTTTCCTATTTCACACACTTTTTTAATCATTTTTAGAGGCCATATTTTTTACATTGTAGTTATCTTGAACTACAACATTATTAAGCCTTGATTGACTCGATGTATGATTCTATTAGATAAACATTTCCCAAATATATGATGATATGTTGTGATTGAAAGCATTTTTAACACTAAATATCCCTCTAAAATATTTTGAAAATTGAAATGTGTGAAGGAATGATTTCACTATATTTCTTTCCTTTCTCTAGAAATCGAAATATAAAAGAAATAATAATGGTGTGTAGATATAATATAATCTTTTTAAAAATATTATGCTGTAATTTGACGTGATGGATCCCAAGGCATCTCTTCCTCGAAACCCTACCCTATCTGTGTTTGTTGTAAACCCCTGTCTCGGGTGACTTGGATGGTACGATGGTTCTCGGAAGTGGCAGCTAGTATTTTCTCGGTCATGGGAGTTTTGGTGTGGGTGGAGATGGTCATCTCTCTCATATCATGGTTTCTTTTGGTGGATTTTTTGTTAGCACCTTTTCCTCCATTGTCTTCTCTTCTTCCTAGCGGTGTTATGGGCTACAAGGGTATTGTTCTTCTCTCTTCTAGGAAGGGCTTCATTTTCTTCCAAATCTAAACCACTCTCTACTTCGCTAAACCTGCTCTCGTGGTATTCCTAGGGGATTCGGTGTTAGAGGTGAAATATTTTTCTCCTCACTAGGTTTGATATGTCATTTCAATGGCATCTGTCACGATCTTTTGTTCCTTGATTCGTGGATTTCTATAAATTGGTGTCCTCTAGTTTTAGGTATAATTGATATTTACCCATGTGCAAGGGGTATTTTAATTGTGGCTTTTTACTCAGGTGAAGATAGGGATATTATCCTTTCGGCTTTGGGAACTACATAATCATCACCTACTGATGAAACTGTGGTTTCCAACTTTTTATCCCTTCACTACTACTTTCAATGTTAAACCAATTTGGATTCGTTTACCTCATCTCCCACTATAGTTTTCGGGGGAGGAAAATTTGACTACTATTGGCAATACTTTGGGCAATTTTTTAGCTATTGACTACAAAACGGAGCTCTAGTCCCATACCACTTTCGCACAAATATTTGTGGATATGGATACCTTGCTTGATCTACCGGAATCTATTGACGTCAAAGTCTTAGATAGATTTTGGTCACAAACCTCTCTCGACTATGAAGGATTTCCCTTCGATGTAGAAAATGTTTTTCCCTAGGGTATCTTGCTTCATATTGCCACTAAGTTAAGCCAAAATTCAAAAAAAAAAGGTTGTTCGGTGGAAGGATTCTCACCGAACCTTTTATTTATTGAAGATGATCTTGTACCTCTATGGATGACTCGAGAAAACGTCGGTGGAGAAAAGGATTTGGGTGCTAAGAGGATCCTATCATTGGTGGTTATTTCCCCCTCGATGAAGGTTGATGGGGTTGTTATGGTGGAACACGTGTTGGCGCTTCCTTCGGGTGCTGATACTAATTTCTCTAAAATTAGTCTCCAAATTAAGGATACATGTAAAAGAGTTTACATGGGGTTAATCCCCTAGGGTACTACAACTAACTCACACCACTAAACTCAACCCTCCGGTTGAAGAACCAGGTCTCCTAGAAGGCTAACATATTTTCTAATCCATCATTAAGGTCCATTAACCAATTGTTCACTAAGAAGGTAACGAGAATTAACTTACTTAATTAAATGCTTTCTTTTCCTTAATAAAGTTAATTCCTAATAAGGTTAACCTCTTACACAAATAATATAAATCATTATCTTAATAACTTAGAGTTTTTCTATTACTAACTAAAGTTTGCTAAGGACTAACCATGGCTTAACACTCTATGGCAATTAAATGGCCCCATTCCCCATTTTCACCTACTACTAAAGTTTCAAAACCATATTTTATACAAAAACCATTCTCACCTAACAAAAGTAGGGAGAAACCTCTACCCTTACATCAAGTCAAAATCAACCACAAGATTCCGGGTTGAAAACAAGCCTTAAATTTCCTTATGAGTTTTTATTAAAGTCTTTCCTTTATTCTTTTCCCTCATTTGGTCTATTTGTTTTGCTAAAAATGTAGGTTGGAAAAGAGGATTCCATGGGGCGAGGAGGAATAAATCATGGAGTACTCCACAAGGACCAAGCTTAGGAGGTTTAGATTGTAGGTTTTAATGTTGTTTTCATTTTCATTCAAGGATTGGGAGGGTTATTTTTCCCCAATCTGATTTCATCACAAACCATTTGTATTTGGGTTTTTTAATTTGGGGCAAACCCTACCCCAATGTTATAAATGAAAAAGAATAATTTTAGATCCACCATTTGTATGTTTTATTGTTCAAATCCATAGGATTACTCATTGTTCTGCTTGCTAGTAGTTAATACATAAATTTTACATCTTATAATTTTGTAAAAACTAGTTAAAGTTTTCACACAGCACAACTCCAAGGAGTTCTTTCGTAAGTGACAAAACCACCGCCCGAGCAGCGATCCCAGCAAGTCATGGGACCACCACCCTTCTGGGTGATAAACCACTGAGACCACCACCCTATTGAGCAGCGGTTTGAGGCCGACATCTTGGCTTGAGAGGTGGTTACGGGACCACCTCTCTACACGGGGTGGTAGTCCTATTTCAGAAAAAAATAAAACCTTAACGATATTTTTCCAAGAAACCAAAAGTTACCAAAAGGTTTTAAAATGCATTGTGAGTCTATTTAAGTACATCAAAAGGTCCCGATTGTTAATTTTTGTTCTATTTGTTAATTCCTTGGTTAAATATACTCTTTTGAGGCATTTTCAACTCTATTAAAGTACATCTATTTACTAGAATATTTTCATTTGTGCAACTAAATGTTTCCTTCCATTTCAAGAGCAAAAGGAATCTAAATCTATTACTTTACATTTTCACTTTCTTGCTACAACATTTCTAAATGCAATATATGTATACAATGTGTTCTCTCTTTCATTTCACTACAATATACATACATTCAAATTAGCTACAATAAATTTCATTTCTTTTTTTCCATACAAGGATATTATGAATACAATTTCAACTTCTTACAACTTCTATTTTTCCTTCTTTCTCATTTACAACTTTATAACTTCATAATGAAAGTCACTTTTCTTTTCCATTTCACAACTAACTCAATATAATCCGATAAATTAGATCATGATGAGTCATTTTGTAGCTGGGGATGAGATCTAACTGGCCCTCTGTCACTCAAATGTGGAGAAATGGATAGCACCCTCAAGAGGATTTGATCTATCCTCACTATTTTAGGTTGTGCCTTTCAACCAGGGTAAGAGGACCCTTTTGTAGCTTGTTGTTTATGGAGGAGATGGAGATATCCTTCCTAATGAAGAGGTTAAGGAGACCTTGGAGAAAATATGATCAACACACCAAATCTGACTCTCACGAGTTGTCACTTCTAGATCATGGAGATATTTTCACAACAAGGCAAAGGCTACTAAAGACATTTGAAATCCTGGTTGTTTATGCATGCTTTGGTAATGGAAATTATGCATTTGTGCACACACAGGACAAACATGGGTAGTAAAGGTAGGATTGGTTTTTTTTTTAATGAATTTTTGGTGGGAGGTGGGGGTAGGATGAACTTGATTCACTAGATCCTTGAGGAATCTTACAAAATGGAAGGTTAAACCAATAGAATGCCATAGAATAGCTAAAATGTTTCTTTAACTAGAATATGTGCTTCAATGGAGGCCCAGATTAGCACTCTTTCACACAATATTTGAGATTCTATCACAAAGGCTCGAGTTAGAAAATCCAACAAAGCATCAAGATCTAAGTCAAATCATGCCTAAGGTACACCCAGAGGCTTACAGACAATCTCTATCAACAGATGAAAGAAAGTGATTTTAAATCATTTATTCCAATCCTAGATGAAAGCTCTTAAGAAATGAAATTGTAGATGCCACTAAACTGTCACAAGGATTGAGGCCTATGTGATTGAATCAATTTTAATACAATATTGCAACATAAACAAGAAAAACTACTCGCATACATTCAAAAATAAAACAAACACATTTTGCTCAAGACAACATAGAATAACTCGAATTTGATTAAATCTATCAGTAGGGGAAAGTTTCTAGAACAATCTCAGAGCTTGTTAATGGTTGTACACTTACAACCACCTTGACATGATCAGATTTAATACAAAAGAGATAAACAAGCTTCTCAAAATGGCTTCTCAAAATGATGGGCTCTATCAAGCTTTTTCTATTAGAAAATTCAGTCCCGACCCCTAACACTCCAACCATTTGCACAAAAAATTTGTGCCATTTATAACATTTACAACAGCCCCTTCTTCCCCAAAAGACAATAAAACATTTAATGCACCAGTGCTCGCCATGATCATGATCATGATCGTGATTCTCGAAATCGATCTATAAAAATTTGCTAGGTGCTCAAGGGGGCAGATCTCATCGAATATCTCCCATATTCAACTCCTTCCTTTGTAGATCACTCTTTCTTCAATTTTCCAACCACTTCCACCCCTAATCTATCAAATCTAGCTCCTTGTATGCTCGGAGAAGAAAAATAGAAAATCTGATCAAACACAATAGTCAGACCATTTTAATGGCAAAGACATGTCTTCCATATCTTCCCACAAACTCAGATATCAACATTAACTCCCTCTCTTGCTTGGCGTGTAGGAAATACCAATAAATCATGAAGACTCACACTTCCAGGTGTGTTTTAGTAAAATGGGGGAAAATCATATTCAGACTCTCAGTTGTCATTGATCTTTACTTTGAATTTGGTCGTCCACGTGGAAGATTCAAACTTAAAAACAAACCAGGGGCTTCCTCTAAATTTTTACAACTTTTGAAAAATGGAAAATTTCATTTTTTTCCACACCTCCGCCCTTGAGAAATGAGCTTGACACGTGTCCTAAGGTGGGTCCCAAAGGAACCATGGATAAATTCTACCATTTGACCCTCCTTTTGGAAAAGGAAAATTTTCCAAGTTTTCCCTACAGCTCCTCCGCCCTTGAAAAATGGGCCCGACACGTGTCCCAATGTGGTTCCAGCAGAACCATGCTTCCCCTTTTACTTTTAACTCTTTTCTCCCAAAAGGAAATTTTTCCAAATTTCCCCAGAGTCCACACCTCCACCATTGACCAGAGCAAGCTTTGACCTTTCCTTTATCGAGCATGGGCCATTTTGATGTTTTTAGTCATTTGCATGTCAAGGGGCAAAAAATCCAAATTACCCCATGGTCCGCCTCCCCCCCTTTGACTTTTCAAACTACCATGTGTCACCATGGCACACCTTGAGATGGTCCCAAAATTTGATACCTTGAATGAGCACGGGCTCACCACGTGTCCTGGCCCAAAAAGTTTGTCTGAATGCTTGAAGCTCAACGGAAGGTGCCATGTGTCATGCTCCGAGGTAGTTTCCTTTGGCCATTTGAAAAGTCTAAGAAAATGCAAAGTGAGCGGAGGCCTCCATGTGTCCTCCTGGTGCTTCTTTAAAATGAAACTCAAGGCCCAATCCCCAAACATGTGTGGTTCCTCCATGTGTCCCAGACCTCCCAAAACCCTTTGAAAAATACTAAGTATGGGAAGACCCGGTGAAGCCTCCACGTGTCTCCATGGCGCAATTTCAAAATGGTGCCCAAAGTGGAGACCTTGAATGAGCGCGGGCTCACCACATGTCCCCATTTTCCACCACATTGTTTTAGCTACATAAAAATTTTCTAAGTCTAGGAAAAGTAGTAGAAACCTCCATGTGTCCTCTCGGCGCTACTCCAAGGCCAAACCAAAAGTAGATCCTCAAATGAGCGTCGTTCCTCCACGTGGACAAATTTTGAGTTGAGGCTTTTCATGAAATTTTTGAAATACCAATTGAGCCACATCCAACCAAAAGAGGCCATGTTCCTTGTCGATGCAAGGATGTAAATTTGACTAGGAGAAATACCCATCAAACCATAAAATATAGAAAAATGATCATTCGAGCCCGAAAATGAAAATTTCTCCAAGGATAGAGAATTTAGAAATGTTACAAGGCTCAAATATGTTTCTCAGAGATACATCCATTCATTTTTCTTCAAGTATTTAGGGTAGAAATGACAAAGGAAGACAAATCCCAACATGGAGAATGGAAAATATGGGAGAACCCGAGTTTTTAGATGAACAGAGAATGAGAGACCCAAATTACAGACCTTTTCCAGAGGAACAAAGAAACAAGGAGCAAACCATGGACCCATAAGTGATCTACGACCCATGAACAAATTAAAAATGGAAACAAAGATTAACCAGCACAACACGGGAAAAAAGAAAGTGATAGAGGCCGTAAATTGATAGATTTTCAAAGGAAAATGGGGCGAGACTATTTTGAGCACCAACATCGGCTCCGACTCGGGGATGGGCACTCCTTGTGAGTGCCACAAGAACAAAGGTAGACCAAGTGCCAAAAATATCCATTGGGAAATAGAGTCAATTTGTAGAGCAGAGAAACAGAGCCATCTCTAAAAAAATGAAATAGAGAAACCAGAAAAAATAGGTCACCGAGGACTAGAACGAGCAAAAAACACAAAAGACAAGAAACAAACAACAAACTATACACTATACACAAGATTTTTTTACCTTGATTTTCAGGGGAATCAATCCAAGAAATGCTTCAAATGCCTACCATTAATAGGAAACTCAAGCAATTCACCATCTAAGTCCTTGAGGAAGAAGGTATGCTCACCAATCTTGATATCAATGGAGTAAGGGCCCATCCATAATGAGTCAAACTTGCCATGCTTGCCCTTATCCTCATGTCTGTATCCCATAACAACACAAGATCTCCAACATTGAAGGCCCTGGGAGTGACCTTCTTGTCAAATAACTTCTTTAGTTTCTCTCTAAACTTTACATGCCTCTGGTGGGATGCCCTCCTCTCTTCATCAAGTTCAACAATCTGTTAATGCGAGCATCATAAGGACCTACCTCTTGATCTTCCAGCTTTATTGCATAAACTGATATGAAGATAGTTACATATGAAGAGGTAGTAGGGCTTGAGTCCCATATACCAACTCAAATGGACTCTTTCTAGTGACCCTCTTGATAGTGATCCTATCTTCCCAAACAACAAACTTCAACTGTTCACCCCACTTTCTCTTGTTTTGCTCCAATGTTCTTTTGATAATCTTCAGCAAATTTTTATTACTTGGACTCATCTTGTCCATTTCCTTGGGGATTGTAATTGAGGCATATGTCAAGTTGATCCCATATTCTTTGCACATTTCCATCAAAGGTTTAGCTCTAAAGCTCATGGCATTTTCAGCAACAATCTTGACTGGCACCCCAAACCTGCAAATGATATGGTTCAACAGAAAATCCATGACAATTTGGTGTGTTTCTCTTTTGGTGGGGATTTCCTCCACCCACTTGGTGAAATAATCAGTGGCTACAAGAATCCACTTATGGCCAGCACTTGAAGGGTTTGAAATATCACCAATGAAATCCATTCCCCATTTCTTGAATGGAGCTTCAATTGATACAGGTTGTAAAGGAAGGGAGCCTGAAGCTTTCAATATTCTAGAGAAGTGCTGGAAACTCTCACATCTTCTAACCAAAAGAGTTGTATCCTTGAAGAGAGTTGGCCACCAATAACCAGCCCTCAGGATCTTATGTGTTGTGACTCTTGTAGCAAAATTTCCCCACAAACTCCTCCATGGAGATCAGCAATTATCTTGGGGCTTCTTCTTCAGTAATGCATCTTAAGAGGACTCCCTCTGGGTTCTTCCAAGCCAACCCATAATTAGTAATGACATATTTCTGGGAGGCCAACTTAAGAGCCCTTTTCTGGTTCTTACTTAAATGCTCAGGGTAGTATAAGTGTCTGAGATAGAAAATCACATCCTTGTACCACTCAGAACTCATCAACCTTTCAAAAACACCTGCCCTTTCTTCTTCTACCTCATTTACCTCAATAGTTTGCAAGTTTCTCTCAGCCATAAGCTTAGCTAAGCCCAAACCTCTCACCAACTTCATGGTTTGGATATCCATGTCATATTCTTGCAACTTGTTCACCCACCTACATCTCTTGCTTGAAACTTCCATCTCTGACAAGATGTCTTTCACCATGGTGTGGGGAACATAAGCAACAATTTTAGAACTTAGAATATAAGGCCTAAAACCTTTGTTTCTTTTACTAAGGAAAATGCTTGCTTCTCCATAATAGTGTACTTTAGCTCAACCCCTGCAAGGCCTTACTTGAAGAAGGAAATTGGCCTCTCAGCCCCTTCATCATCTTTCTGTAGTAGGACAGAAGCAATAGTGTTCTCTGAAGAAAAAGAGAACAATTGAAAGGTTTCTTATAATCTGGGCTGCTAGAATAGGTGCATGCTTTAGTGCCTCTTTAATCCCATTGAAATCTTGGATGAAAACCTCCTCCCATTTGATGACCTAGTCTTTCTTCAACATGGAAGTGATTGGGATGGTCAACTCAAAAAAGTTTGATATGAATCTTCTAATGAAGTTTATTTTCCCAAAGAAGGACTAAATTCCCTTCTTAGTCCTTGGGATTGGGACCTTGTTGATGGCCTCTACTCTTTCTGGATCAATCATCACCCCTTCTTGTGACACTATGTGACCAAGAAACTTTGCCTTCTACACTCCAAAATGGCACTTCTTTGGATTGAGTGAGATGCCATATTCTCTACATCTTATCAACATCTTCTCCAAGTGCAACAAGTGGTCACTTCTCTTCTCTAGAAAACACAGTCACATCATCTTGGTAGACAACAATAAACTCATTGATGTAACCAGCAAAAGCAACATCCATTTCTCTTTGAAAGGTGGCTCTAACATTCATCAGACCAAAGGGCATCCTGACATAAACATAGTTCCCCAAGGAGTAGTAAAGGTTGTCTTGATCCTTTCTGATTCCTTCACCACAACTTGGTTATAACCAGAAAAACCATCCAAGGTGGAAAGCAACTCAGAACTAGTCACTAACTATAACATGTTCTCCATATTTGGTAAAGGATAATTATCCTTCATTGATGCTCTTGTTTAGATTCCTGAAGTCCACACATAACCTGATATCACCATTTTTCTTTCTAATGGTACTAGGTTTGTAACCTAGGAAGAATACCTTGTGGGTTGAATAATCCCTCCATCCTCGCTTCTTCAGTTCTTCTTGCATTTTGAGAGATAAGAGTGGGTTGATGGGCCTCTGTTTCTACCTAAATGGATTTGCATTAGACTCCAAGGGAATCTCATGTTGAAATAGGTCCTCTCTGTATGCTTTTAGTTTAGAATAGGTCCAAGCCATGCAATCTTGGTATTTTTTCAACAATTGGATGTATGATTGCTTCTCCTCCTTGCTTGAGATTACTGCCTAACCAAATTTTCCTTGGCTTCTCCTTTGTGCCAAGGTCATGCTCCTCAATATCCCTTGAGGCTTCCATGCATTTGTTAATAATGCGATCAACATTATCAAAATTGGACTCAAGAGCAACCAAGTCCTCTAGGAATGGTATTGGTTTTTAGCTAGATGATGCCCTTGCCAAACAAGGTTTCTTTTCCTTCTATTGTACATACCATTGGCTCCAAATCAATGCATTGATCAAAAACTCTCCCTTGTTCTATAAAATCTTCTGATATCTAAGCATCATCATCAAAAACCTACCAATGTTTAATGTTGTCAGGGATAGAAGGTCTTGTCAATACCTCAACATCATATTCACAATATGGGGACATTGTACAATTGTCAAACCGAGACCCCAACACTGCAAGCTTGTCTACCAAGTCATTGAATTTCCTATCATGATGCACTATGTTGAATGAATCAAACATCTCAATAAAATCCCAAACTACATGTTTATATTGTTTCATTTGTTGATTCTTTGTGGCATACAACTTTCTGACTTGTTTTACTATTAATTATGAGTCTCCTTTGACAATGATGTCCTTGACACCATATTTCCAAGAAATTCTTAAACCCAACAATAGTGCCTCATACTCAACAATGTTGTTGGTGCACTCAAAGTTGAGTTTGAAGGAGAAAACAAATTTTCTCCCACCAGAGAAAGTAGAACAACACCAACACCATTCCCAAACTTGGAGAAAGCTCCATCAAACAATAGAGTCCAAGGAGAGCCTATCTTGTTCAAGACACTTGCATTCTTCAATCTTGTGCTCCTTTCCATCAAAAAATCCTACAAAGTTATCGCATCAACATTTGTGTACAATACTTCATAGGATGCATTGTTGGGATCCTCAATAAGATGTGCAACATTTTCTTTTCTCCATACAACCTAACAAGGCTGCCTCAATTGGAATGGTGGCATAGGAATATCCATTTGGACACTCCCACCAACACTAGCAGCCCATTTTCTTGAATAGTAGCATGCCCCACTTGGTTGGGTAGTCAACGATGACAACATCAAGTTTTAAATTTTACCTAGGTAAGCTACAAGTTACACCACCAAACCCTTCACACATCCTACCACTGAACCTCTCTAGAGTCCATAGCAGTGCACTTCCCATATGTTGTTGTTACTTTGATATTTAGCTCATTCATAACTTCTAAAGGCATGACATTGCATGATGCCCCTGAGTCAAACATGCAGTTGTGTAATAGTCTATCCTTAATGATCAGGGTAGTGAAGAATGGATCCACATTTAGTTGAGAGTCCACCAAGGATGTCCCCAAATAGACCTCAGGTGGTTCATCTAGCTCTTCTGATGCTGGTGGTGCTTCTGGTTCTTCAATGACTGGTGGGGTCTCCATAATGTTTATGTTTTTCCTAGGCAGTCTTCTCTTCTTTCAATCCCAAGTATTCAAATGCTCTCTTTTTGTGCTCAGGAATCCTAAGCAACTCAACAATTGGAATAGAGACTTTGATTTGACTTAAAACTTGGGAAATATCATATGGGACATTCTTTGGCAAGGTAGTATTGGAAGGAAAGCCAACACACTCATTAGGTGGTACAAGATTTTTGATAGATTGGGCATGGGAGGGGTATGATTTTTGTTTGGAACTATAGGGCTTTTAGTAGGTGCATCTTTCTAGGAGCCTCTTTAGGAATGTTTGAAAGTAAGGGAGCTTTTGGCTTGGCTTGAGGCCCTACCCTTTGAAAACCCTACTTCTTGTGTTATATTCCTTCTCTTGAGCAACAACAACATTCATCAATAACTATCTATCTTCCTCAGATGGGATTCCTCCATCATACTTCTTTATCATTAAAGCCCTTAAATATTCAAATTCATTATTGGGAAATTCAAAATCTTGTACAGTATCTACTTCTAAAGTATGAGAGGGAGGAAGAATAGGTACCCTATGAATGCAATCCCAAAAAGTGGTAGTAGTCTGGGCACTTATCACCTCAGTTGAAGTTGCCCCTTGTTGTAAGCTTGTGGAACAACCCATCATGCATACATCATCATCATTATCATCATCTACCTCTTCTTCTTCTTGCTGATCTTCTTCACAAGGAGCATGGGGCATGAAACATTTGTCACACCAATCAATGACATCTGTCTCCTCCACCACAACAACTCTGGCAGCCAAAGGATCAGGTACCATTATGTTATCCCTAGCTTGGGACTATCTATTTCCAAATCCAACAGGTCCCTTACCTCTATCATCAAATCTTTGGTGATTTGTGAACTTGTCTTGGCCTTGTTGCTTGTGTTGACCTTGTGAGCTCTTGCCCAATTCCTTTCTCATCCCGGGCTAGTTTGTAGGAAATTTCTTTGACAGCCCCTACCAAAGTTTTCACAACTTCTTCCAAATCAACAACCTTGCTTGTTTGAGGATTTTCTGGGTTAACCAACTTTACACCCTCCCTTTTTGGAGGCTTTCCAATTTCCTTGATGTTGTTCTCTATTTGCAGAGCCATGGTGAAGGCCTACCTCAAATTTGTGGGGTTCTTGTCTCTTAAGTAATATGCAGCCTTTTTATCAAATGCATTAGAATATTTGATCAAACATGACTCATCACAAGGTCTTATCCTAACAGAAATCTCCTCAAGGTCTTATTAAACCTTGTGTTGAAATCATGTACTAACTCATTAGGATTCTTTTTGATGTTTTCAAATTCTATCAAAAGAAACCTAGGGTCATTTCTATCACCATACTACAATCTAAATGCATTACTCATCTTAGTCCAAGAATCAATAGAGTTATCTAGCAATGCTTTATACCAATCCTAGCATCCTCTTCCAAGGTATGGATAAACAACTTGATATATACATCTTCATGTTCAATCTCAAAGTCTTCCATCATATTGATAAAAAGCTTTAGATGTTGATCACCAGTAATAGCATTGTTTCCTTGGAACTTTGGCATTTTTTTCCTTACATCTTGAGGCACTTGCATTTGGATATCCATCCATTCCCACAAAATTTATAGGTCCAAAGGTGTTTACAAAAAAGGGGTCTGGTGGGGGTGGGCCATGTTGATTTGAGGAGGTGACCCTAGAGGGGTGACAAATTGATAAGGGGCAGAGGTCCTTGGAACACAAGAGTATAATTTTCAAAATGGATACCCCCAAAGGCCTTGTCTCTTGGAAATCCCTATCAACCTCAAAAAAGACAGGTGCAAAATGTGAAGAAAACCTTTCAAAATCAAATGAAGGCCCTTCTCTAGCTGGAGAATTCAATTCCACAAAGAGGCTACTTGATTCAGAGTCACTTGAATTGTAGTCTTCAATAATAGGCGATCACTTTCATCAATGGAGATCCCTCTTCTTGTCTGCTGATCTCCCACAACTCTCTAGGATTTTCTTCCTTCTAATTTTGCTTTTCCTAGCTCTAGAAAACAATGTCCTAGTAGGATCCCTAGCAAAGAAAGATCTTCTTCCTTCCAGCTTTACAAATATTAGTAACAAATCTAACTTTGACAGAGTTCTAAGACACTGGTACTCATTAAAAATCAGATCAATAGGAGTCACCACTAAGGATTTCCACCTTAGTTGTGCAAATGCACTAAATATGATTATGTCAAATGTCTGTCAATGCTAGAAACTAGAAATGGAAAGATTCTAAACTTTCTTTACCCAAATTTATCAAATGAAAGCTAGTGCACTAGGTGTGAAAACTAAAAGAATTACACACAACACTTGGAGCATACAAGAAGTGTTTTACCAGGGTCTAAATGTGAGCTATAAGTCCTAGCAACGGCACTTGAAGTGTGTTGATGGGCCAAATAGATATGGATGGAAATAGATCAACAAATTAGTCTTCAACGATGTAAATTAGTTCCCAATAATTCAAAACAAGTTCTGGCAATGGTGCCACTTAGGTGTTGGTATCCAAATTGATTCTCCCTCAAAGTCTGAGCAGCATCACTAGTTTGACAGGAAGCTTAGAGACAAATTAGATCATGATGAGTCATTTTGTAGCCGGGGATGAGATCTAACTAGCCCTCTATCACTCAAATGTGGAGAAATGGATAGCACCCTCAAGAGGATTTGATCTATCCTCACTATTTTAGGTTGTGCCTTTCAACTAGGGTAAGAGAACCCTTTTGTAGCCTATTTTTTATGGAGGAGATGGAGATATCCTTCTTTTGAAGATTTTATAGAGGAGACCTTGGAGAAAATATGATCAACACACCAAATCTGACTCTCACGAGTTGTCACTTCCAGATCATGGAGATATTTTCACAACAAGGCAAAGGTTACTAAAGACATTTGAAATCCTGGTTGTTTCTACATGCTTTGGTAATGGAAATTATGCATTTGTGCACACACAGGACAAATAGGGGTAGTACAGGTAGGATTGGTTGTTTTGAATGAATTTTTGGTGGGAGGTGGGGGATGAACTTGATTCACCATATCCTTGAGGAATCTTACAAAATGGAAGGTTAAACCAATAAATGCCATAAATAGCTAAAATGTTTCTTTAACTAGAATATGTGCTTCAATGGAGGCCCATATTAGCACTCTTTCACACAATATTTGAGATTCTATCATGAAGGCTCAAGTTAGAAAATCCAACAAAGCATCAAGATCTGAGTCAAATCACGCCTAAGGTACACCCAGAGGCTTACAAAAAAAATCTGTCAACATATGAAAGAAAAGTGATTTTAAATCATTTATTCCAATCCCAGATGAAAGCTCTTCTAAAAAATGAAATTGTAGATGCCACTAAACTATCACAAGGATTGAGGCCTGCGTGTGATTGAATCAAATTTAATAAAAGATTACAACATAAAACAAGAAAAACTACTCACATATATTTAGAAATAAAACAAACACATTTTTCTTTAAGACAACATAGAAAAACTCAAATTTGATTAAATCTATCGGGGGGAAATTTTCTAGAAAGTCTCGAGCTTTTTAATGGTTTGTACACTTACTGACCACCTTGACATGATCATTTTAATATAAAAAGAGATATATAAGCTTCTCAAATGGCTTCTCAAAATGATGGGCTCTATCAAGCTTTTTCTATTAGAAAATTTAGTCCCGACCCCTAACACTCCAACCATTTGCACAAAAAATTTGTGCCATTTATAACATTTACAACAGATCCCTTTTCCCCAAAAAATCCAAACCTTGAGTGCTACCATGCAGTTGCATGAATCATGATCACGATCGCGATTCTCATAATCATATCTGCAAAAAAGTCATCAGTGCTCGAGGGGAAGATCTCATCGAATATCTCCCGCATTCAACTCCTTCCTTTGGTAGATCACTCTTTCTTCAATTTTCCAACCACTTCCACCCCTAATCTATCAAATCGGCTCCTTGCATGCTCGGGAGAAGAAAAATGGAAAATCTGATCGAGCATGATAGTCAGACCATTTTAATGGTGAAAGATGTCTTCCAGATCTTCCCACCAAACTCAGATATCAACATTAACTCCCCTCTCTTCTTGGCATGTAGGAAATACCAAGAAATCATGAAGACTCACACTTCTAGGTGTGTTTCAGTAAAATGGGGGAAAATCAGATTCAGACTCTTAGCTACATTGATCTTTACTTTGAATTTGGGTCATCCACGTGGAAGATTCAAACTTAAAAATAGACCCAGGGGCTTCCTCTAACTTTTACAACTTTTGGAAAAATGGAAAAATTCACATTTTTTCCGCATCTCCGCCCTCGAGAAATGAGCCTAACACGTGTCCTAAGGTGGGTCCCAAAGGAACCATGGATAAATTCTACCATTTGACCCTCTTTTTGGAAAAAGGAAAATTTTCCAAGTTTTCCTACTATATTCCTTCCCTTGAAAAATAGGCCCAACACATGTCCCAATGTGGTTCTAGCGGAACCACACTTCCCCTTTTACTTTTAACTCTTTTCTCCCAAAAGGAAATTTTTCCAAATTTCCCCGAGAGTCCACACCTCCGCATTGACTGGAGCAAGCTTTGACCTTTCCTTTATCGGGCTGTGGGCCATTTTGATGTTTTTAGTCATTTGCATGTCAAGGGAAAAAAATCCAAATTTCCCAATGGTCCGCCTCCCCACCCTTTGACTTTTTAAACCACGTGTCACCATGTGCACCTTGAGATGGTCCCAAAAATTTGATACCTTGAACGCACAGGTCACCACGTGTCTGTCCCGAAAAAAATTTCTGAAATGCTTGAATCTCAGTGGAAGGTGTCCATGTGTCATGCTCGAGGTAGTTTCCTTTAGCCGTTGAAAAGTCTAAGAAAAATGCAAAGTGAGTGGAGGCCTCCACGTGTCCTCCTGGCGCTTCTTTAAAATGAAACTCAAGGCCTGGTCCCCAAACATGCGTGGTTCCTCCATGTGTCCCAGACCTCCCAAAACCCTTTGAAAAAGACTAAGTATGGGAAGACCCGGCGGAAGCCTCCACGTGTCTCCATGGCGCAATTTCAAAATGGTGCCCAAAGTAGAGACCCTGAATGAGCATGGGCTCACCATGTGTCCCCATTTTTTTCCACCACACTGTTTTAGCTTGCATAAAAATTTTCTAAGTCTAGGAAAAGTAGCGAAACCTCCACGTGTCCTCCCGGTGCTACTCCAAGGCCAAACCAAAAAGTAGATCCTCAAACGAGTGTCATTCCTCCACGTGGAAAAATTTTTGAGTTGAGGCTTTTCATGAAATTTTGAAATACACAACTGAGCCATCTCCAACCAAAAGAGGCCTCATTCCTCTGTCGATGCAAGGATGTAAATTTGACTGGAGAAACACCTATCAAACTATAAAATACAGAAAAATGATCATTCGAGCCCGAAAATGAAAATTTCTCCAAGGACAGAGAATTTAGAAATGTTACAAGGCTCAAATATGTTTCTCAGAGATACATCCATTCATTTTTCTTCAAGTATTTAGGGCAGAAACAACAAGGAAGACAAATCTCAACCATGGAGAATGGAAAATATGGGAGAACCCGAGTTTTTAAATGTACAGAGAATGGGATACCTAAATTACATACCTTTTCGGATGAAGAAAAAAGAAACAAGGAGCAAACCATGGACCCATAAGTCCTTTCTGGGAGCAAGTGGGACAAGAGTGTGTGAAGGACTTGAACCAGCCGGTTCACCCAAAGCAGAAGCTGTAGCACTAGGACAGGTTGGACTAGAAGGATGCGCGAGGGCACGAGAAGCCGACCCGGTCGAAGGAGAAGAAAATCAACCAAGCTGCTTTAGGACATGTGGGACAAACGAGCGCGAACCAGAACCGGCCGAATCGGGCGAATCCGGAAGAATTTGTCCTAGATAGCCTTTGGACATTTGGGACAAATGGATGCGAAGGACGCGAACCGACCAGTTCGGCCGAAGCAGAAACTTCAGCACAAGGACAAGTGGGACAAAGGGGCGCGGGATGTGGATAGCCAGAAGGAGCAAAAGCCAATCGAGATCACGCCACATGTCACCGGCAGAAAAGGGACGAGGAAGCCCATTTCGGGCGGATCGGAGGATTACTCCCCATGAAGCCTTTGAGACATCTAGGACAAAAAGACGTGGTGGATGCGTGAAATCTGCGTAGACCCGCAGAACGAATCCGATCATGACACGTGTCACAAGGAGAAAGGTCTAAAGGTCAAAGGGGTGATTTTCAAAGGAAAAGCCCGAACCAATGAAATAGTGCCACGTGTCCAAGTTTAAGGGCCCACAAGGAAATTTCAAAGGAAATCCCGCGGAAAGGTGGAGAGAGAGAATTACTCAGTGAATCAGGGCCTGCCACGTGTCGTCCAGATGGTAGAGCACGGGAAAAGATTTTAAAACCTGTTTTTGCATGTTTTGTGCCCTAAATCTTCAAACCTTCGTATCTTTCGATCCAGAGCTCGGATTTACACGTTCTTTATATCAATGGAAAGCTGTTGAAATTCTCTACATGATTCTAGGATCAATCTCACATTTTGGTGTAGTTTGGAGGGAGAAAATTAAGAAAACGTCTCTGACGCGTGGTGATAGACAGAAGTAATGCTTCAACAACCAACTTTAATGCAGTAGACAGCTCGCCGCTCCTGTTAGACAGCCCGCCGTTTTGCTAGGATCCACCACTTCTGTCATAATGAGATGATTTTAAATGCTACCAAGAAGTGGTTGGGGTAGATTCTGGATTTCCTCTCTCTTCCCTCTCTCATTTCTTGATATATATTGTAAAGAAGAGCTCCTTTAAGAGGTAAGACATTTTTGTTTTGCATCCTCCCTTCTTCCCTCGCTTGCAAGAGAAATTGTGGAGCTTTCAAACCTCCCATATGGGTTGTAATGCCAATCCTTTTTGCCTCTTGGCCACTGCAATGTACTGTATCGACTCTTGAGCAATAATATATGTGTTGTGATTGACTCTCGACCCTCTCATGTATTCATTGTTGTCATTTTGATCTCTTATTGCAGTTTGGTTACCTGTGCATGGTGTTTGTATTGCATCTATGTGGTTTGTGTTAAATTTGCAAAACAAGTGTCTAACATTCCTCGGTGCATCACCTTTGTAGTTTAGGTTTTATTCTATGCATTTTCTTACCTGTCTCCTTGGCAAGTTAGATTAGGTTTTAGTGAACCCTCTGCATTTTTGTGTGCATCACGAATAGAGGAATAGGAACGAGCCTTCTCTTGAGAATCTTTTCTCATCTTTACAGTCCCACAATTGGAGAAAGGATTCCATGTTGTGCGAAATCACCTTGGATGCAAACATCAACCTAGAAGCATGATTTGCATCCGGGGGTGTTGTGAGTCTGCAACAACGGTTTTGGCACCCGGTGGGACCCTAGAGGTCTCATTTTTATTGCAGACAAAGTTGATATGCATCTGCTTTGCAGTTTTCTTGCTTATAAGAGCTATTATTTGCATATCTGGCGACTCGAGGGAAGAATCAACTAGTTTCAGCGGTGCATGCACTGAAAACTCATGAGAAGAATCACCACAAGGTCAAGAGTTGGAGAAGAAGAAGTGTTGTTTGAATACCTGCGAGTTATCTCGAAGAAGAAGGCAAAGAAGAAGGATTCAAAGGTCTCCATCTCCACCAAACAAAACTCTCTCAACTCCTCCACCACATAGGCCTTTCATTCGGTATCTGAGGGTTTTAAGACCGATTAGAATGGCTCGAGAACAATCCCTACGTCAACTTCACGGGCAGCAGCCCACTTGCTCTCAATGCACAACATCCGTTCTATTGCAGCCTTGAAGAACATTCCCTACTTCACCGGAGAAAATCGGACTACTCCGGTGATCATGTTAAAGATATTGCTAACCTTTGCGTAATCCATGAAATCAATGAAATGCAAGTGGTCTTCAAAGTTCTTGGCATCTTCCTTCAAGGGTAAAGCATTACAATGGTTTAGGAGCCTTGGAGCTGGTTCTATCACAAACTAGAATCAGCTGTGTATTGCACTTCACGAGTAATTTGGAGAGAAGGGAGACAACTTGTCTCTTTTGGAGCAGCTGACAACTATCAAGAGATCCCCAACGAGCGGTGGCCCGACTTCAACTTCAGATTTCAAAGGTCTTGGGATAGGATTCTAGTGGCAGTCAGGCCAACAGCAGAAGGTGCTTTTCTATATTACCTTAAAGCTTTGAATTCTATATTTCTATGTTAATTCCAGTCCATGGGAGGCACAACAATCCCTATGGCTTATAGCATTGCCATTAGAGCTGAAAATTGTCTTATTCAAGCTGGTAAACTGGCTCCTAGGCCTCCCATGCCCTTGTATCCAAACTTAGAAAATCCAAGCACTAGTCAAGCACCCACTTTGGCTCTGTTCCCACTCCTAGAAATCAGAGTTCAAGTGAAGCTTCCACTTCATCTCCAAGTGCTTCCAATGAACTCCAAGAGGTCATGAAATAGTTGCAAAATTTGGGAAATGAATTGGTTACTATTAAGAGGCAACAAGCCCAAGGTTTCAGACCTTCCTATCAACCTCAAGCTCAGCCTAATAGGCAGCCATACCAACCACAAAGACCACCTAATCCGGTTTGCAAATGTGAATCAAACAAGGCCTCCCTCTAATAGACCATTCCAGCCCTATAATCCAAATGCTATATCTGCCTCTAAGGCATTAGTGCCAACACAGAACAACATTGCTCAGGAATATGACTGGTGCTTTCCATGCAACGAGCCTCATAACCAATCCATGTGTTTGATGGTGCTCTCAATCAAGCAACGATGGTGACAACTCTTGGTGTGGAGGCGAGGGTAGTCGAGAAGCAATCAACAACAAGAAACATTCCAACAGCAATCAGCCCCAAATGACACCACGTTGGTGAATTGGCAAGCGGAAGATTTCTGTGGCATGAATCAAGCAGTTTCTCAAGGTGTCGCAGCCAACACAAGGTCAAAGAGGAGAAATTTGGGTGAAGAACAATCATTAGCCCCAGCCATCCACCACCTTCCACGGCTCCACAAATGATTGGCAAGCGAGTCCAATTTCAAATACACAAGGGCAGCCAAGAACAGCCCTAGGCCAACTCAAATGCCATTGTTGCTGCCCACGTACAAGGAGTAAGTGTAAAACCAAGGGACAACAAAGGATACTTCATCCCCATTCGGTATCATTGAGCAGATGAAGAAGACTAACATCAATATATCAATGTGGGAATCCCTATCCATCCCAGGACAAAGAGATCTGCTGCAAGCTGCCATGAAGGATTGGACAACTTCGAATCAGCAGGTTCAGATGCAAGACAAAGTGCTTACAAATGCTGCCCAGCCTGAAGGAAGCCATGGAGGGCAACAAGGTAAAATGTTGAAGCCCCCTCCTTTCTATGTTTCATTAATCATTGGGGATAAACTAGTACACAATTGCATGATTGATTCCGGGGCAAGTAGCTCAATGATGCCCAAGCAAATAGCTGATCAGCTGGGTCTCCAATATGAAGTAATATCTAAAGGGGTAGTGCAATTGGATGGGACAGCAATAGCAACAGTTGGAGTGATTAAAAACTTGAGTCTTACCTTGCATGCATGTCCAAATGTTGTTGTCTTACAAGATATATCAATCATAGACCTTCCACCACTCTTTGCCCTTTGCTTGTCAAGGGACTTCACAGCCAAGATTGGGGGGTATTTGTCTGTTGATTGGTCTCACATGTTGTTTAGAACAAGGTATGGAACTAAGGCTACAATTAGGTCTGAACCTATTGCAAACTTCCATATTGAGCCTTACACTCCTAGTCAGATTAATGCCAATTGCTCAGCATTTGATCAAGAAGATCACCCTAGTACTGATGAGGCTGACACCAAGGTTGGAAGTATCCGGACCTAACTCTCGATGAATGGGCAAACAAGATACATGCTTTTGATCCCTATCGAAGTAGAAGAATCGAGTGGGAGTCTATTGTATACACGAAGAAAATCAACCTGTTCCTAGCATCACCAAGCCAAGCCATAATGATGACAATGAGGTATGGCGGCTATTTTTTGACGGATCAAGGAGTAGGCAAGGTGCAGGAGGTGGAGCCATGCTTGTTTCACCTCAAGGCATCAAATATTATTCAGCTTTTCGTTTCCAGTTTTCTTGTTCAAACAACACAGCTGAATATGAGGCCTTGATTCATGGACTTCATTGGGCTAGGAAAAAGGGATAAATAACTTGCAGGTGTTCGGGGATAGCGAGCTAATCGTCAACCAAGTTAGAGGACAACATGCTATGAAGAACGACTTGCTGAGGAGCTACAAGAATAGGGTATGGGACCTCATTGAGGATTTCGAAGCTTTCAACATTGTGTCCATACCCAGGAAGAAAAATGAAGCCGCGGATAGGCTCGCAACAGTTGGAGCAACGTTTGATGTGGTTGACAACATCAAAAGGGAAAAAACACAGCCACATATCCATGTGATTGTGAGGCCAGCAGTTCCAGATAATAACACAAGCTGGCAGGTGTTTGAGAACGATCAACAGATCATCAATTTTCTACAGGAAGAGGCTGAATTCTCAGCTAGAAATCAGGACAGATTAGAGCAGCAGTATGGGGATCAAGTAGTGCAGCTACGGACAAACAAGCTTCCTAAGGGTTTAGTAACATTGGAGTCTATCTTCAACCCTAACGACCAGTTCCGTAAGGAAAGGCTAACATCTGGTCAAGAGAGAGATTCGAGCCAATTCAGTTGGGGAAGGCAAAATACTTCAAATTGGTAAAGTGGCCACTGAGCAAGAGAAATCAGATTTCATACAGCTTTGCCAAGAATTTCCAGATGTCTTCACTTGGAGCTATGAAGACTTGAGAGGATTCAATCCGAAGTTGGCACAACATACCATAGAATTGGATCTAGATGCTAAACCCATCGGCGAAGACGAGAGACACATCAACCCTCACATTGAGCCTCTAATGAAGAAAGAGCTTAACAAGCTAATAGAGGCAAGCATTATATTCCCGATCAAGCACTCAAGTTGGGTTGCAAACTTGGTTCCGGTCAGGAAGAAGAGCGGAGAAATCAGGTTGTGTGTAGATTTCGGGACCTCAATAGGGCATCTCTCAAAGACCATTACCCACTTCCTTGATGGAACAAATATTGCAAGTAGTATCCGGTTCGAGAGAGATTCTCTCTCTAGATGGCTACTGGTATAATCGGGTGATGGTGAAAGAAGATGACCAATTCAAGATGACTTTCACCACCAAATGGGGGACCTATGCCTCTGAAGATGCCATTTGGACTATCAAATCTGGAGCCACCTTCGAAGGGCAATGGATATGGCATTTAAGGGTTGATCAACAAAATAGTTACGATATATCTTGGCGACATCACTGTATTCTCAAAAAATGCAGCGGATCACCTCTGTCATTTGAGGCAAGTATTTCAGAGATGTAGAAGATTTGGAGTATCATTGAATCCCAAAAAGTGCATATTCTTGGCTCACGAGGAAAACTTCTAGGCCATATTGTTTTGAAAGGAAGGGTTGATGATTGACCCGAGCGGGTTGAAGCAATTCAAGCATTGCCATTGCCAAGTCACAAGAAGGCTCTTCAAAGCTTCTTGGGAAGGATCAATTTTGTCCGCAGGTTTGTTCCAAACTTTGCAGCTCTCGTAAAGCCAATAACGCTGATGTTAAAGAAGAGCATGGCATTTAAGTGGACATCTGAAGGCAAGGCAAGTTTTGAGGCAATAAAAGAGGCTATATCTCAAGCTATCTCTCAATCCATAACTTCTCCAAGGACTTCGTGTTATATGCCTTCGGTGGTGGAGACACAATTTCTGCAATCTTGGCACAACAAAACAAAGAAGGATTAGAACAACCAGTTGCTTTCTTCAGTCAAGGCTTGGAGGAATACGAAACTAGATACTCTTTCATTGAAAAGCATGTACTTGCAGTGATCAGGAGTTTAAAGAAATTCAAGCACCTAGTCTCAAACAACAAGATCCAATTATTGGTCTCTCATGCGGGAGTCAAGGACTTCCTTCTAAACAAGGATCTGAATGAGAAGCGTGCAGGGTGGATAACTCGTGTCATGGAATATGACATCGAGATCAAGGTCACCAAACTAGTACGTGGAAAGGGACTATGTGAACAGCTAGCCTTGAGTCAACAGGTTGAAGCAGGTGATGAAAAAGAGACTATCTTGGTACTACAGGATGGCCAAGAACATGAAAATGATGATGTGCCTACTCCTTGTTGGACTCAGAATATGATACACTTCCTACAGACAGGACTATGCCCTCGGAAATGAGCAAAGAAAAGAGGAGATACTTCAGATTACAAGCCATTCCATATGTGCTTGTTGATGGTGTTTTGTTTAAGAAAGACATCAATGGGGTTTTATTGAGGTGCATTGGGACTAGTCAAATTGAGAGGGTGTTATGAGATTTTCACGATGGAGATTCTGGAGGACATTTTTCCCCACGAGTAACACTCTCAAGATAATAAAGGCGGGGGTATTATTGGCCCACGGTGTTGATGAATGCTATACATGGATAAGAAAGTGTAAGAAATGTGCACTCTTCACGAGGCAAAGAAAGACTAGCGGCGCTTCCATTGCACCCAATCTTGGTTGACCAACCATTTCTACATGGGGATTGGACTTCATCGGGGTCATCAACCCAAACTCAAGCCAAGGCCACACAAGTGGATTCTCACGGCAGCGGACTACTTCACCAAGTGGAATAAAGTAGTAGCTCAAAGAGGCAAACGAGTCTAATATACTAGAATTTTATGAAGGAATAGTGACCAGGTTCGGTGTGCCGGCCACTATCATATCAGACAATGCATTGGCATTTGTAGGTTCCAAGATTACAGAATGGGCTGTCAAGAATGGAATCTACTTGAGCACCTCTTCCAATTATTACCCACGGGGGGTAATGGACGAGCGAGAGTCCACAAACAAAAATTTGCTAAGAATCATCAGGAGGACTCTGGATGAAAATCAAAGAACATGGCATACCAAGCTAAAATCAGCATTATGGGCTGACAGAATAACACCAAAGAGGTCTACAGGTAATTCCCCTTACAAGTTGGTCTATGGAAAAGAGCGATGTGCTTATATCATTAGAAGCTGCCTTTGCATTGGAGTTCATGAAGCGAGTTGGAGTTAGGTGAGTTCGAACCAATGGAGGCCGGTATGCGAGTTGATGGAATTGGAAGAAATTAGAGAACGTGTAGTTCAAACAATTGAGAAAGATCGAGGCCTTAGTGAAAAGATGGTTTGATAAGAAAGCAAAGCAAGGACCTTCCGGGGAAGGGGACCTAGTTACGAAATGGGATGCAGATCGGGAAAAACCGGGAAGGCATTCCAAGTTTGATGCCATTTGGAGTGGCCCCTACATGGTCATGGAATGTAAGAATAGCAATGCCTTCCAATTGTCTACATTGGATGGAGAAGAACTCCCGATTCCGGTCAACGGAATCTATCTTAAACATTGCTACTGAAAAGAAAAAGTTTTACCCTTGTAAATATTAGCCTAGATTTCAATTCCTCTAAGTGCGTATGCACATTGTCTTGTTGTAGTTAGGTTTCAATTTCCCTAAGTGCTTTGGCACAGGTTTTATTGCTCCTGGGTTGGTTTTCTACAGTTCAGCGTGCTCTCAGAGAAGGAGTTACGGTATCGGGCTCGGGATCGAGATATCGAGTTGGTTTTAGGTTATTACCTATGACTCCATGCCCATGGATTGCTAAAAAGGCCAGCGATCTTCTACCTAGCGAGGCGGTGACCCCGAAAAGTCACCAAATTGTTATCCAAATTTCACCCCCAAAGTTAATTTGATAACATGCATCGATTTTTAGTTCGAGCAAGTAGATTGATTCGGGAGAAAATCGTAAAATTGGCTAAGTCTGCTCAAGGCCACCTTTGGGAAATTTGGAACAATTATACGCGGAAGGCGTGGATTGGCCGAAAAGCCTCTAGGTGGCCCAAACAGAAAAAGGACATCTGGGACAAATGGACGCGAAATGCCCGAATCGGCCGAAAGAAAGAAAATTTGTCCAAGTCCTTTAATGGGAGCAAGCGGGACAAGAGTGCGTAAAGGATGTGAACCGGCCGAAGTTTGCTTTCAGAACCGGGCAGGGGACAAAGGACCGGACGCCAAGGCGAAGGCGAAGGCCAGCCAAGGGAGAAGAAAATTGACCAATTGCTTTAGGACATGTGGGACAAAGGAACGCGAACCGGCCGAATCGGGCGAACTGGAAGAATTTGTCCCAGAGAGCACTGGGACATTTGGGACAAATGGACGTGAAGGACGCGAACCAGCCGGTTCGGCAAAATAGAAACTTCAGCACAAGGACAAGTGGGACAAAGGGATGCGCGGGACATGATATGGCAGAAGAGCCGAAAGCCAATCAGATCACGCCATGTGTCACCGGCGAGAAAAGGACGAGGAAGCCCATTTCGGGTGGATCGGAGGATTCTATCCCACAAAACTCTTTGGGACATCCGGGACAAAAAAAAGACATGGTGGACGTGAAAAGCAGTGAGGCCCGCAAACCAATCCGGATCATGACACGTGTCGCACAATGAGAAAGGTCCAAAGGTCAAAGGGGTGATTTTTGAAGGAAAATCCCGAACCAATGAAATAGTGCCACGTGTCCAAGTGTAAGGGCCCACAAGGAAATTTTGAAGGAAAGCCCACGGAAAGGTGGAGAGAGAGAATTACTCAGCGAATCAGGGCCTGCCACGTGTCGTCCGGATGGCGAGAGCGGGAAAATATTTTAAAACCTGTTCTTTCTTGTTTTGGCCCTAAATCTTCAGACCTTCGTATCTTTCGATCCAGAGCTCGGATTTGCACGTTCTTTATATCAACGGAAAGTTGTTGAAATTCTCTACATGATTAGGGATCAATCTCACATTTTGGTGTAGTTTGGAGGAGAAAATTAAGAAAATGTCTCGACGTGGTGATAGACGAAGTAATGCTTCAACAACCAACTTTAATGCGGCGAGACGACTCGCCACTCTGTTAGACGACCGCCCGTCGTTTTGCTAGGATCCACCGCTTTTGTCATAATGAGATGATTTTAAATGCTACCAAGAAGTGGTTGGGGCAGATTCTGGATTTCCTCTCTCTTCCCTCTCTCATTTCTTGATATATATTGTAAAGAAGAGCTCCTTTAAGAGGTCGGACATTTTTGTTTTGCATCCTCCCTTCTTCCCTCGCTTGCAAGAGAAATTGTGGAGCTTTCAAACCTCCCATATGGGTTGTAATGCCAGTCTTTTTGCCTCTTGGCCACTGCAATGTACTGTATCGACTCTTGAGCAATAATATATGTTGTGATTGACTCTCGACCCTCTCATGTATTCATTGTTGTCATTTTGATCTCTTATTGCAGTTTGGTTACCTGTGCATGGTGTTTGTATTGCATCTATGTGGTCTATGTTAAATTTGCAAAATGAGTGTCTAACATTCCTCGGTGCATCACCTTTGTAGTTTAGGTTTTATTCTATGCATTTTCTTACCCTGTCTCCTTGGCAAGTTAGATTAGGTTTTAGTAAACCCTCTGCATTTTTGTGTGCACACGACTGCATCCGGGGTGTTGTGAGTCTGCAACAACACGACCCATGAGCAGATTAAAAATGGAAACAAAGATCAAGCGAGACACTGACATGGGGAAAGAGAAAGTGACAGAGGCCGTAAATCAATAGATTTTCAAAAGCAAATCAGGCGAGATTATTTCAAGCACCAAAAACATCCATTTCGTTCACATTCAAACATAACAACAACACAAGCAAAAGGAACAACAAAAAAATAATAATACAAGGCTTATCAAGAAAGCCAAAAGAGCAAGACCTATGCGGAGGCCACTTATGCCTCCCAATGGGAGTGGGTGGCCACCTTAAAGCCTCCAATGCATGTCTCAAATCCCCTAAAAACTATTATGTCTCCCTTAAGTACCCCTTATACCTCCATATACTCTTATGCCTCCCTCATAACAAGAAACAATAAGAAATGCAACGTTTGGCACCCAACCCAAACTCCCTCCAACAAGAAAGTAAACTCTTATTCTTTCCTACAAGAATAATCCCGTAGTCTCCTCTTACTCCAAACTTAGGCAATCTACCCACACCCAAAAAGAATTCCAAAGAAAAGACAACACTCAACACAACATATAAACACATAATAAAAGTATAAAAAAGCAAAGTAAAGTTCCTACATCTCCATAGTAGAGCTTGTCATGAAGAATGAAATTCCAAGCTCCTCCAAAACCAAGCAAGCATCCACAAAGCTCCAACAATCCATAAGCTCTCCCAAAATCCTGTAACTCTCCAAAATTTCAAGAGTCCAAAATGATCAAGTAACCCCAAACAAACAAAGGAGCAACAATAAATAAAAAAGGGAGAGAGGAGGATGAGGTGGCTCCGTGTAGGATGCCACATCAATTATCCTCAACTCCACCAAGAATTCAAACTGCAACCCTAATGCACCATAAATTGGTGGGTGAGAGGAACGACAAGATACTTACACACACAAATTAAGCCCACACCCCGAAAAACAAAATTAAATATTTGAAAGAAAGTGCAATTAACATTTCACCATTTTCTCTTCCCAAAACACCTAATGGGGTCTAATTTTGACCCCCAACCCATAAGCGGGGTTGGTATATCAATTTAATATGGGATAAGTTTAACTTGTCCCACAAGCCTTCAAAATTTTCCCTTAAGGTCAAATTCGAGTTTCCCATGAAGGGTAGAGTGTACATCACTCAAAATCTCAACATTCAACACACAACACAAAATCCAAGAGCAAGTCAAGTCTAATAAATGATCCCCTTTCGGTCACATATTTGATTGACTAGGAAATAGATTAATTTAACTCTACTTAAGACACTTAGACCCACTAAGACAAAGTGGAAAGGAATAAATCAAAACTAAATAAATAAAACAAGTAAATTACATCATTAAAGGAACACATACTAACATTAATAAAAAGGGAAATTAAAACAAAACAACACATGACCCCTTGGTCACAATTTTCTCCTAACCAAATACTTCTAACACACACACAATTTCATATTGCCATGGTGACCCTAGCTGAATTCATCTAGAATTCCAATGTGGTTCGTCTCCAATCCAACCAATGTTTTTGTGAATATGAATATACCTGAAAAATAGAGAATACATCCTTTGGCCTCGTGGCCACATTAAAACATCCATACCAAAATATATAATATAAATCTAAAATCATTTATATACAAACTAATACCATCTAGGAAAATTACGAATCATTTAAAAATTTCTAGCAACATTTCTATCCAATGTTTCATCCATGTCAAAATGATCACAACATAAATTTAATTATCAAATCCTACTCATGGTCTAGTGCCCACTTGCCTTTGACACTTTTAGATACAGATCTTGATATTGTTGATCATATTATGGACATTATTATGTTTTGTTTTAGTATGATGGTTAGATCTTAGATCATGGATTATTACTGATCTGGATTCAGTTATTATGCATGATGGTTATTAGAGACATTTTTATATGTGGATGATGATATACTATTTGACATGGACATATTATAGATGTTGATTTGGACATGTGACATTGGATATTGTGAGTAGACCTAGTATGGAAGATTTCTAATGATGATATAGTTGATTAATTAAACTGAAAATAATAATGTTGATTTCTTTATGTTGTTGTGATTCATATGAATAGATGGTTTTGTTGGTATATTTATATTATTTTGAATGTTCGATATGGCCACGAGGCTGAAGGAGGTATTTTCATTTTGCAAGTTAAATATCACAATAATGTCGGGGACTGGAGACTAACCATATTGAAATTCTGGGTGAATTCAACAAGGTCACCATGGCAACTGTGTTGTGTGTGTGTTGCGTTAGGTTAGGGATCTCCATGGGGATTTCCATTATATGTGACCATGGGTTGTCCTTTTATTTTTGGTTTCCTTATTATGTTGCATGTGTTTATTTTTTGTTGTGTTACCTTTTTCTTTAGCATTATATGTTGTGGATAATCATGTGTAAAAATAAATAAATCAATATGTCATAAGAATGTAATTAATGAAGTTGTTGATCTTAAATGTAATGTTGTAAGAGTGTGTAAGAAATGTTGTAAGAAATGTGTAAGAAGGTGTAAGAGATATGTAAGAGAATGTAAGATAGATTTTTGGAGTGTGAAACACTTCATCCTTTTGGAAAATTCGAATTTTTCCTTGGAGGCTATATTTGGAGGCTTGTGGGACAAGTTAAACTTGTCCCACACCTCTTAAAATTATTCACCAACCATACCTATGGTTTGGAGGTTAAATTTAGACCTTTTAATGCATTTTGAAATGACTATTTGTAAGTTTTAATTGCACTTCTCTTACATGTTTTTAATTCAGTCCTTTTGGAGTATGGGTTATTTTGGAGTGTGTAAGTAAATTTGTCATTTTTATTTATTGTGTTTAGGTGAATGATGTTGACTTTACTCTTGGGGTTGAGGAAGAATGATGTGGCATCCCACATGGATCCACATCACCCTCTTCTCTTCCATCTCCTTTAAAATTTGAATTCCTCGCTTGTTGGTGGTTATTGAAACTTTGCTTATTCCTCTTGGGGTGAATTTTGCTTGTTGTGGAAGGAGTTTGGAGTCATTTTGCATGCTTGAGCATTGCTGATTTTGGACTGCATTTGGCATTTGGAAAGCTTGTGGATCTTGGAAAAAACTCCATTATGGAGAGGTAGGAACTTGTGCCTTTTGAAAATGTTTCTTTCTCTTGCATGCTTGTATGAAATGGTGAATGTTGTTATGTGTGTGTTGGCTGGTTGGGTAGACTGCTTAGGATATGGTGTAGGAGAAGGCTATGGGGATTTCATATGGGGGGCATAAGGGAATGCCAATGGCATCAATTTTATTGTGGAGGGAGTTTGGGATTGGGATCCACCTTGGAAAAGAAATAGCTTGCATTTCTTACTCTTGGGGGCATAAGGAGGGGTTGGGAGGCATAAGGTTTATGGGATATGATATGTTATATTGGTAGTATGATTATTGGTGGATGCCTAATTTCTAAATTGGGAGGCATAAGTAGTTCCCCATAGTTCCTTGCTCTTGTTGGCTTGCTTAATCAAGCCTAAGTTTTGTGTGAATGTTTTCAAATACGATTGTGAACTCGTTTTTTGGACTATGTTTATTATTGTATTGTGCATGTGAAAGAATACTACATGTTTGTTATGGAAGCCTTGTTGCCATGAGTTCATTTTCATCACCTATTTCAATATGGTTTGGGGCTCGGGGCCAATGAGGAAGGATGAATTCTCCTTCTCATTGGATGTCTTGGTTGGGAGGAGAGCATTGCCTTTCCCCTTTCCTTGTTGTGATCAAGAAGAAAAGATGGAGAAACTAGCATGCTGCTATTTTAGAGCAAGAGGAATACAGTTTGACAGTCCCTTCTTTTGTGCAAGTTCTTTGTAACCCTTCCCACTTGAGGTGGATGAATTGTATAGAATTTTGTAATGTGAAACCATTGGCATTGATAATGAAAGATTGAAATTGGAATTGTGAAATGCAAAGGAGATTTATTTTACTCTCTATTTTGGAAAAGAAATGTAAAAGATGTTATATGCATTGTATTTTGTATCTTAGAAATCAAATGGAAAAGAGAAGATTGTAAAGTTGTATTGGAAAGGAATAAAGGATTGCATTAGTTTTTTCAAAATTGCACTGTGTATTGAATGTGTTTTTTAATTTTTGAATATTGAAATTATGTGTTTGTCAAGAAGAATGTGTATGAAGGTGTTATCTGTAAAATTGACAAGGGCAATTTTGCAGATAACCATACCAAAATTTCATTCTGGTCCCCTGAAAAGGTCTACTAACATTCAAAATGGCTTAAAATTCCCCTTCCAAAATCAAGTTTTAAGAACTTAGCCATTTTTCAGCCTTTTGAGCTGGGCACAAAAATTGTTGTGTCAACATCAAGAAAAGTGCACCCCTTTGAAGATCCTTTGGCGCCCTAAAAGGCATATCAACATGACAAAAGTTGTGCCCCTAAGGTGCTAAGATTGACATGTCAACATCCTCAAGCTTGCGCCAAAGAAACGCACCTTTGGTGCGAAAATTGATGTGTCGACACATAAAAATGTGCACCCCTTTTCCCCTTGGCGCTGAAAATGTTATGTCGACATTAAAGAACATGCACTAAAGGCACATTTATAATCATGTTAACATCCTGAAAAGTGCGCCATAGGCGCTGGAAACATGGTGTCGACACCCTCCTATCCACACCAAGGTACGATGTATCCCATGTCGACACTTCACCAACCGCACCAAAGGCGGTTGGTGGTGCAATAAATGTGGTATTTTCCTATATATATGCGGTTCACACCTGTCATTTTCACGACTTAAAAATTGTGAAAAGTTATTCTTCTACGATTGTCAGCCTTTCCCGTCAGCCTCACATGTCGTTTCTCATGCTTGTGGATCCCACGTCGTTCCTTCGTCATTATTTATCCCCGGTAAGTGGTTTTTATCCCTCACTATTGTTTGTGGTTTTGTTTCTTGGTTGTCGGTGGTTTTAGGTTTGTTATAAAAAAGGTTAAATCTAAAAATCTAAATGAAAAAACTTAAACTATCTGAAACACCATTATCCCTCCTTACTGCAAATCCTTTATATCTGAGAAGGCTCGACTTGCTGCAAATCCCACAAACCCTCTCTTTGACACTTTGCAAAAATTAAAAAGGGAGAGAAAAGGGTCATGCAAAGGGAAAAGAGATCAGACAATGCAAAAGTAGTCTTTTTCCTTTGGCACGTTGTCCTTTCATGTTGTAAACCCCACAGTTGCACCAAGGTGCACTATCCCTGTATGTGACATATTCTTAACCTGCACTAGGTATAAGCACTCAACAAATCTCCTCAAGGCACAAGCATGTCCCAATCAACATCAACATTTGATGTTGTGTTCCCCAAATCTACGCCATTTATAAAACCCTTTGGTGCATTAAGCTTCAGTGCAACACATTCCGAAAGCCGCACCTTGGTTGTCTTGTAAAACCATGCAACATCATCTTTAGCAGTGCCTAGTTCACAATTTTCCTAAGGCGTTGGTGCATGAACCTTAACACCAACACTGCATGTTGTGTGTTGCAAACCTCGTGCCCCACACCTTTCTCTTTGGCACTAAGATCTTTTGTGCAACACTCCTGAAAAGTGCGCCCCTCTATAATCCTTTGGCATGGCTTTCCCCCTTTCAACACAGGCACATATTTTTGCATGTTGACATCCTCAAAAGTGCACCCAGCCTATTTAAGCCCCTACAACATGCTATAAACCTGTGCCTTGTGCCTTAAGGCTTATAATAGCTCATTTTTCATTCTACAAGCTATTATTATGGATAACATGATGGCTGACATGGCTCTTCTATGTTGGGCCTCTTTGATTCTCCATGCAGAACAATAAAACCATCCTCAAGCTCACACATGTCTTCATCGAGCAGAAACCAACTAAGTCTAAAGGAAAAGCTAAATTGACAGAGCAAGAAATGAAATACAAATATCAGAGAGTCAAGATGCCTAACTCACTTGCAGAATGCAAACTCGACATCAGAGACTCCGAGCTGGGACACATAGATATGGATGACTTCTAGGAGAGAACCAAAAAGGTTACTGGTGGCCCATGGATGGACAAACTGGTAGGTAGCGGGCTACACTTTGCAGCAGGACTCCCAATAAGTGTAATAAATAATGAGTTCATCATGTTGGTGGCCCGTTGTTACAACAAAGACACAAGATGTGTCAAAGATAAGGAGGAAAGGTGATTATCAACCTCACCACCCGCCACTTCAAAATCATGTTGGGCATTCCTCACCACAGCCTAGTATGTAGCAGTAAGCATTAAAGAATGCTTAAAGACATGGACTGATAATGAAGACAAATGTATGCAGATGATGAATGAGGTTTACCTGAAGAACAAAAAGGTGGTGAGCAAATGGCCGTAGACCATCCACCGTAGTGATTTCTCAGAGGAGCTAAGTGATACCATCACTTTCCTCAGCAGAGTATTCGGGCTTCCTGATGCCCACTACTTTCACAAATGGATGCTCAGGTACTTAGAGACCATGAGCAAGAATGTGCCTGAGGAACGTTTTAGCTAGGGAGAGATTATCAGTGATACTATCTTGCAGCAACTCCAACAGGTTTTAATGACTTGGGAGGTTCTATATGAACTCCTATGTCATATATGCCACTACCTCAGAGAGAGAGTACCCAGGACTGATTCAAAGTGGGGTATGGCCTCAGGTCAAGATATATGAATACTACCCAGAGCTAAGGCTTGAGAACAATATCACCCAGTTTAACAAAATCAATGACACCTTCTTCTACGGCATCATCTACCTATTGAGGCCAAACATGACACATGGTCGGACCAGCACAAGCGTGATCGCTGCAACAAAGAAGTGGGGGCTTTGTTTACACAATTCCCCACCTTCACATATCTCAGAGCTACCAACTTCTTGGGTGAGCCAACAAAGCTTCCAAGGTATGCAGGGCCCAAGCTGATCCTTCTGGAGCTATCAAGGCAGCTGATTACATATCATGAGAAATGTATGAAAAGGAAGAAAGGGGGAACTCCTTTCCCCCTCATAGTTGGCAGATACACTTGCACCTCATTGAGTAAAGCCCGGGAGATGTATGTAGAGCTGGAATTGCTCAACTTGAAGCATGATTTCCTAGAAAGGCCAACCTTTGACTGTCGAGTTACCTCCCTAAGGCAAAGATCGATCCCATCCATGTCCTAGAGATCAAGGACATATGGATAGACGTGAACCACAAAGTTGAAATCAGGCGAAAGGATCACTCCCGGCTGGCACTGACAGAGATTGTCCACTATGGAGTTACCATCATCCCAAAATATTTCCAAGAAACTGATCAGGAAATTGATCAAGTTTATCTTGACATGGATGGGGATGATTGGCCATTTGCAAGCATCAATAGGACCAAGGCACCCAATACCATAGAATACATGGTCCAACCCATGCTACAATGTATCGAGCATTGGTGCAAACAAAATGGTCTCATCTACCTTGAAGTGGATTTCAATACTTCCCCTTGGGAAGAGTGCCTTCCAGGATAGATCATTTTCCAAAGGGAAAATGAAAGGTTGAAGTTAGAGAGTCAAGCAAGTAGGAGAAAGCTCCTGATAGCCCTCCTTCTGCCTCAAAGCAACTAGTGGACTTAATGTCCTCAAGAAGAGAAGAAGCGGCAGATATTCCAACGGACACATCCACTCAGGATGTTGTCACAACTACAACTGTGGAGGTGACCACCATTCCCTCTTCTACTCCCCCTCCTCCTCCTAGTCACTCAAATAACCACTCCTTTGGTTGTGTCTTCTCCTCCGTCTTCCTCCCTTCCATCTCCCTCCTCTTCCATCTTCTCCTCTCTCACAGATCTATCCTCCAGTGTTTCCTCCATCCTGTCATAGATCCCTTCTATTTCCATGTCCTTCTCTTCCCCTATAGTGACTCACGAGCCCTATAATAACTAGTGCATCAAACTCCCTATCCATGCCATCACCAAGTGTTTCCACATTCTTCCCAAGTCTATATAGTTGCTCCCCATTTCACCACCGATTCAACACAAGAGGAAGGTCCCCATTATAGCTATGGACTTCTCCATCATTCCTGAAAAAGGGACACAAGAAGCAAAAAGCAATAACTCACTTCTCAAAAAGTGCCTCAGGAGAAAGGGTCATGGAGATAGCCTATCCGGATCCCATAAAGAAGAAAGAAGATCTATCTCCTACAGACTTCACAGTGACTCAAGTCATAATGGGAACATCATCTGAAAGCCTGCAAGGAGAAGCCTTGTCAGCTGTAGATGCCCTCTGCAAGAAGCTACAAGAGGCCAAAGAGGAGAAGAGAGTGCTCAAAGAAAGAACAAACATCTCCTCTAAGCTTTGCAGAAAATGGGCAAAGCTCCTTCAACAACTACTGCAGAACCTATTCAAGCTCCCAGCTAAGAGAAAATAGATGAATACATAAAGATTGTTGAACAGGGTATGACTGTGTCATCCTGGATTGAGAAGATCCTCTAGGATGGTCAGGTGATAATTGGTAGGTTCATGTTGCTACACCAAGACATAACTCGAGGAAATAAAGAGCTACAAGCAGTAGCAGGCTCCCTTTCTAAGGAATTGGATAATGCTAAGTTACAACAAGGAACATTCTAGACAATGGTCAACTGTTCAGCTGATGACCTGTTAAAGATCGGTGTTATCGATCACTGTGGGCATATTATAAAGCTCTCACAGCTTTAGATTACCAGGTCAATCAAATGGAATTCATCCTAGAAAGAATCGACAAATTCAAGGAAGAAGCCTTGGATGCACTACACAACATGGAGAAAACAGTTTCAAAGATGTCTCCTAGACTGCTCAGTGCATCCTATGAATTAAGAGAAGTAGATGATACATTTCAGCACTTCAAGGCTATTGTCTCTCAAGGTCTGGCGCAAGAGGTCACTTTCGATCGAGAGTCCATCAACAACCTCTTGGCCTACCGTGACTTTATCGGCTCTTTGATTGATGCAAACGAAGAGTACGCTGATTTTCCCAACAAGCTAAAAAATGAGAAAGAAACTTGCGAAGTAATTCACGACCATTTCAAAGGTCCTGATCAGTATCAACTTCAAAAAATAACCAGCAAGTTTGCAGAATATCGGGCACAGTGTCATATCGACTCCCCTGAGCCTCAGCCAAAAGCTAAGTTCGAGCGAGATGACGATGAATAGCTTCCTCCGGGATGGATTTTCCATTTTTGTAAAATATTTAAAAGCATGTTGGCACACATGATGACATCATCCATGTTGCACCATGAGATGTTGTCATCCTAAAAATTACCCCAAAGTCAACTTTTGACTTTTAGATATTTTGTAAATAAGTGGTTGGCTTCTTTTTGTCTTCTTTCTCCTCATCCTTCTATAAATACTGGAATACTTGTTGTATTTTGGGGTGGACAATTTTGTATGAAAAATAGAAGTGAGGAGAGAAAGACTTTGTACTTTCTTGTAATAGAAGAAAATATTAATACATACATTGAGACTTTGTGCTGAATTTATGTGTTACGTGCATTAGATCTCTCTTAAGTTAGATCTGTGTTTCTATTCTGTTGGATTCTTTCTTTTCTTTTTTCATTTGTTCATCAGTATTGCTTTATTTGTTTATGTAAGTAAGTTTGGCTCTGTTTACTACCAGCCCAAAGCATAAACCTTCTGACCTTTCTATCTTGGAATTCATTTCTTTTCTCCCTTCGAGTCTATCCTTCCTCCATTCCTCCCCTCTCACATTTTTGTTCGTCATTCGGAACTACCTCTACTAGGATGAGATCCCAAACCCCCTGAAGGTAGAATACTATAAGACTTGCACGATTTCTCTGCTGGTAGAATAGCAATAAACTAGTTTCACTTTACTGTCTTAAAGAGGGGCTATGCCTTGCACACTGTTGGCCTATTTTCCCACGATCTGCCCATCCGATGATTTCAAACAAACGAAGGAAAGGGAAGTTCTTTTTCTCTTGAAATGAGTTGAATTTGGAAATCAGGCTTTGTATAATTTATATTGAACAATTGATTGAATCAATTAAATGCATTAGATTAGAAAGGAAATGAATTTTCATACGTGGAGGTTGGAAAAATGTTTAAGTACCTTTAATGTTGTTCTCTGTTATATTTTCCAAACCTGGCAATCAATTTATCAATGAAATGAGCAGTTCAAACTTACACAAAGCAATAAGATATGAAACATTGAAATTCAGGCTTAGTAAGTTCTAAGGAATTCAAATTGACCCTAACATTTAAGAAAGAATCTTCTAAAATTTATAAAATCCAATTTGAAACTCGTACAATCGTTTCTTTGTCAAAAGACGGAAAATTATCAACTGCAATTCAATCAACTAAATTGAACCTTGAAACCTCTCTTAAATCCATCCAAGAATAAGTCTCCATGTCTATTTGACATGTTGAGAAAGTAGGAATTCAAAATTGAACAAAAAAATATAAGTTGGAAAATTGCCAGTTCACTAATTAAAACCCTGCAGATTGGTTTCTCAAAATTTACCTCTCAAACCTCATCAATTTCCAAAATTGATGACTCCTATGTAAAGAGGGCATCAAGAGCTTTCCAAAAATTCCTTGTTTTCACAAATCTGCTTCTATCAAAAGTTATGGCCATTTGAAGTTTTACTTCAATTTGACATTCAAAAATAAAATAAATCTAACATCTAACTTTAATTTTTAACTTTAGAAAAATTTACCATAAAAGTCCACTATCCTGCCATCCCTCAACCAATTGGGATCTACCACGTGGCACCTCGATGGGGTGGACCAAATATTTTTAACTTATCTTTTTGAAAATTTTCACCTTGGGAAAATTTTCCCACTTTGCCCCGCATCCCCGCTAAGCGCATGACCAATCACGTGCTTGACACGTGGCTCGGCGCATGCACGGAAAATTTTTAAAATTTTAACTTATAATTCTTCCTTGGAAAATTTTTCCTTTTTCTGTTCGGCCCGCATGACCACCAGAGGGCGCCACGTATCCTCTTGGGCCTACGGTGGGCCAGCGCGTTCCCTTTTGCCATTAGCCCTTTTGAGATTTTTTTAGAAAAATTTTATCGTTAGCCCCGGTGGGTCGTGGCCCCACAGGCTGCCACATGGCAGCTTTGGGTGCTCATGAGGGTAGCCTCTTTGTCTTTATTTTGTTTTGGCTGGAAATTTTTTTGAGAAATTCCCTGCGGCACGCAACTCTGCCTTCCCCTTTTTGTCATCGTCGGTGGCTTACCAAGTGCCACATGTCCCCAGATAGATCCATGGGTACGCGGACTCGCATGTCCACTTTTTCCATTTTATCTCCTTTTGGTGTAATTTTTCAATCTCCCTCACCACTCTGTCGATCCCTTAACCTTTTCCGCTTGAACCTGGGCCCAACGCATGTCCACCGAGGGCCCGCGGAGGCACGGGAGGACTTGTGACTTTGTGCCCATGCTGGGGGGAAAATTCCCTAAGCCACTCCATGACCCACTGACCCATTCAAGATGCCTTCCCCACCTCTTGACATGTGTCCGCCTAGGGGAAAATTTGACCCTAGAACTCTGCTTAGCCATATCTTGAGTTATATAAGGAGTTAGGAGGACTTCTTTATATCACCGCAAAGGCGAGAAAATTTCCTATCCATTGGGGATGGTTTAGGGAAATTTTGGAAGTAGTAAGTACAAAAATTATAGTTGAAACTCTAAGCTGTTAGAGAGTGGGTATGGGGGTAAATTACTCCCTGAACCTAACTAAAACATATAACCCTAAAATTTGAACCTTGTGAACTTGAAATTATTAATGAAGGAAAACATAGGTTGTAGTTTGGTCTTGTTCTAAAACCTGTTAGTAAAAACAGATGTCTTGCAACCTGGTTGTAGACACTTCAAAGAAAAAAAAAAATTATCCCATAATTTTCTAGCTAACCCTAGGTTGTTTCTTGGGTCTCAAGTGGTTGTTTAAACGGGCACTACACATGGCGGCGAAAGTATATCACATGTCGAGAATTATATATAATTAACCATGTCCACAACATATCAACATCAATATCAAAAGTCTCTAATAATCCACATGCATCATATAGGAATCGAAATCAATCAACGATCCAAAGATCAACATCTAGTGTCATGCGAAATCAACAATTACAATAATGTCCATAAGTGTAGTCGACAGTATCATAATCAAATAAAAAAGGTGTCAAAGGGAAGTGGGCACTACATCCCCCTCCCCTTAGACTTGACTTCCTCCTGGAAGTCACCAAAATAGATGTGGGAACTACACTCGAAGCAATGTAGCATCCTCCCATGTAGCTGTAGTCTCATCATATATGTCCCACTACACCTAGAACCTGGTCAATCTCTCTGCCACGAAGGCCTAGGGTCATGCACTCTATAATGTGGATGGGCTCCACCATCACATGCCCCTGATCCTACACCTACAATGTGGTCTAATATAGAACGTGAGAAGGATCAGAAATATATTTCCTAAGCACAGAAATGTGAAACACATCATGAACATGAGACAAGCTAGGTGGTAATGCTGCAGACGATAGGCCAGGGACCAAAGCACTCCAAGATCTCAAAGGGACCCATGAACCTAGGAGAAAGCTTAGAACCTTTTTCGTAATGGATAGGGCTCTTATGCGTTCTAACACGAAGAAAAACCTTTGTTCCCATCTCATAACTATGATCTTTCCTATGCTTGTATGCATACTTCTTTTACACATCTGCGTTGAATTCAATCTATGTTTGATCAAAATAATCTCTTGCTCCATGTCCCTGCATAAGAATTGCCCAAGAGAAACCCTATCCTCTAAGTTATCCCAACTAAGAGGTGTCCTTCACTCTTTACCATATAATGCCTGAAAAGGATCCATGCCTATGAAACTTTGAAAACTATTATCGTAAGCAAACTCCACCAAGTACAGATACTCCTCCCATCTTGACTGGTGATCCATAACATACATCCTAAGCATGTCCTCCAAGATCTGATTCACCCCCTCAGTCTGTCCATTTGTCTCAAGGTGATATGTTGTGTTGAAATTGATCCTCATCCCAAGAGCATGTTGTAAGATGGTCCAGAAATGGGAAGTGTACAAAGTATCGTGGTCGCAAATGATCTTCTACAAAATCCCATGTAATCTAAAAATCTCATCAAGATGTACCTGTACCACTGTAATAGCTTTGTAGGTGGTCTTCACCATAGAAAAATGAGCCACCTTCCTCAATTCATCCATCGTGACCGTGATGGTGTCGTGGTGGTATCTCGACATCGATAAACCCACAATGAAGTCCATGGAAATCATGTCCCACTTCCACTCCGGTATGTCATGAGGAAAGAGAAGGCCAGCTGGATGCTGATGCTTAAACTTCACCCTCTGATACTCTAAACAGTGTGACACAAACTAAGCCACATCTCTCCGAAGTCCTCTCCAATGGTACAACTGTCTCAAAGTGGCATGCATCTTCTTCACCTCGAGATGGGATGAATAAGGTGCACAATGCGCCTTTGTCAAAATTGTTAGGAAAATAATTATTAATGTTTACATTATAAATATTAGGTTTGGAAGAATATATTGGTTCAACAATATATTATTCATGGAGTTTTGTTGTACCCGTATGTTTATAAACGGGTAAGTTGTTCCTATTTTATAGGAAGAGGTTTGTCTATTGTAATGGCTATAAATTATCCTAATTCATTGTGTAATTGAGATAGCAAGAACATAGACAATTAATATATTATTCTGTGTGTTTTACCTATGTAAGTCTGATCCAGAATTAATATTTGGTATCAGAGCGACTTGATGCTCTGCTAAATCTGTGAAGGGGCAATTCTGCATTGCTTGCCCCGAGTCATGAGATTACGTGAGAGCAGGTATAGGGGTCGTAGCTTTGTGCTTCACCTCTCAATATGAGAAAATATTATTCTCTGAGATTATGTAGGGATAGAATCATTAACTCAACGTCATTTATTGATTTTTGTTTGTTGTGATCTCTTCCATCGTGGGTTTTAAGAATTTTTGATTGATATTTTTAGTGCACATGTAAGTCTACATCAGTGGTTGTGCACTTTACTGATCTGCATTTTACCCGTTGTCAATTAATCTTGCAAGACATATAGAAAATATTGTATTGAAAATCGGAGTGAGTGGTGTATTCTGTTCATTCAAACTGTATCTACTCAGCTTATGATCTATGAGAAATATTCGACAGATCAACACCGATTGCCAACAAAGGTGGAGATAATTCATGCCCTGATCCCTGTCAATCGGCTACAATTTCTACATATCCAATTGTTTTGGTGGGTCGACTTCATCTCCAAATTCGTGTCCCTTCTTGTACAATTCTGCATATGCATTTTCCAAGGTCGTAAATTTTCCAAGGTCGTATTATAAGTTCTGAACAGATCTGTAGACCCATGTCATTCTTAGATGCATTTTGATTGCATTTGGAAAAAATTGCATCCTACGTGGAGTTGAAGCTGACACTAGCAAGGATTTGGTCATTTTATCTAGAAGTCTTTGCCGCGGCTCGTACACTCAAATATAAAATGTGCATTAGATCTGCTCATCAGTTTGGTGTATGGTAAATCGACTATTGTGACAGAATTACTGCCTCAGAGATCTCCAACGGATTTTCTACATATTGATCTATGTGTCTACTCTTCCTCGTCTATATTTCCACAAAGGTGACTCCGTCTCCAAGCTGTGCAGAATTTGGAATTTGCATCGGACTATCAAGCCATCAGACTTAATGCATGCATTTGGTCTTTTTTTCCAAGTCGTGTAAGTCATGCTTTATGTTGAGTTTTTTTAGTTTGGACTCATAAAATGTTGAGGTCTGCCCCGTATAATTGATGTGTGTGTCAATTTCAAATCCTATAAATTAAGTCTAGTGTTTGTTTATTATTCAGACAATAGTTATAAGGCATTAAAAAGTAATTTTCTATTACTTTTTTAAATAGGTTGTTTAATACTTTTGGTGTCTAAACCATAAGATACATTGTGTATAAGTATTGTCGGGTCCTTATTTCATTTAGGTTTCATTTAGAGCTAAGTGTCGTAAAAAATAATTCCATATAGGTGATTTTAGGATTTTTTTAATTCTCATTTTCATTTAAAAAGTAATCTCATTTTATTACTTTTTAAAAGTTAGTCGAATCTTCTTGTCCGATTCAAAATAGTCTTTGTCAAATCAGTGAGTTGTCATCAAATGTCGTATAATTGTAAAAAGTCCGAAAAATAAAAAAATAAAAAAAAATTGCCTTACGGACGCAGTTTCGGTGTTACCCGACGTCCATGAAAATAAAGTGTTTCACATTGCGGGAGGGAAGATACAATAAACAATGTGGAAACAGTTGAGCTTCATATCCAAATCCGGATGAGTTAGCAGCATGAAACTGGAGGATGGAGGCACAGGAGGCCGGAGGTCGACAATGCGACCTCTCGTCGATCACCAACGCCGGGCCGCATGAGAATGATTTGGTGGCACAGTGTGCGGTGTGAGTACTTGTTTTTGAGTTTTGCGGTTCCGTTCAGTTCGGTTGTGTGGTGTGAATTTCAGCTTGGTGTGATTCTTTTTCAGAGTTCCTGTTTTGGATTGAATAAGTGAAATGTTCACAATGAGGGGGAACATGGTCTCATTGTTCCATTTCCATTATGTTTTATTGTTCAGTTTGGGTAGCAATATTTCCTACATGATTCCCTTTTGTAGTGACATTGTATAATATTGATCAAAAGTATTGTAGCAATCATGATGTAAGGTTTTTGGTAAACCTGTAAAAACCAATTGTGTAAGGTTTTTGGTAAACCTGTAAAAACCAATTGTGTAAGGTTTTTGGTAATCCTACAAAACCAAGTGTGAAAGGTTATTGGTACACCTGCAAAACCAATTGTGAAAGGTTTTTGGTAATCCTGCAAAACCAAGTGTGAAAGGTTATTGGTACACCTGCAAAACCAATTTGGTAAGGTTGTTGGTAGAAGCGGAGAAAACCATCAGTGGAAGAAATGTGTGTTGGCACATGTTCGAGTTTTGTGCAAGCCCAATGCTGCACATTTGCGGAGTTGATCATGAGCACACAGAGGTGGCAGGCTACAATCAGTGAACGAGATATGTTGTACCATGTAAACATTAAGGGGGGGAATGTTAGGAAAATAATTATTAATGTTTACATTATAAATATTAGGTTTGGAAGAATATATTGTTTCAACAATATATTATTCATGGAGTTTTGTTGTACCCGTATGTTTATAAACGGGTAAGTTGTTCCTATTTTATAGGAAGAGGTTTGTCTATTGTAATGGCTATAAATTAGCCTAATTCATTGTGTAATTGAGATAGCAAGAATATAGACAATTAATATATTATTCTTGTGTTTTACATGTGTAAGTCGATCCAATTAATAAAAATGACCTATCTCAATTCTCCATCTCTAGGGACGTATATATGACCTCTTTGTCTAAGAAGACCATCTAACTCTAATGAAAATCCATCAAATCTCCCCTCAAGGGGTCTCTGAGACTCAATCTCTACTCTAGCTACAAGGTAGAAGCTGTCATGAGGAAGCTGCTGCAAAATCCTGCTCCACAAATCTGTAACTACTGAAGTAGCCATAGCCACATGTCTCCGTCTACTCAAAGCATCTAAAACCACATTCTCCTTCCCCTTCACATGCTCTATCTCCATATCATACTCACAAAGTAACTCCATCCTATGTTGTTGACAAGCGTTGAGATTGGGCTACGTGAAGAGGTGGTGAAGACTCAAGTGATTAGTCCTGAGTGTAAATCTTTGGCCAAGGAGGAAATTTCTCCACTGCACTAAGGCATGCACAAATGCTGCAAGATCAAGGTCATGAGTTGGATAATTGAGCTCATAATCTTTGAGTTTGCAAGACTTAAAAAAACTACTCTACCCTCCTACATCAACACACCTCCAAGTCCTGCCAAAGAAGCCTCATGCACGTGTGCAAACGTAGAACTCATCTGAGGATCCGGTACTACGCGGAATAGGTGCCATCATAAGGAATTCCCTTAGTATCTGAAGGCCTGCTCACATCTTTCTGACCAAAAAAACTTCTTCCCTTTCCGCTGAAGGGAAGTGATGGGGTGCGTAATCCGAGAAAAGTCCTGAACAAATCTCCTGTAATATCTTGCCAAACCCATGAAGCTGCGCACCTCGGTCACATTGGTGGGTGTTGGAAAATCCATGATAGCTCAAATCTTGGAAGGATAGACTATGATACCTTCCCCTGGAAATGATGTGGCCCAAATATTGCACCTCTGTCTGAAATAATGCTCATGAAGACATTGAAAAACCTAGTAAAGATGCTCCTCATTCTCCTCACGCATACATGATTAAATCAGAATGTCATAAAGAAAATGAGCATGAAGTGATCTAAAAATTCCTAAATACCCCATTCATCAAGCTAATGAACACTGTGGGGGCATTTGTCAAACAAAAAGGTACCATTCTGAACTCGTAGTGGCCATATCTCATACGGAACACGGTCTTATAAATATCTGCCTCCGTAATCCTCAGTTGATGATACCCTAACTTAAGATCTATCTTGGAGAAAATTATGGCCCCCTTCATCTAATCAAACAAGTCATCAATGCACGTAAGGGGTAATGATTCTTGATCATTACTTTGTTTAGATGGCGGTAATCAATACACAACCACGAGAGATCCGTCCTTCACAAAAATCACTAGTGCACCCCAAGGGGATACATTAGGATGGATTAGGCCTTTCTCAAGAAGGACCTCAAGCTGCAACTTGAGCTCACATAGCTCAGGGGTGGTCATCCGATAAGGTGCTCATGAGATAGGCTCTGCGCCCATAACCAAATCTATATGAAAATCTATCTCATGTGGGGAGGTAACCTTGGTAGCTCCCCTAGAAAAATGCCATCAAACTCTCTCAAGATGGGATGGTCATCAAGGGATGTTCTACTACACTCGTCCTCAGATCTGTCACTAACCGTAACAACATATATGAAAACCCCATCGCACACACCGCTTAAGCTACATATCGAGATGGTGCGAATAGAAATGGGCCTCCTAACCCCTACTATCACTGACTCCACTCCTAGATCATCTATATAAGCAATAGTCTTATGGTAACAATCCACTCTAGCTCTGTGTGTAGACAACCATTCCATGCCCAAGATGACACCATAGGAACCCAATGGAAGGATTCAAAGATCCGAAGTAGTGGTGAAGGGTCCCAAATCCACTACACACTCCTTAACTAAGGAGTCTACAGAAATTTTGGCTCCAGAAGCCATCTCAATGTCCCAACTATGACCCTACCTAACTGCCACCAGCCTGCAATGCTCTACTAATGATGGTATAATAAAATAATCAAGAACCAAAATCAAACAATATGGAGGTAGAAATACCACCAATACTACTTGTTGTCTCTATCACGGTACTCTGGTGCTTAGCCTGGTGGTTCTCAGACTGCTGCGTAGATCCAATGACTCTATGCCATATCTCCCATAGTAGGCTCTGAGATCTACATCTTACCCTTGTTTCTAGGGTTTTGTGGGGACTCTCTCAAATTGTGTCCAAAGAACACCACTACCATAACAACTTCTAGTCCTCTCCAGTGGGATGTGGGCCCCCAACCGGTACCCTATATGTCTATATTGTGGATCCTAATGACCTGGAGGCATGGAATGCTTTTGAGGTCTTTGCTAAAGAGCTCCTACTAAAAGAGCTCTCTATACCCCCTATGTCCTGATGGGACCCTAGGAGGAGGCCCCATACTCTACGTCCCCTCTGTGCGTCGAATCTCCGAGGAGGTCTATAAGGTGGGTGGGTCTCTACTCTGCTGCTCTGGCTCTTGAGGTGGCTGCGAGGTGGCCTAAAGGAAGATTGTCATATCTCAAAACATGAGGAGGAGGAACTGACCCCCTCGATCTGTTATCCTGCATTTGCTAGATGCGGCTCCAAACTCTGTCTCTAGCTTGTTGTGTTTTCCCCATGTCTCCTCTGCAATATAGGCCTTCTCCATGGCCTATGCTAAATTTGTGGTAGTGAATGCGTACCACACCACCCAAATCCAAATTTAGGTCCCGGATGAACTTGTGTATCCATACCTTCTCATCCTGCATGTATTCAACATACTGGATTAAGTGCAGAAATTGACTCTCATACTCGGTAATGGTCATAGATGCCTAGCAGAGGTCATGAAACTTATCTATCACTGCTTTATAAACCTCCTGGGAAAATACCTACTTCTGAAATGATCCTCAAAAATCTCCTAGGTAACGGTCTCTGAATCAACATGGAGCTTCTACTCCTTGGTCCTCCACTAAACTCTACTCCATCCCTCAGAAGATGGATCGCAACATGAGCTTTCATGTTGCTAGTACAAGGGCAGAGCTTAAAGCATCCACTCAAGCTCACCAACCAGGCCTCTGCCTAAAACCTCCTATATCTCCAGAATAATGAGATGGTCATAGCTTCAGGATCTCCCTGATATGCTCGCATTGTAGATAGACCCATGAGAGCCCTAGGTCTCTCTACATGCTCCTCCCTCTGTCTAGGGCTCCGAGATTTGTCCCTATGTCCTGAAATCATGTCTCCATGCCCTCTTTGTGGTGACTCTACCCTAGGCAACTCCACGTGGAAGTTCTCTAGCCCCATGCTCCTTGTTGTATCGAGGAGATGCCCTAGCCTCAACTAATGGCTCCATATCATACCTAGCAAGTCATCCTCCTAGGGACCCTCCATGTATAGTGGCATTGACGTCCTGAAGCGTCATAAAATCTGAGGAAGAATGGCCGCTACTCCCTAATCTAGTGGTGGTATACCTAGGTCTATATGAAAAGACCCCTCATCTGGTCCGCACCTCCTACACAGACCAAGGTGAGAGTTAGTTCATCATTTTGGTTTTGTTTCAATTTTCTAAGTTTTCTAAAATTATCCAAATATCAACTAGTGTGGTTTTCTAGATTTAAAGAACAAGTTTGCACTAGGTTAAAAGTTCATGTCTTCATGTTTTCTAGGTGTGCCCAAGGTCCAAGCTTTGAACCCATGGCTTTGATACCAAATGTAATGCCCACAAAAATGACATTCTAGGAACATGCTAACACCTAACACAACACCTAAAAATTGTGACTATTTCTTTTTTTTTGTTTACAAGATTAAGGATATAGGTAAAAGAGTTTACATGGGTTAATCCCCTAGGGTACACAACTAACTCACACCACTAAACTCAACCCTACGGTTTAAGAACCAGGTCTACTAGAAGGTTAACATATTTTCTAATTCATCATTAAGGTCCATTAACCAAATATTCACTAGAAGGTACCAAGAGATTAATTTACTTAATTAAATACTTTCTTTTCCTTAATAAAGTTAATTCCTAATAAGGTTAACCTCTTACACAAATAATATAAATCATTATCTTAATAACTTAGAGTCTTTTCTATTACTAACTAAAGTTTTTCTAAGGACTAACCATGGCTTAGCACTCTATGGCAATTAAATGGCCCCATTCCCCATTTGCACATACTACTAAAGTTTTAAAACCAATTTTATAAAAAACATTCTCACCTAACAAAATTAGGGTGAAACCTCCACCCTTAGATCAAATCAAAATCAACCACAAGATCCTAGGGTTACAAACAAGCCCTAAATTTCCTTATGAGTTTTTATTAAAGTCTTTCCTTTATTCTTTTCCCTCATTTGGTCTATTTGTTTTGCTAAAAATGTAGGTTGGAGAGAGAGGCCATGGGAGCAAGGAGGAAAAATCATGGAGGACTCTACAAGGACCAAGCTTTAGAAGGTTTAGATTGTAGGTTTTAATGTTGTTTTCATTTTCATTCAAGGATTGGGAGGGTTCTCTTTCCCCAATCTGGTTTTATTACAAACCATTTGTATTTGGGTTTTTAATTTGGGGCAAACCCTACCCCATTGTTATAAATGAAAAAGACTAATTTTAGATCCACCATTTGTATGTTTTATTGTTCAAATCCATAGGATTACTCATTGTTTGCTTGTTGGTAGTTAATACATAAATTTTACATCTTATAATTTTGTAAAAATAGTTAAAATTTTCGCACAGGCGCGGATCCACGGAGTTCTGTCGTAAGTGACAGAACCACTACCCAGAGCAGACCGGTAGTCCTGGGACCACCGCCTTCCTAGGTGACAAACCATGGACCTCCGCCATACTGAGCGGTGGTTTTGAGACCGATTCCTTAGCCTAAGCGTGAGGTTATGGGGACTGTTGCCACTTTACATACAGGATGGCGGTCTTTTTCGAAAAAACATAAAACCTTAACCAAGATTTTTCCAAGAAACTAAAAGTTACCAAAAGGTTTAAAAATTCATTCTGAGTTTAGTTTTTGTACATCAAGAGTTCCATTTTTTGATGAATTTATTCTATTTGTTCATTCCTTAGTTAAATATACTCTTTTAAAGGCATTTTAAACTCTATTAAATACATCTACTTACTAGAATATTTTCATTTATTAACTAAATTTTCCTTCCATTTCAAGAGCAAAAGAATCTAAATCTATTACTTTACATTTTCACTTTCTTGCTATAAAAACAATCAACATTTCTAAATAATATATGCATATACAATTTGTTCTCTCTTTCATTTCACTACAATATACATACATTCAAATTAGCTACAATAACTTTATTTTTTCATACAAGGATATTATGCATACAAGTTCAACTTCTTACAACTTCTATTTTTCCTTCTTTCTCATTTACAACTTTACAACTTCATAATGAAAGTAACTTTTTTTCCATTTCACAACTAACTCAATATAATCCTTCTTTTTCTTTTCAACATACAAATATTTGAATGCAAACTCTTCTCTACAAGATTATTACAAAGTCATCCACTCAAGGTGGGAAATAATACAAGAATGCAAATAAAGGAAACTATAATAATACAAATTCCTCCACTCTAAGTGGAATACAATAAATTTCTTCACAAGGATAAGTTCTCAAGGTCTCCAACAACACTCCAAGCTCCACAACTCCAAGCAAGATAGCTCCTTCAAGATTGTTTGATTCACAACAAAATGGGGGAGAGGCAATGCTCTCCACCCAACCAAGACATCCAATGAAGAGGAGAAGCCATCCTCTTCATTGGCCCCGAGCCCCAACCACATCACAATGGAGATGATTTCAACACATGGAAACAACAAGCTTCCACAATACTTAACAAAATAGTTTCACATCCATTCCATTCACATTCAAACACAACAACAACACAAGCAAAAGGAACAAAAAAACAATAATAATACAAGGCTTATCAAGAAAGCCAAAAGAGCAAGACCTATGGGGAGGCCACTTATGCCTCCCAATGGGAATGGGTGCCCACCTTAAAGCCTCCAATGCATGTCTCAAATCCCCTACAAACTCTTATGCCTCCCTCAAGTACCCCTTATACCTCCATATACTCTTATGCCTCCCTCAATCTCTTATGCCTCCCTCATAACAAGAAACAAGAAGAAATGCAAGGATTCCTCATACAAGCACCCAACCCAAACTCCCTCCAACAAGAAAGTAAACTCTTATGCCTCCCTACAAGAATAATCCCATAGTCTCCTCCTACTCCAAACTTAGGCAATCTACCCACACCCAACAAGCATTCCAAAGAAAAACAACACTCAACACAACATATAAACACATAATAAAAGTATAACAAAAGAAAGTAAAGCTCCTACCTCTCCATAGTAGAGCTTGTCCCAAGAATGAAATTCCAAGCTCCTCCAAAACCAAGCAAGCATCCACAAAGCTCCAAAAATCCACAAGCTCTCCCAAAATCCTCTAACTCTCCAAAATTTAAGAGTCCAAAATGATCAAGTAACCCCAAACAAACAAAAGAGAAACTATAAATAGAAAAGGGAGAGAGGAGGATGAGGTGGCTCCATGTAGGATGCCACATCACTCATCCTCAACTCCACCTAAGAAGTCAAACCTCAACCCCAATGCACCATAAATTGGTGGGTGAGAGGAATGACAAGATACTTGCACACACAAACTAAGCCCACACCCCCAAAGGACAAAATTAAATATTTGAAAGAAAGTGCAATAAACATTTCACCTTTTTCTTCCCAAAACACCTAATGGGGTCTAATTTTGACCCCCAACCCATAGGTAGGGTTGGTATATCAATTTAAGAGGTGTGGGACAAGTTTAACTTGTCCCACAAGCCTTCAAAATTGCCCTTAAGGTCAAATTCGAGTTTCCCATGAAGGGTAGAGTGTACAACACTCAAAATCTCAAGCATTCAACACACAACACAAAATCCAAGAGCAAATCAAGTCTAATAAATGATCTCCTTTTGGTCACATCTTTGATTAATTAGGAAATAGATTAATTTAACTCTAATTAAGACACTTAGACCCACTAAGACAAAGGGGAAAAGAATACATCAAAACTAAATAATTAAAACAAGTAAATTACATCACTCAAAGGAACACATACTAACATTAATAAAAAGGGAAATTAAAACAAAACAACACATGACCCCTTGGTCACAATTTTCCCCTAACCAAATAATTCTAACACACACAAAATTACATGTTGTCATGGTGACCCTAGTTGAATTCATCTAGAATTCCAATGTGGTTGGTCTCCAATCCCCCGATGTTGTTGTGAATATAAATATACCTGCAAAACAGAGAATACCTCCTTCGGCCTCGTGGCCGCATTAAAACATCCATGCCAAAATATGCAATATAAATCTAAAATCATCTATATATGAACTAATATCATCTAGGCAAATTACGAATCATTTACAAATTTCTAGCAACATTTCTATCCAATGTTTCATCCATGTCAAAATGATCACAACATAAATTCAATTATCAAAGCCTACTCATGGCGACGAAAGTATATTGCATGTCGACATGTCCACAACATATAAAATCATATAAAAACTCATAATCCACATGCATAATAATGTGGTATCATTTCTAGATAGATATGTGATATGCATACCTTTAACATTTATGTTGACATCTCATTCTCCAAATTTAAATTTAATAATGAATGTAGATATGTGATATGCATGTTTATGTTGACATACAAATAAAAGAAAAAGAACCACTAATGCTTAACATTACTCAAATATTATATTTATTTTTAGTTTTCTTAACAATGCATATAAATCCATTTTGAAAATAATTTGTAAAGCTTGAATTATTATATGTATTTAAAAAGTAATAGGATGCTTTAGTTTTAAAACTAGGTTGTTAATTAATAATCCTAGTGATAATAATATGGAAGATTATGGAACTTCATCTTGTTTTAATTAATAAGGTCATGTGAAACATTTATGGTAGAAAATGTTGATTTAGATCATGTTTGGATGTTTTCTTGAGCACTATATTTACCTGTTTCAAAAACAATCATTGAGACCACGACTTAGAAAAAATACAAATAGCAAAAGTACATAGAGTAATTATTGTATGTTAATAATTATTATATTGTATTTTTATTGAATTTCAAAGTGTCAAATTGGGCGGGATTTAGATAGAATGTTGGTATCTCTGTCGATATTTAGGAGGAAATATATAGCAAATTATAAAGGTGAGTAAGCATACATCTAAATTAGTGATCATCTTTAACTAAGAAACTTTGTGCAAGGGGCATCTACACTTTCAAAATCACACATGACATGATCCCGGCCTCAGCCACTTGACTCTCCATGTCAAGGAGTTAGGGCTTTTGTATTCAACAAGAATTAATCCCGATGGGTTCCATGTGAGTCGGCTAACCTCACCAATGGATCAAACAACCTTTGACATATTTTATTATTTACTTTATATAATTAGTTAATTGGTATATTATAGTTTTAATGTATTTGTGTATTTATTAATTATTAATTATTTTATTGATATGAAACAAGTTATTATAGTTTACTAACCGATTATTATTATATTGTATTTTCTTAATTATTTTATTTTTGTGGGATTAATTATAAATTATTATAATATTGGCTTAATTGTGGTTGATGTGATGAATATAAATGCTACATATTTTGTAACTATGAAATCTATTGAAATATTTTGTTAAAATTCTAATGGACGGAAAAATATAATTTATTTTATTTTTAATAAAGGGAAAATTCAAAGTACAAATATGGTAAAATAAATGTTATTTATAACTAATATAAAATATATATTATTGAAAAACAATAAATATTGAGGAATGATTTAATAAGGAAAACATAATTAAATGAATATACCTACTGCCTTCTCCGAACACAAGAGTATTTTTAAGCACATTTAAATATCCTTTAAATAAAAGTTCAATATGTAAAACAATGTTATGAAGCATGATCCCAACATGTGAAACCTCAATTTTTAAGTTTGTGTAAACAAGGAATGGGAATCATGATCGACACAATTGTTTCCAAAAAGGGGGAAAATATATATTTTCATATTTTATTATTTCCAAAGGCAAACCGGTTTTTCCTTCTCATTTGAAATGATCATAATTTAAAACGATAAGTTAATGCAATTATCCTAGTATGAATTGAGATGTAAAAACTTTCACAATAGTCCCATATAAAAAGTACAATCACCTCATCTATACAGAGGTCCTCATTTTCTCACATATTTGGGATACTTTGGAGATCACAACAAAGAATACTTTTACAAAATCAATCTTTCAATAACTCTATCCAACTACCGAATATGAATACATATTACATGACTTCCTTAAGTAATTATGAAATTGTATAATCTACACAATATATCATTTCCAAGTGTCAGGGGGCCATTTTAATATTTTTCCAACACATTGCTTACTGTGCATTTATACACATTTTCTAGAAAGGAGTGCTACATTTTCTAAGAGGGAGAACTACATAGGCATGCGGCCCTTTCATGGTACTACTATGTAAGAAATGCTCAAACTTAGGGGTTTTTGAGGTCAATATGGCCAATTATACTAACTACATTTTCAGGTTTTTAAGTAAAGGATGAAGGTAGGGTTTTGATAAAGAAGAAGCCCTAAATATGATACAAAAGAGATAGAATTTTTTAAAAAAAATTGATCCTAAGACAAAACAATCATTGTGTAAAAATATAATTCAAATCAAGATAGCATAGACCCGGACCACCTAGAAAAGGAAAAATCTACCCAAGTGGCTTCATTTAGAATAGGAAAATATGTCCTCTATATTACACCGTGATATCACACAATTTTACGTAGAGCTATATTTTCTCCTACATGAGATAGATACATCATCTTAGACGTCATTTTATCTTACAAAAATAATCAATTAGTGTAATGTTTTCTAACCCTAACTCACACCTTCCTATATCTAACTTTCTAGATTTTGAATATTAGATATATTGAATAATACATGACTTAAGATTTGTAGATTTATGGTAGTTATGTATTTCCTATTATTAATTGTAATGCCCATTAAAACAACCCACTTGAGACCCAAGAACAACCTAGGATTAGTTAGGAAAATTATGGAATAATTTTTTTTTTGTTTAAAAGAGTCAACAACTAGGTTACAAGACAATAGTTGTTGCAAAGCACGTTTTCGAGAAAAATATTATTAATAGCTCATAGTTTTATGAATAAGAAAATTATAAAATATCACAAGGTCCAAACTTAGGGTTAGATTAATCAATTAGGTTAAGAGGGTAATTTCTCACTATACCACTCTCTAACAGGCTTAAAAGATTCAACCTAATTTTTCTCAAAATTAACGCACTCATAACTTTCCAACAACATTCTCATTAAATAGGAAATTTCCTCACCTTTCCAGGTGATATAAAAAGGTCCTCTCAACTTCTCATATTTCTCAAGATATGGGTTGGCGAGACCTTGGGAGGAAAATTTTCCCAAGAGCAGTCTGAGACCTGGGGAGAAAATTTCACCATGCGCGGGCTTGTGGACTTCGGAGAGAATTTTCACCCAGAGGAGGAATGTGGAGTGGTGGGGTGGGGAAGAAATTTAGCGATTTTTCCCTTTTTGGGAAAAAGCATGATCTGCCTCTACGAGCTCTGCGAGCCCGAAAGGACAAGTTTCGGCATTTCCCAACTTTGGCGGAAATTTGGCCTGCGGAGAATTTTAGACTTTTATCCTTTTTGCCAAAAAGTGCTAAGGGATCAAAATAATCTGCACCCAGGCCGATGCCCAAGGCACCACATGTTAGCCATCCATTGGTTGTGGGTAGGCAAGTCGGCGGGAGAATTTAGAAAATTTCTCCCAAAGAAATTTTTCAAAGCACTACGTTTTTAAGGGATCGATCCTCCGCCGATGCCTTGTGATGCCACATGGTAGCACTGGTTGGTTGCAGAGCCGGTAGGGCCGCAAAGAAAACATAGAAAATTTTCCCAAAATTTTCTGAAGTGCTAAGTTTTTTAAGGGATCCGCTCCTCCGCCGATTCCCATGACACCACATGGAAGCACCTGATTGGTTTTGGGATGGTGGGGCGATAGAGAAAACATATAAAATTTCCCAAAAAATTTTCAAAGAACTAAGTTTCTTTTTTGACACTTAGAATTATTTTTGAAGCCAAATGAAAGGAAACTTCAGGGAGGCCATAACGTTTGATTAGAAACTTCGGTTTTAGTAAACAAAGACTTTCTCGGAAATACCTCGACATCCTCTTTGCATAAGAATCATTAATATTTAGTTTTGTTAATGTTTAAGGGGTAAATTTCATGAAAACAATCGGTAGGATTTAAAAAGGCAAACTGGTAAATTTTAACTTATAAAGTTTTACTCAATTTGGTCTTCTTTCTCTCTCAACAAGTCAAATAGGCATGGGTAATTGTTCTTAGATGGATTTAGGATGGATTTGCAAGGTAAGTTTGTTTGATTGAGTTTCAATTTAAAAATTTTACAACTTTCACAAGTAAAATGACAACAAATGGTTTGAGCCCGATTTTGCTAAGTTTTCTAAGAAATTCCTTAAGTGTTTTTGTCTAATTGAATTAGTTTGGGAATACTAACTTGAAAGTAATAGTTTAATTTTTTATTTCATTTTGTTGCAGATTAAACTGTGCATTTATGGATAAGTATTTGTGATTTCATTGTTTAAATCTGTGCATTTATGGATAAGTATTTGTCAGTTTGTTTTTTTAAATAAAAACAGAGATCAAGTTTTAAAGGGTCTATTTTCCATTTTCTCATTAGGATAAAATATTAATTATGCATTATATGATTTATTATTTAATTTATTTTATTAATTAAATAATCATATTATATGGTTATATTATAAACCATAATATAATTGTAAGTTGTTATATGGTTTTAAACCATATTTGTCTTTTTGTTTCACAGGGATAATTGTTACAATTATTATAACAATTTATATGCTTCCCGGATGTATTATTGGAAGCAGTTGTGAGTATGGTTTTACCTGTGCAACATATTTGTTTGTCTGCACATTGCTGTCCAATATGTATAAATATTGCAGCACTCCATTGTAATGGTTAATCAATTTCACATTAATAAAATATACAGGCTTCCGTCCCTATTTGTGAAATTACATTTGGTACCAGAGTGAATTGAAGCTCCTGGCAAGGTTGCAGAAGGTTGCAGAAGAAGGAGAATTCATGGAGAATAAATCTGTAACAAAAGGAGAGCCATTGCTGCCTCATGCAGCTTCCCAGAACCCCCTCCCCCTTCCCACAACCTCTTGTTCGGTTCCTGGTGTTTGGAACACAAATTTTTTTCCTTTGTACACTCACACACTGACCAGAAAAATTTGTTGCACAGTATTGAAAATAATAATAATAATAAAAAAATTCCCAAGTAAGGGTTTTTGTCTCTAAATTAGAGAACCATTTAGTCTCTTGTTGTATTTAGAGGTTGCTTTGCTTGTTTTGGAGGTCTATTGAGCTATTCATCAAGCCCCAGCCAAGTCTTGTCTTGCACAGACCGAACTGAATTTCATGTGCTTGAGGATCTAGTTGTGATCAATACACAGAGCCCAACACTATATCCACGTCAACGTTGACAACATTGTTTTGTTTGGATCATGCCTACAACAGATGGTTTTTAATAAACTAAGTGGTGATCGAATTTTCTATGCAATGGCACATTGAAGACACCAAGTGGATCGAGTCTTAGACCTCCCTTCTCTCTGCAAAAATGGCCTCTCCACATTCTGATCTGTATAAGAAAAAAACAATAAAAGAAGGGGGAAGCGGCTATTTGATGCTCTGCCACAGACCTGCACAAAAGAAAAAAAAAAGGAAAAACAACGAACAAATACATAGTAAAATCGACCTGTGCATTTCAAAAGCGGCTCAAATACATAAAAATCAATGGCAAAAAAAAAACATGCATTTGGAAAAAGATATATAAGGCGGCCATAGGAGAATACAAAGGCGTGGAGGTTAAAAGAAACGCTTCAGATCCGTATTTGGAGCAAAAAGAAAACCCTAAACTGCCTCTCACTAGCATGTGACATGTAGAGCCTCTACAAGTCATTTTTTTTTTAAGAGGTGAGTCAAATATGCCTTTATTTAAATACAATATTGTCCATTTTACATTACAAATGCTTAAGCGGCCAAGTTGGATAGAGGGAAAGCCTTAGAAGTGGGAGGTGCATGGTTCAAATCCCACCCCCAACTTGCATTTTAAATTTGGCAAATTTTTTGGTGGAACCGCCAAATTTAGCAAATTTTTTTGAATTTAGTTATAACTAACTAAATTTAGCAGAGAAATCCCTAATTTAGGGTAAAAAAAAATTCTCCTATTCAGCCTGGTTTTTCATTTTGGACATTTTTTTCCAAAGGAGACCCATCTAAAAATTGCATTTTCAGCTATTTTTTTGCAATTTTTAGCATTTTGGGTCATATTGGGCTCAAGAGGCCACCAGGGCCCGCTGAAACAAATTTTTTTGCCTGCCATTCAAATTTTCCAGTTTTTTTGAATGTAAATTGTATACTGCTATATATTTTACTAATTTTCAGGTTGCCATAGTCAACTGCAAACTTTGTAACTACTAAAAAACTAGTAGAATTGTAATAAAAAAATAAAAAAATTGGTTCTGTAACACTCACGAGATCCTAGATCTCATTCGCAGCGTTCGGTATATACGGTGCCTCTGGGAAGTGCTTACTGGGTAAATCCATCGCGAATACTACTACTGCACTTAACACCTAATATAGCTGCAACAACGTCGTCTGGGCATCGTCCCTATAAATCGACGGGGAGTAATAAGGTCACAGTGCACACACTATGAACCATCCCATCCGTCTGTGAACGATTACACGACATAAATCCAGACTGAGAAATTATCCAAGTATATAGCAAAGTTACGAGCCGGATATTTCTTTGAGCTTAATAATCACATAGACCCCATCAGTATTGTCTTGGTACCACGTATTAAATTCTTTCACATATGTTAACGCCTCTTTCACGTACCACCGGGTATATAGAAAGGGCGAGCTTCTTCCACGTACCGACGGGTATATCGGAAGGGCGTGTATATAGAAAGGTTTGGTATATCGACTGACGGTATATAGATTGGGAGACCTAATACCTGGAGTGATAAGAGCCAAACCCTATCAGTGATCTCTGCAAAATGGGCACCAATGCCCCCAAATTTTTTCTTCCAGATTCACAATTTCTTAGAGGAAGCAACTATGCTGCATGGAAGACAAAAATAAAGACACAACTTGAGTTTGAAGAGATTTGGTTTGTTGTGAATGGTACTCTGACCAGATCAGCCACTGATACAACACAACAACGGCAGTTTGATAAAGTAGATCAGAAGGCCAAACTCATCATCTTGTTTGGAGTGTCTGATGATGTGCAACCCCACATTCGAGATGCCAAAAAACAAAAGATGCGTGGGATAAATTGAGTACAATATACAAGGCCAAGAACAAGAATGTCATACTAAATTTGCAGAGTCAGTTACATACACTGAAATTCAAGCAGAATGAGAAAATTGAAGCTTTCTTAAGAAGAGTTACAGAATTAAGGGCTTCACTTCTAGCCCTGGGAGAACCAGTCATAGATGATGCTCTTGTTCCCATTGTTCTGAGAGCACTCCCCTCTTCTTACCACATTTTTGTCACAACACTAAACGTGATAGATACGACAATTGGTTTTGACAAACTGGTAAACCTACTGCAACAAGAGGAAGCAATGCACAATAAGGATGATGAAGAGGAGCAGGCACTATCTTCACATCAAAAATGGAAAGGAAAATGTAAAGGAAAACCTAATTCCCATTAGAATTCCCAACATCAAAATCAACATCACGGGGACAATCAATGTAAGAAGCAATGTCCTATTTGCAAAAGAGGACATGACTTAAAAGATTGTTGGTATAACACTTATAAGAAAGGTTCATCAAGAAAATATAGACCACAATAAAAACAATCTTACAAGGGACATTTAACAACTATCATGGGCGTAAAAAGGGGAACTAGAAAAGAAGACCCCACCAAAGAAGGTAATATTGTTGAGCAACAAGAACAATCAGACAATGAAGACTTCTTGTTCACTTCTCGATCAAGTGAACCATCCACGTCATCTAGTGATGTCTGGTATGTTGATTCGGGAGCCACTCGACACATGATCGGCCACAGAGACTGGTTTATTTCAATGAGGGACACGCACCATCGAAAAATCATGTTTCATTGGGAGATGATTCTTCATATACAGTTCAGGGATTGGAAACATTTCTCTACCCCTTGGTTCACACAAATGCAGACTATCAAATGTCCTATATGTCCCTGGGTTAACAAAGAATCTTCTTTCAGTTAGTCAACTCCTAGATCACAACTTGAAAATTGACTTTGATAGTCAATCCGGCAAGAAAACGTGTTTAATTCAAGATAAATCAAGAGGCTCGAAAATAATTGCAAAAGCCTCCAATGTGGGACGCATGTTCCAACTTGATTTTGTTCATAGAGATGATCAAGCACTTGTGGCTAAAAATTCCACCTCAACGTAGTTGTGGCATCGAGATTTGGTCATGTTAGTTTCAAATATCTCAAAACACTTTGCCGGCGTAATATGGTACATGGGCTACCTTCTCTTCAGAAGGATACAAACAAGTGTCCTCACTACCTAGCAGGAAAACAACACAGAGCTTCATTCCAAAAGAGTACATTTCGAGCTCATGGTAAACTTGACTTGGTTCATACCGATATTTGTGGTCCAATGCAGCCAAGTCATTCTGGGTTCCAGTACTTCATGCTTTGTGTTGATGACTATTCGAGGAAAATGTGGATTTTCTATCTTCGCAAGAAAAGTGAAGCATTTGAAACCTTCAAAAAGTTCAAAGTAGCAGTTGAGAAAGAAACTGGTCATCACATCAGAACTCTCCGCTTAGATCGAGGGGGAATTCACCAATGATGAGTTCAGAGACTACCTACAAACTCACGGGATTCGTCGATAAATGCCTCCTCCACACACACCACAAAAAAATGGTGTTGTTGAGAGAAGAAATCGTACTATCATGGAAATGGTGTGATGCATGATCAATGATTCCGGACTTGTAAAGACATTTTGGGGTAAGCAAAAAAATAGTAGTGTATTTGTTGAACAGAGCGCCCACAACTACTCTTGATGGAATTACACCACAAGAAGCATGGTAAAAAGGAAACCATCCATTGCACACCTTAGAGTATTCGGGTGCAAAGCAAGCATGCACATACCCAAATAGAATAGAAAGAAATTGGACATGAAGTCACAAAAACTCATCTTCATTGGGTATAGTGAAGAGACTCTTGGGTATAGATTGATGGATCCTAAGACCAAAAAAGTCTACACTAGCAGAGATGTTGAGTTTTTCGAGAAGAAGGAAGCAGAGACTCCTCCTCCGGACTCACAAGATGTAGATTTTTCACCTATTGTAAAAATTGAAGCTGATGTTCCCTCAGAAGATGAAAGTGATGATGGGGATGATGATGTTGATTAGATAGAACCACAACCCATGGGAACAGTTCAACGTATGCCTAAATGGTGTACAAGTACATTACAAGATGCAAGATTGGATGCTCCACCGGATACATCCACCCCTGGACCACGGACTCGCAGTAAAGAAAGAGAAGAAGTTAACTTTGCTTTGATGAGTAGAGTTATTGAATCAGATGAGCCCTCTACAATCCAGGAAGCCCTACAGTTAAAATCTTGGAAAGATGCCATGGATTCTGAATATCAATCAGTGATGAAGAATAACACTTGGCAGCTTGTCGATCTTCCACCAGGGAAGAAACCCATTGATGTAGATGGATATTCAAAACTAAGTACAAAGCAGATGGGACAATGGACAAGTACAAAGCAAGACTTGTAGCAAAGGGGTACACATAAAAAGAAGGCATTGACTATGAGGAGACATTTTCTCCCATAGCTAAGATCAAAATGATCAGGATGATCTTTGCTCTAGCTGCTCAATTTGGATGGAAAGTTCACCAAATGGACGTAAAAAGTGCCTTCCTAAATGGATATTTACAAGAAGAAGTCTACATGACTCAACCTGAGGGATATGTAGTACTTGGTCAAGAAGCAAAGGTATGCAGACTCAAGAAATATCTGTATGGCCTCAAACAAGCACCCCGGCATGGTACATCAAGATTGATGAGCATCTCGTACAACATGGATTTGTTAGAAATCCATACGATCCCAATCTCTACCTCAAAAAGCAAGGGGGAGATGGTGATTGTTGTTGTCTATGTCGACGATCTAGTCATCACTGGCAGTTCAATGAGGATGATCGATGCAATGAAGAAAGATCTTAATCGATCATTCGACATGACCGATCTCGGCGATGCACTATTGTCTTGGATTGGAAGTGTGGCAGAAAGAGAATCATATTTTTGTTTCTTAGATGAAATATACCAAGACTACGCTCGAGAAGTTTAGGATGATGGATTGTATACCAATTACTACACCCATGGAGAATAGATTGCAGTTATCTCGTTCAGATCCATCTCCTGAGGTAAGTGCCACTCTCTATCGGCAACTGATCGGGAGTCTCATTTACCTGACCTACACTAGACCAGATATCAGCTTTGCAATGAGCTATCTATCTAGGTTCATGCAGGAACCCAAATTTTGTCATTGGAAAGTAACAAAGCACATTTTGAGATATCTCAAAGGATCAGTGGATCTTGGTCTAGAATATAAGAAGAACGAAAACTTCTTCTTGACTGGATATTTAGATTCAGATCATGCAGGTAACATTGATGATAGAAAATCCACTTCTGTATTTGTATTCTTTATGGGATCTGGACCAATATCATGGTGAAGTAAAAAACAACACTTTGTTTCTCTCTCTTCCACAAAGCGTAGTATCGTTCTGTAGGAGAAGCTATTTTTGAAGCGATTTGGCTACGCGCGCATACTTGGAAGGACTTAGAATACCATAGGAAAAACCTACCACCATGTATGTAGACAATGAAGGTGTTCTCAAACTTGTTCGCAATCCAGTTTTTCACGAGAGAACAAAGCACATTGAGGTTCAGGTTCATTTCATACGCGAACATGTGTTGAAGCACAACATCCAACTTCAATTTTTCCAACTGCTGAACAATGAGCAGATATTTTCACAAAGTCACTTGCACGTGACAAGTTTGAGTTGTTCAGAGATTCCTCTCCTCATCTCTTCAGACAATGCACAATTAAGGGGGGGAATGTTAGGATAAAATATTAATTATGCATTATATGATTTAATTAAATAATCATATTATATGGTTATATTATAAACCATAATATAATTGTAAGTTGTTATATGGTTTTAAACCATATTTTTCTTTTTGTTTCATAGGGATAATTGTTACAATTATTATAACAATTTATATGCTTCCCGATGTATTATTGGAAGTAGTTGTGAGTATGGTTTTACCTGTGCAACATATTTGTTTGTCTGCACATTGTTGTCCAATATGTATAAATATTGCAGCACTCCATTGTAATGGTTAATCAATTTCACATTAATAAAATATACAAGCTTCCGTCCTGTTTGTTAAATTACATTTTCTACTTCCAAGTATTAGAATACGTTCAATTCCAATCTAATACATTTAGTTGTTTCAAATCAAACTATTCAAAAGCAAAATGCAATTCTGATTTCAAATTTAACACCTTTCAAAAGAGAGAGCTTTGTGTTTTCTTCAAACTCATTTCTTCCTTTCAAACAAAGATTTCAAATACATTTAAATGAATGATTCAATACCACAATGCAATTTGAGAAAGGTAATACAATCATTTATTGATTCCTAAAAGACAACTTACAACTTCTTTCTTTCATTCTTCAAATTCATCACGCAAAATACAATTCTTTCTTTCAAAGAATGAAATGGAGTATATCTCTTTCATATTTCAATCGTACAACTTTCGTATTCAATACAACATATTTCCATTACAAAACATATATGATTTTATCCACTTCAAGTGGGAAGGTTACAATAAGATTTATCTCAACAAGTGATTGTCAACTATTTTATTTCATTTTCCTTTCTTTGAGAACAACATGTAGATTTATCATTCTTCCAATTCGATCAAAGCAAGGGGAAAGGAAATGCTCTTCACCCAACCAAGACATCCAATGACAAGGAGAATCCATCCTTCTTCATTGGCCCTTGAGCCCCAACCACAAAGCAATGAAAGATGTGATTCAACTCATGCCAACAACAGAGCTTCCACAAACACACATGAAAATTTCACATTTAAAAAATAGTCCAAAAAGAATGTATTTTGCAACTACTTTAAAGCATGAAAAGCAACATTAAGGCTTCATCCAAAGCAAGCCAAAAGATCAAGAAACTATGGGGATGCTACTTATGCCTCCCAAAGGGGAAATTCATATCACCACCTATTTTTAAGCTGCCAAAACATAGTATATCAAAGCCCTAACATGCCCTTATGCCTCCCCCAAGTACACCTTATTCCTCACATTTCCTTATGCCTCCCAACCTCTTATGACACCCCATAATGAGTAAATAAATGTAAGCTATTTCTTTGTAAGGTGGAACCTAAATCCCAACTCCTCCACACTTATACCTCCCCAAAACACTTGTTCCTCCCAAAAATGAACCCCATAGTCTTCTCTACACCATACCTAGGCCATCTACCTAGCATCCCACAAACATACCAAACATTCACAACAATAACAATCTCATAAGCGAAAGAGAAGCATTACAAGAGCCAAGCTCCTACCTCTCCATGATGGAGTTGTTCCAAGTTCCAAAACAACAAGCTTTATCCCAATGCAAGCAATCCAAATCCACCAAGCACAAGCATGCCACAATCTTTTAAAAAATTTCTTCAAGAAAGAGCTCCAAAACAACAAAGAATTCACCCCCAAAGAGTTTCCAAAAGTGAAGCAACCCAAAACATGGCAAGCAATTCAAATTTTATAGAAGAGGGAAAAGAAGAGGATGAGGTGGATCTATATAGGATGCCACATCACACATCCTCAACCCCAACCCAAAAGTCAACTTCATTCTCCAATGCATAATAAAAATGTGGGTGAATAATATGATAGTTTACTTACATACTCAAATCAACCCACACCCCAAAGGACTGAAATTAAACCATGTAAGAAAAGTGCAATAAAACTTACAATTTGTCTTCTCAAAAAGCATTATAAAAGTCTAAATTCAACTCTCCAACCATAGGTATAGTTGGTAAATAAATTTAAAGGTACGGGACAAGTTTAACTTGTCCCATAAGCTTCCAAAATCATCCTCCAAGCACAAATTCGAATTTCCAAGAAGGTGGAGTGTTTCATACTCAAAAGTTAACTTACACATCTCTTACAACACTTTAATTCAAGACCAACAACTCTATTAATTACTTTCTTATGACATATTTTAATTAATTAACTTAACAACATGATTACTCACAATATTACACATCATTTAATAAATAATGAAAGGGTCAATGCACCAAAAAATAAACACATGCAAACATAAACAAAGGAACCAATAAATAAATACACATAACCCCTTGGTCACATTTAAAGGTGATCCCCCATGGGAACCCCTAACAAAATAACCACACACAAACAATACAAGTTGTCATGGTGACCTTGTTGAATTCATCTAGAATTCCAATGTGGTTGGTCTCCAATCCCCGATGTTTGTTGTGATATTTTAACCTGCAAAACACAAATACCTCCTTCGGTCTCGTGGCCATATCAGAACATCCAAAATAATATAATTAAAATTCTAAAATCATCTAGATATATGAATCAAAACAACATCCAAGAAACCAACAAGATCATTTGCAATTTTACTCAACAATTATATCATCATCAAATAATTTCCATTTCTAGGTCTACTCACAATATTCAAATATCACATGTCCGAACAACATCCATAATATAACCATGTCAAACAATATATCACATCAATATCCAAAATGTCTCTAATAATCATCATGCATCATAATTGAATCAAGGTCAACAATAATCCATGATCTAACATCTAACATCATACTATAATAAAGTCCATAATCATACCCATAATATAATCAACAGTATCATGATCAGTATCAAAAGGTGTCAAAGGGAAGTGGGCACTACATCCCCCTCCCCTTAGACTCGACTTCCTCCTAGAAGTCACTGGAACAAATGTGGAAACTGAACTCGTAGCAAAGTAGCATCCTCCCATGTAGCTACAGTCTCATCATATTTGTCCCACCATACTCACACATGATCAATCTCTTTTCCTCAAAGGCCCAGGGTCCTACGATCTATGATGTAAACGGGCTCCACCATCACCTACCCCTGATCCTGCACCTGTAATGAGGTCCAATCTAGCACATGAGAAGGATATGTAATATATCTCCTAAGAACTGAAACATGAAACACATCATGTACACAAGACAAGCTAGGTGGCAATGCTAGTCGGTAGGCTAAGGGGCTGATACACTCCAAGATCTCAAAAGGACCAAAAATCTATTAGCCAACTTATAACCTTTTCCATAACGGATAGGGCTCTTGTGTGGCTCGATACGAAGGAAAAATTTCATGCCCACATCAAAAATACAATCAGTCCTATGCTAATCAGTGTACTTCTTATACCTTTCATGTGCCTCCTGCAGTCTTTGTCTCGATCAAAACCACCCACCGCTCCATGTCCTGCGCAAAAAATATGGTCTAATTAAAACCCCGTCCTCTAACCAATCCCAACTAAGAGGTGTCCTGCACTCTCTGCCATACAAATCCTAAAAAGGAGCCATGCCTATAAAACTCTAAAAACTATTATTGTAGAGTGAACTCCACCAAGTACAGTACTCCTCCCATACATCCATACGAGCATATCCTCTAAATTTTGATTCACCCACTCGATCTATCAATCTATCTCGGGGTGATATGTTATACTGAAATTGATATTTGTTCTGAGGGCATACTGCATGGTAGTCCAAAAATGGGAAGTGTACAAGGGATCGCGGTCACTAATAATCTTCTATGGAATCCCATGCGCAACCCGACAATATCATCAAGATATAAGCGTGCCACCGTGCTAGCTTGTATAATTGATTTTCACTAGAGAAAAATGAGCCACTTTTATAAATATGTCAACTATGACCATGATGGCATCGTGGTGATATCTCGACATTGGTAGCCCAAAAATGAAGTCCATGGAAATGGTGTCCCATTTCAACTCCAATATAACATGAGGAAAGATAAGGCCAACTAGATGTTGATGCTTAGCCTTCAATTTCTAGCACTCTAAAGAGTGTGACACAAACTGAGCAATGTCTCTGTGAAATCCTCTCCAGTGATACAACTGTCTCAAAGTAGCATGCATCTTCTTCACCCCAGATGGGCTAAATAGGGTGCATGATGTGCCTCTGTCAATATGTCCTTCCTCAAGCCTCCATCTCTGGGAACATAAATCCAACCTCTATGCCTGAGAAGGCCATCTACCTCTAGTGAGAAACCATCAAACTTCCCTTTAAGGGGTCTCTGGGACTCGATCTCTACTCGAAATGCAATGTAGAAGCTGTCAAGAGGAAGCTGCTAAAGAATCCTACTCCACAAATCTGTGCCCACTGAAGTGACCATAATCACATGTCTCCATCTGCTAAGAGTGTCTGCCACCACATTCTCCTTCCCTTTCACATGCTCTATCTCCATATCATACTCACAAAGAAACTCCATCCAACGCCACTGACAAGCATTGAAATTGGGATGCATGAAGAGGTGGTGAAGACTCAAGTGATCTGTTCTGAGTGTGAATCTCTGACCAAGTAGAAAGTGCCTTCATCAAACCAAAGCATGCACAACTGCCACAAGCTCAAGATTGTGAGTCGGATAATTAATCTCATAATCTTTGAGTTTGCAGACTCAAAAGCCACTACTTTGCCCTTCTATATCAACACACCTCCAAGTCTTGCCAAAGAAGCATAAGTGCAAATGAAAAACTCACCCTATGGATCCGGCACTGCAAGAATAGGTGTTGTTGTGAGACATTCCTTCAGTGTCTGAAGGCCTGCTCACACCTGTCTGACCAAACAAACTTCTTCCCTTTCCGTTGAAGGGAAGTGATGGGGTGTGTAGTCTGAGAGAAGTCCTGAACAAATCTCCTACCAATCTCATAAAGTTACACACCTCTCTTACAAGTAGTGGGTACTCACCAATCCATGATAGCTCTAATCTTGGAAGGATCAACTGTGATACCTTCCCCAAAAATGATATGACCCAAATACTGCACCTCCGTCTCGAAATAATGCACACTTCTCAAGGTTCCTTTAAAGCTGCTACTCCCGAAGACACCAAGAACCTAGCGAAGGTGTCCCTCATGCTCCTCACACGTACATGAGTAAATCAAAATGTCATAAAGGAAAATGACCACAAAACAATACAAGAAGGTCCTGAATACCCCATTCATCAAACTCATAAACTCTGCGGGGGCATTAGTTAAATCAAAAGGTACCACTATGAACTCATAGTGGCCATATCTCATATGGAAGGCGGTCTTATGAATGTCCACCTCCAAAATCCTCAGTGATGGTAGCCTAACTTAAGATCAATATTAGATAAAATTGTGGCTCCCTTTATCTAATCAAACAAATCATTAATGCGCGGAAGGGGATAATGATTCTTGATCGTTACCTTATTCAACTGGCGGTAATCAATACACAACTGCAAGGATCCATCCTTCTTCTTTACAAAGATCACCAGGTGCACCCCAAGGGGATACACTAGGATGAATTAGGCCCTTCTCCAGAAGGCCCTCAAGCTGCAACTTGAGCTTACAGAGTTCATGGGTAGTCATCCTATAAGGTGCTTGTGAGATAGGCTCTACTCCCGAAACCAGATCTATATGAAAATCAATCTCACGTGGGGGTGGTAACCCCGGTAGCTCCCCTAGAAAGACATCTGAAAATTTCTCAAAATGGGATGGTCATCTAGTGATGGTCCACTAGACCCATCTTCTAATCGGTCACTAACTGTGACAATAAACATCTGACAACCCCATTGCACACACCGCTTAAGCTACATAGTAGAGATGGTGCGAATAGAAATGGGTCTCCTAACCCCCGCTAACACTACCTCTACTCCTAGATCATCTGTACAAGATATAATCTTGTGGTAACAATCCACTCGCCCGTGTGTGCAGACAACCAATCCATACCCAAGATGACTTCATATGAGCCCAAAGGAAGAAAACGAAGATTTGAGGTAGTGATGAAAGGTAAAAATCCACAACACACTCCTTAACTAAGGAGTCTATATAAATCTTGGCTCAGTAAGCCATCTCAACATCCCAACTATGACCATTCCTAACTGCCACTAACTCCGCATCACTCTACTAAAGATGGTGTAATAAAAGAATCAGAAGAACCAAAATCAAATAAAATGGAGGTAGGAATACCGCCAATATTACCTACAGTCTCAATAATTATACTCTAATGTTCATGCTCAGGTGCTCAACCATTACGTACATCCTATGATTGTGCCCCATATCACCAATAGTAGGTTTAGAGATCAGTGCCTTATCCTTGTTATTAGGGTTTTGTGGGTAGTCTCTCTAAAAATGTCTAGTAACACCACACCCAAAACAACCACTTGATCCTCTCCCCTGTGTAGCAGCTCCAGTCGGTACTCTGCAGAGGTCTCAGTGTGGTGTGGATCCCGATGACCTTGCTATGGATTGCCGAGGTCTCTGCCGGCGAGCTCCTATTGAGTGAGCTTTGTGGGCACTCTGTGTTCTAATGGGACCCCAGAGGAGGCCCCATACTCCGACCTCTCTGTGAATCAAACCTCTGCAGGAGTCTATAAGGTGGGTAGGATTGTTGCTGCTATCGTGGCCTAAAAGATGAATGCGCCGAACCCTATCCACCATGACGAAGAGGTACTCGAACCCCTCGATCTCGTAGTTCTACATATTTTGTATGCAGCTCTCGACTCGGTCTCCTCCTGCTAGGTCTTTCCCCGAGTCTCCTATGCTATATAGGCCTTCTCCACAACCTCATCTAATGTCTGTGGATAATGAATTCATACTACACCTCCAATGTCTAGATTCAGGCCCCAGATGAACTTGTGGATCCGCACCTACTCATCCTGCATGTAATCAACATACTGGAGTTGATCTAGAAATCTACTCTCATACTCTACTACTGTAAGAGATGCCTATCGGAGATCATGAAACTCATCTATTTGTTGCTGTAAGAACCTCTGTGAAAAATATCTGCTCCTAAATCAGTCCTCAAAGAGCTCCCAACTAACTGTCTCAGAATCAACATGGAGCTTCTGCTCCTCTGTCCGCCACCAGACATCAGCTCCATCCCTCAGTAGATGGATCGCAACACGAGCTTTCATGTTTCTAGAACAAGGATAGAGCTTGAAGCATCTGCTCAAGATCACTAACCAGCCTCTCGCGTTGAATCCACCCGTGTCACCGAATAATGTGATGGTCAAATCTTCGGATGTCCCCGATGTGATCTGCAGCTAACGTTTGATGGCCTCTAGGCCTCTTTGCATGCTCATCCCTAAGCCTAGGGCTCCGAGACCTCTCTCTATGCCCTGAAACCCGGTCTCCCTATCCCCTCTATGGTGACTCTACTCTAGCTGACTCCACATGGGAGTTCTCTCCTCTATGCTCCTCGCTGTGTCGAGGAGATGCATGAGCCTCAATGGATGTCACCCTATCATGTTTGATTGAATGTGCCCCTACGGTCCCTCCACGTAGAGCGGCATTAACATCCTAAAGAGTTTGCAAAATCTATGGTAGGATGGATGCTACAACATGATCTAGAGGTCGTATGCCTAGGTCTATGTGAAAAGGCTCCTCATCTTGTCTGTGCCTCTCTACGAAGCGAAGACGAGAGTTAGTTCCTTATTCTAGGTTTTACTTATTTTTTGTGTTTATTAAAATAGGCAATTTTCTAAACTAATTTTTTTTCTGGATTTAAAAGTGTGCTAGGTTTTGAATTTTGTGTCTCAAGTTTTCCGATACAACCATGTTCGATACCAAATGTAATGCCCACTAAAACAACCCACTTGAGACCTAAGAACAACCTAGGATTAGTTAGGAAAATTATGGAATAATTTTTTTGTTTAAAAGAGTCAACAACTAGGTTACAAGACAACAGTTGTCACAAGCACATTTTCGAGCCAAATATTATTAATAGCTTATAGTTTTATTAATATGATAATTATAAAAGATCACAAGGTCCAAACTTAGGGTTAGATTAATCAATTAGGTTAAGAGGGTAATTTCTCACTATACCACTCTCTAACAGGCTTAAAATATTCAACCTGATTTTTCTCAAAATTAACACACTCAAAACTTCCCAACAACATTCCCACTAGATAGTAAATTTTCTTACCTTTCGGTTGATATAAAGAAGTCCTCCTAAATCCTCATATTTCTCGAGATATGGTCGACGAACCTTAGGAGGAAAATTTTCCCAAGAGCGGTCTGCATGCCTAGGGGAGAAAATTTTCCCATGCGTAGCCTCCTCAGACTTCAAGAGAATTTTCTCCTAGAGGAGGAATGCGGAGTGGCGGGTGGGGAATCAAATTTTTTCCATACCCCATCTGGCGGAGCAGGGAAGAAATTTAGAGCTTTTTCCCTTTTTTGGGATAAAAGTGCGATTTGCCTCTGCATGCTTGCGAGCCTGAAAGGACACATGTCAGTGTTTCCCAACTCTTGAAAAAATTCAGGACACTAGAGAATTTTTAGACTTGTATCTTTTTTTCCAAAAAGTGCTAATGGATCAAAACGATCTGTGCCCCCGCCGATGCCCAAGGCGCCACATGTCAGCCGTCCATTACTTGCGGGTTGGCGGGCCAGCGGGAGAATTTAGAAAACTTTTCCCAAAGAAAAATTTTCAAAGTGCTAATTTTTTAAGGGATCTTCTCCTCCACTACCCCATGATGCCACATGGCAGCACCTGATTGGTTGCATGGTCGTCGGGGCTGCGAAGAAAACTTAGAAAAATTTTCCAAAAAAATTCTCAAGGCGATAAGTTTTGTAAGGGATCCACTCCTCCGTCGATGCCCCGTGATGCCACGTGGTAACTTCGCTTTGGTTGCATGGGCGGGGGGATACAGAGAAAAAATTAGAAAATTTCCCCAAATTTTTTTTGAAGCACTAAGTTTTTTTTTTTTTTTACAGTTAGAATTATTTTTGAAGCCAAATGAAGGGAAACTTCAGAAGGCCATAACTTTTGATTGGGAACTCGGTTTTAGCACAAAAGACTTTCTGAAATCTCTCGATGTCCTCTTTGCACAAGAATCATTAATATTTTGTTTTGTTAATTTTAAGGGGTAAATTATATGAAAACGATCTATGGGCTTTAAAAAGGAAAACTGGCAAATTTTGACTTATAAAATTTTACTCAATTTGATCTTCTTTCTCTCTCAACAAGTCAAATAGGCATGGGGAATTATTCTTAGATGGATTTAGGATGGATTTGGAAGGTAATTTTTTTATTGAGTTCCAATTTGAAAAATTTACAACTTTGACAACAAAATGACAATGAAATTGTTTGAGCCCGATTTTGCTAAGTTTTCTAAGAAATTCTTTAAGTGTTTATGTTGAATTGAATTCGTTTAAGGAATAATACTTAAAAGTAATCATTTAATTTAATATTTCATTGTTGTAAATTCAAACTGTGCATTTTGGATAAGTATTTATCGCTTTTTAAAAAATAGGGATCGATTTTTAATGGGTCTATTTTCCATTTTCTACTTCCAAGTATTAGAATGCATTCCAATTCCAATCTAATACATTTAGTTGATTCAAATCAAATTATTCAAAACCAAAATGCAATTCTGATCTCAAATTTAATACCTTTCAAAAGACAGAGCTTTGTGTTTTCCTCACACACATTTTTTCCTTTCAAACAGAGATCTTAAATACATTTAAATGATTAGATTTAATACCACAATGCAATTTGTGAAAGTTAATACAATCATTTATTGATTCCCAAAAGACAAATTACAACTTATTTCTTTCATTTTTCAAATTCATCATACGTAATACAATTCTTTCTTCTAAAGAACAAAAAAAGAGTATATCTCTTTCACATTTCAATCTTATAGCTTTTGTATTCAATACAACATATTTCCATTACAAAACATATACAAGTTCATCCACTTCAAGTGGGAAGGTTACAATAAGATTTATCTCAACAAGGGACTGTCAACTATTTTATTTCATTTTCCTTTGCTCCAGAACAACAACATGTAGATTTATCATTCTTCCAATTTTGATCACAACAAGAGTAGGGGAAAGGAAACACTCTCCACCCAACCAAGACATCCAATGACAAGGAGAATCCATCCTTCTTCATTGGCCCCCGAGCCCCAACCACAAAGCAATGGAAGATGTGATTCAACTCATGGAAATAACAAGCTTCCACAAACACACATGCAAATTTCACATTTAAAACACAAATCAAACAGAATGTATTTCAAACTACTTTAAAGCATGACAAGCAACACTAAGGCTTCATCCAAAGAGGCCAAAGGAGAAGAAACTATGGGGATTCTACTTATGCGTCCCAAAGGGGAAATGAGTATCACCACCTGATTTCAAACTGCACAAAACATAGTATATCAAAGCCCCGACATGCCCTTATGCCTCCCCAAGTACCCCTTATCCCTCACATTTTCTTATGCCTCCCCACCTCTTATGGCACCCCATAATGACTAAAGAAATGCAAGCTATTTATTTGTAAGGTGGAACCCAAATCCCAACTCCCTCCACACTTATACCTCCCTAAAACACTTGTGCCTCCCACAAAACGAACCCCAAATTCTTCTCCTACACCATACCTAGGCCATCTACCCAACATCCCACAAACATACCAAAACATTCACAATAATAACAATTCCATAAGCAGAAAGAGAAGCATTACAAGAGCCAAGCTCCTTCCTCTCCATGATGGAGTTGTTCCAAGTTCCAAAACAACAAGCTTTATCCCAATGCAAGCAATCTAAATCTGCCAAGCACAAGCATGCCGTAATATTTTTAAAAAAATTCAAAGCAAGAGCTCCAAATAGCAAATAATTCACCCCCAAAGAGTTTCCAAAATTGAAGGAACCAAAAACAAGGCAAGCAATTCAAATTTTATAAAAGAGGGAAAAGAAGAGGATGAGGTGGATCTATATAGGATGCCACATCACACATCCTCAACCCCAACCCAAATTCAACTTCATTTTCCAATGCATAATAAAAAGGTGGGTGAATAATATGACAGTTTACTTACATACTCAAATCCAACCCACACCCCAAAGGACTGAAATTAAACCATGTACGAAAAGTGCAATAAAAACTTACAATTTGTCTTCTCAAAAAGCATTATAAAATTCTAAATTAAACTCTCCAACCATAGGTATGGTTGATAAATAAATTTAAGAGGTATGGGATGAGTTTAACTTGTCCCACAAGCCTCCAAAATCAGCTTCCAAGGGAAAATTCGAATTTCCAAGAAGGTGGAGTGTTTCACACTCAAAAGTTAACTTACACATATCTTACAACACTTTAATTCAAGACCAACAACTATATTAATTACTTTCTTATGACATATTTTAATTAATTAACTTAACAACATGATTACTCACAATATTATACATAATTTAATAAATAATGAAAGGGTCAATGCACCACAAAGTAAACACATGCAAACATAAACAAAGGAACCAATAAATAAATACACATAACCCCTTGGTCATATTTAAAGGTGATCCCCCCCATGGGAACTCCTAAAAAACAACCACACACAAACAATACAAGTTGCCACGGTGACCTTGTTGAATTCATCTAGAATTCCAATGTGGTTGGTCTCAAATCCTCCGATGTTTGTTGTGATATTTTAACCTGCAAAACACAAATACCTCCTTCGGTCTTGTGGCCATATTAGAACATCCAAAATAATATAATTAAAATTCAAAATCATCTAGATATATGAATCACAACAACATCCAAGCAACCAACAAGATCATTTGCAATTTTACTCAACAATTATATCATCATCAAATAATTTACATTTCTAGGTCTACTCACAATATTCAAATATCACATGTCCAAACAACATCCATAATATAACCATGTCAAACAATATATCATATCAATATCCAAAATGTCTCTAATAATCATCATGCATCATAACTGAATCAAGGTCAACAATAATCCATGATCTAACATCTAACATCATACTATAATAAAGTCCATAATCATGCCCATAATATAATCAACAATATCATGATCAGTATCAAAAGGTGTCAAAGGAAAGTGGGCACTACATTAATCGTATATACACATTTTTAATAATTATATGAATTATTAAAACACTAGTTTTGACATTACATTTTGGTGAACCCTATTATTTATTGTTAGTCACGTCCTACAACTTCATGACATGCCCCTTAGGTTTCATATTTCTAGATTGGATTAGAATTATCATAGATCCTATTTAGATTCTTCTTAAAACCCTAATCTATGTTGAGATATTTTGTAATTTTCTAATAGACTCGTAGTAGTAGTAGACCTTCTACTAATCCAGATGTTAATGACACTTATGATATGTTGGTTGGAAAAGTGATTGTTGGGAATAATCAACAATTCTAGAGGACAACAATCCCTCCTCTTTAATGGGGAGGTTCCTTTATTCAAAATCCAAAACCCCGAGTATTTACAAATGTACAAACTAATTAATTTTGGTGACCACGGGACTCAAATCATTATTTTCAATACAGAACATAATATAAGGAAAGGCATGGAATAATTATAGCAGCATGACTAGGGTAAGACAAGTTGGCTAGGAAACACAAACTGCAATTAACCGACTTATCATGGATAAAAAAATCCCCCTGGTTCTCCAAGATTACCAACTGATTGTAAAAGAGAGGAAAGAATAAGCAACACCTTCAAATAAGTAGATTGCTGATCTCGTATTTTACTCATACATGGAAATAGAATTAACTAATATGTGTGTTCATATAAATAAAAAATTATAAAAAAAAAACACATTTTATTCGATGGATTAGAGAACAAAGTCTCAAATTTCAGATAAAATAAACAACACGTTAACCAAAGTGAAAGCAAGAATTGGAAAGAACTTGAATGGGGAAAATAAGGTTTTCTTTTATATTGATCTAAATCTATATTCACATCTAGATGTACCAATATCCAACCCCTTTATAAATGAAAATGAGCCCTTATTTAGGCTAGGGGAGGATGTAACTATCATTTACAACTAATTATTCTTAATTAAGTGTTAAGCACTTAATTATTTAATTACATGAGTTGGATTTATTTTAGAATTTTTCTCTCTAGAATAATAAAGCCAACTCCAAAATAGAACAATTACAAGGTTTTATGAGCTTGAAGAGAAAGGGACAAAGAATAATAGCTAAAATTGTCACCTTTAACTTGAGCACTTGAATTTTGAACGCTTTTACAACAGTTGAAATATCCATACTTTTGGGAACAATGGTGTTTTCTACAATATTCAACCAACTTCCAAGAGCATATTCCATCTCCTTAGAAATTCCACCATTATGTACAAGTCCCTTTATTACCTCTACAAAAACATTATGAAGTTCGAGAGCTCCTCCATCTTATATTTGTTAATCAACTCTTCTTTGAATAAATTTTCTTTAATGTGTGAATTGAATTATGCCTTGATGTGATCAACTTGATTTCTCTTTGTTGAATTATATTTGAAGAGATAAAAATGAAGATCTTATAAATCACTCAAGTTCTCACTTTTCAATATTTCACCCTTTTAGACTTTATTTTTGAGCTCAAGCATTACTGACCTCTTCAAGAACCTTAATCCTCCACTATGTATTGTAGGCCCGTGTCTTAGACATGTTGCTTTTTGAATCATCAAAAATCTTATGAGAAATGGGGATTTTCTCATCTTTTGAACTCATGTTTTAAAGATCCTACATATATTCTACCTAAATTTTGAGTTCGTTATCAATGGTGTCAACTCCTGAATTGATTTGTTCTTGGGTAGAGGAGATATTGTTATATACCCCGTATGCTTCATCAAGGAATTGTAGAATAGATACTAAAATTCCTTCAATTGAATCCTCTAATGCTTTACCAAATGTAGCATGCTTATGAATCTCTATAATGGCCTTGACATATATCCTAGAAGTGGCAACATTGGGTGAAAGTGAAGAGAGGGGAGTAGGATTGAGAGGGGTCTTGTCTAATGAAAGGAAAGACTTTATAAAATTAGAAACAATTTTCACCTGCTCCTCAAGTTGTTCTTGAGTTTTCTTTCCTTTCTCAACTCTCTCAATGACCTTGGAGATAGTGAATTCTAGGCCAACAGTGTGATCATGTCTGAAATTTATTTAATGAAATCAATCTTGAAGATGGATTTAGGAAATTTGGAAGGCCCTTTCTTTTCTACCTTTAGCCATGATTTGGGAATCATGGTTTTGTATTTATCTTGACTCAAGGGAAATAGTCTATGGGGTTCAGTCCTGGTTAAAATTTTGGAGTTTTCAAAGGTCAAGATTCCCAAGGCCACATTGATATGGTGAGAATCTAATTTAGCAATGATTTTTCCTTAGGGATATTTAGTTAGTTTATGGGTCAAAATTAGAAGAAAATGCTAGGACTACGTTAGTGCATTGCACTGAGGTGGGGAAGCCATCAGCATAAGCAATTCCACTATTTTTAACACATTGGGAAATTATCCCGGGATTATGATATGAGATTCAGGCCCAAAATTCATTCAGATTTATGTGTTTGACGTCACTATCTCCTATATTAGGAGCAGAGGTTTCTAAAGATGAAACATGCTCATACCTCACGTATTGAAACTTCATGGTGGAAATATTGGGGAGAACTTAGAGAAAATAGAGGTTAAACAATGGATTTCAATAGGTATTTAAATAAGAGGGCTGGGAACATAAATAATCACAAATTTGACAAAGGAAGGATAAAAATACTCACCTTTTGCATGAAAATAAAGGTTCCTTCAAAATGATCCTAAAGCATTTGAATATTTGAATTTGGTTAAAAATGAAAAATTATGGATTTAAAAATTACTTTGGCACATGGGAGCAAAGAAATAGATAGGGCATAATGAACTCCTTTTGAAAATGTGAAAAATAAAACAAGTATATGTCTATTTATATAAAAATTGGATCAAATGGCTCGATTTAGTGCTTAGGACAAAGTGTTGCAGAGACATTACAGGGCCAAGAGAACACTTTTTAACCCATCCGCTATGTAAATCGGTTACGACACAGTTGTAGGAACTATGTTTAATGTGGAGAGATCATGTATTCGGTGCACACAAGGAACAATGGAACAAGTTCCATTATTTTTATAAACATCCGCAATAGTCGAATAAGGAGAGCAGAAGACATGTAGAAACGACAAGCCTACAAGTCCAATAAATAGTAGAATGGAATTATTCCGCAAGTTCTCAAAAATATCAAAAAAGCCAATACAAATGAAAGGGTTGCAATGTATAGAAAACTTTCTTCCTTAAGGTCAGCGAGAGATATAGGTATATCACACATAACTCACTCGGGATTGAGTAAGTTTGTAGGACATAACTTGTAGACATTTAAGAAGATCCTCTTCCCTAGAATGGGTGGCATGTTGGGAGGAAAAAAATCCATGATAATGATGGAAAAAAATTTGGAGGATGTTCGGTGAAGAAGTGTTCCAAATATTTCCCATGAAATTAGCTTTGATTTGTGTAGTAGAATGTTTGGGTTGAAGCGAAAAAAAAACTCTTTGGAAGCTCAATCTTCAATTTTGAGCGAATGCAAATGAGCAAAAATCAAAACACCCCGGCTTTGTAAACCTCCTCAACTATAAGTCTACATCTCCAATGGGAATCCTAGAGCTATAAATTTTGATTGAAAGGAGAGGCATTAAGCTCTTGTGAGATTCGTTGAAACTCATGATATGAAGCCTCGTGTGCAACTTGTTGAAAGAGAGCAACTTGTTTGCCATATATGTGAAGGAAGGTGTTGGTCATTTTGATGGCATCATTCTACAAATAAATACATGCCTTCACTACAAGAAAATGGGTACTCTATCCACAAAGTCATGTCACAATTTATTTGTGGATATCTTATTCAAAATTGTGAATCCAAATTTGTGGACTCCACCCACAATTTTTTGTGAAAATTTAATTGTGAAAACATTAATTGTGATAAAATCCACAATTAAAAACATTGTGAAAAAATCACAAATTGTTAATTGTGACATTTGTCACAATTTTAATATTGTTACATGTCTACAATTGGAAAAATTGTGATAATTTCACAATTTTCAAAACTGTGGTGCACCCACAATTTTAAAATTGTGACATGTACCCCTAATAAAAGAGATGTTATTCCACAATTTTACTATTTTTACTATTAAAACAATTTTTAAATTTTAATGTATTTTGTTACACAATTATTTTAATTATTGTAATTATTTTTTAGCATTTCTATTATATTAATATTATATATTAATATTTTAATTGTTTAAGTTAATTTTAAAATAATTAAAATAATATATTTTATATTGTATTTTAAATTCTAATATCTCTACTTTACAAATTTCAAATTTCTTAAAATTATTTAAGTATCTGGATAATTTAAAATTATTTATAATTATATTAAATAAATAACATAAAATTAAGAAAAAATAGTTATATTACAAATATTGGAACACATAAATATTTAAATATGCACATTTAAAATTTAATATTAATTAATAACATAATATAAGTAAATATAAAAAAATAGTTTTCAAAATATAATTTGATAAATACATTTTTAAAACAAATATTTTACGAAATTACATATATGTTTTTACAATAATAAGATAATTTCACAATTTTTTATAAAATTTGGGTCTTTCTCAAAATTACATAGACATTTAAGTTGTTGAGATTGTAATTGTATTGTGCAATTGAAAAATTATATATTTTGGTAGTTAATTTTATGTAAATTGTTTAAAAGAGTTGTTTGTGACATTGTATTTTGATGAATATTGTTCTCCTTCACCTTAATCAATCAATTACACTATCATATCCCTCTCTCTTTAAATTTCATTATTTACGACATGATAAAATACATTATTTGAATAATCAATAAGTCATTTATAATAAAAATAAATATTAAATTATCTATATTCTCACAAAATTAAATCAATAAATATTTATTTTCAAATATTTATTATAACAATAAATATAGCATAATATTTTTAAATCAAATTGATAAATAATTTCCAACAAAAAAATTAAGATAGTAATAAAATTTAAAAAATATATATTACGAAAAAACTTTTACCATGAAGCCGTATAAACTAACATAATCTTATAAAAATCCAAATTTGGTATAGAATATTTTTGTTAGCTATAAATAAATTCAATCACAAGGTGTCAAAGTCTGGAATTTATTATAATACAATGCTAAAAAGAATTGCATGATGGGGAGGTCGAATTTACTAGAATACAATGCTAAAATAACAAATACTCATGATTTTAGGTACTTAGGATGAAATCAATCTTGATCAAGTATAAAACTTAATAAATTATTTCTTGCAAATGTAATAATTATTAATATTCACTATCCAACTTTTACCTGTATTAGCGTTACTACAAACACAAATTTTAGAGGAATCGTTAATGCAAAGGAAACATCGCATAGCAATATTTTATAAAAAAATCACTATATCTGTTCTAAAATTTAGTGAATGATAAGGGTCGTAGAGATTACATCTGTAGATCTCAATTGAGAAGTTTTGGAATCTGCAAAAAAAAATTAGATACAAAAAATGGCAGAATTTTCGAAAACCCTATGCAGCCATGGAGCTTTGAAGTTTTATTGATCTCACAAATAAAAATGGGGTAAGGATTGAAGCTGTGAGAAACTTCAAACACCTACTAGTTCATCCGCTGCAACTTTTACCTAGTCCAATTTTCATGGTAAATGCCTCCTTATTTATTTTTGTTAGGTTTTTACTACTTCACTGGTTCAATGCCTCAAATCGCGGAATTTTAGATTTTCAATTTTTATTGGCACGGATCAAGTGCATAGATCAATAGTTGAACCGTCAGATTATTTTTTATCAACGGATCGTAGGTAATGTGATGTTGTTTGTTATGATATCCTTTTAGTTATAAATGCTTCATGATAGCTATCATTATAAAATTAGAAAAATAAAATTGGTGGTAAAAGAAGTTTTTAAAATTTTAATTATATCCACAAAAAAGTAAATGTATCGATTTTAAATATGGTAATTATTTTAGTTTTAAAGTTGAGAGTTATATTAAATCAACATCATTAAAAATTTAATGGGTTTAAATATGAAAAATCTTGTAATTTTTTTTTTTAATTCTAAGAAATGTTATTTTAGACATTTTCTATATTATAGTGAATAATTATTTTAATTTTTCTAAAAGTTTGTAAATAAAATTTGAGACAATAATTTTGATTTAAAAAAATGAGATCTAATTTCATCATATTAACTAGATAGTAAGATTCTTCAATTAACATATATGAATTTAAATACATATTGGTGTATAATAAATAAAATAAAATTATATTATAATAAATATTTAAGGTGATGCATTTAAATATGACCATATAAATAAGAGCATGGATTCAATTGATGCTTACAAATATAAATATCAATTAGTATTACGGGATGGTAGTTTAGACTCTTCCAAATAATTTTAAAATATTTTATTTCTTATTAATATTTTTAAAAAGTTTCATGTTCTTTATTAATAGAATTTATTGTAATTATTTTTTCAACTCGGATAAAATTATGTTCTTTTATCTTCAACATAAGTTCATGTGGTGTGGATAAATGAAAATGGTATGTTTAGTCCCTTTAAACTATGAAAATTTATGGACTTTGTGTAAAGTATTTACATCTTTATTTTGATATTAACTATCCATAAAATATGTTTAGATCCATCATATATAAATTGATATATATTGTGAATTTGCGATAAAACAACCATATGTTTAAGGATGAAATAATATTGTGTATATTACACAATGTTTCCAAAATATCAAATTTTTAAATACAATTTAGTTACAATATTAATAGAGAAATGTAAAGCTTCCACTATTATTAAAAATAGAATTAGTGTGAATTTTCTATAATTTGAATGATATTGAGTCATGGGCTATAAAAAAATTATGTTTTTAAGTCTTTAGTAAATTATTCACAACTATAATGTAGATTACCCACAATTAAAGCTTAGAATATTTTGTTAATGTAAATTATCAACAATTTGAGTTAGGTATTGTACTATATTGAACACAATCTATATTATATTTTTTAGATAATATATTATTAAAGTTAAGTGGATAATACAATGCATATATTTTATATTTTGTGGATAATTTAAAATGGAAGTTTAGTGGTGTAGAATTTTTGTAAATTTTGCTTGTATCACAGTAGCGAAGTAAATTGAAATTACGATACATTATTTTGGGTTGTTTAAACAATTGATAAATCTAAGTTTAGAAATCTATTTTTTCAAACTACAATGTGAAAATGTGAATTATCCACAATAAAGAATTGAATATGGAAAATCCACAAATTTAAGTTTACTATTAATAAATTGTTAAATATCTATATCATATTTATAAAATTTATTCATTTTTGTTGATAATTCACAGTATTTAAACAACATTTTTTTAAAAATAACATTATGGATATCTAAGCGTACTTGTAGAAAAAAATTCACGAGGAGAAATCATGATTTATTCAAAACAAAACTTCAAGGATGTGGATAGTTCACAGATTTTCAATTGAATTTTATGAAGTAGTGGAAATATTTTTCAAAACATTAGAAAATGTGTTTTATCCACAATGAAATGTTAATAATGTTGATATTTAACATATTAAAATTTAGTTTTATGAAATTGTGGAAAATCTACATTTTATTTTTAGAAGTTATTTAATTAATGTTAATAATTCACAAATTTTCCACAAAATGATTTTTTTGTGGATAACAATGTGGATAAATTATCCTAGTTCTAGTAGTGCTTCGACCAACAAGGAGAGGTATTAAGTTCCAAATGCATTGAGTGTGAGCTAAAATCCGAACATGCTTCAAGTGCGCAGATTCGGATAAAATTGAGAATTGACTTTAAATTTTTAATAGGAGCAATCCATGTAACATCAAAGAAAATTTGGGAGTGATAAAGAATAAAAGCAATGTCAATAACAACAACAAATCTTCCATGATTTGGTGAAAGATATAAGAAGTCTTGACTTGGCATTAGGGCACATTCCAGACGCTAGATAATTTTATCTTACCCCTGCCAAAATTTGGACCGGATGAACTAGGAAGAGGACAAGCTATCTTTAAAAGGGATGTTAGGATCAAATAATCTGAGATTGTGCCTCAAATAGAACTAGGCCTCCCACTCTCCCACACACTAGTGCATACGTAAGCAACTATCCTTGTCCTTTGGGAATTCAACCATATTAAAGTCAACACGTAAAATTAATAGAGCATTAGATAAGGAGTCAATAAGCCATCATCAAACAGATATTTCTCGACATCATCGTAAGATGCATAAACATTCTGCAAGCGCAAGGATGTTCCCATCAAAATTAAATAAATTCTCACACATTTCAATCCAAACAAAATCTACACTATGTCACATTGTGAAAATCTCATAAATTCAAAAATTAAATAGAGTCTAAACCACTCGGTGGATGGGATCGAGCCCCATGAAATCACATGTTGCACAAGTTAAGGGGAAATCAAGTTCCTCGACCCCTCCACCTCCATGGTCATGATTGGACATGTGGAAAACATCATGGTGTTAGATAGTGCGAGCAATGGACTTGAATAAACATCTTGCAAGTTTTAGTTTACACATATGATGAAAATGAAGACAAATGTCTCTAACCGGATACCTCTTGGTGGATCAGTAAGGCCACATATGTTCCAAGAGTACACAATCATTGGAAAGAATCAAGGTACATAGATCCCTCATCATTAATATTGGAGAGGGAAGAAAACTAGTTGTCTACGCACCGACTTGCGAAGCATCAACCACTAACCACGATCTATGCTTTTCTTACACAAATTCAACATCCTTTGTTGGAGGAGGGCTATAGGAGTGACTAACGTGAGATTTTTAGGGAAAAGGACAGATGATTATCTTCCATGAATGGCACTTCGGTAGCTAGAGGGGAAAATAAACCAATGAAATGGAATATTTCAAGGGAACAACAATCGAGGCAACTAGTGGAGAGCAGAGATGGGGTGAGAGTGACCATGGGCACATGAGGAAAAACTTGTTTGACTAGAGTGGTAGAAGAACCGACACCATTAGTGTTAGATTTCCGACAAGAGGAAGCCGAGCATTTATCAAGGCCACGGGTGGCACCCCTTATATTGGTTATTGTGGTCCACCCAACTCAAGAGGCGGGGGCTTTGAGCTCCTCTTGAGACTTTTCTTGTGACACAAGGCGTGATTTTGCCATGAGAGGACATTCACGAATCATGTGGTCAAATGCTAGGCGGAGGAAGAAGGTATTAAGTAAGCTAATGTAAAGCACTTGTTGAGAAAATTTGGTTTCCCCAACTTGTATTTCAATGGTGTCCTTCAGGTCTTTCGATAAATCTACTTCAATGGAAACATGCTTTTGAGGACGAGCGTTGAAAATTTTGGGTTGTTTTTAACAAATAATTCGATCCAGGGTTCGATTGAATGTTCAACAAATCCCCACAAGGGGAGAGGGAGCCCAAGAAATTCCACCCAAACTAGGATTTTAACCTTGCAGCTTGTTCACGAAACCCGAAAATCCCTAATCCAATGAGAAAACATCACCAAAGTGTTTTGAATAAACTATGCGTCATGGTTGACAATAGCTTTGCAATGCTCGGCGTTGTTGGAACTAAACATGAAAAATCTCTTAGTGAATTTTTGCACTCCCTTGAGCTTGACACCACGATGTTGCCAATGGTTATGAACCCATTGAAGTTCAACAGATTTAAGGGGGAATCTCGCAACAAGTACGTAAAAAGGGTGAATGATTCGAGCCAATTATAAGCTTTATCGAATTCTCGTGAGTCAAACACAACATTGGGCAAAGGAGACTCGGTTCACAACTACCTCATCGAAGATCTTCGGGACGAATTTTCTTGTTTTTGGGAGTAAAGGGAACCAAGCGTTACACAACCAAACTCGCATCAATAAATGGAGGCGGCGAGAAGGAAGCCATAAATATAGGCGTAACACCGCCCAAAAAGGTGGAGTAAATGACCGAGTCGACAAATTAACTATGTGAGTAAATCAAAAATCATGCCTTGAAATTCTAAGAAAATGGTTATATGACACCAAGCCGAGAAAACAAGAAACATGGACCTAAACTCTAGGAGAGCCATCACATCGAGTTTGATATTTGAAAAGATGTATATAAAGCAAAAATAAACCCAAATAATACTAAAAGGAATGGATCTGATTTAAAAATTTACGACTGCTGGTTAATATTTGTGGGCCTCAAGATATACCATCTTATTTTCAAATTAAAGATAACCGTGTAGACTTTTGGTACGACATTAACATGTACTTTTTATTAAAATCATCTCACGTTATCCTCCGAAAGCAAATGTAAAGTGTTGATAATTATCTTTGGTGGCATTTGACTCACTCATTTCTTCCTACTATGATAAGTGCCAATGTGTTCCGACCCAAAGAAATCTTCAAGTCCCCACCACCAATAATTAAATCAAGTCTTCGCCTCTATTCATTATTAAAAGCAAGGTGTGACAAATAATATCAATTCTTCTTGTTAAAAATAGATTGATATCTTAATTTATGCTCTTCGATTTACCGCGCTTAGACCGACTTAACGAATGGAGTACCTCCGTTTTGAAAAAACCCGGTGTAATCTTTAAGAAAACTTCAGCATTTATAAGCTAAAACATAGCTAGGCACCTGCAAGAACTAGTCAGAATTTACTCAATAATGGGTTTATGAAAAACGTTGACCGCGTTGGAGGCCATGTTTTAATCGTTGAGCAGGTCTTCGCCCTCCAACTTTCGATACATTTCCTTATTATTTTTAATGAAATGTCAATGAGGCGATTTCACACGCCGTTCTTAACGCCCTAATCTCCATATTTAGAAGAAGGAATCTATAAATTCAAGCGATTCGTGTAATCCTCTATCTCACAATAATACCAAGCTACATATTCCAGAATTCCTCTGCCTGTTCGTATCAAACACTCGGGTTTGAGTCTGTTATTTGGGTTATGGATCCCTCACACGGTTCAGAGGTGGAGATCCCGTCGTATTTCGTGTGCCCGATCTCGATGCAGCTGATGCAAGACCCTGTAACTGTTTGCACGGGTGTCACCTACGACAGAGAGCATTGAGAAATGGATTTACACCTTGGCCAACAACACCTGTCCCGCCACTATGCAACTCCTGCGCAACACCGACCTCACACCCAACCACACACTGCGTCGCCTTATCCAACACTGGTGCGTCGCCAATTCCTCTGTGGGCGTCCAGCGAATTTCCACGCCTCGGGCGCCTTTCGACACAAATCAGATCAATAAATTGGTACGGGAAATAGAGTCCGCACCCGCACCAACGTTTCGAGTGAAGGCGTTGAAGAAGCTGAGGTCTATAGCGAGTCAGAGCGAGACCAACAGACGGTGCATCGCTTCGTCCGACGCACCCGCTGCACTGATGTCCGTTATTGAAAGCAATTACGCGGAAGCCGATGAAGACGGTTGCTACCATGATGTTTTGGTTGCCTGCGAGGAAGCCCTGGGTGTTCTCCATTGTCTTCCGTTGCCCGACGAGACGATCAACGCAATCGCTACCGGAAACTTCCTGGCGTCCCTCTCCTCGATTTTAAAGAGAGGCACCTCCAATGCTCGGCTTCATTCGGCCATGCTATTACATACCGTGTCCAAGAAAGCCCTTGAGAGTTTTGTTATGAACGCTAACGATGATTTAATCGAAGGACTTCTGGAGCTATTGGCGGAGGAGGTGTGCCACCAGTCTACGCTGGCCGCGCTGGAAGTATTAACAGTAATGACCTCCAACAGCACGCGCATCAAAATCAAATCCATTGAGACAGGAGCCATTCCCGTTTTGATCGAATCGCTTCCCGACCAGACGTCGGAGAGAAGAAACACCTGCGAGAGGATGTTATGTCTTCTAGATGTGTTGTGTGGATGTGCAGAAGGAAGGGCTGCCATTGCCGACCACGCCATTGGCATCCCTGCAGTCTCCAAGAAAATATCTAGTGTCTCACACTTGGCTACGGAGAAAGCGGTTGGGATCCTTTGGTTGCTTTGCAGGTACTCGGCGTCTGATCGAGTAAGGAATGAAATGTTGGAGGTGGGTGCTGTGGCGAAGTTGTGCATTCTGATGCAAACGGAATGCGCGGTGAAGACAAAGAGCAAAGCAAAAGAGATTGTGATGGTGCACGTTAAGAGTTGGGGAGCTCCGTCTGTCTTCCCTCCGTAATTAATCCCCGATCTCATTAATGGTACGACACTGTAAATTATTTGTATGTCTTCATTTCCACCTTCTTATTTGAAGGGGCCAAGTCATATAAAATTTTGCGGTGATTGTGCATCTTGATCACGCACCGCTCTGAGGTGGGCGTTAGAGGAAAGGCCGCTTCTTTGTTTCAGACATGCCATGATCACCCATCCACCAGCCAAACAAATGTAAATAGAAAAGCATTGGGCTGATGTATAATATATTGCCTGGAACTTCGATCCTATTTTCGGGGTTTATTGATTAGCTAATTACAAAATCATATAGTTTATTGATTAGCGAATAACATGAGCCGATTTGTCACTTGTGTTTTGTAGACCCTGAAAGTGAAGAGTATTTAATATTCAAGTGTCCCATCTACGATGAAATTTGTGGAAGATATTATTGTCTTTTCAGAGATTCCAATGGTTCCGTAAGGAGTCTCATTTGATATGAAGATCATAAATGCTTAGCTTTATTTATTCTGAAATACTTCAAATTTGGGAAAGAACACTAAAATTGCTTAGCTTTATTTTTCTGTCCCATAGACCATTCTTGGCCTTCGCTAAACATTAATATCTAAATTAAATTAAAATTAAACTAGATGCCTTGCTTTAGAATTTTAATCTTATTTAGAAGTACACATAGAAAATTACCAAAATCAATGGTTTGTTAATTACTCTCTTTTAGCTTATGTTTGGGAATGAAACTCGTCTAACGTTGGAATGAAACACATAAAGCTTGAAAGAGAGAAACGTACATGCATTTCATCTCCATCCTAACATTTTCTACAACTTCGAATTTACATTGCAAGCTGAAAGTAAATCTAAATTCAAATTTGCAACCCACAAATAAATTTATTTTGATCGGTAAAATCGGGTCTACAACCCGGAAGAAATATTGTAAGATAACACTTGAGAATAGTGGTAGCAATGACATCATTTTTATTTTATTTTTACATTTTTGTTTTACGAAGAAAAAGTAAAAGAAAAACTCTTTATTTTTCTATTTGTAAATTGTAAATTAGCACCGAAGTGTAGCTAGTCGTAGCGTAGGTGTTTCCATAGAGGAAGACTCGATGGAAACCGTCGTCTTTATCATGCTTGCGTTGCTTATTTGAAGTAATTTACAGATGACCGTGATATATATGTGGGTTGATCGATCGATCGGTAGCAGCTTGGGCCGGATTCCCATGCTACTGCCCCATTCTTCACATTTTAGACCATTGATGAACTTGCTCCATTCATTATAGTGATCCACGCAACTATTTTCTTGTTCACCCTTTTACCTCATGTTATCTTCAAACCCGGTTTCCATTCTTATTAATAGTTATTAGCCTCTGCTATTTATTTATAATCTCAATCAATTTTGGAAATATCACTTTTCTCGTCCGAGATGATCCAGTTCGGATTCCACCTCTTTAAAATATGATTGAAATTAAAAACAAAGAAGTTTGGGTGAAAAATTGTATCAAATCTTTTGATTAGATGTTTCCCCTCACTTTCCCTGAATCAATATCGATGATCCGAGAAGCAAACACTAAAGATAACTTGTAACATACTTAAGAAGAAATAACAAATTACAAATTCTTTAAAATTTTCAAAGTCAAATTAAATTTTAAAAAATTAATTTTAATCCCAAATATTAATTCTAAAATTTACTTTTATTTTTAATGTTAACAATTTTAATTTTGCATTAAAATTTTAATGTAGTATAATGGGAACAAGACATTTATTTTTTTTTATGACTAAGGGGTAGTGATATCATTTAATCCTTAAAATTTTATCTTGGGGGACCTATCAACTTGGTAACTTAAAGGCACAAAGTTGTGAGGTGAGCCCATGACACTAATCCTTGTGTAGTAACATCGATGCTCTAACCATCCAGATTGCAATTTAATTGGAAGTAAACTCATGGCCTACTACTCACTAGCACAACAACATACCATTCGTGCCAACCCCGTGGGTAAAATGGAAACAATATTATAAAGTTTAAATAATATCTATTTTTTTATTTGTTGGGATCCGCTAGGATTACATACAATGTTGGCATCTCAATCTATGCTACGAAATCAAGTTAATCCATATTTTATACTAGGGACTAAATTGTTGATGTGGTTAAGAAATCTTATAAGTAGTTTTTCTCGTATTGCCATAAAGTATAAGTGGCATCAACATATCTCTTCCACGAGTTTGGTATAATCTGTTGACATCAATTACAAAATCTTCATGTTGTTTTTCCCATCTTTCCATCAAACATTAGTGATAGTCGACATATCTCTTCCAACATTTTTCTTTAATATTTTTTTGTTTCGTTTAGGAAAACTTGTAAGTTGTTTTTCCCATGATGCCAACAAATTAGTGTCACTATTGTATCTCTAAGACCATTATGGTTTAAATTGCTTATGTGGTGTAAGAAATCTTACAAGGATTTGAAGTAATTTAAATTAGTATGAATGTATTTATTTCCTTGTTTTAATATTATTTTTCAATTTTTATTAAGTGTTTTTCAATCATTAGAAATATAATTAATACGAATTTATATTTTTAAATTAATTTTATATTTAATTATTTAGCACTTTGTAAAATATAATGTAATGCCCCGTGGGCATCGGCCTCCACTGCCACCTTGGCCTCCTCCCAACCACCCGGCTGCGCAAATTTGACCGGCCTCTTGTATCGTCTCCTTGCGTGAGGTCTGAGCGGAGTCACATTTTTCTTCGCCATGATCTATTCTTGATTCTCTTTGAATGCAAGTAGGTGGAGTGTGGACGCGTTTTCTTCCTTGGACCACGTGTGGTGGTTGGGGGGTGTCTTTCCTGGTTGCGTGGGCATTTTTGCTTCCTCCTGGCATGTTTTTTTCTCTGCCTAGGTTGCTGCGTGAGCCTGGTTTGACGTGGGTGTGGATGAAGCTACAAGATAGTGTAGCAGGCGTGTTACCTCCCTTCTCTTGGGCACTGTGAGGAGTGTTCTGGTTGCACGCGACCACAGTCGTGATCAGTTGTTGCAAAATCTTGCAGCTGTAGCAGAAGCCGTTTTGAGCGCTTCCAACGAGCAGGTTGTCCACTAGGTTGTTATCTGTTCAGTTCGACTGCATCCTCAAATTCGGATTCTCCTTCAAGATATTTTGTATCAAATCGATTAAGTGACAGTAAGAGCATTACCAGGAGATCCATGGCTTTGCATTACGTAATGGTTTTGAGTCAAATGCTACCGTGCAGAATGCGCCTTCCATAATGCAATCTGGCAGTTTTGAAAGCGTCACAGTGGTTCCATTTGTGGCACAGTGGTTTCGCTAGTAGCAACAGTGGTTCTGTATGTGTCACGGCTTTTGCTTATATGACATGGCAGTTTTCTCTTGCTGTCCATGGTAGTTTCACCTGTTCCGAACAGAACTCATTAACGGCCAAATCTCGGTGTCGCTTCTCATTCTAGGTAATTGGGATCCTTTGGTCTTAGAGGGGACATCACCAGAAATGCATAAGAGAAGCCAATGGCTACGCAATTGGAAGGCAAGAGTGAGAGGAGAAATAAGGAGTGCAGGAGTTGGAGAATGCGTGAGAGGATCGCAATGAGTAATCAGTTGTTCATAGCTAATGCCTAGTCTATGCTCTTTATAATCTTTCAATAGCAGTAACAGAGAGAGTGAGATGCAATGCTCCTTAGAGCTCTTTCTATTGGCCCCACTGCTGAAGGAAGAAGAGGAAGCTGTGAATTGCCACTCCCAGCAGGTTTTCCCCACACAAGTTAAAAATCATCTTTGGTCTGCAGGGGGCACCTCCTGTTAATGCTACCAAGGGGATTCCTTATGTAGCTGGACAGAGAAATGTTGCAGCTCGTGCCAAGCACTTTGTGGGTGACAACAGTTGGGGCGAGGACTTTAGACAGGGATTTCCCTACAAACATTATTTTTGGGTAATGGAAAATCTTCAGGGGAGTGTCTTTGTACAGTAGAAAGGCGTTGGGGTCTGATTTTTGTGCCCTTGATCTATGCTGGAGACATCTCTGTTGAAATTATCACACTTTCAAGCTACAGCTGCAATGTTTGCACCGAGAGTTTGATGTTGTCCCCAAATCTGATGAAGGAAAAGGTTGTGTATCAATTACGGTAGATGCCTTTCAGAGCCAGGAGCGATGTAATCATTATGTCTTGTGTCCGAGCTTCAAACCATGGTCGGTGTGTAGCTTTCTAGCGCAAGTGCTCTCGGACTGAGTGGTAAGCAGTTCGACTCTCACCCCCCCAAAGCAGCTGCTTTGAAGCAATCTAGTGTTTGGACAGCCACCTATTGCATCCTTCTAGTCGTGCCTTCAAAAGGGAATCCTGGTGTGGTATATTGCAAGAAAAGACCAGTGAAGCAGAGGATAAAGCGGAGGGCGTGTGGCTGTAGCAGTCCTTGCTGGATGCGTTAAAACAGGCAAGATAGACTAACCATATACATAATATGCTAGTATCTAATAAACCTCTTGAAATGAAACTTTCTCCTTCTAGAAATTGGTTTAAATCTGTGATTATGTGGTTTTGTGTTCAATATATGGTTAACAGTTTGTTACTTCCGGATTGCCTCTGTTGGTTGTTCTTGTTGACGTGATCAAACCCATTTATATATATATAAAACAAACAAAGGTTCCCAGTGTATGCTTTGATTGATCATATGAAAAATATACGTATATATATATATATATATATATATATATATATATATATATATATATATATATATATATATATATATATATATATATATATATAATTTTAAAGTTACTTCCTTCTGCAAAAATGTCGTTGTTTCTTTTGTGAACCTGGGTATGTAATCGCCCCTAGAACGTTGCAGCGTTGACTAGTATTGGTTTCCTGTTATGTTGTTGCCCTAGAGGAAAACATACAGTTAAATTATTATTATATTTCTTTTTTATGATAAGCGTGATTATGCACTTCGTGTATTGTGCAAAGTATTAGGGCTTTTGAAAATTAGAAGTTCAATTTATATGCTTGTTAAGAAGGAAGTTTTGGGCCGAAAATATGTCCTGGGTTGATAGAAGGGCATAAATTATTGATAGAACCCCATTTTGATTCTACTCTTTCGATGAGTAAAATTTGATAAAATTAATGACCTTTATGGTGTTAAGATATGGTATGTTGATGATTCCTTGTGTGATCGATTTAATCATGTATAGACATAATGCCTTGATGGAGTAAGGTAATACCTTTCACGGTTCGTGAAAGTTAAGGTTTTCATCAACTGCTTAAGGTAACATGAAGTCCCTTAATTTAGTCAAACTTGTCTTGTACTTCCTTCCTGATGAGTGACCTTTCATTGCAAATTTAGAATGATTGTGATGGAAGGTCGTGAATATATTTTGTTGTCAAAAAGGGAAAAGAAGCTCTGGAATAGTTTGTTTATGTGTCGAGTGTAATAATTGTAATTACATCGTTATAGAAGTTAGTTATTGGAGGATATCTATCTTCAATGGTATATTGTGTGTTTAATCTCTGCATAGGTTACTATAAACTTAGTGTTGAGATGTAAATTAAGGAGAGTTGAGAGACCTTTTCCTTTGTTTACATCGTTTATGATATTAGGAAGTGAGTTGACGTCGGAAAATATCAACCAAGTCTAGATTCATGGCTATGTTCCTCTAGAACGGGAGGGTTATAAATATAAGGTATTATGAAAATTGCAAGGATGTGTTTAGAATGCTAGATTGCCTACTCAACTTGGGTATTAATGAGGCTTGTCGCTATTCCGGCCCTGGTTATGTTCAGTAGGTAAGCGGTTAGGCAATACCTATTCCGGACATTCTTACCGTCCTTTCCACTCATCCTTATTAGCTATGAGGTCACTTATTACCTAAGATATAATGGTTGCGGGTTTGAATATAAGATTTTTCATCCTTTAAACCTTTTCGATTACATGATGGAACTTTGTTTTTACCCTCGTAGTTCGTTTATAGCCTATTTGGCCTATGGCCCTACGGAACGATCCCAAAACTATATTCCTTTTGGCAGCTAAGATCGGATCTGGTTTGTATCTTTTGACTTCACCGTGATAATGTGGATTGATGGGTTACACTTTAGATTTCAATCACGTAATCTATGGGATTACATGATTGAAATCCCAATACTCTCAACTCTTGTGTCGAATCATTTAAATTTCATAGTCTTGCGTATTTGGTTGTCAAACTTTTGTAGTTTTAGAGGTATTTTCATAAGTAAAACTTATGGTTTTCTTCTTAGTTGATATGTTGAAAATTACATCTTGTTTCAAAAGGTTGTTAGAGGTTAGAACTTTGATCCATTTCCTGGAATAGAATGTTTCCTTTCATGGTATTGTTAGCTAGTAGCTTATTGTTGCTATGTTTAGTCTTATCTTGCTCAGTTCTCGCGAACTGACTCAGGTTATTAATTGTTGCAGATGGCTTACGTGGTTAGATGATGGAAAGACTTGTAGATTATTGCATCAATCTTGGTTATATTGTTCCTTTGTACGAATGTGTATTATGTTATAAAAATTGGAAAGGACCTTTGGACATTTTAGAAGAAGGGTCAGAGCCTAGTAAATGTATTGTAGAGTATTGTTGTTGTAATTGTTGAAACTGTGGCTTGTTTGGTTATCATGTGAAAGATGAAATTTGATTACCGCTTGGCTATGGGATATTCTAGTGAACTTTAACCCTTAGTATAGTAGCGGGGCATGTCCCATGTTATTACTCTCTTGCTCCCTAGTCATGGTTCAATAGAGATGATATTTCCCTTTGATTTGTACATCATGTTGGAATGAATTGATATAACCTTGTTTTGTTTTCGCAAACGAGTACTGTTAAACTTTGCTCTTGAGTTAAAATGTTGAGTTGTAAATCCTCCTAAGGCATAGTAGCAATGAGTTTGTAAGCACTATAAAGTGAACTGGATAGTCCTTATAAAAGTAAAACTAAAATTTATATAGATGAGTATATTAATGTAGATGTGATCTACTCGATAGCATTGAGACCTGGAACAATCAAGAGGAATCTATCTTTTGTAACGAAATATGATTACTTGTTTTTTTCCCGAGCTAAACTAATAAACACTATTTGTTTTGGTGAAACCCTAAATGGTCTCATGGTGAAATCAATGGTTAAATTTTAGAAGATGATAGGGTTTAATAAGTAGGAGTGAAAGTGATTAATAAAACCTTAAATATCTCTTTATCGTTTGAAATGTTCCCCTTTGTCAAACTTAATTAAGTAAAGTCTAGATGGAACATTTAACCAATCTCGGTAAACCCTTAACTTCAATGAAAGATTGATAGTAAACAATGTGACCCTGAAGCTAAATTCTGTTGACCTGTTCTGTTAACCCTTGCCTTGATTCATGGTGATATTTCTTAAGCAAGGTCAAGTTCGATCCTTAAACAAGAAGGCTTTTGTTATGAACCCTAAGTGGTACTTCCCACTCAATCGGAGCTTATGCCTTCACCTGAGCATTAGAGGTGTGGAACATGTGTTAGTGACTTGAGCAAGATTAATTAACCTTGTAAGAAATGGAAAATGTTCTAAAATCAAATGAATAAGAAAGATTTGGACATAAAATTTGATGATCCTAGTTTGGAAAGTTTGGCCTTAAGCTATTTAGTCAATAGTCGAAAATAAAGAAATTCTCCCTTGTGAAAAGAATTGTGTGAATCATTACATGAAATTTTATAAGAACGTAAGTTAAGAATTAAGAGACACTTTAGTAAAAAAGAAAATTTAACAAGAAATTCCTCATGGGTTGCCCTAGCTGTGAGTGTGTCATGTGGATTGGACTTCCATGTTGTCTTGTCAAGAGAAAAGTACATTGTCCTTGATAGGTGTGAACGTTCTCGTGCTGACCTTGTGGTCTCCCCCGTAACAAGTGGTTCCTGGTGTTGGTTGTAACCTTGTGACGACATGTTGTGTCATGTTGTGTCAAAGCAAGTAAAAAAAAAAAAAGTTATCCTGTATTTCACTGTGTTGTCCTTGTGTTGGTAATTTTGGTGTGTTACATATAATAATTTTTTTAATATTGTAATTTTATTTTATCATCCATTACATTATTATATTAATTCAAGGATTAAAACATGGTGGTTATGATACAAAGGGTGATCATTTGTAAAAAAAATGTCCAATTTTTACATTGGAAAATTACATTTTTATAAAATTTAGAAAAAAATAATATTATCTTTATTTTTTGTTTTGCATTTTTGTTACTCTAAAACGATACTTATGTAAATTCTTGGGTTGATAAATATACCTACACATTATTTTCCTTTTGAATCTTTAAGCAATAATGGAGATTCATGTAAATATTACACTAGCAATTTTGTATTTTTTTCTCGCAATAACTAGAGAATTGTTTTTAAGTGGTGTGTCGAGTTAATGTTTCATGTATCCTAATATTTAAAATTATCAAATTTGTGATGAAGCTTAAAATATGTGTTGCAATTTAATAAATAATCTTAATATAACATTTTTGCTATTTTTTTAACATTTTTTATGAATAAAATCTTATACTATATTAACAATTCTTTTTGTTATATTAATTAACAACTTATGTTAATAATAAAATAATAATAAATTATGAAAATTAATCTATCACATCCCATTTTCACCAATACCTTGTTTTAGACCTATAATGTATAGTTTTTACCACATGATTATGACAATAGATTTTTTTGTTAGATATAAAAACATTTACATGTTATGTGATGGGTTTAAAATATTCTTAAATATAAATTTTCTTACAAACAAGTCATGAAGCTTGACACTTAATTATTAATAGGTTTTAGCCCCTACTTTTGACTCGCAGATTTTTTCATCCTTATCATATGTCCTAGCTAATTAGGTCTTCCAATTTTTTTCATCCATGTAGGTGTTGAAAACTAGAGTGATTGATGGTAAGAGACACATAGCTCTAGGTTTAGGTTATGGTCCACCATCACTCATGTGCCAAAAAACACCGCTTTAAAATATAATTTAAAATTGAAATATTATAAATATGTAATTGCTAAGAGTTTATAACATTATTCGATTTATTATTAACATTTTATTAAACTAAGATGATTATGGTTAAAATTAAAATTTAAGACTATGAAGAAATTTAAAAGATGCGAAAACCTAAAGGTAGAAGTTGAAGTATGAATAAGAATGAGCATGAGGAGAATACATGGCAATGGCCCTTAACCTATATAAGATTAAAAGATTCCACACTTGGTTGATCCCCATAACATCATATCTATTTAGATTAATTCAATGCCTACCTATCTTGATGGATTCTCTCATCTTACACTTATGAAAGTGATTCTCTATAACTATAACCTCAATTGTCTCAATGTTTATTGAATGTTTCCTTTTACAAGAGTATTTTTCTAGAACCAATGTATGTTTCTTTCCAAGATGGATGTTTATGTCATGATCTTTGATCATAGCATATCTAGACATCCCAAAGAATGTTGGAAATCCCATTCTTCGAAAGGTGTCCACTATATCTATAACAAGTTTTTAAAAATTCATTAGCTTGTTCTTAGGAAAAAGTGTATTTGATATTATGGTGTGTCAAGATTTTATTAATCCTATTGGAAATGCCTTTGATTCAAGGTAAGAATGCAACATGGTTGGGCATAAGGGAGAAACTTTTTGTTGATTACCAAGATAATCTTTATCTTCTTTCATGGGTCTTTAAATTTGTTTCCCACTACACCCATTCCACGTAAAGACATTATTCAAACAATGAACATAACTTACCAATGTGTCAACATTTACTGTCTATGGACTAATATGAAAACACACACAAAATTACACAACCCTCCAATTCCGCATCGATCATGGAATAATATGTTGACATATCGACAAGTTATGGTTTTACTTTTTCAAATGCTCAATCTCTTTATCAAATTTGTCATTGTCACAAATCTTATGTGCTCTAATATATTTTTAAGCACCCCCACTTTTTGAGTTGGATGATGATCAAAAAAACCATGGAGATAAAGGTCAATATGGGTGTTTTTGTTATAGAATTTACAAGGGAGGGAGCCACCATCCGTATGAGAGATAAGGACACCCACAAAATGTCAGCTTACCTCTTCTACAACATTCATAGTGAACTTTATGGTAGGGAAAAAAATTGTTATGTGTTCCAAAAATCATACGGGTTCTTTTTCCCATGTTTCCAACAAACATTAGTGCCATCAACATATCTCTTCCACCATTTTCATTTAAATTGTTGATGTAGTTTAGAAAATATTGTAGGGATTTCAATTAACTTAAATTTTTTAAAATGTATTTTTTTAAATGATTTTTTAATAATTAATAAGTTCTTTCCAATCATTAGAAATACGATTACTATGAACATATATTTTCGTTTTATATTAAATTATTAAACACACACACATGCACACACGCATGCACGCGTGCGCATGCATGCACACACACACATGTATAACATATGTATGTATGTATGTATGTATGTATACATACATATAACATATGTTTGTATGACATATGTATGTATGTATACATAGATATGTCATACATGTGAGTGTGTGTATAATTTTATTTACTATTGGTAAATGGTTTTGAAGGGGACCATACCTCAATACAAAAAAGGGTCAAAACCAGGATATTACAAAAAGAGAAGAAGAAAAGCGGTCGGGGAGCCCAGATAAGCAATGAAGGTCCAGGAAAAGGCATCCAAACCGCCAATCAAAACAAACAAGGATAGTCAATCAAGCCCGTAGCCAATACGCAATCAACCAACAACCCAAACTTAGCGTAGCAATAGCATGCTCCTAGCCCAGATAAAACAATAAAAATGTAGAACTAGACAAGACTCAAAACTTTTTCGAATAATAGTGGTTTTTGGTTAGGTGAGTCCTTTCTTGCATCTATCTACCAATGTCTAATCCTCATGACCTTCTTCCAAGAGGATTGGAAGAACAAATTTAATCTTCTTGATAGGAGTGTGACCCTCAATGATGGGCGGGCACAATCCTTCGTAGAGATAGCAAAGACCTTTTGGGATGCGTAACCCATCACATTCCCAGCAGAGGTGAGAGGAATAGAGTTCTGTAGCTCCTTCTCTAGAGGGGTCGGAAGTCCATCCTTGTAATCTTTCTTTGAGGGGCTGAGTGATTCCTTGACCGGGTCAGATTGGGGCTTGATTGTAAGATGTTCTGCAAGTGAATCCCTCTACCATGTTGGTCTTTCCTTGCATCTGGAATATTCACAATCCTCCAAAAGATGGCGTGTTTGAAAACACCTACAACATATGAAGGTTAGGCCCTCGTAGTCCAACCTTGTAATAAACTTTTTATATCATAATTTCATTTTATCATTTAATGTACGATTATATTAATTTGTAATAAACTTAAATTTGTTAAAATGTATCTATTTAAATTATTTTTTAATAATTAATAAGTTCTTTCCAATCATTAGAAATATGATTACTATTAACGTATATTTTTCACAATTTATTTTATATTTAATTAGTAAGCACATGTATGTATGTATGTATGTATGATTATTTAGCACCTTGTAATAAACGTTTTTACATCATGATTTATTTTTATCATTGAATGTACGATTATATTAATCCAAATATTAAAACAAGATGGTTATAATAAAAGGGGTGATTGGTAAGATGGTACTATCCAAGTGTTACTTAGGATAAATACGTACAATTTTATTAATCCTCTGCTTTGTGTTTTTGTTTGTCTTAGTGAGGTGTGTGTGTGTGTGTAAAAAAAAAAATTAGGTAAGTACTTGAGGGTTGATGAATATACGCACACATGGTAAAAAAATTATATCATTGAGCAATGTTGAAGATTCATTTTTGTAAATATTAGTTTGGTTTTTTTGTATTTATTTTGCAACTACCATATATTTTTTGAGTGGTCGTGTGTTAGAAGGTAATGTACCATGGATTCCAATGTATGTGTCAATATTATATTAATAATATTCAAAGTTACTAAATTTTCTATCAATCTTACAATATGTGTCGACATTTAGTAAATATTATTAATATAACATGTTTTTTTGTTTTGAAGTATTTTATATTTTCATTATGTTAACATTGTTTTTTGGTTTTATTAATTAATCATTTTATGTTATTAATAAAGTAATAATACAATTAAAGTAATTTTTCAAACCCCATTTTCTAGCATACTTTGTTTTAGACCTTTTAGATTTAATAAGTGGCCTCTTTTATATGATTATGACAATATATTATAATTTTATTGAGATTGAAACTTTAATATGTTATGTTATGAATTTAAAATAGTTATCAATGTATGCTTACATTTGGATCATCTTACAAGATGTGTTAGATGACTTATTATCAAATATCAAACCAACGTAACTAAATAAAATGGGCTTAAATTGATGGGGATAAAATTTTCCACAACCTTCGGATAATTATTTAAGGATTAATGTTGTTTTAGAATGTCAAAATTGTGGGCATTGCATTAACATCTCAACAAACTAACCAACTCTTTATACAAATAGGTAAGCTCTTGCAACCACCTCACAATTGAGCCAAACACCAAGATCTTTTCAACAAAACAAAAATTCATGCGGTCGCAACCACATTACACCTACTGTAGTGCCCACTTCCCTTTGACACCTTTTGATTTTTTTCGATACTTTTCAGCTCATTGCACTTACAGATATATTATAGCTTTTTGAGTTAGCATGTTAGTAGATATTAGAGATACTAAACTGTTATTGATTTGATTTGTATATGATGCATATAGACCATTAGAGACATTTGATGTTGATATTGGTATACTATTCACAGGGTTATTTATTTGTATTTCTAACATGTGATATATTAGTCATATTGAGTGGACCTTTGATAATTGTATTAATGTGGTGATCGTTTTGACATGGATGAAATGAGGAATAGAAATGTGCTAGAAATTGCAAGTGATATCGTATTTTCAAAGATGATATTAAATCATATATAGTTGATTTAATATTCATATCACATATTTTGGCATGGATGTTTTAATGCAGCCACGAGGTGAAGGAGGTATTCTCTATTTTTCGGTATATTACATTCACAACAACATCGGGGATTGAGACCAACAACATCCGAATTCGAGAAGAAATTAAACTAGGGTCACCACGGCAACATGTAATTGTGTGTGTGTGTTAGAATAATTTGGTTAGTGGAAAATTGTGACCTAGGAGTCATGTGTTGTTTTGTTTTAATTTTCCTTTTTATAATGTTAGTATGTGTTTTCTTTTAGTAATAAAATTCTACATGTTTTATTATTTAGATTTTTGGATATATGTTTACCCCTTTATTATTCGTGGGTTGTAGTGTCATAATTAAGCTAATTTAAATTTTCCCTAAACTAATTAAATATGTGATAAAAAATGAGTTCATTTATTAGACTTGATTTACTCTTGGATTTTGTGTTGAGTTTTGTTTTCTTGAGTCTTGAGTGTAGCACACTCTACCCTTCATGGGAAACTAAAGTTTGGCCTTAGACGCCAAATTTGGAAGCTTGTGGGATAAGTCAAACTTGTCCCACACTTCTTAAATGTCTATGCAAACCCTGCCTATGGGTTGGGGAGTCAAATTTAGGCCTTACTAGGTGTTTTGGGAAGTTAAAAAGGTAAAATGTTAATTGCACTTTCTTTCAAATATTTAATTTTATCCTTAAGGGGAGTGGGCTTACATGGATTGTGTAAGGTTCTTGTTATTCATTCAACCACTTATTAATTTTGCATTGGAATATGAGGTTGACCAAGGTGATGTGGAGTGGGGAGGAAATGATGTGGCATCCTACTTTGAGCCACATCATCCTCTCTCTCCATTCTCTATTTATTGAAATCATTTTTGCTTGTTTGGGGGTTACATGATCATTTTAGTCTCTTGTATTTTTGGAGAGTGAGAGGATTTTGAGAGAGTTTGTGTATTTTTGGAGATTGGTGGATGTTTTCTTGGTATTTGGAGAAACTTGGAACTTCATACTTGGAACAAGCTCTACCATGGAGAGGTAGGAGCTTCACCTTAGTTAAATAATGTTCTTTTCATTTTTGTGTTCATATGCTTGTGTTGTGTGTTTTTTTCCTTTGGAATGTTGTTGGGTATGGGTAGATTGCCTAAGTTTTGGATTAGGAGGAGACTATGGGGGAGGAGACTATGGGGAGTTTTCATGTAGGGAGGCATAAGAGTTTACCCTTTGAGAGGGAGTTTGGGTTGTGTGCCCCACCCGGTTTGAGGGATGCTTGCATTTCCTTTTGTTCTTATTATGAGGGAGACATAAGAGATGTAGGGAGGCATAGGAGTTTACAGGGGGATTGTGATTTACATTGGAGGCATAAGTGGCCTCCCATAGGTCTTACTCTTTTGGATTTCTTGATAAGCCTTGTTATATTTTTGTTTTGTGGCTTCTTCTTGTTGAGTTGTTGTTGTGTTTGAATGTGAAACTATTTGTTAAGTATTGTGGAAGCTTGTAGTTGCCATGAGTTTAAATATTTTCCCATTATAATGTGGTTGGGGCTCGAGGGTCAATGGAGAGGATGGCTTCTCCTCTTCATTGGATATCTTAGTTGGGTGGAGAGCGTTGCCTCTCCCCCCATTTTGTTGTGAATCAAACAATCTTGGAGGAGCTACCTTGTGGAGTTGTGGAGCTTAGAGTTTTGTTGGAGACTTGTGAAACTTCCTTTGATATCCCCACTTAGAGTGGAGAAACTTGTACTATTGCATTTCATTTTAGCTACATTCTTGTATAATATCCCCACTTAAAGTGGAGGACATTGTATTAGTAATCATAATAAAAAAATTGGTGTGGATTCTTGGACATTAAAGTTGTATTGTATGTGAAAAGAGAAGGAAGGATTTGTCTTTGTACGGTTATTCCTCGTTGTAATGTATGTGGAAATGAAAGTTTCTTTTAATGAATCTAGTTGATGTAATAAAAGGGTGAGTTGGAAAATAGTTTGTTACTCTTTTAGTGGAATGAAAACCTTCATTAAGTGTGTTGTTCTTGCTCTTCTTTTAGAATATATTAATGGAAACGTTGTTGTAAAATCTCTTGTGGATTGTTAGGAAATTTGTATTATGAAATGTTACATATAATTGTGTTACTTGGAAAGTATGTACTTTGGAAAAGTTAGGCTAATTATATTTACTTTTGTATTGTTGATAAAAAAAAAAGAGCTTATAATAAAAGTTGTCTTCCATTTGGTCAATGAACTTGAGTAATTGTTGTATTCTAGTATGTTATTCTCATTCTAAAATTTTTGCAACCTATTACAAATTGCTAATGGGAGGAAAATGTACTCCTCTTACTTTCTACATTATTTATCGAAATATTAAGATAACAAAATGATAGTGCATGTAATTAACTTATTGATATTACTAGCTAAAATTTCTTGCCCATCTTTGATAGCAATACCAATGTTTTAAATGTTATTAATAGTAAAATACTTAAATATTAGAGGAGTTTTATTAATATAAAATACAATAATATCAATATACTATTAATTCTAATGTGTGTGTGTGTGTGTGTGTGTGGGGGGGTAGTACTATACATAGTAAATAGAATAAATTTTATATAAAACTATGTAGATTAAATGGAATAAAGTTTAATTAAAGTTAAAATTTTCAAAGAAAAGAAAAAATGCGTGTAGGCTTGTTTAGGCCTCGGCCTATCTCAGTGCTTGAAGTTTGGGAATAAAAGGGGGTCGTAGGGTAGGTGACCCCACTCCCAAAAGTCTTCAATTTTTTTTTCAAACCTAAAGAAAAAGAGGGGGTACCCAATCGGTTACCATGCCACTTTGGCACCAAACAAACCTCAAGTAAAACCTGTGCATTTTCAACATACTGCGGCTCGCACACAAACTTATATTTTATATATATATATATATATATATATATATATATATATATATATTCCTATTTAGGTTCAAATTCATTGAGTTAAAAAAATGGGAAAATAAAAATAAGGAAAAATAAATAAGTAAATAAATACATATACATTTACATTAAGTAAATACAAATGGATTTAAATTTATATATACACATAGGTAGTGTATATACCTTAAACAAAATGAAAATGCATACTAAATATAGTTTTACAAATGAAATAGGCAAAACCCACAAGCCCATTTGGGCAAATACAAGGGAAATAAGCTAATAAAATACATAAATACATTTAGAAACCTGTTGGCATATTTTATACATTGTTTATTGGTTAGTTTGGATACAAAGCGTTACACCTCCTAACCACATTCACTATGTTTTTATTCACCCCTCGTGCATTCAATATACTATTTAGACATTATTTTACATTGCTCTTGTGCTAACATTGGTATCAGAGTAGCATGGAAGCAGGAGCGTGGGAGCGTGCAAGATAAAGGATGGAGACCTGCTTGGAACCACCGCTCCCCTCCTGTGTGGAAATCTGCAGACCCAACAACCAGTGAAAATCTTCCTGCGTGGAGTTTGGTGGAAGAACATTTCCCTGTTGGTGAGCCGTAAGAAAGCATTCAATTTTGAAACCATTTTTTTAACTTCCTGCGTAGAAAGATTCAGCGCATGTGTCCTACGTTTCAGCCAAAGAGAACAATGTTTTATTCAATGCCTCCTCGAACTATCATGATGGTTCTGACTGTAGATCTTCCTCTGTTATGCAACCAACATAGAAAACATCTCGATAAGAAAAGTATTGAGTTGCCAAATCACCAATTTCCAATGATGGAAACCAACATTGGAAGATTTGATTGATTCTCCTTTGGACAAGTTAGACGTGGCAGCGATGATACTTCTAGCAGCAACAGTTAGAAGCATCTGCACAGAGGATGGCGTACACTTTCTGATAAACACCCACCGTAATGCATTTTCTTGATCTGAAATGCCAGGGTACAGAGGCATTGAGACTGACGCTTCCAAATCTATCGACAACATGGAGAATTCTGGTGTTGTATTTCATGTCTGGCAATGTGGCATTGACCATTAAACTGATCCAAGTCTGCACTGCGAGTTATCCCATCAACGACCATTTCTTGATGTGTGAGGAAAAACAATGACCAGAAGAGTAAATAGTCAGGCATGTGAGCGTACTTAGAGGAGGAAACCCATGGTATAAGCCCGCAGTTCAAGAATTCAAAAAAATCCGTCACCAAAGAGGGAGAAGAGAGCATGTGGCAATGACCACTAACCAACTTATAAGCACTGTGTGGAGTCTGACATGAGTGACATCGACTACAAAAAGCCTAGGTGTGCATTGGTAGACTCCTTCCCCAAACATCTTCTCAACTGTTGTTCGTAGACCATGTAATACATTAGCAAGTGCATCATACAAAAGATCAGGAGACATGTGGAATTTGTTTGAATCAAATCGGAACAAAATGAGATTAAGCCCCTTCATTCATTCATCAAATTTGCTATCAAAGATGGACGTGAACAACCAGCCTATGATCCCATGCAACATTCTAAGAGCATGAAAGTCGTGCCCAGAGATGTTAGCAACATTGCAAGCAACCATAGAGACATACCGCATTTGAGAGAGCCGAAGTCAAGCCCACAAGAGCATCAACATCTACTCTTCACCAGTCTCCAAAACTTGCAATTCGAGGACATAATGGACTGAGTCTTGTTCGACATATAGATGGAGAAGAGTTGTGTCGATCCAGATAACAAACATGAGATTAAATTCCCTCAAGCACATCTGTGGCGAACCACACGAGATTTCAAGCTCACTTCTTCATCTGTTTTTTTACAAACAAGAGCACATTTGTCACGAGAGATTCAAGAAAAAACAGACAAGAAAAAGATAGGACATGTCGCAATGTAACAAGATGACGAATCTGGGGTAGATTTGTAAAAACAATATATTAAGGGGGGGAATGTTGGCATATTTAATACATTGTTTATTGGTTAGTTTGGATACAGGTGGTTACACCTCCTAACCCCATTCACTATGTATTTATTCACCCCTCGTGCATTCAATATACTATTCAGACATTATTTTACATTGCTCTTGTGCTAACAAACCCTAAGGAGGGTATAAATAAAATGAAAATAAATAGAACATGTTAATCCTCGCAAAATCTTGGAATGGCCTCCACTAGCTTCCCTTCCTTCTCCTCTAACCCGCAAAACAAAATAGAAACAATGAGACAAATGAAATGAGAAAGGAGACTTCATAAGGATGTTTTAGGGTTGGTTACCCTTTTTCACATCAAGGGACCAAATTGAATCCATCCAAGGGATGAGATTCATCCCTACAAAAAGTAGGTGGGGAGTGGGTGAATAGAAATTACCCTTTTAATTTAAATGTTTTAATTTCAAATTATGGGTTGACTTTTAAGGGGTTACTTTGTGGGGTAGGGAAGTGCTCATTATCCTAACCTAATATTTTAATATAGGACCTTGCTAATTATTTCAACATGGTAGAAATTAAATAACCTTAGTATTTAATTTCATTGGCCACTTTTACCCTTGACACCCCATGGGGAATGTTCAACTTTAGTAGGAATTATTTTATTATTTGAATAATCCTTAGGGAGATTAAACGTGCCTAATCAAATCAATGTATTAAATTTTAATGTAGATTTTAAATATTGTGTTATCATGGAATATCATTTTTATTTGTGTCATCGCCTTAGAGACCTTATTGTGGCAATTGTCATTTTCAAAAACTTTTGTGGGCACACTTTTAAAAAAAAAAATCCTTAATTTTTCTAACTAAACCTAGGTTGTTCTTGGGCCTCATGAGGCCATTTTAGCAGGCTTTACACTTGGTATCAGAGCCGTGGGTTCAAATCTTGGACCCTTGGGCACACCTAGAAAACATGAGACATGAACTTTTAACCTAGTGCAGAGTCGATTCTTTTAATCTAGAAAACCACAATGTCTGATGATTGTATAATTTAGAAAACATAGAAAATTGAAACAAGACCTAGAACAATGAACTAACTCTCACCTTGATCTATGCAGGAGGTGCGGATCAGACGAGGGGTATTTTCACATAGACCTAGATATACCACCTCCAGAGCAAGGGGTGTAGCAACCATTCTACCCTGCAATCGGTGAGACACTTCAAGATGTCAATGTCAAGTATACGCAGAGGGTCCTTAGAAGAATGGTGAGCCAAACATGATAGGGAGCCATCCATTAAGGCTCGTTCATCTCCTCGACATAGCGAGGAGCATAGGGAGAGAGGATGTCGTGGACACATGGATAGGTCTCGAGCCCTAAGCCTAGAGATGAGCGTGTAGAGAGGCCTAAGGATTGTCGGTTGATGGCTACAAACCATATCAGGGAGATCCTGAAGCTACAACCATCTCACTATTCTTGAGATATAGGTGGATTTCAGGAAGAGGCCTAGTTGGTGAGCTTGAGCGGATGCTTCAAGCTTTACCCTTGTACTAGCAACACAAAAGCTCATGTTGTGATCCATCTTCTGAGGGATGGAGTTGGTGTTTGGTGGAGGACCAAGGAGCAAAAGCTCCACGTTGATTCGAGACGGTTACTTGGGAGCTCTTTTAGGAGCGGTTCAAGAGAAAGTATTTATCCCAGAGGTTTATTTAGTAGCGAGAGAGATGAGTTTCACAACCTTTTCGTGCATCAATGACTATAGTTGAGTATGAGAGTTGATTTCTGACCTACTCCAAAGACATCAACTATATGCAGGATAAGTACGTACATATTCATAGGTTCATATAGGGCCTAAACTTAGATTTGGGTGGCGTGGTGTGCATTCACTGCCCACAGACATTAGCTGAGGCCGTGGAGAAGGCATATATTGCATAGGAGACACGGGGAAAAATGCAGCAGATAAAGACAGAGTTCGAGCCGTATTCAGCAGATGCATGATGCTGATTGAGGGGGTGAGTTCCTCCTCCACGTGGTGGAAAAATTTTAGGACAAACTTCTTTAGGCCACCACAACACCACCCTAAAGAACAACAACAAAGCAGACCCGCCCACCTTGCTGCACCTCCTCGCAGGTTTGATGCACAAAGAGGGTGGAGTATGGGGCCTCCTCCTAGGGGTCCCATTAGGTTAGAAGGTACACCGAGAGCTCAATCAACAGGAGCTTGTTAGCAGAGACTTTAGCAATCCATAGCCGGATCGTCAGATCCACACTCATACCTTTAGAGTACTTGGTTGTAGTTGTATCCTACCGGAGAGAACCGAGTAGTTGTTATGTTTGTGGTGTCACTGGACATCATTGGAGAGATTGCCCACATAACCCTAGCAACAAGGGTAAGATACAGATCTCAAAGCCTACTATTAGAGATATGGCACGAAGTCATTGGATCTACGCAAGGGTCGAGAACCACCAAAGTTGAGAGCACCGAGTACTGTGATAGATATGATAGGAAGTATTGGTGGTACTTCCGCCTCTATATTATTTGATTATGGATCTTCTTATTCTTTTATTGCACCATCCTTAGTAGAGCATTGTAGGTTGGTGGTAGTTAGGCATGGTCGTAGTTGGGACACTAAGATGGCTTCGGAGTAAAAATTTATGTAGACTCCTTAGTTAAGGAGTGTGTAGTGGATTTAGGACCCTTCACCACTACTTCGGATCTTTGAATCCTTCCTTTAGGTTCCTATGGTGTCATTTTGGGCATGGACTAGCTATCTGCTCACAGAGCTAGAGTGCACTGTTAAAATAAGACTATTTCTTGCATCGATGACCTTGAAGTAGAGTCAGTGATATCAAGGGTTAGGATACCCGTTTCCATTCACACCATCTCTCGCTATGCAGCCTTAAGTGGTGTGCACGACGGGTTGTCGGTTATATGCTATCACGATTAGTGACAGATCACAGGATGAGTCTAGTGAACCATCCCTTGATGACCATCCCATCTTGAGAGATTTTTCTGATGTGTTTCCATGGGAGCTATCGGGGTTACCTTCCCCACGTAAGATAGATTTCCATATAGATCCGGTTTCGGGAGCAGAGCCTATCTCACAAGCACCTTATCGGATGACTACTCCTGAGCTATGTGAGCTCAAGTTGTAACTTGAGGGCCTTCTAGAGAAGGGCCCAATCCATCCTAGTGTATCCCCTTGGGGTTCACCAATGATCTTCCCCAAGAAGAAGGATGGATCTATATGGTTGTGTATTGATTACCGTCAGCTAAACAAAGTAACGATTAAGAATCGTTACCCCCTTCCACGCATTGATGATTTATTTGATCAGATGAAGGGGGCTACAATTTTCTCCAAGATAGATCTTAAGTTAGGGAACCATCAACTCAGGATTACAGAGGTGGATATTCATAAGACTACATTTTGTATGAGATATGGCCATTACGAGTTCACAGTGGTACCCTTTGGTTTGACGAATGCCCCCGCAGTTTTTATGAGTTTGATGAATGGGGTGTTCAAGACCTTTTTAGATCGCTTTATGCTCATCTTACTTGATGATATTTTGATTTACTCAAGTACGCATAAGGAACAAAAAGAGCACTTTCGTGAGGTTCTTCAATGTCTTCGTGATCAGCATCTTTATGGGAATTTGGAGAAGTGTGCATTCTTTTAGACAAAGGTGCAGTATTTGGGCCACATCATTTCTGGGGAAGGTATCACAATTGATCCTTCCAAGATTTGAGCTATCATGGATTGGCCAACACCCACTAGTGTGACCGAGGTGCGTAGCTTCATGGGTTTAGTAGGATATTACAGAAATTTTTTTAGGACTTTTCTCAGATTGCACATCCCATCACTTCACTTCAAAGGGAAAGGGAAGAAGTTTCTTTGGTTAGACAAATGTGATTAGGCCTTCTATACACTAAAGGAATGAATCATGACAACACCTATTCTTGAAGTACTAGATCCTCAGGGTGAGTTCCATGTTTGCACAGATGCTTCTTTGGCAAGACTTGGAGGTGTGTTAATGCAGGAGGGTAGAGTAGTTACTTTTGAGTCTCGTAAACTCAAGGATTATGAGCTCAATTATCCGAATCATGATCTTGAGCTTGCATTAGTTGTACATGCCTTAGTACGGTGGAGACATTTTCTTCTTGGTCAGAGGTTCACACTCAGGAATGATCACTTGAGTCTTTTCCACCTCTTCATGTAACCCAATCTCAACACTCATTAGTGGCGTTGGATGGAGTTGCTTTGTGAGTATGACATGGAGATAGAGCATGTGAATGGGAAGGAGAATGTGGTTGCAGACACCTTGAGTAGATGGATACATGTAACAATGGCAACTTTAGTGAGCACAAATTTATGGAGCAGATTTTGCAAACAGCCTTCCTCGTGATAGTTTCTACCTTGCAGCAAAAGTAGAGATTGATTCTCAGAGACCCCTTGAGGGGAAATTTTATGGATTTTTATTACAGAAGATGGCCTTCTTCGACATAGAGGTCAAATATATGTTCCTAGAGATGGAGGCTTGAGATAGGACATTTTGACAGAGGCTCATCGTGCACCTTATTCAGCCCATCCCGAGGTGAAGAAGATGCACACCACCTTGAGACAGCTTGTATTTTTAAAGAGGACTTCAGAGAGACATGGATTTGTTTGTGTCACACTCGCTAAGAGTGCCGTGAGGGTGAAGGCCAAGCATCAGCATCCAGCTAGCCTTCTCTTTCCTCACGCCATACTGTAGTGGAAGTGGGACACCATTTCTATGGACTTCATCATCAAGTTACCGATGTCGAGGTACCACCATGACACTAGCAAATTGTCATGGTGGATAAATTGACGAAATTAGCTCATTTTTCTCTCGTGAAGACCACCTATACGCTTAGTGCAAAGGGCACAAGTGTATCTTGATGAGATTGTTAGATAGCATGGAATTCTCATGAAGATCATTTCATGACCGCGATCATTTGTACACTTCCCATTTCTAGACCACCATGCATCATGCTCTCCTGGATGAGGATCAATTTCAGCACAAAGACATCACCCCGAGACAAATGGACAGACTAAGCGGTGAATCGATCCTAGAGGACATGCTTAGGATGTATGTTATGAATCACCAGTCGAGATGGGAGGAGTATCTGTATTTGGTGGAGTTTTCCTACAATAATAGTTTTCAGAGTTCGATAGGCATGGCTCCTTTTTAGGCATTATATGGCGTAGATTTCAGACACCTCTTAGTTGGGATAGGTTAGAGGACAAGGTTTCACTTGGGTCAACATTATTGCAGAAATATGGAGCATTAAGTTACATTGATTAGACATAGATTACAGGAGGTGTAAGACAAGAAATAAAAGTATGCGACTAGCATAGGACAGATTATAGTTTTGAGGTGGGCACGAAGGTGTTTCTTCATGTTACACTGCATAAGAGCCTTATCCGTTATGGAAAAGGTTATAAGCTTGCTCTTAGGTTTGTGGATCCCTTTGAGATCTTGGAGCGCATCGGTCCCTTGCCGAAGTCTAGCTTTGCCACTTAGCTTGAATCGCTTCCATGATGTGTTTCATGTTTTTGTGCTTAGGAGATATATTTTTGATCCTTCTCACGTGCTAGATTGTACCACATTGTAGGTGCAGGATCAAGGGTAGGTGATGGTGGAGCCCGTATGTATTATAGAGTGCAGGACCTTGGGCCTTTACGGTAAAGAGATTGACTAGGTTCAGTCCAAAGGGGGACAGATATGATGAGGCTGCAACTACTTAGGAGTATGTTACTCTACTACGAATGTAATTTCCACACATGTTCCAAAGAACTTCCAGGAGGAAGTCAAGTCTAAGGGGAGGGGATGTAGTGCCCACTTCCTTTCGACACCTTTTGATTTTGTTCTTGATATCATTTGACGCACTTATAGATATATTATAGCTTTTTGAGTTAGCATGTTAGTAGATATCAAAGATAATGAATTGTTATTGATTTTATTTGTATATGATGCATATCGACCATTAGAGACATTTGATGTTGATATTGATATATTGTTGACAGGTTTATTTATCTATATTTCGACATGTGATATATTAGTCATATTGAATAGAACTTTGATAATTGTATTAATGTGGTGATCATTTTGACATGGATTAAATGTGCTAGAAACTATAAGTGATATTGTATTTGCAAAGATGATATTAAATCGTATATAGTTGATTTTATACTCATATCGCATATTTTGGCATGGATGTTTTAATCCGCCACAAGACCGAAAGAGGTATTCTCTGCTTTTGCGGGTATATTACATTCACAACAACATCAAGGGATTGGAGACCAACCACATTAGAATTTGAGAAGAATTCAACTAGGGTCAGCATGGCAACATGTAATTGTGTGTGTGTTAGAATAATTTGGTTAGGGGAAAATTGTGACCTAGGGGTCATGTGTTGTTTTGTTTTAATTTTTGTTTTTATAATGTTAGTATGTGTTTTCTTTTAGTAATAAAATTCTACATGTTTTATTATTTAGATTTTTGGATATATGTTTACCCCTTTATTATTCATGGGTTGTAGTGTCTTAATTAAGCTAATTTAAATTTGTCCTAAACTAATTAAATATGTGACCAAAAATAAGTTCATCTATTAGACTTGATTTACACTTGGAATTTTTGTTGAGTGTTGTTTGCTTTGAGTCTTGAGTGTAGCACACTCTACCCTTCATGGGAAACTCGAATTTGGCTTTAGATGCCAAATTTGGAAGCTTGTGGGACAAGTAAACTTGTCCCACACCTCTTAAATGTCTATGCAAACCCTACCTATGGGTTGTGGGAGTCAAATTTAGGCCCTAGTAGGTGTTTTGGGAAGTTAAAAAGGTGAAATGTTAATTGCACTTTCTTTCAAAAATTTAATTTTGTCCTTAAGGGAAGTGGCCTTAGATGGAGTGTGTAAGATTCTTGTCATTCCTTCAACCACTTATTAATTATGCATTGGAATATGAGGTTGACCAAGGTGATGTTGAGTGGGGAGGAAATGATGTGGCATCCTATTTGGAGCCACATCGCCCTCTCTCTCCTTTCTCTATTTATTGAAATCATTTTTGCTTGTTTGGGGTTACACGATCATTTTAGTCTCTTGTATTTTTGGAGAGTTAGAGGATTTTGAGAGAGTTTGTGGATTGTTGGTGCTTGGTGGATGTTTGCTTGGACTTTGGAGAAGCTTGGGACTTCATACTTAGAACAAGCTCTAACATGGAGAGGTAGGAGCTTCACCTTAGTTAAATAATGTTCTTTTTATTTTTGTGTTCATATGCTTGTGTTGTGTGTTGTTTTCATTTGGAATGTTGTTGGGTGTGGGTCAATTGCCTAAGCTTTGGATTAGGAGGAGACTATGGGGAGTTTTCATGTAGGGAGGCATAAGAGTTTACCATTTTGTGGAGGGAGTTTGGGTTGGGTTCCCCACCTTTTTGAGGATGATTGCAATTCCTTTTGTTCTTGTTATGAGGGAGACATAAGAGATGTAGAGAGGCATAAGAGTTTGTAGGGGATTTTTATTTACATTGGAGACTCTTAGGTGGGCACCCATTCCCATTGGGAGGCATAAGTGGCCTCCCATACGTCTTACTCTTTTGGATTTCTTGATAAGCCTTTTTTATATTGTTGTTTTGTTGCTTCTTCTTGTTGAGTTATTGTGTTTGAATGTGAATGAAATGGATGTGAAACTATTTGTTAAGTATTGTGGAAGCTTGTAGTTGCCATGAGTTGAAATATTCTCCCATTATAATGTGGTTAAGGCTTAGGGGCCAATGGAGAGGATGGTTTCTCCTCTTCATTGATATCTTGGTTGGGTGGAGAGCATTGCCTCTCCCCCATTTTTTTGTGAATCAAACAATCTTAGAGGAGCTACCTTGTGGATTTGTGGAGTTTGGATTTTTGTTGAAGACCTTGTGAAACTTCCTTTGATGTCCCCACTTAGAGTGGAGAAAATTGTACTATTGCATTTCATTTTAACTACATTCTTATATAATATTCCCACTTAAAGTGGAGGACATTGTATTAGTAATCATAATAAAAAAATTGGTGTGGATTCTTGGACATTTAAAGTTGTATTGTATGTGAAAAGGGAAGGAAGGATTTTTCTTTGTAGGGTTATTCCTTGTTGTAATGTATGTGGAAATGAAAGGTTCTTTTAGTGAAGCTAGTTGATGTAATAAAAGGGTGAATTGAAATAAGTTTTTACTCTTTTAGTGGAATGACAACCTTCATTAAGTGTGTTGTTCTTGCTCTTGTTTTAAAATATATTAACGGAAATGTTGTTGTAAAATCTCTTGTGGATTGTTAGGAAATTTGTATTATGAAATGTTACATATCATTGTGTTACTTGGAAAGTATGTATTGGAAAAGTTACGCTAATTATATTTACTTTTTTATTGTTGATAAAAAAAGAGCTTATAATAAAAGTTGTCTTCCATTTGGTTAATGAACTAGAGTAATTGTTGCATTCTAGTATGTTATTCTCATTCTAAATTTTTTGCAACCTATTACAAATTGCTAATGGAATTAAAATTTGCTCCCTCTTACCTTCGACATTATTTATCAAAATATTAAGATAACAAAATGATAGTGCATGTAATTAACTTATCGATATTAGTAGCTAAAATTGCGCCTTAAACTTTGATAAAATATCAATGTTTTAAATGTTATTAATAATAAAGTACTTAAATATTAGAGGATTTTATTAATATAAAATACAATAATATCAATATACTATTAATTCTAATATATATATATATATATATATATATATATATATATATATACATAGTAAATAGAATAAAGTTTATATAAAACTATGTAGATTAAATGGAATAAAATTTAATGAAAGTTAAAATTTTCAAAGAAATGAAAAAATGTGTGTAGGCTTGCTTAGCCCGCGGCCTCATATGTGCGTAAGTTTGGGAATAAATGTGGGTGGGTGGGGTAAGTGACCCCACTCCCAAAAGTCTTCAAATTTTTTTCAAACCCCAATAAAAGGAAGGGGGGAGGGTTACCCAACCGGTTACCATGCCACTTTGGCACCAAACAAACCTCAAGTAAAACTCCGTGCATTTTCATCATACTTGTGGCTTTATTAAACTTGTGTGTGTGTGTAAAAATATACATAGTAAATAGAATAAAGTTTATATAAAACTATGTAGATTAAATGGAATAAAGTTTAATGAAATTTAAAATTTTCAAAGAAACGAAAAAATGCGTGTAGGCTTGCTTAGCCCGTGGCCCCATCTATGCATAAGTTTGGGAATAAAGGCAGGTGGGTGGGGTAAGTGACCCCACTCCCAAAAGTCTTCAATTTTTTTTTCAAACCCCAAGAAAAGGGGGAGGGGGTTACCCAACCGCTACCATGCCATTTTGGCACCAAACAAACCTCAAGTAAATCATGCACATTTTCAACATACCGTGGCTTGCACAGATAGAAACTTGTGTGTGTGTGTGTGTGTCTACACACACACACATGTATATATGTATACACACACACACACACACACACACACACACACACACACACACACACACACACACACACACACATATATGTGTGTGTGTGTGTGTGTATAAATATACACACGTGTGTTATACATATACACATACATATATATATATATATATATGTATATATACATATACACACACACACACACATGTATATATATTATATGTATATATATACATATATATATATATATATATATATGTATGTATATATATATATATATATATATATATATATGTATGTATATATATATGTATGTATATATATATATATATATATATATATATATATATATATATATATATATATATATATATATATATATATATATATATATATATATGTATGTATGTATGTATGTATGTATGTATACACACACGTGTGTGTGTGTGTGTGTGTGTGTGTGTGTGTGTGTGTGTGTGTGTGTGTGTGTGTGTGTGTACACACACACACACACATTTACATCTATTCCTATTTCGGGTTCAAATTCATCAGTAGTTAAAAAAGGGGAAAATAAAAATAAAGATAAATAAATACATTTACATTTACATTAAGTAAATACAAATAGATTTAAGTGTATATATACACATAGGTAGTATATATACCTTAAACAAAATGAAAATGCATACTAAATATAGTTTTACAAATGAAATGGGTAAAACCCACAAGCCCATTTGGGCAAATACAAGGGAAATAAGCTAATAAAATACATAAATACATTTAGAAACCCTAAGGAGGGTATAAATAAAATGAAAATAAATAGGACATGTTAATCCCTCCAAATGCTTGGAATGGCCTCCAATGGCTTCCCTTCCTTCTCCTCTAACCTGCAAAACAAAATAGAATCAATGAGACAAATGAAATGAGAAAGGAGACTTCTTAAGGATGTTTTAGGGTTGGTTAACCTTTTTCCACATCAAGGGACCAAATTGAATCCATCCAAGGGATAAGATTCATCCCTACAAAAAGTAGGTGGGGAGTGGGTGAATAGAAATTGCCCTTTTAATTTAAATGTTTGAACTCCAAATTATGGGTTGACTTTTAAGAGGTTACTTTGTGGGGTAGGGAAGTGCTCATTATCCTAACCTAATATTTTAATATAAGACCTTGGTAATTGTTTCAACATGGTAGAAATTAAATAACCTTAAAATAAACTTAGTATTTAATTTCATTGGCCACTTTTACCCTCGACACCCCATGGGGGATTGCTCAACTTTAGTAGGAATTATTTTGTTATTTAAATAATCCTTAGGGAGATTAAACTTGCTTAATCAAATCAATGTATTAAAGTTTAATGTAGATTTTAAATATTGTGTTATCATGAAATATCATTTTTATTTGAGTCATCGCCTTAGAGATCTTATTGTGGCAATTATAATTTTTGAAAACTTTTATGGGCACGCTTTTCAAAAAATCCTTAACTAAACCTAGGTTGTTCTTGGGCCTCATGAGGGTATTTTAGTGGGCGTTACACCTACTAACTAACGAGCTCTATTAAGTTGTTAAACATTCCATCACCGATGCATGTGGGACTTATCTCCCACATTGTCAAAACAAACATCAGAGCTTTGGTGGGTGAGGCTCGAACTCGGGAGAGCTATACCAAAATGATGATCCTAACCACAAGTCCATCAGGATAAGAAATGCTATAAAAGGAGCCCAATGGTACTTGAGGAGTTGATTAGAACTGTGCAAGAGCTTGTAAAGGGAAATTAAGTCATTTTAGAGCATTTTCGTCATTAGAGTGCAACTAGAGAAGTGATATGTGCCTTTTAGATATTGAGTAAGGATTGTTGTTGCAGACCAAAAGAACTATTTGATATAAAGTATCGATGTATTTTAATGTTTTTGCATCATAATTGATTGGTTTGGGAACTTGTCTAGACCTAGAGATGTAGCCATTTTGGGTGAATTGCGTTCACACTTGGGTTGTGTTTTCTACTATCATAAATTATCTATCGTTGCTCATTTTTAAAATAATTTATTTCTCTTTCTAGGCCAATTTTTTATCGCTTACAAAATTTACAAGAAATTGAGAAGTGATTTTCAACTATCCAAAAGATGTAGTTTTGATAAGTGAGTTACTTAAACACACTTTATGGATCAAGAAAGTTCATACTACAAATGCTTAGAAACTTTTCACCATAATCTCTTGACAATAAAATGGTCAGTAGTGTAATTAAGTTATATTGGCAATGTATCTTCTAGAGAGAAACTATTTAAAAGAAAGAAAGAGGTGACCATCACAATAGAGACATTGACTTACTTATTTAATTTAGTGATGTCAAAAAGATTTATTTACATTTAAATCAACTCGCAACAATGTAAGTGATGCATTGATGTTCCACTATATCACATAAATTCCATGTTTTCCCACAAAAATAATAATAATAATAATAATAATATATTGCTAGAGATGGACTCACATGACTCTCCTTTACATGAGGCAAACCCAAACCGAAGAACACAGGGAAAAGGTGGTGGATCAACAGGAAAGCTAGAAGCTCCAATAGGGACAGCCACACTCCCCTACACAAGAATGGTGGTGTTGGTGTGACTCGGGAAAAAAGCAACCAACAATGGTGCCTTAAATGAAACAACAAAGTTTTCTAGATTGGGCTTGCCTTTAATGCAAATTGGGACATCTAGAGAGGTGCTAATGTTAACCCTCCTAACCCAAAGATTTGTGTTGATCAAGGCAAGGAATACATAGAGAATCGAAACCATAACCTTGTGCACCAAGGAGAAGGGAGGTGGCAAAATTAATGGAAAGATTGTGGATGCAAGGGAGGGCACCTCGGCTTAGGTAGGAGATGCTGGTGGCTGCAAGGACCACCAAACTAGAAAAAATAAAAATAGGGCCCCTTCCCCTCTTACAAAGTTTTCCGAGCATAGAGATCTGGGCAATGCTTCTTGATATGGACAATTCAACTAGGGGAATCAAGACATCGGAGCTAATCGGTCCAAATCTTATGTTGTAGCGGTCTCCAAAAGGTCGAAGAATGCCGAAATGTAGACATGCCATTACAACCTTCACAAAATACTCTTGTGTTGAAGATAGAAGAGGATCTACTCCAAAAGGTCCTCAAGGAGGAGGAAAATCTATCCCAGCTTCGACTCATTTGCAGGTTTCACAAGTTTTGGCCTAAGCTCTCTTAGCTTCACGATTGGATTTCACAAAGAAGGTGAGACAAGATTAAGGGTAAGATTGAACTATACCCATGTGCTAAAGCATATTTTTAAACCCCCTGAGGACAGGGATTTAATATTTAATCAATATTGGGTTTGGGAGAACATGGACTCATGTTCAAGCCATGGTATCCATCTTTTGACCCCCTCAAAGATTCCTTTGATACCTACCTGTCTGGATTTGTTTGCACAGACTTCCATCATGCAGCTCTGGAGTAGATCTTGCCTAATTGCTATAGGAGATACCCTAGGATCTTCTGTGAAATTTGATGATAAAACATCCCATCGAAACACATACAACTTATGCTAGAATTTTGGTAGATATTGACACCTCTCAAGCCCTCCCAGTGGAGATTCCCATGCAAATAGGAAAAAGGAAGTGGGTGCAGAGGATAGACTATGAGGGCTTAGCTTTCATATGCCGAAGATGCTTCCAAATGGGGCATCTTTCAAATGAATGTGAACATTTTAAATGCAAGGAAAAGCCTGCATGGTGGAAGGAATCTCTACCAAATCATTTGACAATTATCCCCATTCGTAACCAGAGTGGAACCCCAACAAACTGAATTACCCGCCTGGGAAAATCTTATGAACAATACATAGAAGAAACCTCAAGATCCTTCTCCTCGGGGTGTTGATTCAAAGCAATAGATTGTGATTCGACGCCCTTTGTTGAGGGTCACATCCCTATCAAGTCATTTGAAGTTGTTCTTCCAATCTCAATGGAAGATGAATATGAGGAATGGAAGGTGGTGGATAGAAAAAAGAAAGGATACACTAAATCTAAACCTTCCATTGTCTCAGACAAGGCATGAGCCATGTCCTACTGTGTGCTCTCATTGCTATATCTGGGTTGTAGGCTTGTTGTGTTGCTACTTTGAGCAATTGTTATTGTGAAGTTGTTGTCTACTAGCTGTAAGGTTGTTGGTTTTAGGCTTTGATCTTGGTAGATTGCTCTCTGTTGTTGTGCTTTATGGTTTTATCTAGATTTTGATCTCTTTTCAAGAGTTGCTTTTGTAAAATCTACCTTTTGAGCCCTATTGTACACTGGGTATAGTCCCATTCAAAAACTATTTACCAATAATAATAAATAATAATAATAAATGAAAATAGATTTGACAGGCACGGTACTTGTCAACTAAAAATTTTATGATGGGTTTTGTGGGCCCAAAGAAAAATTGAGCATTTGTAATATAGACACGAAATGCATGTTTGTAGGCGGTCAGCAGTCCTTCGCCTCTATAACTTTGACTTTCTTACAACAGACCGCGGATTGCCAACGAGGCCTATTCTCCATATTTGGAACAAGGAAATTATTTAAGTACACGGTCCATCTCCTCCTCACAATAATACCTCTAAAGAGGTGCTTTGAGAATTCCTGTGCATTCTACACCAAATACAAAGTATACTTAGCCTTTTCGTATCCAACACTCGGCTGTGACTATATTTAATTGGAGTATGGATACCTCAGGCGATTTAGCGGTGGATATCCCATCGTATTTCGTGTGCCCGATCTCGATGCAGCTGATGCGAGACCCTGTAACTGTCTGCACGGGTGTCACCTACGACAGAGAGAGCATTGAGAAATAGATTTACACCTTGGGCAACAACACCTGCCCCGCCACCATGCAACTCCTGCGCAACACCGACCTCACACCCAACCACACACTGCGCCGCCTCATCCAACACTGGTGCGTCGCCAATTCCTCTGTGGGCGTACAGCGAATTTCCACGCCCAGGGCGCCTCTCGACACAGATCAGCTTAATAAATTGGTCCGGGAAATCGAGTCCGCACCCGCACCGACGTTTCGAGTGAAGGCGTTGAAGAAGCTGAGGTCTATAGCGCGTCAAAGCGAGACCAACAGACGGTGCATCGCTTCGTCCGACGCACCCGCTGCTCTGCTGTCTGTTATTGACAGCATTTCTGCGGAACCCGATGAAGCCGGTTGCAGCTATGATGATGCGGTGGCCTGCGAGGAAGGGTTGAGTGTTCTCTCTTCTCTTCCCTTGTCCGACGAGATGATCGACACAATCTCTACCGGCAACTGCCTGGCGTCCATTGCCTCGATTCTAAAAAAGAGGTACTTCCAATGCACGGCTTCATTCGAGCATGCTTTTGCAGACCGTGTCGAAGAAGGCCCATGAACGACTTGTTCTGAACGCTAACGGAGACTTAATCGAAGGACTCCTGGAACTTTTGACAGAAGAGGTAAGCCACCACTCAACCATGGCCGCCCTGGAAGTCTTAACCGCAATGACCTCCAACAGCATGCGTATCAGAATCAAATCCATTGAGGCAGGGGCCATTCCCGTTTTGATCGAGTCGCTTCCCGACCAGACGTCGGAGAGGAGAAACACCTGCGAGAGGATGTTATGTCTTCTCGATGTGTTGTGTGGATGTGCAGAAGGAAGGGCTTCCATTGTCGACCACGCCATGGGCATCCCTGCAGTCTCAAAGAAAATATTTAGAGTCTTGCAATTTGCTACTGAGATAGCGGTTGGGATCCTTTGGTTTCTTTGTAGGTACTCGTCGTCTGAGCAAGTAAGGAATGAAATATTGGAGGTGGGTGCTGTGGCAAAGTTGTGCATTCTGATCCAGACGGAATGCGCGGTGAAGACAAAGAGCAAAGCAAAAGAGATTGTGATGGTGCACGTTAAGAGTTGGGGAGCTTCGTCTGTCTTCCCTCCGTAATTAATCCCCAATCTCATTAATGGTACGACACTGTAAATTATTTGTATATCTCCACTTCCGCATTGTGTCGCCCGACCACGCACTGCGCTCTGCTCAAGGTTGATTGAGTTGAGGTGGGCGTTGGAGGAAAGGCCGCTTCTTTGTTGCAGATGGACGCCATGATGACATATGGACAGCGTCTAAAGATCACCAATCCACCAGCCAAACAAATGCATAAGTATCGGACTGATATAATATTCCCTGCAAGTTCGTTCGTATTTTCCGTGTTTCTTAATTGGCAAATAATAAAATCATATAATTTAACCCTAGATCCCTTGTTTTAGATTTTTATGTAAAGAGGAAATTACAAAAATCAACGGTTTTTATTCTTTTAAATATGTTTATAGTCTTCACCAATAGTTCACTCTTGGAATTCGACGATGTGGACAGTTTTTCCGAGGTGTATATGTTTTACAAACAATAAACTAGTAATCGCATGTGTACAATGCAATGTGAACGTCGAACGGTATATGTTATTTGATTTAGAGGGATAGTTATTTCTTTTGTAGTTGATGTTGATAAGGGATGTGATTGATTTTGTTAGTGTAGAAATATAGATGAAGTACTTCATTTAAAGGTTCTGTCTACATTTAAAACTTGTTACAAATTCATACATATACATTTGCAAATCTTATATCACAAGTGGTTGCATTTTGTGGAGTAGGTTGTTTGAACTTAACATGTATACATGAAGACTTCCGTACATGTGTAGATTTTATATCATGAGTGGTAGCGTTTTGTGGGAATTTTTTTTTGCAAATCTTATATCATGAGTGGTCGCGTTATCACTACAAGAAAATGGGTACTCTATCCACAAATTTTTCACAATTTATTTGTGGATATCTTATTCAAAATTGTGAATCCAAATTTGTGGACTCCACCCACAATTTTTTTGTGAAAATTTTAATTGTGAAAAAAATTGTGATAAAATCCACAATTAAAACCATTGTGAAAAAATCACAAATTATTAATTGTGACATTTGCCACAATTTTAATATTGTTACATGTCTACAATTGGAAAAATTGTTATAATTTCACAATTTTACAAACTCGTGGTGCACCCACAATTCTAAAATTGTGACATGTATCCCTAATAAAAGAGATGTTATTCCACAATTTTATTATTTTTACTATTAAAACAATTTTTAAATTTTAATGTATTTTGTTACACAATTATTTTAATTATTGTAATAATTTTTTAGCATTTCTATTATATTAATATTATATATTAATATTTTAATTGTTTAAGTTAATTTTAAAATAATTAAAATAATATATTTTATATTGTATTTTAAATTCTAATATCTCTACTTTACAAATTTCAAATTTCTTAAAATTATTTAAGTATCTGGATAATTTAAAATTATTTATAATTATATTAAATAAAGAACATAAAATTAAGAAAAAAATAGTTATATTACAAATATTGGAACACATAAATATTTAAATATGCATATTTAAAATTTAATATTAATTAATAACATAATATAAGTAAATATAAAAAAATAGTTTTCAAAATATAATTTGATAAATACATTTTTAAAACACATATTTTACGAAATTACATATATGTTTTTACAATAATAAGATAATTTCACAATTTTTTATAAAATTTGGGTCTTTCTCAAAATTACATAGACATTTAAGTTGTTGAGATTGTAATTGTATTGTGCAGTTGAAAATTTATATATTTTGGTAGTTAATTTTATGTAAATTGTTTAAAAGAGTTGTTTGTGACATTGTATTTTGATGAATATTGTTCTCCTTCACCTTAATCAATCAATTACACTATCATATCCCTCTCTCTTTAAATTTCATTATTTACGACATGATAAAATACATTATTTGAATAATCAATAAGTCATTTATAATAAAAATAAATATTAAATTATCTATATTCTCACAAAATTAAATCAATAAATATTTATTTTCAAATATTTATTATAACAATAAATATAGCATAATATTTTTAAATCAAATTGATAAATAATTTCCAACAAAAATTAAGATAGTAATAAAATTTAAAAATATATATTATAGAAAAACTTTTACCATGAAGCCGTATAAACTAACATAATCTTATAAAAATCCAAATTTGGTATAGAATATTTTGTTAGCTATAAATAAATTCAATCACAAGGTGTCAAAGTCTGGAATTTATTATAATACAATGGTAAAAAGAATTGCATGATGGGGAGGTCGGAATTTACTAGAATACAATGCTAAAATAACAAATACTCATGATTTTAGGTACTTAGGATGAAATCAATACTGATCAGTATAAAACTTAATAAATTATTTCTTGCAAATGTAATAATTATTAATATTCACTATCCAACTTTTACCTGTATTAGTGACTACAAACACAAATTTTAGAGGAATCGTTAATGCAAAGGAAACATTGTATAGCAATATTTTATAAAAAAATCACTCAGTATCTGTTCTAAAACTTAGTGAATGATAAGGGTCGTAGAGATTACATCTGTAGATCTCAATTAAGAAGTTTTTGAATCTGCAAAAAAATTAGATACAAAAAATGGCAGAATTTTTGAAAACCCTATGCAACCATGGAGCTTTGAAGTTTTATTGATCTCACAAATTAAAATGGGGTAAGGATTGAATCTGTGAGAAAATTCAAACACCTACTAGTTCATCCGCCAACTTTTACCTAGTCTAATTTTCATGGTAAATGCCTCTTTATTTGTTTTTGTTAGGTTTTTACTACTTCACCGGTTTGAATGCCTCAAATCGCGGAATTTTAAATTTTCAATTTTTATTGGCACGGATCAAGTGCACAGATCAATAGTTGAACCGTCAGATTATTTTTTATCAACGGATCATAGGTAATGTGATGTTGTTTGTTATGATATCCTTTTAGTTATAAATGCTTCATGATAGCTATCATTATAAAATTAGAAAAATAAAATTGGTGGTAAAAGAAGTTTTTAAAATTTTAATTATATCCACAAAAAAGTAAATGTATCGATTTTAAATATGGTAATTATTTTAGTTTTAAAGTTGAGAGTTATATTAAATCAACATCATTAAAAATTTAATGGGTTTAAATATGAAAAATCTTGTAATTTTTTTTTTTAATTCTAAGAAATGTTATTTTAGACATTTTCTATATTATAGTGAATAATTATTTTAATTTTTCTAAAAGTTTGTAAATAAAATTTGAGACAATAATTTTGATAAAAATAAATGAGATCTAATTTCATCATATTAACTAGATAGTAAGATTCTTCAATTAACATATATGAATTTAAATACATATTGGTGTATAATAAATAAAATAAAATTATATTACAATAAATATTTAAGGTGATGCATTTAAATATGACCATATAAATAAGAGCATGGATTCAATTGATGCTTACAAATATAAATATCAATTAGTATTACGGGGATGGTAGTTTAGACTCTTCCAAATAATTTTAAAATATTTGATTTCTTATTAATATTTTAAAAATTTATTGTTTCATGTTCTTTATTAATAGAATTTATTGTAATTATTTTTTTCTTATCAACTTTTAAAATAATTTCATGGATAAAATTATGTTCTTTTATCTTCAACATAAGTTCATGTTGTGTGGATGAATGAAAATGGTATGTTTAGTCCCTTTAAACTATGAAAATTTATGGGACTGTGTAAAGTATTTACATCTTTATTTTGATATTAACTATCCATAAAATATGTTTAGATCCATCATATATAAATTGATATATATTGTGAATTTGCAATAGAACAACCATATCTTTAAGGATGAAATAATATTGTGTATATTACACAATGTTTCCAAAATATCAAATTTTTAAATACAATTTAGTTACAATATTAATAGAGAAATGTAAAGCTTCCACTATTATTAAAAAATACAATTAGTGTGAATTTTCTATAATTTGAATGATATTGAGTCATGGGCTATAAAAAATTATGTTTTTAAGTCTTTAGTAAATTATTCACAACTATAATGTAGATTACCCACAATTAAAGCTTAGAATATTTTGTTAATGTAAATTATCAACAATTTGAGTTAGGTATTGTACTATATTGAACACAATCTATATTATATTTTTTAGATAATATATTATTAAAGTTAAGTGAGTAATACAATGCATATATTTTATATTTTGTGGATAATTTAAAATGGAAGTTTAGTGGTGTAGAATTTTTTGTATATTTTGCTTGTATCACATAAGTAGCGAAGTAAATTAAAATTAGGATACATTATTTTGGGTTGTTTAAACAATTGATAAATCTAAGTTTAGAAATCTATTTTTTCAAACAACAAAGTAAAAATGGAATTATCCACAATAAAGAATTGAATATGGAAAATCCACAAATTTAAGTTAACTATTAATAAATTTTTAAATATCTATATCATATTTATAAAATTTATTCATTTTTTGTTGATAATTCACAGTATTTAAACAACATTTTTTTAAAAATAACATTATGCATATCTAAGCGTACTTGAAAAAAAATTCACGAGGAGAAATCATGATTTATTCAAAACAAAACTTCAAGGATGTTGATAGTTCACAGCTTTTCAATTGAATTTTATGAAGTAGTGGAAATATTTTTCAAAACATTAGAAAATGTGTTTTATCCACAATAAAATGTTAATAATGTTGATATTTCACATATTAAAATTCAGTTTTATGAAATTGTGGAAAATATACATTTAATTTTTAGCAAGATTATTTAATTATCATTAATAATTCACAAATTTTCCACAAAATGATTTTTTTGTGGATAACAATGTGGATAAATTATCCTAGTTCTAGTAATGTATGTGGAGTAGTTTATTTGAACTAAACATGAATACATGAAGACTTTCGTACATGTGGAGATTTTATATCATGAGTGGTAGCATATAGTGAAAAAAAGGCCATAGTTGTTGCTTGCAAAACCCGTGGTAAAACTTGCTTTGAAGCTAAGGAGGCAAAAAAGTTGGAACACACTTAAAATTTTCTAAGAGATCCTATGCAACATCATCTTGTTCTGATGGTTCTACCTCAACCTTTAAACAACCCACATAGACAACCTCAAGATCCTTAGATAGCCCATCCTTGACTGCAATAGCGGGAATCCTCATCCCAACTGAAACATCAACTCTTACCTTCAGGATTTCTGTGAGCTTGCAAAGGAACTTGGTTAGCCACAATAATCATTCTCTGCATACAAATTGACAAGGGGGCATATGAGGTCACACTATTAGCATTATCATCATCAATTTATGATATTATCCCAGGCACAATCATTACACAGGACGCCATCTCATGATCCACCCAAATTTAGGTATATTGCCCGAATCCAAATCTAAGAGGTTTGAATATGATATGGACACCATGTTATCTTTAAATTCCACCCTACATGAACTTCAATTATGATTATAAATAGTTTGTAAATGCACAATTTCCAGTCCAAGACAATTCACTACAAAAAAGAACACCTTTTGGGGTGACTCAACCAAACCTGGACTAGTTTTCAGGTAAAAAAGCTAAAGAAATTATCTCTCTCCAAATGTTTATTTAGTTTTTGTCACTTGGTGGAGCTAGGAATCGTTCAGAGTTTTCTATCAAAGCGTTGCTCGATCCAAAGCTGTAATAAATCCCTGCAATTGGAAATATAAAGGAATATATAAGGCAATCCAACAATTATATGTCTAGTAGATAGCTATAGTGACAACAGATAGCTCTACAAAAGCAATAGCAATAAAATATACTTCTAGAAAAACTTGAAACATCCCAAACAATTAAGAAGAGTAAAGCTCGGGAAATTATATTTCATAAAGTCTGGGTAGAAAAACACAGGGTCAAAGAAATCCACCATTATTGGTTTTAAAAATGGAAACTCCTTCCACCATCACATTTTCTTTTAAAAGAATGGCTATAAAATGAAATCGAGTACATTTAAGTAGATATTTGCAGTAGTCTAGAGCTACATCTTTGCATGGATCAATGCATGCATTGGGAGATTGTAAGGTTGAGGCCTCTCATGAGTGGCGACAATGGGGAGTCTCTATGTATCAATTTGGATTTGTAACTCTTAGCCTCATATGGAATGATTCGAGCTCCATTGCATAGTAAATATAAATCCAATTGCAATTACCAATTGCAAAATACTTGGTGTAGCCATGATTGCACATACCCTAATTCACATACAATTTGCTTTGCTTCCAGTGCTTTTATAATACAATTGCCATTGTTATTTCTGATACATAATTCATAAGAAAAACACAATTTAACTACATAACTGAAGCTTGTCTCGTTGTGCATGGCCATGCAGTTTTTAAATCTTAGATGCATCTCATCAACCAATTTCCACTGTTATTGCCGATACATAATTCATAAGAAAAACACAATTTAACTACATAACTGAAGCTCGTCTCGTTGTGCATGGCCATGCAGTTTTTAAATCTTAGATGCATCTTGTCAACCTTAAAAATATAATTTAATTACTCTTGTTTTAGATAAGATCACCGAATACCAACCGCATAACATGTTATTTTTGAGATTCATGCAAAAATATGAGAAATCCTATCGAAAATATGATCTTATCTTCTTCTATAAGATTATGCATGTGCTAGAAACAAAAGGGGCTAACTCCACTTAAAGCCAAGAATAGCAGAACCGTCATTTCAGCCGTCAAATTTAACGAGTGATGTGAATTTCCACAAATTCCTTTCCCATAAGGGAACGCCTTGGCGTAAAATGTTACTAGTCAAAAAAAATTAATATATGAAAATTCTAGTTTTCAAATATAATATATGATTTTGAAGATAATGTTTTGTTTAAAAATAAATTTAGAAAAACTGATTTTTATTCATGATTGTGCACAAAATGTAAGCATGTGAAATTGAAGATTATGGTTAATCTTATGAAACTTTAATAACCATCACATTCATATGAGATTTTGAGAAATATTTTTATTTGTAATTTAAAGCATAAGAAAACAAATCATGTAATTTTTAATTTATATGCATTGAAGTTTTCATTTTTAAAATATGAATTATTTTATATTCATATAAGATTTATTAAATTAAACTAATGTATTATTTTTTTAATTGTAAGAAATTGACAAAAATGTTTAAAAAAGGAAGAAATAGGATAAAAATTGAAGAAATGTGTAAATGGACTAAAGAGAAAAGTTTTAATACATATAATGAATCCACAACACATGAAGAAGATCATAATATTCACAAGAAACAAACATTTCATGAAAATTTTGGATCTTCTTCTGATAGTAATCTAGATGAAAAAATAGATCAAGTTATGGAAGAGGTTAATGTAGGTCATGAAAAAAAAAAGTAAAACAAAAAAAAAAAAGCAGTTTGTATAGAATGGTTAGAAAAGTTTGTTTAGTTTAGCTATACCAATTGTGATGGTAACACAACAATGAAACACATTTATTGTGAGAAGTATAAGATGTCTGGTCCATGGGGTACTAGAGAGGGTTGTAAAAATTTACAAAGTGTGTTTGTAACGCCAGCTAAAATGCCCGCACAAGATCCAAGAACAACCTTGGTTTAGTGAGAAAAATTATGAAATAATTTTTTTAAAATTAGATTCCGATTATAAGAATTTTAAACAATTACAAGGCATCGGAGACGTTTATCGTTCCATTAAGACCGCCTCAATTTACAAAATTAATATTACATTTTCGTTCCTTTCACCAACAAGGTTCTAAAGTTTTATTTAAGAAAACTTCATTAGCTTTTCAAAACATGACTCCATTAATCCCAATTAAATTAAATTATTTAAAGACCCTTAATTAAATTTTAAAATTTAATTAGGCAAGACCCAAAATCTTGTAGCTCAAAGTCATACATATAAAATAATTAGTTACTTTCTTAAAGGGTCAAGTGTGCACAACTTTTGCTAGCCCCCTCCCCCCCATCTAACATTACACACCCCTTTTATTTCTATTTTTCATTCCCACCTAAAAACCCCATCACTTAAGTGATGTAGGGTACATCCTCCACCATTGGATCTAATATTTCCTAGCCCTTAGATTTAGGTTTGACAAAGAAACCCTAGAAATCTTTATAGATTGTCATATATTATTTTTCTAAACCAAATCTCTCATTTCTTTTTCTTTTTACTTGCAGGTTAAGGGAGAAGGAGGTCAAGCCATGGAGGCCATTATAGTCATGGAAGCTTTACTTGATCAAATTTCAGGCTTAAGACTTTATTGGAAGAATTTTTCTTGCAGGTTCAATGTGTGTACGTATGGATCTGCATAGATTTTAATTCATTTTAGATTACCCGAACCCTATGCGCAAAGCTATATATATATATATGCGTGAATGGCCGTGGAAGAGGAAGACAAAAAGCCCAGGCTATATATAGGTCGAAAACAAAGATCAATGGCTGCGTATGATAATCTCAGGTTTCATTTTTTTTTTTTGTTGAAATCGGTTCTTGAGAAAATATATTTATGTACAGTGGGGAGTCTATGTTAATGGGGGGGGCGCCGACCCCACCCCCACCCCATATAAGTATATGGGTTGGGGGTGGGTCCGACGCCTCCCCCCCCATTAAAAACACTATTACCTAAGTGGCCGCGACCAACACTCAGGCAACCAGGTTGCTCTTACCTAATAAATTTGTATTTTAAGTTTTTACTTTTTTCATTTATTAATATTACTTTTTTTTTTTTTTAGTCGATTTAGGGGTGGTTATTAATTTTGATTAATAACATTTATATTCTAGTATTTCAAAAGAAACTATGAACCTATTAATTTCTAATAATAAAATAGGTATAATTATTAAATGTGAAAATAACGAAAATATATTGTGAGTACATATATCCATTATAACATAATATAATTAAGTAAAAAAAGAACATTTAATAATTTGGTTTCCCATTAAGATTAGGGAATGGTGGATAGAGTATACGATTTAAACATTACAATATTACAATAGCATGGGTAAGTATTTTGCATACATCTAGGAATTTGTAGCAATGTCCAAATTTTCACATGTATCAACTTTCAATAATCTACTACTTCAAGTTCATTTAGGTGATTATTTTAAGGTAAAACTAGTTGTGATTCATAACTTTTCTTACAATAAATCCGAAAACAACAAAGAGGGGATTTATATTAATGAACCAATTTTATGTAATCGTTTTATACCACTAGTTGGATAAGGGAGGAAAAACCATTTTTAATGAAATTTATTTGAATATTCAAGAAATAAGGATTTTCAATAATGCCATTAATAAATATTTATTTCCCATCTAAAAGCAAAAATCTCTAAACAATGAACTCCTAAACTTAAATTTAGATTTGAAAGAACTTAATTTCCATTTATAAGATCTTTGCAAGACGCATAACCACGTGAAATAATGTAGATAAATATAAGCCATTTCCAAGAATGGATACATTATTACAATTTCTTCCACTCTAAGTGGGTAAAATACAAGGAAGTTTCACATGGTCATCAACAAGACTCCAATGCTCCAAACACCAACAAGGTAGCTCCTCCAAAAAATTTCTTGATTCACAACAAAATAGGGGAGAGGCAATGCTCTCCACCCAACCAAGATACCCAATGGAGAAGAGAAGCCATCCTCTCCATTGGCCCCCGAGCCCCAACCACATTACAATAGGAGAAGATCTCAACTCATGGCAACTACTAGCTTCCACAATACTTGAAAAATAATTTCACATTCATTCCATTTACATACAAAACACAACAACAACTCAACAAGAAGAAAACAACAAAGCAACAAGATCACAAGGCTTATCAAGAAAGCCAAAAGAGTAAGACCTATGGGGAGGCCACTTATGCCTCCCAATGGGGATGGGTGCCACCTAAAAATCCTCCAATGCAAAACACAATACCCCTAACAACTCTTATGCCTCCCTCAAGTACCCCTTATCCCTCCATCCACTCTTATGCCTCCCTCAACTCTTATGGCACCTCAAAGTAAGAACAAGAAAAATGCAAGCATCTCTCATACTAGGTGGGAACCCAACCCAAACTCCCTCCTCAAGAAGATGATCTCTTATGCCTCCCTCAAATAAACTCCCCATAGTCTCCTCCCACTCCCAACTTAGGCATTCTACCCATTCCCAACAAGCATTTCAAAGAAACAACAACATTCAACACAACATATACACACATACATATAACAATAACATAATATAAACAAAGGTGAAGCTCCTACCTTTCCATGGTAGAGCTTGTTCCAAGTATGAAGTTTCAAACCCCTCCAAAGATCAAGCAAGCATCCACAAGCTCCAACAAAATTCCAACAAGTATCAACAAGCTCCAAAAATCCACAAACTCCTTCAAAATCCTCTACTCTCCAAAATACAAGAGACTAAAAATGAACATCTAACCCCAAAACAAGAAAAAAGGATTCCATAAATAGAGAAAAGAGAGGGAGGGATGATGTGGCTCCAAGTAGGATGCCACCTCATTTTCCCTCCACTCCACATCACTTGGTCAACCTCATATTCCAATGCACCATTAATGAGTGGTTGGAGGAATGACAAGCACCTTACACACTCCATCTAAGCCCACTCCCCCAAAGGAAAAAATTAAATTTGAAAGAAAGTGCAATTAATATTTTACCTTTTCATCCCCCCAAAACACCTAAAAGACCCTAAATTTGACCTCCCAACCCATAGGTAGGGTTGGCATGGGCTTTTAAGAGGTGTGGGACAAGTTTGACTTGTCCCACAAGCTTCCAAATTTGGCCTCTAAGGCCAAATTCGAGTTTCCCATGTGGGGTAGAGTGTGCTACACTCAAAACTCAAACACACATCACTCAACACAAAATCCAAAGTAAATCAAGCCTAATAAATGAACTCCCTTTTGGTCACATCTTTTAATTAGTTTAAACCAAATTCAAATTAACTTAATTAAGACACTACAACCCATGACTAAAAAGGGGGTAAATACAATTCCAAGAATCTAAATAATAAAACAAGTAAAATTTCACTTACTAAGAGAAAACACATACTAACATAATAGAAAGGGAAAATTTAAAACAAAACAACACATGACCCCTAGGTCACAATTTTCCCTTAACCAAATAATTCTAACACACACACAATTACATGTTGCCATGGTGACCCTAGTTGGATTCTTCTCGAATTCCGATGTGGTTGGTCTCCACTCCCCCAATGTTGTTGTGAATATAATATACCTGTAAAACAGATGATACCTCCTTCGGCCTCGTGGCCACATTAAAACATTCATGCCAAAATATGTGATATAAATCTAAAATCAACTATATATTAATTAATATCATCTATGCAAATACGATATCACTTACAATTTCTAGCACATTTCTATTCCACATTTCATTCATGTCAAAATGATCATCACATTAATCCAATTATCAAGATCTACTCAGTATGACTTAAACATATCACATGTCAGAATTACAGATAAATAACCATGTCAAAAGTGTATCAATATCAACAACAAAAGTCTCCAGTAGTCCATATGCATCATATAAGAATCAAATGAATAACAGTTCAGTATCTCTGATATCTACTAACATGCTATATCAAAAACTATAATATATCCATAAGTGCATATGACAATATCGAAAAATAATAATCAAAAGGTGTCGAAGGAAAGTGGGCACTACATCCCCCTCCCCTTAGACTCGACTTCCTCCTGGAAGTCACTGGAAAAGGTGTGGAAACTGTCCTCATAGCAAAGTAGCATCCTCCCAAGTAGCTGAAGTCTCGTCATATCTGTCCCATTGGACCCGAACCTGATCAATCTCTCTGCCGCGAAGGCCCAGGGTCCTACGCTCTATAATGCGTATGGGCTCCACCATCACCTGCCCCTGATCCTACACCTACAATGCGGTCTAATCTAGCACGTGAGAAGGATTAGAAATATATCTCCTAAGCACAGAAACGTGAAACACATCATGGACGCAAGACAAGCTAGGTGGTAATGCTAGATGATAGGCCAAGGGACCGATGCGCTCCAAGATCTCGAAGGGACCCAAAACCTAGGAGCAAGCTTAGAACCTTTTCCGTAATGGATAGGGCTCTTATGTGGTATGACACAAAGAAACACCTTCGTACCCACCTCAAAACTGTGATTTTTCCTATGCTGGTCCGCATACTTCTTCTGTCTATCCTGCGCCTCCTACAATCTCTGTCTGATCAAGGTAACCTGCTGCTCCATGTCCTGTAATAATGCTAGCCCAAGGGAAACCCTATCCTCAATCCTGTCCCAACTAAGAGGTGTCCTGCACTCTACCATATAATGCCTGAAAAGGAGCCATGCCTATAGAACTCTGGAAACTATTATTATAGGCAAACTCCACCAAATACAGATACTCCTCCCATCTCGACTGGTGATCCATAACATACATCCTAAGCATGTCCTCCAGGATCTGATTCACCCGCTCAGTCTGTCCATCTGTCTCTGGGTGATATGTTGTGCTGAAATTGATCCTTGTCCCAAGAGCATGCTGCATAGTGGTCCAGAAATGGGAAGTGTACAGAGGATCACGGTCGCAAATGATTTTCCATGGAATCCCATGTAATCTGACAATCTCATCAAGATATACTCGTGCCACAACACTAGCTATATAGGTGGTCTTTATAGGAGAAAAATGAGCTACTTTCATCAATTTATCCACCGTGACCATGATGGCGTCGTGGTGGTATCTCGACATTGGTAACCCAACAATGAAATCCATAGAAATGGTGTCCCACTTCCACTCTGGTATGGCGTGAGGATAGAGAAGGCCAGCTGGATGTTGATGCTCACCTCTGACATTCTAAATAGTGTGACACAAACAAATCCACATCTCTCCGAAGTCCTCTCCAAAAATACAACTACCTCAGGGTGGCATGCATCTTCTTCACCCCGGGATGGGCTGAATAAGGTGCACGATGGGCCTTTGTCAAAATTTCCTGTCTCAAGCCTCCATCTCTAGGAACATATATCCGACCTCTGTTTCTAAGAAGATCATTTGCCTCTAATGAAAATCAATCAAATCTCCTCTCAAGGGGTCTCTGAGACTCAATCTCTACTCCGCCGCAAGGTAGAAACTATCCTGAGGAAGCTGCTGTAAGATCCTACCCCGCAAATCTGTGCCCACTGAGGTGGCCATATCCACATGTCTCCGTCTACTCAAGGCATATGCCACCACATTCTCCTTCCCCTTCACATTCTCTATCTCCATGTCATACTCACAGAGTAACTCCATCCAACGTCGCTGACGAGCATTGATATTGGGCTGCGTGAAGAGGTGGTGAAGACTCAAGTGATCAGTCCTAAGTGTAAATCTCCCAAGAAGAAAATGTCTCCACCACACTAAGGCATGTACAACTGCTACAAGCTCAAGATCATGGGTTGTCTAATTGAGCTCATAATCTTTGAGTTTGCAAGACTCAAAGGCATCTACCCAACCCTCCCGCATCAACACACCTCCAAGTCTTACCAAGAAGCATCTCAGTGCAAATGTAGAACTTGTCCTAAGGATCCGGCACTTTGTAAGAATAAGTGCTGTCGTGAGGCATTTCTTCAGTGTACTGAAGGCTTGCTCACATCTATCTAACCATACAAACTTTTTCCTTTCTCGCTGAAGGGAAGTGATGGGGTGCGCAATCCGAGAAAAGTCCTGAACAAACCTCCTGTAATACCCTGCTAGACCCATGAAGCTACGCACCTCGGTCACACTAGTGGGTGCTGGCCAATCCATGATGGCTCAAACCTTGGAAGGATCGACTGCGATACCTTCCCCAGAAATGATGTGGCCCAAATACTGCACCTCAGTCTGAAAAAATGCACACTTATCCAAGTTCCTGAAAAGGTGTTTCTCGCGAAGACACTGAATAACCTGGTGAAAGTGCTCCTCATGCATGTGTGAGTAAACCAGAATGTCATCAAGGAATATGAGCACGAAGCGATCAAGGAAAGTCCTGAATACCCCATTCATTAAACTCATAAACACTGCGGGGCATTCGTCAAACCGAAAGGTACCACTGTGAATTCGTAGTGGCCATATCTCGTAACGTGGTCTTATGAATATATGTCTCCGTAATCCTGAGCTGATGGTACCCTGAATTAAGATCTATCTTGGAGAAAATGGTAGCCCCCTTCATCTGATCAAATAAATCATCAATGCATGGAAGGGGGTAATGATTCTTGATCGTTACTTTATTTAGCTGACGGTAGTCAATACACAACTAAAGAGATCCATCCTTCTTCTTCACGAAGATCACTGGTGCACCCCAAGGGGATACACTAGGGTGGATTAGGCCCTTCTCTAGAAGGCCCTCGAGCTGCAACTTGAGCTCACATAGCTCAGGAGTAGTCATCCGATAGGGTGCTCGTGAGATAGGCTCTACTCCCGAACTAGATCTATATGGAAATCTATCTCACGTGGGGGAGGTAACCCTGGTAGCTCCCCTGGAAACACATCAAAAACTCCCTCAAGATGGGATGGTCATCAAGGGATGGTCCGTTAGACTCATTCTCTAACCTGTCACTAACCGTAACAGCATACAACTGACAACCCCGTCGCGCACACCGCTTAAGCTGCATAGCGGAGATGGTGCGAATAGAAACGGGTCTCCTAACCCCTGATATCACTAACTCCACTCCAAGATCATCTATGCAAGTAATAGTCTTATGGTAACAGTCCACTCTAGCTCTATGAGTAGACAACCAGTCCATACCCAAAATGATGCCATAAGATCCTAATGGAAGGATTCAAAGATCTCGAGGTAGTGGTGAAGGGTCCCAAATCCACTACACACTCCTTAACTAAGGAGTCTACAGAAATTTTGGCTCCAGAAGCCATCTCAACATCCCAACTATGGCCCTGCCTAATTGCCACCAACCTGCAATGCTCTACTAAGGATGGTGTAATAAATGAATCAGAAGAACCGGAATCAAATAATATAGAGGTGGAAATACCACCAATACTACCTGTCGTCTCAATCACAATACTGTGGTGCTCAGCCTGGTGGTTCTCGACCACTGCGTAGATCCGATGACTCCATGCCATATCTCCAATAGTAGGCTCTGAGCTCTGCGTCTTACCCTTGTTAGGGTTCTGTGGCAATCTCTCCAATGATGTCCAACAACACCACAACCATAACAACTACCTAGTCCTCTCTAGTGGGAAGTAGCTCCAGCTGGTACTCTAGATGTCTGAGCTATAGATCCTGACGATCCGGCTATGGACTACTGAGGTCTCTGCTAACGAGCTCCTGCTGACTGAGCTCTCGGCGTACCTTGTGTCCTGATGGGACCCCTAGGAGGAGGCCCCATACTACGTCCTCTCTGTGCATCAAATCTCTGAGGATGTCGGTAAGGTGGGGGTCTACTACTGCTCACTGCTCGCCGTGGTGGCCTCGAATGAAGCTTACCCTGAACTTTTTCCACCATGTGGAGGAGGAACTGACCCCTTCGACCTACCATCCTACATCTACTGGATACGGCTCCAAACTCTATCACTAGCATGTTATGTCTTTCCCTATGTCTCCTCTACAACATAGGCCTTATCCACGGCCTCTACTAACGTCCTCGTAGGCGTGAATGTGCACCACACCACCCAAATCCAAGTTCAGGCCCCGGATGATCCTGTGAATCCATACCTGCTCATCCTGCATATAGTCGACATACTCAAGTAGGTCCAGAAATCGACTCTCATACTTAGCTACTGTCATCGATGCCTAACGGAGGTCATGAAACTCATCTATCCACTGCTGTATAAACCTCCTGGGTAAATACCTGCTCCTTAAACACTCTTCAAATAGCTCCCAGGTAACCGTCTCTGAGTCCACATGGAGCTTCTGCTCTTCGGTCCTCCACCAAAATCCTGCTCCATCCCTCAGAAGATGGATCGCAACACGAGCTTTCGTGTTGCTAGTACAAGGACAGAGCTTGAAGCACCCGCTCAAGCTCACCAACCAGGCCTCTACCTGAAAACCGCCTATATCACCCAAATAGTGAGATGGTCGTAGCTTCAGGATCTCCCTGATATGGTCTGCAGCTGATGAATGACGAATCCTAGATCTATCTGTATGCTCGTTCCTCTGTCTAGGGCTCCGAGACCTGTCCCTATGTCCTGAGATCCTGTCCCCATGTCCTCTCTGTGGTGACTCTACCCTAGCCGACTCCGCATGGAAGTTCTCTAGCCCTATGCTCCTCGCTGTGTTGAGGGGATACCTAGGCATCTACTAACGGCTCCAAACTATGTCTGGCAAAATCGTCCTCCTAAGGGCTCTCCACGTATAGTGGCATTGACATCCTAAAGTGTCTATAAGATCTAAGGTAGAATGGCTGCTACAGCCTGCTCTGGCAGTGGTATATCTAGGTCTATATGAAAATACCCCTCGCCTAATCCGCACCTCCTGCATAGATCAAGGCGAGAGTTAGTTCATTGTTTTAGGTCTTGTTTCAGTTTTCTAAGTTTTCTATTTAATACAATTTTAAGACATTGTGGTTTTCATAGATTTAAAAGAATCAACTTTGCACTAGGTTAAATGTTCATGTTTCATGTTTTCTAAGTGTGCCCAAGGGTCCAAGCTTTGAACCCACGGCTCTGATACCAAGTGTAACGCCAACTAACATCCCGCACGAGATCCAAGAACAACCTGGGTTTAGTGAGAAAAATTATGAAATATTTTTTTTTATTAGATTCCGATTATAAGAATTTTAAACAATTACAAGGCATCGGAGATGTTTATCGTTCCATTAAGACCGCCTCAATTTACAAAATTAATATTACATCTTTCGTTCCTTTCACCAACAAGGTTCTAAAGTTTTATTTAAGAAAACTTCATTAGCTTTTCAAACATGACTCCATTAATCCCAATTAAATTAAATTATTTAAAGACCCTTAATTAAATTTTAAAATTTAATAAGGCAAGACCCAAAATCTTGTAGTTCAAGGTCATACATATAAAATAATTAGTTACTTGCTTAAAGGGTCAAGTGTGCACAACTTTTGCTAAGACTCGCCCGCCCGCCCCCACCCCCATCTAACATTACACACCCCTTTTATTTCTATTTTTCATTCCCACCTAAAAACCCCATCACTTAAGTGATGTAGGGTACATCCTCCACCATTGGATCTAATATTTCCTAGCCCTTAGATTTAGGTTTGACAAAGAAACCCTAGAAATCTTTATAGATTGTCATATATTATTTTTTTCTAAACCAAATCTCTCATTTCTTTTGCTTTTACTTGCAGGTTAAGGGAGAAGGGAGAAGGAGGTCAAGCCATGGAGGCCATTATAGTCATGGAAGCTTTACTTGATCAAATTTCGGGCTTAAGACTTTATTGGAAGAATTTTCCTTACAGGTTCAATGTGTGTACGTATGGATCTAGCATAGATTTTAATTCATTTTAGATTACCCGAATCCTATGCGCAAAGCTATACATGTGTGTGTGTGTGTGTTGTGTGTGTGTGTGTGTGTGTGAATGGCCGTGGAAGAGGAAGACAAAAAGCCCAGTGTATATATACGAAAATAGAGATCAATGGTCACGTATGATAATCTCGTGTTTCATTTTTTTTTGTTGAAATTGGTTCTTGAGAAAATATATTTATGTACGTGGGGGAGTCTATGTTAATGAGGGAGGGTGCTGACCCCACCCCCACCCCATATAAGTATATGGGTTGGGGGTGGGGTCGCCCCTCCCCCCCAACCATTAAAAACACTATTACCTAAGTGGCCACGACCAAAGACTCGAAGCGACTGGTTGCTCTTACATAATAAATTTGTATTTTAAGTTTTTACTTTTTTCATTTATTAATATTAATTTTTTTTTTTTTAGTCGATTTAGGGGTGGTTATTAATTTTGATTAATAACATTTATATTCTAGTATTTCAAAAGAAACTATGAACCTATTAATTTCTAATAATAAAATAGGTATAATTATTAAATGTGAAAATAATGAATATATATTGTGAGTACATATATCCATTATAACATAATATAATTAAGTAAAAAAAAAACATTTAATAATTTGGTTTCCCATTAAGATTAGGGAATGGTGGATAGAGTATAAGATTTAAACATTACAATATTACAATAGCATGGGTAAGTATTTTGCATACATCTAGGAATTTGTAGCAATGTCCAAATTTTCACATATATCAACTTTCAATAATCTACTACTTCAAGTTCATTTAGGTGATTATTTTAAGGTAAAATTAGTTGTGATTCATAACTTTGCTTACAATAAATCCAAAAACAACAAAGAGGGGATTTATATTAATGAACCAATTTTATGTAATCGTTTTATACCACTAGTTGGATAAGGGAGGACAAACCATTTTTAATGAAATTTATTTGAATATTCAAGTAACAAGGATTTTCAATAATGCCATTAATAAATATTTATTTCCCATCTAAAAGCAAAAATCTATAAACAATGAACTCCTAAACTTAAATTTAGATTTGAAAGAACTTAATTTCCATTTATAAGATCTTTGCAAGACTCATATTCACGTGAAATAATGTAGATAAATATAAGCCATTTCCAAGAATGAATACATTATTACAATTTCTTCCACTCTAAGTGGGTAAACTACAAGGAAGTTTCACATGGTCATCAACAAGACTCCAATGCTCCAAACACCAACAGGGTAGCTCCTCCAAAAGTTTTCTTGATTCACAACAAAATAGGGGGAGAGGCAATGCTCTCCACCCAACCAAGATACCCAATGGAGAAGAGAAGCCATCCTCTCCATTGGCCCCCAAGCCCCAACCACATTACAATAGGAGAAGATCTCAACTCATGGCAACTACTAGCTTCCACAATACTTGACAAATAATTTCACATTCATTCCATTTACATACAAAACACAACAACAACTCAACAAGAAGAAAACAACAAAGCAACAAGTGTTAGCTTAGTTAATATTTGTTAGTTAATACATTGTCTCCACGTATCATATACGGTTTCTTCATAACCGTGTAACTACCTACACCTATTGTGCCAATGCCTATATATTTTTGGGCTTGCTGTTTTATAACACAACAATCATTTAATCTTCTTCGAGCGCCATCATTGGTATCATAGCCTCCCGTCCTCTACCCGTGGAAGGTTGGAAAATACTATTGATCTCTCAGATACTTGGACGTTTTTGCTTGGGCATTTTTGTTTGTTGTGTGCTGGAAGAGGCAACTAAGGAAGAAAGCAAACATTGCTATGTGTGGATAGAAAGAAAGGGAGGAAACTGCGTGGAGAATTGGTTGCAGCACTACCTGAAGTGTGACACATATGTTTTGGCATTTTTATCTCCTTGCTGGCGTGGAGGATTTGGTGTGCTGCTCTGTGCATGGAGACTCAACTTGTTTCCTTGATAAAACCTATGCATGGTGGAGATTGTGCGTAACCTACGTGTAAATCCGGAGGACAAGTGCGGGTTTGCTTGAGTTCTTTGCCAAATCATTGATCGCAAACCATACTTCGCAACACAATTTCTTCCATCACTACCATGAAGATTGATGTTACGACCAAGAAAGTAGCAGTAGGAATAGAGATTGTCATTCTTCTACTATCTTGATTCATTCAAATTTGGCACATACATTTTGACCTGCTTTGCTGAGCAAACATGTGTAAGCAAAACGTGGAGAATAAAAGGAGCGTGGTAGAAGAAAGAAGAGTGCCCAGGAGCCAAGGAGAACGTCAACACCAACAAAGTGATCTCGAATCGAGACCAGCCTGCGTATGTCACAATTTTGGATGCACAAAGCACCGCGAGCAATGCACCAAATATTTGGGCATTGAGTGACAATGAAGACACCACTGGGCTGTTCTTTGCCTTGGTCAACGAGCTACACAACACTGGGAACATTCTCTTTGACGAGATTTTGTGCCAAGGACTGTTGGAATATTTTTGGTTCGACGTTCGATGTCAAGCACGACGGATTCATGTAGAACTTGAAATGTGGTTATGATGTAGATGATGAACGTGAAATAGAATGCCCACAGAGCGTTGGCATCTCACTGCATGAGCCTATAGAGCCCATCTTCGGATGATTCCTTCGATGTAAGCATTGTCAGCCATTTTTGAAAATAAGTAAATAAATAAAATACATTTTTGAGTTTTTGAAAATGTCTGCTCCAAAAATATTGCTATCCGATGCCCAACTCTTGAAAGGGCCAAATTTCACCACATGGAAAACAAAAATACGATTTATTCTTCGCTCGAAGATCTTTGGGGATCGCTTTTTGGCAAAGACGCCTCCCACCGACATTGATCTATTGGAAAAATATGAAAGGCTGATGCGAAAGCACTAATGCTTATCACCCTGAGCCTTTCTAATGAGGTGCAACCATACATTCGGGAAGTAACCACTTCTTCTCAGGTATGGAGCGCATTGTGTACCATCTACGAAGCTAAGAATCTGACGACAAAGTTACATCTTCAGACAAAGCTTCATATAATGAGTATGCATGATGGTGAATCAGTAGAAGCCTTCTTGCGGTGTGTGGTTGAGTTACGTGTAGAACTCTCTACTCTCGATGAACCAGTGGATGATAAGTTGCTAGTCCCACTCACCTTATGAGTTCTTCCTTCCTGGTTTAAGAAACTGATCACCACGTTGACCATCACTCAACAAGAGGTGAGTTTTTCCACCCTGGTGAATTATCTCCAGCAGGAAGAAGCCATGCAAAATGTACAAGAAGCCTTCGAAGGCAAGGCTCTCATCACGAGGCAAAAACATAAGCCTTGGAAAGGGCAACCCTCCCTGCATCTGGAAGCAACATCCTCAACAGCCATCTTCACAAAGAGCCCACCCTGAAGCAGCATAATCACAAGGCGAATTGGTGGTGCCACATATGCTCCACCGATATGCACACGACCGTGAATTGTTATTACAACAATCGTAAGTATGGAAACTCGCGAAGAGAGCACTTCTGGCCAAGGATATTCAAAGCAATCCCGATGGCGTGCTTGTAATCAGAGGCAGAAGGGCCACATTGCTACTCAGTAGGATGCCACCTCCGATGAAGAGGTACCAAACACGACTCATTCTAACATTTTTCTAGGCTCACAGACTTCGCAGCCATCAGAAGATGTCTGGTTGATTGATTCAGGTGCCAGCAAACACATGATTGGCAATAAGAAGTTGTTTCATACTTTGAGTGACCGGCCCACTAGAGATCGGATCACCATCATAGACAATCAAGAGTATATTGTGGCGGGGATTGGTGATGTCATCATTCCTCTTGGAACATGAAGATGTACACTCATGAAGGTGCTATATGTTCTAGGTTTGACCTCAAATCTTTTTCTATGAGTCAACTTCTTAACCATCAGATGCAGGTTAAATTCTTTGTTGAGAAAGGGGTCAAGTCCTCGCATCATTTCCCGTGGAGAGTCGGGCGAGTGCTCAAGCATTTCTGAAGGGCCATCTATTTACACTGGATGCGGTCACTTCATCTAGCATTGCTCTCTCTGCTTCAACGACAGAGTCCACTGCACTATGGCACTTTCAATATGGTCATCTTTTTGCTAGGGCTCTGCATCAACTCAGTGCTAAGGAAATGGTAAGAGGGCTTCCTCCACTCTCCCATTCCTTACCTGTTTGCTCGGGATGTCTTGCGGGCAAACAACATAGAGGTCCGTTCAAACAGAGCTCTTATCATTCTACAGAGCATCTTCAGGTCATTCACACCGATCTGTGTGGACCCCTACTAGCTAGCTTCCAAGGTTTTGCGTACTTTCAGCTCATCATTGATGATTACTCATGGAAAATGTGGGTATATTTCCTTCGGAAGAAGAGTGAGGCACTTGCAAATTTCCAAACCTTCTACCAGCAAGCCACCAGGAAGTCTGGGAAGCCTCTTCTTCTCCTCCACTTAGATCGAGGGGGGGAATTTGTGTCAAAGAAGTTCTTAGCATACCTGAAGCAAAGATGACATTCAAGAACATTTGACTACTCCCTACACGTCCCCAACGTAATGGGATTTCGAGCACTACAAAAATACTATCATGGAGATGGCTCGTTGTATGCTCTCGACCGCCAAGTTGGAGGATCAATTTTGGGTAGAAGCAGTCCAGACAATACTCTATCTAATCAACCAAGCACCCACAAAGATCTTGTAGAACAAGACACCGGAAGAGGTATGGACTGGTCGTAAACCTTCTATTCATCATTTGAGAGTTTTTGGTTGTCTGCATATATGCATGTTCTAGATAAGAGAAGGAAGAAGATCGATCTAAAGACACTACCATGTCTTTTCTTGGGGTATAGTACTACCTCAAAGGCATATCGTCTCATGGATCCTGAGATGAAGAAGATCTACGAGAGTCAAGATGTGGTATGTGATGAGTCATCCTTTGACTCTCTAGCCACACAATGGAGATCCAGTACCAACCTCGTCACATAGATTGCTCACACATCTAGATGATGGGCAAGATGATTCTTATCGAGAGAGGAAGAGCTAAGTGAAGACTTGTTCGTTGATCTTGGCACATTGGAAAACTCATCTTCACATAAGCAAAGAGCACCAACGTCTAAAATGGGTCCAGAATACTATTAGGGATGCACACCTGAACTCACTTCTAGGTACTTCTATAGGAGTCAGAACACGAAGTCAAGCCAGACATGAGGTAAATTTTACACTCATGAGTTCAGTTGTTGAGAGAACCGAACCTGACACTATTCGTGAGGCATTAGACCAACCACAGTGGAAACAAGATATGGATGCTGAATATGATTCCCTAATTCAGAATTAGACGTGGGAACTTGTCGATCTACCTCCAGGTAAGAAATCCATTGGCTGCAAATGGATTTTCAAAACAAAATATAAGGCAGATGGTTCAATCGACAAACATAAAGCACAACTTGTTGCAAAGGGTTATGCTCAGCAAGAAGGAATTGACTATGATGAGACCTTTGCACCCACTGTGAAGATCAAAACCATTAGAGTTGTTTGTGCACTGGCAGAAAAAAATGGATGAAAACTTCAGCAGATGGATGTCAAGAGTGCTTTTCTAAATGGTGATCTAAAAGAAGAAGTGTACATGGCCCAACCTGAAGGGTTTGTAGATGAACATCAACCACACAAGGTATGTTATCTGATAAAGTCTCTTTATGGACTCAAACAAGCACCTAGGGCATGGTATATAAAAATTGATGATCACCTATTGTAGCATGGATTCACTCGTAGCCCCTCAGATACAAATTTGTATATCAAGAAGGTAAGAACAGAGATTGTCATTCTGGTTTTGTACGTAGATGATTTTGTGATCACAGAATTTTGACAATCTTGTAGATGATGTAAAGAATGATCTAAAGAAATCCTTCGACATGACCGATTTGGGGCTACTTCACTACTTGTCTTGGCTTAGAGATATGGTAGAATAAGAATCATATCTTCGTCTCCCATATGAAATATGCCAAGACACTCCCGAAAAGTATGGAATGTCGATTGTAAACCAATGTGCACACCTATGGAAAAAGGTTTGCAATTATCTAGATTCCAGATACACCGCAGTGCGATGGCACTCACTACAGGTGGGTAGCTTATGGGGAGTCTCATTTACTTGACTTATACCAGACCATATCTTTGCTTTGCAGTGAGCTATCTCGCCAGATTTATGCAAGAGCCGAAGAAATGTCATTGGATAGCAGCAAAGCATGTGTTGAGATATGTCTGAGGTACAATTGACTTTGGTCTGGAGTATCAGAAGAACACTCAATTCTTCTTATAGGGATATACAGACTCGGACTATGCAGGATCCGTTGATGACAGGAAATCCACTTCAGGATATGTTTTTCATCATGGATCTAGACCTATCTCATGGATTAGCAAGAAGCAAATTATTGTTGCTCTCTCATCCACTGAGGTTGAATACCACGCCGCATGAGGAGTTGTGTGCGAAGTAATTTGGTTACGTCACGTTCTTGCAGATATAGGAATTCCTGAAGAGAAACCTCCCATCATTCACTGCGACAATCAAGGTGTGTTGAAGCTTGTGAAAATCCTATTTTCCATGAACAAACAAAGCATATTGAGGTCGAATGTCACTACATTCATGAACAGGTCTTGAACCACCAAATTCAGCTCCAGTACTGCCCTACTGATTTTCAGGTTGCAGATATTCTCACCAAGCCTCTCGGTAAGGTGAAGTTTGATTTGTTTAGGGGTACATTTTTAAGCACAATGTATTAAGAGGGGGAATGTTAGGTTAGTTAATATTTGTTAGTTAATACATTGTCTTCATGTATCATATACGGTTTCTTCATAACCGTGTAACTACCTACACCTACCGTGCCAAAGACTATATATTTTTGGGCTTGTTGTTTTGTAACACAACAATCATTTAATCTTCTTCGAGCGCCATCAACAAGATCACAAGGTTTATCAAGAAATCTAAAAGAGTAAGACCTATGGGGAGGCCACTTATGCCTCCCAATGGGAATGGGTGCCACCTAAAAATCCTCCAATGCAAAACACAATACCCCTAACAACTCTTATGCCTCCCTCAAGTACCCCTTATCCCTCCATCCACTCTTATGCCTCCCTCAACTCTTATGGCTCCCTCAAAGTAAGAACAGAAGAAAAATGCAAGCATTTCTCATACTAGGTGGGCACCCAACCCAAACTCCCTCCTCAAGAACATGATCTCTTATGCCTCCCTCAAATAAACTCCCCATAGTCTCCTCCCACTCCCAACTTAGGCATTCTACCCATACCCAACAAGCATTTCAAAGAAACAACAACATTCAACACAACATATACACACATACATATAACAATAACATAATATAAACAAAGGTGAAGCTCCTACCTTTCCATGGTAGAGCTTGTTCCAAGTATGAAGTTCCAAACCCCTCCAAAGATCAAGCAAGCATCCACAAGCTCCAAAATCCACAAACTCCTTCAAAATCCTCCACTCTCCAAAATACAAGAGACTAAAAATGAACATCCAACCCCAAAACAAGAAAAAGGATTCCATAAATAGAGAAAAGAGAGGGAGGGATGATGTGGCTCCAAGTAGGATGCCACCTCATTTTCCCTCCACTCCACATCACTTGGTCAACCTCATATTCCAATACACCATTAATGATTGGTTGGACGAATGACAAGCACCTTACACACTCCATCTAAGCCCACTCTACCAAAGGAAAAAAATTAAGTTTGAAAGAAAGTGCAATTAATATTTTACCTTTTCATCCCCCAAAACACCTAAAAGACCCTAAATTTGACCTCCCAACCCATAGGTAGGGTTGGCATGGGCTTTTAAGAGGTGTGGGACAAGTTTGACTTGTCCCACAAGCTTCCAAATTTGGCCTCTAAGGCCAAATTCGAGTTTCCCATGTGGGGTAGAGTGTGCTACACTCAAAACTCAAACACACATCACTCAACACAAAAATCTAAAGTGAATCAAGCCTAATAAATGAACTCTCTTTTGGTCACATATTTTAATTAGTTTAAACCAAATTCAAATTAACTTAATTAAGACACTACAACCCATGACTAAAAAGGGGTAAACACAATTCCAAAAATCTAAATAATAAAACAAGTAAAATTTCACTTACTAAGAGAAAACACATACTAACATAATAGAAAGGAAAAATTTAAAACAAAACAACACATGACCCCTAGGTCACAATTTTTCCCTTAACCAAATAATTCTAACACACACACAATTACATGTTGCCATGGTGACCCTAGTTGGATTCTTCTCGAATTCCGATGTGGTTGGTCTCCACTCCCCCAATGTTGTTGTGAATATAATATACCTGCAAAACAGATGATACCTCCTTCGGCCTCGTGGCCGCATTAAAACATTCATGCCAAAATATGTGATATAAATCTAAAATCAACTATATATTAATTAATATCATCTATGCAAATACAATATCACTTACAATTTCTAGCACATTTCTATTCCACATTTCATTCATGTCAAAATGATCATCACATTAATCCAATTATCAAGATCTACTAAAAGTATGACTTAAACATATCACATGTCGGGATTACGGATAAATAACCATATCAAAAGTGTATAAATATCGACAACAAAAGTCTCTAGTAGTCCATATGCATCATATAAGAGTCAAATGAATAACAGCTCAAAGATCTCTTATATCTACTAACATGTTATATCAAAAACTATAATATATCCATAAGTGCATATGACAATATCGAAAAATAATAATCAAAAGGTGTCGAAGGAAAGTGGCACTACAGTGTTGCACTCATCAAAATTCAATGATGCTTAAAGAAGCTCAAGTAAGATGTATCAATGCATTAGATTAAAAAGATAAAGTCAATTCGATATCATCTCTCGAAATTGAATATGTTTATAAGGGTAGACTGATAACTACATCAAAAACAACTTATTTTTTTGTCAAGAGGATTTATTTCTTGTTAAGTGATCCGCAATCAATAATTATAGCTCACTAAACAACCCCGATATACAAATGGATACGTATAAAGATGATCATGGGTGTGTTCAAAACTGAAAAAAATCAATCGTGAGTGATTTCCAACCCACATTTTCCCATTACACATTAAAAACTTATCAAAACACTCTTTTACATTTTCTTGTGAAATGAGTTAATGATTAAAATAATCTTAATCTGATTATATACTTCAAGTGAATGTTTATAAACTAAAACAAAACCGATTATAGGTGAATGCAAACTCATTCAAATCCACAGTTTGCTCCAAAACATCCAATTTATTTTATATCCTGATTTCTTGTGAAAATTAGTTAAATGGTTAGAATCATTAATTCACTTAATAATGAATTAGAAAACTTATTAAGAACAATAAATTGAAATCGAAATGACAAGAATTTGATAACAGAGTTCATCCACAAGTGAGCTACGTCTCCGGGTTCACTATAAATGTGAACCAATCTATTAAAATATCATTTGTAAGTATAATGAATAATTTCATGACAAAAATACTAATAGACCCATAGACCTGAAATATGTCATTAAAGAACCTCCGGAAGGATCTGATTACCCTTAGAAATTCCCACCTACTTTCCCGTAACACGTACATGGCCAATCTCCATTAATTATCATTAAAAAGAGACATTAAATGCTTCAAATAACATCAAATGGACATTGTGGAGGAGTGTATTGGAAATCTTCACACCTTTCCACTCACTCCGAGTCTTGAAAATGTCTTTATGATGGACTAAATCTCAATTCAAGACAAACTACCCTCTACAAAAATGTATACAGTCATTTTAAGACTCCCTTTAATTACCAATTTTCCATTTTTATAGTGTTTACATATTATATGAAAATTGGTAAGGGAGCCTTATCTTTTGCATGAGGGTTACAAGGTTGATCCCCTCCATGTTCTTGACTCCCAAACATAGCTAAACAAAGGCACATGGGATGAAAATTGTTAAACAATTTATTTTTAATAGATTGTGAAAAAAACATCAAAAAAATTAGAGTAAAGACGAAAAACTACTAGACTTTTGCAAGTTCTTTTGTTCTTTGGATGAGACAATTATTTAAGTTTGGGAAAGTATCAAAGGGATACTCGGGCATAAAAGCCAATTTGGCGTATTTTGGATTTTTTATTACTTTCACACATTACTTATTGTACACATGTATAAAATAGATTTAAAAACAATCAATAATATGTTAATATCCTTGAGAATAGGAATATGAAGGGATTGAAAGGATGACAATCACCTCTAAGTGTATAAAAGGTGTGATAATTGTGCATAATTAAAGGTTGTTGTTGGCTTCTAGTTTGAAAATGTAATGGAAATATAAGTATTATAAAGTAATCTCTCTCTGGCTTATGCATTTCCATTTATGTGTTTTCATGTTTTTTAGCCTATATGTGAAACCTAAGATGTGTTAATAAATAATATATATGCTTTTCTAAGGTTACAAAAATTTACAGCAGTGTGATGCTCTAATCAATCATGAAAATTCAATGATGCATATAGAAGCTCAAGTAAGATGGATCAATGCATTAGATTAAAAAAGATAAATTCGATTCCATATCATCTCTCATAAATTGAATAGTTTTACAAGGGTAGAGTGATTACTACATTGAAAACAACTTATTTTGTTTGTCAAGATGAATTATTTCTTCTAAGTGATTTGTAATCATAATTAGACCTCACTAAACAACCCCGATATAAAAATGGATACTTATACATATGATCATGAGTGTGTTCAAAACTGAAAACAAATTCAATCGTGAGTGATTTCCAACCCACATTTTCTCATTACACACTAAAAACTTATCAAAACACTCTTTTACATTTTCCCGTGAAATGAGTTAATGATTAAAATAATATTAAATATGATTACATTCCTCAAATGAATGTTTATATAGTAACACAAAACTAATTATAGGTGAATGCAAATTCATTCAAATCCATAGTTTTCTCCAAAACATCCAATTCCTTTTGTATTCGATTTCCCGTAAAAATGAGTTAAATGGTTAGAATCATTAATTCACTTAATACTGAATTAGAAACTTGATTAAGAATAATAAATTGAAATCAGAAATGAAAATAATTTGATAGAAAAGTTCACCCACAAATGGGTTACATCTTTGGGTTCACTATAAACATGAACCGATCTATTAAAATATCATTTGCAAATATAATGAATAATCTCATGAAAAAATGACTAATAGACCCATAGACCTGAAATATGTCGCTGAAGGACCTATGAAGGCTCTGATTACCCTTAATAATGCCCACCTACCTTCCCAACACATACATGGTCAATATCCATTAATTCTCATTAAAAAGAGACTTTAAATGCTTCAAATAGCATCAAATGGACATCATGGAAGAGTGTATTGAAAATCTTCACACTTTTCCATCTCACAATGAATCTTGAAAATGTCGTTATGATGGCCTAAATTTCAATTCTGTACAAACTATCCTCTACAAAATATATACAATCATTTTCAGACTCCCCTTTAAATACCAATTTGCCCTTTTTATAGTGTGTATAATAAAATAGTACATTTTTCTAAGAATATCTAGATTTCTCTATTTTCTAGATACGTTTATTCTAGATAATTCCTAGTGCATTTATGGAAATACGGGTGTATGTATTACTTTTAGGCAATGAATAAAGTTGCATTCCTCTCTGACATTGGTATCAGAGCAAAGGTTAGGGGGAACAAAGTTTGTTTGGAGGTGTTGTTCCCCAATCTCCTTGTGGCCTGCTTTGGGATTCATAGTTTCATTCCTCTCTGACATTGGTATCAGAGCAAAGGTTAGGGAACAAAGTTTGTTTGGAGGGGTTGTTCCCAATCTCCTTGTGGCCTGCTTTGGGATTCATTGTTTTGGAGGGAGGATTGTGGGTTTGTCCCACCTGCGTGGGAAATCAAAGTGAATCACTTGTTTTTAAAAAGGCATGCCACACGACCGACTCCTTCTAACTCTCAGTTCTTAAAAATTCATTCTCTAGCCCTCTATTTGGTTGTGTAATTCCCACCGAGCCACTCATTGGATTATCGGTATGTGATGTGCGTTGAGTTGAATAAGCTGAGTTTTGAGGATAAGGAGGAGCTATCCATTGTGCCACTTACAATGGTGAGCTTAATGTTTCACGCTGTGTTTGAGGTTTTCCACATCTCCACATGCATTGGAACGCCCATCTCGGGCTTTGGCTGTTCTAACGAGTTGGTTTGATCTCAAAAAGCAACTCCCACCGAGCTATGTTTGAATGATGGGTTACGTTTGATGTTGTTGTACATCATTGAGAACACGTAGAGCCATTGGAAAACTGCCCACTAAGGCCGAGTCATTGTTCATTGTTCACTGTGCATGGAAGATTGGATTGGAAATAACATACGTGGAGACCTGTGCAGGTGGACAGATCTCCCAAGCTTCCTCCACCTTGTTCCGTAGGGAAGGAATTTGGTGAAACGAGATCACAAAGGTGACTGTTAAATCCTTGGCGGCCAGTTTGAGGTTTTATTCCTTTGATGCACCCACAAAAAGTGTCGAGCTATGTGTTTGCCTTCGCAGGCATATAGGTCGAGTTGTTGGCCACTGTGATAGCCCATACGAGCTGAGTTGTGCATTACAAGCGGATAAAAAGGATAGGATGAGACGAATATTGAATGTTGATCAATTCGAAGAAGCTCAAGCACGTGATGTAGAGACACTACATACGTGAGGACCTGGAGAAACTATCTCAGCCCGTGCAGCACAAGGAGACTTTGAAGCATTAAAAAATTACGTCTACCAACCTTGATTGGAGCGCCAGAAGACTCTTACGAATCGTGAAGGAGCAAGTAACATATGCCATGTCTTCCAATTTTCGAGAGCAGTGATGTAAGAAATCCACAAAATAATTCATAGTTAACAAGCCAAGAATAAAGCACCGGAATTTACTTTGTCTTGTTCGATGCTCTTCATAACAGCAACAATCTACAATTCGAGGAGCTTGTGCGTCAAGGACTACTGGAGTGGTTCTAGTTCGACGTATGGTGTCAAGCCAAGAAGGTATTTTGGAGCTCGAAAAAGGCTACGAAGCATATGATGAACGCAAGGTAAAACTCCCACATAAGCATTCACATCTCACTGCAAGGGAGTATCGAGCCCATCTAAGATCTAGTGTTCATCAGTAAGACATTGTACCTTATTTTAAAAATAAATTTTAATTTTTGACATCATGTCTGCTCTGAAGATATAGCTTTCAGATGCCCAGCTCTTGAGAGGGCCAAATTTTTCTACATGGAAGACAAAGATGTGATCCATTCTCCTTTTTGAAGATCTCTAGGAGATTGTCACTTGTGAAGTCACTCTTCCCACCGATGATGATGAACGAGAAAAGTACAACAAGGTCGACACCAAAGCACGAGATGTTGATCACATTAAGCATATCCGATGAGGTGCAACCACACATTCAGAATGCTGCAACATCAAAAAGAGCATGGGATACTCTATCCATTATCTACGAAGCCAAAAACTTGACAAAGATTCTTCATCTCCAATCAAAGATGCATACAATGAGCATGCAAGAAGGAGAGAAAGTGGAAGAGTTTATGCATTGAGTAACAGAGTTATGTGCAAATATAATTGCACTCGAAGATAAGGTTGAAGATAATTTTCTTGTCCCACTCACACTGCGAGCTCTTCCATCTCAGTTCAAGACATTCATCACCACACTGACCATCACTCAAAAGGAGGTGAGTTTTTCTAAGCTGGTGAATTTCCTGCAGCAGGAAGAAGCCATTCGATTGATATAAAAGGAGTTCAAGTACAAAGCATTGATCTCCGGGTAAAAGAATATATAGAAGCCTAAAAAGGTCAACCTAAGAAGAAGACACATAAGCAACCACATAAGAAACAACAGAAGTAGAAGTCTCAAAAGGAAGATCGATGGTGTCACATATGCTCCATGAATATGCATGACACTACCAATTGTTGGTATAATGGACACATGAAATGCAATTATGGAGAAGAGAGCACATTTGGACGAGGTGATTCAAATAAATACAAGTGGCATCCTCAAATAATTTGGTAGAAAGGACATGTCACAACCCAACCGGTTGATGAATCAAATGATGGTGCTCCGAATCAACAGCAAATTGTGGCACACACAAAGATGATTTGGTGTTTGTATCCCAAACATCACAACCATCGATAATATTTGGTAGATAGATACAAGTTCTAGCAAACACATGACTGGTAATAGAAAGCTTTTTGATTCCTGACTAATCAGCCCACTTGTGATCGGGTTCGTATTGCACATAACAAGGAGTATATGGCAGAAGGAATCAACAATGTGACCATTCCTCTCGGGATGAGAAAAATTACTCTCACAAAGATACTCTATGTTCCTGGCCTAATCACAAGTCTCTTGCATGTCTCTCAATTGTTGGATCGTAAGCTCAAAGTGGAGTTCTTGATTCATAATGACATCAAGTCCTATTTAATATATAAAAACAGTAAGATACTTGCTAGAGCATTTTTTAAGGATCGTTTATTTGCACTAGATGATGTTTTATCCTCTGCAGTTGTGTTATCTGCTTCCATGGTGGAATCCACTGCACTCTATCATTATCGGTTTGGTCATCTTTCGGCTAGCTCCCTCTATCAACTCAGTTCGAAGCAAATGGTACAAGGACTTCCTTCTCTCTCTCTCTCTCTCAGTTCTTACCTCTTTTTCCTTGATGTTTGGCAGGAAAAAACATTGGGATCCATTCAAGACAAGTAAATTTCATACCAAAACTATCTAGCGGTTGTGCATACTGATTTGTGCGGACCTTTGTTTGCCTCTTTTTAGGGATTTTAGTATTTCTAGTTATTTATTGATGATTATTCCCACAATACTTGGGTATTCTTTCTCCAAAAGAAGCGTGAAACATTTGAAAAATTCCAAATCTTCTATCGGAGTGTTGTTTAGTAGACCGAGAAACCCCTTCAAGTCCTCCACTTAGATCGGGAAAGGAAATTCATGCCAAATAAGTTCTTGGAATTCTTGAAGGATTATGACATAACACAACACCGATTGCCCCTTATACTCCACGGTAGAATGGAATTACAGAACATTGTAATCGAATTATCATGGAGATGGCTCGTTGTATGATTTCCACTGCCAAGTTGGAGAAAAAAATTTGGGTGGAATAACTACATTTCTATTGAATTGAGTACCTACAAATATCTTGAAGGACAGGACACCGGAAGAGGTATGGAGCAATCACAAACCTTATATTTCTCATTTAAGAGTATTTGGTTGCACTGCTTATATGCATGTTCTAGATAAGAAGAGGAAGAAGCTTGATATAAAGACACACCAATGCATATTTCTAGGGTACAATACTACCTCTAAAGCCTATCATCTCATAGATCCTAAGACAAAGAAGATATATGAGAGTAGAGATGTTGTTTGTGATTGAAGGCAGAGATAGAATAAAAATTGATAGAATGCCTTGAAACAATATTCAATGAACAGAGCCATATAAAGGATGCAAGAGGAAGGAGGATAGGTTTTAGTTTAATACATTATTGATTATATTTATTGATGGACACGATTATAATCTGTCCATCAACAAATATAATCAACAATGTATTAAACTAACTAATGCTAACATTCCCCCCCTTATTACATTGTTCATACAAACATACATTTCCTGATACTGGATGTCCCCCCTAATGAGAACACTGCAAAGAGGGTCTTCACACGAGCATGTGCCTACATGGTCTCGATACACATGGTTTTTCTAAGGTTGACCATAAACCTAGAGGGACAGGAGCACTTTTTAACTATTCACCTCGGTGGTTTTACAGGATTACCACGAACCAAGAGGATGATACCTCGGTGGTTTTACAGGTTTACCACGAACCAAGAGGATTTTACCTCGGTGGTTTTATAGGTTTACCATGAACCTAGTGTGAGTACCATGCACTGCTTTCAATGCTTTTCTATTCCCCACAACGCTTTTCAATTTAGGAGGTCCCAAACAGGAAACTATGCAACATCTGCACTTTATTGAACAACCAAACAACATAGGAAAAAAACAAACAATACTGAAAAATATTCCACATTCACTTCTAAGAATCATAGCAATCATGTTCTTAGTTGTAGCCACTGATGTCAATTGTCATTTAGCCAATCTTCAACAAAGAAAGGAAACAAATCACTGCCACTAGATGCTGCCCTTGACTAAGTCGTTTTCACCCATAATGTGAAATGTGAATACTGAGAAAGAGACTGCATCAAGAAACATGCTATTGACTGGATCTTGCCACTTAGACCTTGTTGCACATGGTTCATGTTGTAAGTGAACGTATTCACAAGCGAACCATCTTCTTTTCAAAGCACGAAACTCAGAGGATCAATTCAAAACGAAGAACCATTGGCAAACAACTATGCTCTAGAGTAATCCATTTTCAGCATCCGATCACAAAACAACAAAACACGAAACAAAACAGAAACTGAAATAAACAAACCAAAATTGAGGAATTGGTCCTCAATACCTTATTCACCACAATATCTGTCGGTGGCCTCGTCACTTGCGGCTTGCAAGAGGTCACTGGATTTCCTCCAGCCTCCATTGTCTTCCATCCTCCTTCATCGAGGGGCCATCAATTTCAAGTGTCTTATCATCAATAACAATAATGCTCCCCTTGTATACACCATGGGTTGAATCATACTTAAACATGTAAGCCATATATTTGACATCAATGAAGGGGTCATTGAATATAACTACATTAATGTCACCCCTGCCCAATGCAATACGCAAAACCAATTAATGTCACCCCTGCCCAATGCAATACACAAAACCAATCTCCCAATGTGACCAAATCCATTGATTGCAATCTTGGTCTTCTCCTTTCCAGAGTATTGTTGAACCTTGGGAGGTGATTCTGTAGCAGTAGCTCTAATTGGTTGCAATGGTTGGGCATTCTAAAACTGAAAATTGGAGCGCTATCCAAACCGCACAGCAGATCCGAAGAACTCACTTCCATTGGACACTTTAACGCTTCCATTTTTGCTTACTCCCTTTGAAAAACATTTTGGTTCAGTAGGACGATAAATTTTGGTGAATGACCCGAACTTGAGGGACGATCTCATCATCGTTGTGGCCGCCATGGTGATCTGATCACACAACAGAACATCAAAAGATGGAACAAATTTCTCAAAACTCAGCGTCTGTTAACGATGCTACCCAACAACCTCCTAAAACTGCCACGCCAAAGATCTCAGAAAGCTCCACGCAAAAGGAAATTGCAGGTTCTGCACTTCAGTTTTTCTGCCATGTCCAATAGGTTGCTTCTTCTTCTAAATGGACGCCCAACAAAAACAGATCGCTCCACTTCACAGGGTAAAAGACAAAACAGGTCACTCCTCCCAATGCTCTCTAATTCTGTTCAAAATGCCAAAACAGATTTCTTCCCCATGCGTAGAGTAATTGGTGCTCTGATACCAATGAAGGCAGAGATAGAATAAAAATTGATAGAATGCCTTGAAATAATATTCAATGAACAGAGCCATATAAAGGTTGCGGGAGGAAGGAGGACAGTTATAACTATCCATCAAAAAATATAATCAACAATGTATTAAACTAACTAATGATAACAATGATGAGTCATCATTTGACTTATTTCCACAAAAGGGAAAAGTCAACATCGACCCCTCTCTTATAAACTGTTCACACATCCAAATGATGAACATGATGATCCTACGAAAAGAATGATGAGTTGCGAGGAGAAGCGTATGTTGATCTTTGAAATTTGGAAAGCACTTCTTCACATCGTGCAGCAACGCTAAGCGTCTCAAATGGTTCAAAAGAACCATAAGAGTCTCCCACCGAACTCTCTTCCAAACACTTCAACAGATTTCGTACGAGAAATCGAGTGAGAAGTGAAGTAGATATCACATTCATGAGTTGAGTGATTGATATAACCAAACTTGGTTTAGTTCATCAGGCACTTAGTCACCCAGAGTGGAATAAATCCAATTATGTATAATATGACTCTTTGGTATAGAATCGGAGTGGAACTTGTCGATATGCTTGCAGGTAAGAAGTCCATTGGTTGTAAGTGGATTTTCAAAAAAATACAAGGTAGATGGATCTATCGAAAAGCACAAAGCATGACTAGTTACAAAAGGTTATGCTCAGTAGGAAGGAATTGACTATGATGAGACCTTTGCACCTAGTGCAAAGATCAAAACCATCAAGGTTGACTATGCACTGGCATCACAAAATGGATGGAAACTTCAACAGATGGATGTTAATAGTGTTTTCTTGAATGGTGATGTCTGAGACAAAGTATACATGACCCAGCTTAAAAGGATTTGTTGATGAAAAATATCCTCATAAGTTATGTGTTTTAATTATGTCTCTTTATGGACTTAAAGAGGCACCTAGTGCATCGTACATAAAAATTGATGATCACCTATTGCAGCATGGTTTCACACGTATCCCCTTGATTTTAATATGTATATAAAAAGATAGACATAGACAATGTCATTCTTGTTTTCTATGTAGATGATCTTGTGATTATAGGAAGTTCTGAAAATCTCTTCCAAGATGTTAAGAATGTTTTGAAGAAATCCTTTAACATGACAGATTTGGGGCTACTTCACTATTATCTTGGCTTAGAGATATGGCGTAAAAGAATTATATATTTTCTCCCGGATGAAATATGCCAAGACACTCTTGGAAAGGTATGGAATGACAAACTGTAAACCCTTATCCACTCCAATGGAAAAAGGCTTGCAACTTTCAATATTCTAGGATTCACCTCAAGTAGATGGTACTCGTATAGACAACTTGTTAGGAGTCTCATTTACTTGACATATACCCGAATAGATATTTGGTTTGATGTGAGCTACCTTTTTAGATTTATGCAAGATGCAAATAAATATCACTAGATAGTAACAAAACATGTATTAAGATATGTGTGATGTACATTCAACTATTTTTTAGATTATTAGAAGAAATCCTAGTTCTTCTTACAGGGATATACACACTTGGACTATGTTGGATCTGTTCATGACAGGAAATCAACTTTATGTTATATTTTTCATTTTAGGTATGGTCATATCTTATGGATTAGTAAGAAGAAAACTATTGTTTCTCTCTCATCCACTGAGGTAGAGTATCACGTTGCATGAGGAGTTGTTTGTGAAGTGATCTGGTTATGTCACATTTTAGTAGACATGGAAATTCCTGAAGAAAATCATCCTATCATTCATTACGACAATCAAGGTGTGTTAAAACTTGTGAAAAATCTAGTTTTCCATGAGAGAACCAAACACATAGAGGTTGAATGTTACTAAATTCAAGATCAAGTTTTGAACCACCATATCCACCTCCAATACTATCCAACAGACTCTTAGATCATAAATATTCTCAAAGCAAGTCCCTTAGCAAAGAGAAATTTGAACTATTTCAGGGGTACATTTGTAAAAACAATGTATTAAGGGGGAACGTTATCAAAATAAAATAATCCATTGTTCTAAGACTATCTAGATTTCTCTATTTCCTACATATGTCTATTCTAGATAGTTCTTAGTACCTTTATGACAATCCTAGAAGTTTCATCTAGTTGTATAAATACAGGTGTATGTATTGATTTTAAGAAATGAATAAAGTTTCATTCCTCTCTGACATTTTACACGGTATATGAAAGTTGGTAAGGGATCCTTATCTTTTGCATGAGGTTATGGGGTTAATGCCCCTCCATGTGCTTAAATCCCAAACATAGATTAAAAAAAAATACACGTGGGATGGAAACTGTCAAACAAAAATTTGTTTAATAGATTGTGAACAAAACATGAAAATGTGTAGACTAAATAAGACCATCACAAGGTTGGAGAGTAAAGAAGAAAAACTAATAGACTTTTGCAAGTTCCTTTGTCTTGGGATGAGACAATTATTTAAGTTTGGGAAAGTATCGAAGGGCTACTAAGGCATAAAATCCAACTTGGTGTATTTTGGTTTTGTATTACTTTCACACATTACCTATTGTACACATGTATAAAATAGATTAAAAAAACAATCAATAATATGTTAATATCCTTGAGTATAGGAATATGAAGGGATTGAAAGGACGACAATCACCTCTAAGTGTATAAAAGGTGTGATAATTGTGCATGATTAAAGGTTGTTGTTGGATTTTGGTTTGAAAATGTAATGGAAATATAAGTATTATATAGTAAACTCTCTTTGGCTTATGCATTTTCATGTTTTGTAGCCTATATGTGAAACCTAATATGTGTTAATAAATAATATATATGCTTTTTGCACACTATTTAAAGGTATGTAAATGGTTCAATTGAGTAAAATCCATAGAATATAACCTTATCATGTCCTAATGAGAGATTCCAAGAACCGTTCATTGCTAACACTTGGTCAATCTTTCATGTCCTTTCCGATAAAATATGACATGTATCCATTAGTAAGAGGTCACATGTAAAAATTACTAGTGAACCAACAAATCTCCGTCGCTAATGCATCTTTGTCTCACACAATTATTGGTTTTTCTTTTACCAATGATCTTGTTTTGTAAGGATATGGACATATTTCTTCTCCTAGATTAATTCCATGATGCATATCCATTTTCTCCTCCATCGCTCTCTTGTTCATGTAGTTTTTGGTTTTTACAACTATTGACCTTAAAAAGTTTAGTATACGCAATAACTTCTCCTCTACTCTTAATGTATACTTTAATGCATCTTACATTGTTTACAAATTCACTATTTTTATCTCATTTTAGATTATCCATCCTAATCCATTGATCTATACAATGTTTCTTCTTCATGATTCAAAGTGTGACTAGATTGATTTGTAATCGTATAAAACTCATGTGTTTTCATTCAAACATAGTTCATTTTGTCAAAATTTAACCTCTTTAATAAATCTAATTAGTAATCACTAGGTACAATTTTTCCTTTAACGCTCACAACTATCCTCTCATAGTGGGTGATTTTGTCTTTACCTTTTTGGTTTTGCTCCTTGGTTTAATTTACCTCATAAGTAGGCATTTTACTATATCAATGTGAATATATCATTCGAATCCTCTTAAAATCCCTATCATATGTGAGGGAAGGGATACATAATTATCAAAAATATGATTACATACATTCCTAACATATATATAGCTATGATACATGATAGGACATAATACCCTAACGAAAGTAATAATGTACTACACATAAATATACACAGGAAAGAAATGTTGGCCATTAGAAAGTGAACAATATAAAATATATATCATCAAATAACCACATATAATAAAAATTATATAAATTTAATTGTCTAATGTACACATACATTATAGAATCTACAATGCATGATGCATGAAACAAGTATGGATAGATGAGATATGCATCTAAGTTATTTCTTGAATATATTTATGAAGCGATAAGGGATAAATGAATGAAAAATAATATATATAAACCTTAAGATAATCAATACGAGGTAAGAAATATCCTTAGAATGTGACAAGTAATTAAGGGTTTACAAAAATTGAAATCTTATATTGAGTATTGAGTGTGTAAGATTTATCAAAAGATACCTCTAAGTTGAATAGTCGTTATAAATACATGTTTGCAAAAATATAATTTTACATTATATAATATATTGAGTAACTATAACACATGTTTGTTACGCTAAAGGAATTTATACTATGGGAAACTCGGGGCCTTCGACAATGCACAACATATCAACGTTTATTGGTAAATTTTGTACATAGTCATTCATCAAATAAATCATGAGCGATCTTGTCATTTCTTACGTACTTTTAATTTTGTGATGAACATTGGTATTTTCAATGTTGTATTGATTACATTGTACCTGATGTTACCCTTCACATTAAATTCCTTAGTTTTTCCAATAAATGCATGTAAATGTTTCGTGAATAGGTCAATGTGAAGGCACTTGACACCGCTACAAGAATCACCTTTTTCCTTGTCATCGCTTAAACATCATCACATCTGTGTATCATACACACCGTCCAATTAGTACAACATTTCCTCCTACAACTTGTCACCAATAGAAATCATTTCCCGGATCGAAGTAATAGACCTCTGAAAAGTCATTTTGCTTTCCAAGTTTCACTTATCTTTGTAGGATTTGGCACACCTCTAACAAAGTGTGATGAAAATTTCAAAGAAGCGAGAAAAAAACCATTTGAAAAACTAATGGAGCCGTGATGAAAATATTGATGTTATGTTCTTGTAGATTTGGTTGGATTCCTTTCATAAATTATTTTTACTTCTAAACATTGTTCTTCATTGTGGCTGGTTGGTTTTTTTATTAGGCTAGAAGCTAGATGACGACATCCCATTTGGCATTTGGTGTTGTTACTAGATTACATCTTGTAATCATTTGTGTGTATGCTATATATAATACTTAGGTTTGATTAATTATATGGGGTAAAATTTCGTATAAATTCATCCTACCAGTTTTTTTCTTCGAGATCATGTAAAATGCATTTGATATTTTATTTTCCTTGCTCCATATCGATGGAGAAATAATTACTCATTTTGTATATTTTGACATATTTTTAATGCAGAAGATAATTTTGCAAAATGATTTTTTCCCAAGCCTATGTGAATACTACATTAATCTAGTGTGTGTATAAGTCTAAAAGATGAGCTATTATACATCTTCCGAGAACTATTAATAAAAATGGGTAATGGAATCCGTGCACATTTTGATCAATCCCCATTATTTTTGCCTATGTCTATCAGGTTGCATGTTTATTTTGCAATATGATGGTGCCATTTTTTCACATAGTTATGATCTCAGATACAATGAATTTTTCATGGGATACCAACGACCGCTTAGGGGAAATGAATAAAATATTGAATTGAACACATGACGATTGAATGGGTTTACATATAGGATTGGATGCAATCTATCTTGAGATCTTCATTATGTGTTTTTTTTTCAATAAATAATTATGTTGAAGTATATTATCTCTCACCGCACATAATTTTGTGTTGTGTGTGCATATTTAGCATGCATAGTCTAACCGGGTTCTTCATTGCATTCAATAAGCGATATTACATCATTCAAAATTTAGTTTTGAAATAAATTGCGTCATGCAATTGAAGTGTAGAGATATATTTTATGTATTTTTAAGTTTGGATAGAATTCCCTAAATATGTTTATAACTACACTTGATGTGAATGGTATAAAGTATTGTTATCACGAAATTACAACACCCCGAATGGCCTTAGATTTGAGTGGGGAATTCGTGTAATTTTTGTAACATTGGATCATCTCTCAAGTTGTGGGACTTGCGGGCTTGAGATGACCCTCTAGAGAAGGTTGGTTCCTTCTCCTAAACTACCTACCACAAGCTACTCTCAGCGCATGCAAGGCTATCTTATCCTAATCTAACTTTTCAAGGGACCAAGGAGAGAGAGTGCATGAAGACAAACCCTGCTATAATTCCTATTAAAACAACCACTCAAGACCCAAGAACAACCTAGGTTTAGATAGAAAAATTATGGAATAATTTTTTTCTTGAAAAGCGTGACCACTACCAAGCTTCAAGCAATAGTTGTCACAACAAAGATTCAAAGTCAATTATAATTTAATAAATGAAATTTTCCCGTTGTAACAAACATTAGATCCACATTACAAAATTAATGAGTATAATTAATCCAAATATAGTTAAATTTCTCTTAGGTGTTAACTTAATAAATAATTAAATTAACACTATAGTTAAATATTCCTTAATTAATTTTGGAGGGTCCAAGGGCCAAAGAAATTAAATGCCCAAGGTTTTAATTTAGCTAGGTATAAACAATAACCAAGGATATTATTTACATGGGATAAAAAAACATTCTTTTATCCCCTAACGCAACCCCCTTAAAAAGGTCAACCCGTGCTTTAGAGTTACACATTTAAGTTAAAAAGGGGTAATTTCCCACTTACCCACTCTCGACTCATCTTTGCACTTCAACCTGATTTTTCACATATTAAATGCACTTAAGGTTTCTAAAAACATTTCCTTTAGATAGGAAATTTCTTCCCTTTCCAATGATATAAATAATTCCTCCTAACTCCTCATATTTCTTAAGTTATAGATCGGCGGGCACGGGAGGAAAGTTTTCCCAAAAGCGGGCCTATGGGCCTCGGGAAGAAATTTTTCCCAAAGGCGGGCCTACGGGCCCAGGGAAGAATTTTTTCCAAAAGGTGGGCCTATGGGCCTAGGGAAGACTTTTCGCTCGGGGAAGGTTTCGGGTTGGTGGAGCAGGGAGGTAATTTGGCGCTTTGCACTTTTGGAAAAAACGCAAGTTACACCCGTGCGCCCACGAGCCCGCGGCAGGGATTCGTGCCCAAAGAATAAAATTTCCCCCAAGCTACAAGGGACATGTGGCACATTTTTAAGCTGACGGGGAAAGGTGGGTCACCTAATGCACTTAAGATTTTTAGCTTTTTTTGTTGAAAAGGCAAAAATTTTTAAAAAGAGCCGCACTTCTGTCGACACCCAGGGATGCTACGTGTCTTGCCTAAAATTTCAAGTGGGGAAGTGGACCATCGAGGAAAACTTAGAAATGTTGGATTTTGTGTTAAAAATCGTGAAGGTTAAAAAAACCTACACCTCCACCAACACCTAGCAAAGCCACGTGTCAATCCAACAGTGACCTGCGGGAAGGCGGACCAACGGGAAACTTAGGAATTTTTGCCAACCTTTTTCCAAAGGAGATAAGGTCTAAAACCATCCACACCTCTGTGACACCTAAAGAAGTAATGTGGAAGACTCTCATTAGCAGCAGGTGGCGGGCCATCGGGGAGACTTAGAAATTTTCAAAAGACAACTTACAAAATAAATCTTTCTCATTCGAATGTAACTTCATATCCAAGAAAGAGAATCTTTTCACCATAATTAATATTACAATTTCATCCACTTAAAGTGGGAAATTTCACAATAAGGGAACCCAAGAAGAACTGCAAGTTTTGTCTTCATACACGGTTTCAAGAAACGGCAACAAGAGAGATCTGCCATATTTCATTTAGTCATAATAAAGAAAAGGGGAGAGGCAACGCTCTCCACCCAACCAAGCATTCCAATGAAGATGAGAATTCATCCTCCTCATTGTCCCTTGAGCCCCAACCACATTATAATAGGAAATGGATTTAACTCATGGCAACAAGATAAGACTCCACAACACACAAAAAAATTCAAAATCATACCACACTCCAAAATAAAATGTAGTTACAGTCACAAGAAGGACAATAACAAAATGTACAAGGCCTCATCACACAAAGGCCAAAAGAGAAAGATCTATGGGGAAAATTCTTATACCTCCCAATGGGGAATGGGTGACCACCTTAAAAACCTGCCAAAATATTCATCTCAAAACCCTACATACTCTTATGCCTCCCAAAGTACCTCTTATGCCTCCCCATTCTCTTATGCCTCCCAAAAGTAAGAAATGCAAGTTATTTCTTATCCAAGGTGGAACACCCAACCCAAACTCCTCCATAATAACTCTTATTCCTCCCCAAAAAGATCCCCATAGTCTTCTCCTACACCACACCTAGGAAAGCTGCCAAACCAACCAACAAACATATATACACTCAACAACATTCACAAATGTATAAAAATAAAAAAGAACACATGTTAAAAGAGTCAAGATCCTACCTCTCCATGATAGAGCTTGATCCAAAAGTTCAACAATAATATTCTTCCAATTCAAACAGTCCCAAAGCACTAACAAATCCACAAGCATCCAAAATCCTTTTAACTCTCTCTAATTGCAAGAGCACCAAACCAACATGCAAGAACCCCTCAAGTAACCCCCAAAACATCAAAATAATTCGAATAAATAGAAAAGGGAGAGAGGAGGATGCGTTGGCTCCATGTAGGATGACACATCACTCATCCTTACCTCCACTTTACAAGTCAATTTCAAACTTCAAAGTATAATTAATAAGTGGGTGAATAAATGACATTTTACTTACACATAAACCAAGCCCACAACCCTTAAGGACCAAAATTAATTTCATGTAAGAAGGTGCAATAAAATTTACAACTTGTCTTCCCAAAATGCATAATAAGGCCTAATTTTGACTCCCCAACCCATAGGTAGGGTTGGTGTAACAATTTAAGAGGTGTGGGACAAGTTTAACTTGTCCCACAAGCCCCCAAAATCAAACCCTAAGGACAGATCCGAATTTCAAAAGGAAAGTGGAGTGTTTCACACTCAAAGCTACTTACACATTACTTATAACACATAATCAAAGAGCCATTAGCTCTAATAAATGCATTCTTTTGACCCATTTTAATTTATTTAAAAACATGATTACCCACTAATCTAGACACAAATAAAATAAATAATAAAGGGTAAAATACATTACTAAAATCCACATACTAAATTTAAACAAAGGAAACTAAATAAAAGAATACACATAACCCCTTGGTCACATTTGAAGGTGATCCCCCCATGGGGACCCCTAAAAAAAAGTCAAACACACACACACAAAAAAATACACGTTACCATGGTGACCCTCGTTGAATTCATCTAGGATTCCAATGTGGTTGGTCTCTAATCCCCGATGTTTAATGTGACATGTTTACTCTGCAAAACACAAATACCTCCTTCGGCCTTGTTGCTGCATCAAATCATCCAAAATAAATATATAATAAAACTCCAAAGTCATCTATATATAAATCAAATCATCATCAAGAAAGTAACGACATCATTTACAATTTCATCAATAACCATATGATCATAAAATTAGTTCAATTATCTAGGTCTCGTTATCTCAAATTTTTACGCCCAAAAAAATTGGATCACCCACGACCTCGTGCAGGAAAGAAATTCAAGAAAGGGTTCCATCTTGCGAGCCCATCCTTCAAATCCATCAAACAAGTTGCGAGGCAAGCTCTAAAAGTGACTAGCAGGGTCGGGAAGGAACAAACAAGAAGGAAGAAACCAGAGGCTCAAAGGAAAAGAAATGGTGAAGGCTCAAGTCTTCAAGCCCTATAAATGACTCGAATGAGCCCCAAAATCGAATAAGTATGGAGGAGACAACGGATGCTGCCAAGTGTCCAAGTGGCGCACCTATAAAGATTGAATCTAAAAGGGAAAACTCAAGCAAGCGCCAAGCCTCCACGTGTCCCGCACTCCAAAGAGGGACAGAGTCAAAAGTTAGAAGTCAAAAGACGGAAAGGGCAAGCGTAAAATCAACTAAGTATAGAGAACCAGCAGATGACGCCACGTGTTGCATCAGTGTAATCTCAAAGGCATGGTCTAAAATGTAATATCCAACCAAGCGTCCAGCCTCCACGTGTCCGAGTCCTAAAATGTTGCAGACCGCCATTGAAAATTCTCTCGACTCAATCGAAGGTGCCAAGTGTCAACTCGGTGCAATTTCAAGATGGGAGCCCAAGGTAGAGACTCAAACTTACACCAGCCCTCTCTCGGCCAATGGTCAACAAAGGTCAAATCCAAAAGCGAGAGTGAGCCCAAAGTGATTAATTATAGAGTACAGTGTAGAAGGTGCCATGTGTCTTAATGACACTCCTTCAAAGGTAAAATCCTGAGCGGGTTTTCATACAAGCGCGGATCGCCAAGTGTCCTGTGTCCAAAAAAGGGACAGAATCGGGGTTGAATATTGAAAGCATAGGTAGGAGTAGAGGGAGCCAAGTGTCAACATGATGCTATTTCAAGACTAAAATTTGGGGCAGGTTTCCAAACAAGCGTCAAGCCTCCACATGTCCCGGGTCAGACTTTTGGCCCCGCCAAGCAAAATACTCAAGAAAAATACAAAGGATCCCGAGGAGCTCACTAAAGCCACCACGTGTCAATCCAGCGTGATTTCAAGAGAAAAAGGAAGGGGCTGAATCTCCAAGGTGCATGAGGTCATGACGTGGACTCGGTGCATGACAGACTCTTTCAAATATTACGCGCTTATGACCCTAATCTTCAAATGGCCATATCTTTTGATTGGAAACTCAGATTTTGGCGAGAAGACTTTTTGGAAATGTCTCAACACCCTTTATGCCATAGAAATATAAAATATCATTCTTAACAGGATTTGGTGGGTGAAAAATGGGAAAAATATTTCTAGGCCATTAATATAAAATCTAATTTCTTCAACTACCGATTAGATTTGATTTGATCCACCGGGGAACCAAAATCGACATATTATAGGCATATTTGAGAGGGGAATTGATTGATAGTGGTTGAGCTTTAAAATTAGGATTCAATGCATATCTCAAGGTGGTTGAAGTAGGATTCAAATTTTTCCCTCCTCTCTCTCTTATTCTTCCTATATATTGTAAAGGAGGGGCATATTCAAACGATTGTTCATCTTTTCTCTTCTTCCCCCTCTCTCTTTCTTCCTTAGGGTAGAATATAGAGTCTAATCCTCCTCCCATGGCTATGTAATAGTGTTTTCTTGCCTCTTTCCCACTGATGATGTACCGTGTAACATTTTGGAGAGTAAAATCTATTTCGTGATGCATCTATACATCCTTGTCTTATTTCATGGTCTCTTCTTAGCTCTCATTATTGTAGGGTATACTTTGTGCATATTCGATGTTTATTGCAGGTCATGGGAGCTATGTTTAATGGTTTTAGAAGTGGTGTATGTGTGAAATCTATCTATGTTCTGTGGTGCATTTTTTCCACCTTCTCGCTCCGCTCACCTCTCTCCACTTCGTAGTCGATCTCGTGATTCAACCACTTCCTTTTGGTGTATCACCACTTAGAGTAGGCTCTTTCACCCTCTCTCTCTCGTCTCCTTGGAATGGTTAGATTAGGATAGAATAGGTTGTTCCTACACTAGAGTAGCTTGTGGCAAGTAGATAAGGAAGCAAGAACCGTCTTTCTCTGGAGGTCCATCTCAATTTTTGCAAGTCCGCATGCTTGAGAGATGGTCCCATGTTCGTAATCACACCGAATGCCCCACTTCACACCCGGCCATTCTCGAGGTGCTTTGATTCTACACTAACAGCTTTTGGCATGCTCACTGGACACTGAGGTTAGATTTTCCATCTTTCCAAAGGTGTCTCATTACAACAACAAATCATAGGCCACCGTGTGACCGCACTATTAGTTTTGGCATGCCCAATGGGGCAAGAGTTATTCACTTTATTTCATCAAGTTGATGTGTTCTTGGTGAGATTTAGCCTTTAAAGGCACATTCAAAGAACATTTTTCAACTCTATTTGGTCAATAACCCATTCTCTAAGTTGTAGACCTTTTCCATCCATTTTCATCCACTTTCTTCTTCCATCTCTTTCATTTTCTCCCATTCCATGAAGTTGTGCTATCATGACTTCATTCCCTTCATGGAACTCACACTTGCAGCAACAACAGTGCAATCCACCTCCAATGAATTTACTAACCCCCCCTGCACAAACATTATGATCGATCCAGGATAATCATGCTTACCCATATAAGAATTTCCAAAAATAGTTTTGCTATGGAGCTTATAGAGAATAGGGGTATGCTTACAATGACAACATTCAAATGGAGAATCTTTATCTCTGGAAGATTCAAAAAATGGAGGCTAGCATGGTTCATTCAAGGTCCATAGCACAAATCAAGGCATTCAAGAGTGGTTGTAGGGCACCTTGTCCGTGGGGAGGCCCTTTTCCAAGACATTACAACCCTCAGGAGAAGCTTGACTTCATGGTTAAAGTGTTTCCTCAACTTACATAGTGGATTGAGGATATTGAGGGTTATGAATGAAGTACAAGACAAACTTGTCAATGGGTAAATCAATCACCACTCCATGTCCTTCATTTTATTTTTCTCAAACTTTATCATTTCAAAGTAGTGTCAAGAGTCAAGCCCTCGGCCTCTCCCCTAAGTGTTGATTTCATTTCTCCATATCCTCATCTTCCATCCTATTTCAATTATTCTCCCTTTCTCCTTCCCAAGCAATCATTCCTCTAAAGAAATAAGAATTTCCACTTCCCTCTCCAACACAAACAACAACAAAACTAGTTGAATCCCAACGTACTAATCCTCTTGCTTTCCCAAGTCCATGTTGGGAAGAGACTCAAGAATCTAGTCAAGGAAAACAACAAGAAGTGGAGCCCAATATAGAATAAATGATAGAAAATATGAAGAGTTGGGCTGCCAAATTTGGGTTTACAAAGATCCCCTTGATGATTAAGCCAATAGAGGAGGTCAAAGTTGAAGAGCCAGTGGTGGCTGAGGCTGAGTTTGTAGCAAAAGAAGAACAAAAACAAGAAGAAGAAGATTAGCATTTTGTTTATTCTTGGAGAAGTGTCCCTAATGGCACTCTGTCTCAAGAAAATGCTGATCTCGATCCAAGCTGCACAACCAGTTGAGGAGGAAGAACAACCAGCTCCAAGTCCCATTGAAGAGGAGTAGCTGGGAGAGATCAAATCAGAGTTGAAGCCACTCAATGAAGAAAGCATCATTGAAGATTTTTTTCTTTCATTTCAAGGGCCTAATTTGATTAATGAACTCATGATGGAGGAGGATCATATAGTTTTAGAGGCCCCAAGTGTGGAGTAGGCCATAGAAGAACCTTTAGTTCTTCCTCCCACTTCATCCCCTTCAAGCTCGATGTTGAAGAAGAGTTTGATATTTCAAACTTCATGTTTGAGGATGAAGGGAACCATGGTGAGCTAGTTGCAGATCGAAGGATGCCATGGAGGAGGTCAAGCACATGCAACAAGACAACAAGGAGACAAATTATCTGTCTAGACTTGGAGGATTACTTTGATAGAGAGGATCCTGAGGAAATTACATCATTTACTCCTCTATCACCCACCTTCCAAGCATATGAGCATGCTGCCATAAAGGAGGGCATTCAAGAACAACAACCTATGTCTCACAACATCCCTCTAGAACTAAGGTTGGAAGATATGAGTCTTCCATGTTCTTCACAGAGGAGGAAAGGAAAGAGCAAGAAGATATCACCATCCCTCTCACACCATCCATCCAAGAAGGTCCACAAGAAGACTACATTCTTAGAGTTGAAATTTAGAGAAAGGGACACATCAAAAGGATTAGACCATTCCCAATCAGGTACTTAGCTTCATTGCAACCAAGGGATAAGCCAAAACCAGTCATGCCTACTTCAGGGCATGAGGATGAGTATCAAATTACCAAGCGTCATCATCAACACCTCCGAGAGTCCAATGCCAATCAAATTGAGGAGGTATTTTTGGTTGATGTAGATACCTTGATGATTTGGGTGGAGGACCAGCTTATTGTCAGTTTTTCACTGATATAGGTAATCATATTCAATGTCAAATCATTTGCATGGCTTCCTCTCTTGAGAAAGGGAAGCTACTTCTCCTTGCTTGTAGCATGATTTGTTTAAGATTTTGTTTCTCTCTTGGTTAGTATAGGAGTAGGAGTAGATTTTGTTTTTTAGCGTAGAAGTTCTTGTGCACACTCTGCATGTCTCATTTGAGGCATGTATGATTTTGTCTTTGTACATAAGTTTTGTTTACATTACTCGAAGGTGCATGAGGTCAGGCCTTTCAATATTCATGGTATAAATACCCATATTTTCGTGTAACAATGCTAATTTCAAAATAAAATAAATACAAAGAAACTAAAAATGGGTCTCGAGGTAGTCCATTTCTTGGACAGCTCGGGGTCACCAAGTGCAAGCAGTCGGGCTCGCAGTGGCTTGGGGATCAGATTTTCAAAGTAAAAGGATCAGTATTAGGCTATTATTCTTGACTCCATGCCCAATGGATGCTTCAAGGCTACTAGTCTGTTATCCAAAATTCACCCCTCAAGGTAATTTTGATAACATGCATCAAATTCTTTAGTCCCAAACAATTATATTGATTCAAGGCAAAAAATCATGTTTCTGGGGTCCCCTCGGATTTTTTCTAACTCCCCTGTCCAAGAAGAAGAGAGCAAGTTCTGAGGAAAGGTGAAAAAATTGCAAAAAACAGGCTCGGGCCAGAAAAAATCATGAAAAATGGCTAAGTCCTAGTCCTCGCAACAGTCGGGACATGAGGGACATCTGGGCGTGAACTAGCTGAAAGGCCGCCAGCGGTCTGCACAGCATTTGGGACAAGTGGGAAGTTGGGATGCGGAAATCCGAACTAGCCGAAAAGTGGAAAAAATTGACTAATTGTCGAAACAGGCGATGCAGGACATCTGGGGCGCTTAGTACGCGGAGGACGCGAGTCGGCCGAAAAGACTTAAGGCAGCCCAGAACAGTTGGGCCAAAGGTATGCGAAGTATGCGAACCGGCCGGATCACCAAATGAGAACTTTCACACCAGGACAGTTGGGACAAAAGTACGCGAACCTACCAACCAAGGCGAGTGGGAAAATTTGTCCCAAACACCCAGACAAGCGGGACAAGAGCACGCGGCGGACACGAATCGCCAGCCTCGACCAAACAGGAACTTTCATACCTGGACATCCGGGCCAAAGGGATACATGCAACGCGAAAAGCCGAAGCGGCCGAAGGGGAAGAAGAAAAGTCAACGTTTGGTCCAAACTTCAAACGGCCATAACTTTTGACTCCGAGCTCCGATTTTCATAAAATTGGACTTTCTGGAACGAGCACGACGTCCTATACGCCACAAAAACTGGATTTTTATTTTTTATGAGGGTAGATATATTTAAATAAGAGAAATATATTTGGCTCCAGTCAGTTAATGCTCATTCCCGTCAAATGACAGAAAACACCTGCCAGGCCCAAAATAGCTGCCCGCACTCAGAAGGCCATAACTTTTGCATTTCTCAACAAAATCGCACAAAATTGGTACCGTTGGAATCGTGGTTCTGATCCCGATGTATAGAAATCAAGAAATTCTAGATTTTATCAGAAATTGATTGAGATTTTTAAGAAAACGTGGCCGGGTTCATAACAGTGTTTTATTTGGTAGGCTGGAGTACAATTAAGAGGCATGGTCATCATTCTTTCTCTACTGCAGCACATGGGATAGTATGGGGATCCTTTTGTAAGTAATTTATAACCATTTTACTCCATTTAATGCCTCTTATAGGTGGTTGAAGGACAGATTTTGGGATTTCCATTTTCCCTTCTCTTTTCCTTCTCATTTTTTTATAAATTGGAGTGTTGGGCTCATTGTAGAGGAGAGAGTTTTTGGGTAGCAAAGCTCTGCAAAAATTTCTTTGTTAAGTCAGTGTGTTGTAGGCCCTTGTAGTGGACTCCTTGCATGGTGATCCGTGCCCTTATCTTGTAATAGATCGAATCATGTGCATATCATGAAGCAATAAAATATCGGTTTGTGGATGTATCTTCCCCCCGTTATGTTTTCTTGCATTCTTCTTGCCCCTTTAATCTTTCTACAATAATATTGTGTCTATTATTATGTTCTTGCAGGGATCCATTATCATTGTGTATTCTTGGAATATTGTTGTGAATGCATTTTGCTAGATTATGGAGAACTGTCATCACCTCTTCTAGTGTGCACTTTGCCTCTGTATTTCACACATTTTGAGACTACTCTCACATCCTCCTTTTACTCGTGTATCGTTGTTTTAGTGTAGAATTTCATTTTATGCATTCTCTTTCCCTGCTCCCTTGGAAATTTAGATTAGAATAGCTAGCTTATCTTGCATTAGAGTAGATTGTGGCGGGTAGTTTAGGAGCAAGAACCACTTTCTCTCGAAGGTCTATCTCAAGTAGCAAGTCCCACAACTTGGAGATAGTACCCATGTTATCCAATCACACCGTGAATTCAAGTATATGCACTTGTATAAACACAAGGGTGATGTGATTCGGTGATAACAAGTCCCTTCATCTAGCAAGAAGATGTCCCCTCGTGATTCACCAATTGTTATCTCAATTTTTGTCCCATTGGCAAAATTGGATCACCTACGACCTCGTACAGAAAGAAATTCAAGAAATGGTTTTGTCTTGTGAGCTCACACTTTAAATCCATCAAATAGGTTCCAGCAAGGCTCTAAAATGGAATATGAGGGTTAGGGAAGGAATAAACAGAAGGAAGAAACCATAGGATCAAAGGAAAAAAAATGGAAAAGGCTTGAAGTCTTTGGGACCTGCAAATGACTCAGAACAAGCCCCAACATCAACTAAGTATGGAGGAAACAACAGAAGCTTCAAAGTGTCCAAGTGGTGCACCTCCAAATATTGAATCCAAAAGGGCAGACTCAAACAAGCACCAGGACTCCATGTGTCCCGTGCCCAAAGTAGGGTAGAGTTAACAGTTAGAAGTCAAAAGATGGACATGGCGGGCCTAAAATTGACTAAGTATCGAGAACCAATGGACAACGCCACGTGTTACATCAATGTAATTTTAAAGGTGTGGCCCAAAATTCAATCTACAAATGACCTCCATTCCTCCATGTGTCCAAAGCCCCAAAAGGTTACACCGGCTATTGAAAAGTCTTCGACTCAGCGGAAGGTGCCAAGTGTCGATTCGACGTAATTTCAAGATGGGAGCCCAAGGCAGAGACTAGAACTTATGCCAGCTCTCCATGTGGCCAATGGTCAATAGAGGTCAAATCCAAAAGTGAGAGCGATCCCAAGATGACTAAGTATAGAGTACATGCGGAAGGTACCACGTGTCTTAACGACACTCCTTCAAAGGTAAAATCTTGAGCGGGTTTTCAAACGAGTGTGGGCTCGCCACGTGTCCCATGGCCAAAAAAGGGATAGAGTCGGGGTTGAATAGTCAAAGAAGAGGCAGGCTAGTGGAGGAAGCCAAGTGTCAACACGATGCTATTTTAAGAGTAAAATTTGGAGTGGGTTTCCAATCAAGTGCTAAGCCTCCACATGTCCCGGTCGAATTTTGGCCCTGCCAAGCAAAGAGACAGAGGAAAAATACAAAGGATCCCAAGGAGCTCGTGGAAACTACCACATGTCAATCCAGCAGTGTGATTTCAAGAGTGAAAGGAAGGGTCTGAATCTTCAAGGTGCGTAAGGTTGCCACGTGGACTTGGTACGGACAGACTCTTTCAAATATTGTGTGCCCACAACCGTGATCTTCAAATGGCCATATCTTTTGACTGGAAACTCATATTTGGGCAGAGAAGATTTTCTCGAAACGTATCAACACCCTCTATGCCATAGAAACATAAAATATCATTCTTAATAGGATTTAGTGGGTGAAAAATGGAAAACGTTTTCCAAACCATTAATACAAAATCTGATTTCTTCAACTACTAACTTAGATTTTATTTGATCCATTGAGGAACCAAAATCAACATATTGTACGTAGATTTTAGAGGGGCATTGATTGATAGTGGTTGAGATTTCAAAGTAGGATTTAATGCATATCTCAAGGTGGTTGAAGTAGGATTCAAATTTTTCCCTCCTCTCTCTCTCTCTCTTATTCTTCCTATATATTGTAAAGGAGGGGCATATTCAAATGGTTGTTCATATTTTCTCTTCGCCCCTTCTACCTTTCTTCCTTAGGGTAGAAAATAGAGTCTAAGCCTCCTCTCATGGCTCTATAATGGTTTTTTCTTGCCTCTTACCCACTAATTATGTACCGTGTAACATTTTAGAGAAATAAAATTTGTTTCATGATGCATCCGTCTGTCCATCCTTGACTTATTTCATTATTTCTTCTTACCTCTCATCATTTCGGGGTATATTGTTGATATTCTAATTTTTGTTGCAGGTCCTAGGAGATTTGTTTAAGGTTTTTAAAGTGGTGTCTGTGGTGAAATCTATCTATGTTCCTTAGTGCATTCTCGCCACCCTCTCCTCTCGCTCACTTCTCTCCACTTCGGTGTAGTCGGATATGTGATTCAACCACTTCCTTTTCTGGTGTATCACCACTTAGTGTAGGCTCTTTCACCCTCTCTCTCTCTATCCCTTGGAATGATTAGATTAGGATATAATAGGTTTTGGCTTCACTAGAGTAGCTTGTGGCGTAGGTAGATTAGGAAGCAAGAACCAGCTTTCTCTCCGAGGTCTATCTCAAGTTTTTCAAGTTCCAAAACTTGAGAGATGGTCCCATGTTGTGCACACACACACACACACACACACACACACACACACACACACACACACACACACACACACATGTCAATCAACATATCAACATCAATATAAAATTTCTCCACTAATCCAAATGCATCATATATGAATCAAAATCAACAATAGTCCATGATCTCTAACATCTAACATCATGCCATATCAAAACTACAACAACATCCATAAGTATAGTCGACAGTATCATAATCAATAACAAAAAGGTGTCAAAGGGAAGTGGGCACTACATCCCCCTCCCCTTAGAATTGAATTCCTCCTAGAAGTCACTGGAATAGGTGTGGAAACTAAACTCGTAGCAAAGTAGCATCCTCCCATGTAGCCGCAATCTCATCATATCTATCCCACTACACTCGAACCTGGTCAATATTTCTACCTTGAAGGCCTAGGGTCCTATGCTCTATAATGTGAATGGGATCCACCATCACTTGCCCTTGATCTTGCACCTGCAATGAGGTCCAATCTAGCACATGAGAAGGGTTTGCAATATATCTCCTAAGTACTGAAACATGAAACACATCATGGATGTGAGATAAGCTAGGTGGCAACGCTAGACGATAGGCCAAAGGGCCAATATGATCCAAGATCTCAAAGGGGCCTACAAATCTAGGAGCTAACTTAGAACCTTTTTCGTAACAAATAGGGCTCTTATGTGCCTTGACACGAAGGAAAACCTTCATGCCCACATCAAAACTACAGTCGGTCCTATGCTAATATGCATACTTCTTCTATTTGTTGTGCCTCCTATAGTCTCTGTCTGATCATAACCACCTACTACTCCATGTCCTGTAATAAAACTAGCCCAAGAGAAACCCTGTCCCAACTATGAGGTTTCCTACACTCTTTGCCACACAAAGGTGCCTTGAAAGGGGCCATGTCTATTGAACTCTGAAATATATTATTGTAGGCAAACTCCACCAAGTACAAATACTCCTCTCATCTTGATTGGTGATCCATAACATACATCCTAAGCATGTCCTCTAAGATCTGATTCACCTACTCAGTCTATCCATCTATCTCAGGGTGATATGCCATTTTGAAATAGATCTTCATCTCAAGGGCATGCTGCATGGTAGTCCAAAAGTGGGAAGTATATAGAGGATCACGGTCATAAATGATCTTCCATAGAATCTCGTGTAATCTGACAATCTCATCTAGATATACCCATGCCACTACACTAGCTATATAGGTGGTCTTCACTGAGAAAAATGAGCCACTTTCATCAATTTATCCACCGTGACCATGATGGCATCGTGGTGGTATCTTGACATCGGTAGCCCAACAATGAAGTCCATGGAAATGGTGTCCCATTTCCATTCCGGTATAACATGCGGAAAGAGAAGGCTAGCTGGATGTTGATGCTCGGCCTTCACTTTCTGACACTCTAAACAATGTGACACAAACTAAGCCACGTCTCTATGAAGTCCCCTCCAATGATACAACTGTCTCAAAGTGGCATGCATCTTCTTCACCCCGGATGGGCTGAATAGGGTGCATGATGTGCCTCTACAAATGTCCTACCTCAAGCCTCCATCTCTGGGAACATAAATCTAGTCTCTATTCCTGAGAAGGCCATCTACCTCTAATGAAAACCCATCAAAATTCCCTTCAAGGGGTCTCTGAGACTCGATCTCTACTCTAGCTGCAATGTAGAAACTGTCATGAGGAAGCTGTCAGTAGAATCCTTGCTCCACAAATATGTGTTCACTAAGGTGGCCATAACCACATGTCTCCTCCTACTAAGAGTGTCTACAACCACATTCTCCTTCCCCTTCACATGCTCTATCTCCATGTCATACTCACAAAGCAACTCCATCCAATGTCACTGATGAGCATTGAGATTGGGCTGCATGAAGAGGTGGCGAAGACTCAAGTGATCAATCCTAAGTGTGAATCTCCAGCCAAGAAGGAAGTGTCTCCATCAAACCAAGGCATGCACAATTTACCGCAAGCTCAAGATCATGAGTCATATAATTGAGCTCATAATCTTTGAGTTTGTGAGACTCAAAAGAAACTACTCTTCCCTCCTACATCAACACACCTCCAACTCCTGCCAAAGAAGCATCTCATGCATACGAAAAACTCACCCTACGGATCTGCACTACAAGAATAGGTGTTTTCGTGAGGCATTCCTTCAGTGTCCTGAAAGGCCTGCTCACATTTGTCTGACCAAACAAACTTCTTCCCTTTCCGTTGAAGGGAAGTGATGGGGTGTGCAACCCGAGAGAAGTCCTGAACAAATCTCCTATGTAATATCCTACCAAGCCCATGAAGTTACGCACCTCTATCACACTAGTGGGTGCTGGCCAATCCATAATAGCTCAAATCTTGGAAGGATCACTACAATACCTTCCCCATAAATGATGTGTCCCAAATATCTACACCTTTGTCTGAAATAACACACACTTCTCTAGGTTCCCATAAAGTTGCTTTCTCATGAAGACACTGAAGAACCTAGAGAAGGTGCCCTCATGCTCCTCACGCATACGTGAGTAAATAAAAATGTCATCAAGGAAGATGAGCATGAAGTGATCCAAGAATTTCTTGAACACCCCATTCATCAAGCTCATAAACACTGTGGGGGGCATTCATCAAACCAAAAGGCACCACAGTGAACTCGTAGTGGCCATATCTCATATGGAAGGTGGTCTTATGAATGTCTACCTCCGTAATCCTCAGCTGATGATAACCTGACTTAAGGTCTATCTTGGAGAAAACTATGGCCCCTTCATCTGATCAAACAAATCATCAATGCGTGGAAGGGGGTAATGATTCTTGATCGTTACTTTGTTCAAACGCAAAGTAATCAATACACAACCATAGAGATCCATCCTTCTTCTTTACAAATATCACCGGTGCACCCCAAGGGGATACACTAGGATGGATTAGGCCTTTCTCCAAAAGGCCCTCTAGCTATAACTTGAGCTCACAGAGCTCAGGGGTGGTCATCCGATAAGGTGCTTGTGAGATAGGCTCTACTCCCAAAACTAGATCTATGTGAAAATATATCTCACGTGGGGGTGGTAACCCCGTAGCTCCCTTGAAAGACATCAGAAAACTCTCTCAAGATGGGATGGTCATCAAGCGATGGTCCACTAGACTCATCCTCCGATCGGTCACTAACTATGACAACATACATCTGACAACCCCATCACACACACCACTTAAGTTGCATGGTGGAGATGGTGTGAATGGAAATGGGTCTCCTAACCCCTACTATCACTGACTCAACTCCTAGATCATCTGCACATGATATAATCTTATGGTAACAATCCACTTTGGCTCTATGTGTAGACAACTATTCCATGCCCAAGATGACTCCATATGAACCCAACAAAAGGATACGAAGATCCGAGGTAGTGGTGAAGGGTCCCAAATCCACTACACACTCCTTAACTAAGGATTCTATAGAGATTTTGGCTCTAGAAGCCATCTCAACATCCCAACTAAGACCCTTCCTAACTGCCACCACCTACATCACTCTACCAAAGATGGTGTAATAAAAGAATCAAGAAGAACCAGAATCAAATAGAATGGAGGTAGGAACACCACCAATGCTACCTGTCATCTCAATCACGGTACTTTGGTGCTCAGCCTGGCGGTTCTCGACCACTGCATAGATCCGATGACCACACCCATGTCACCAATAGTAGGCTCTGAGATCTATGTCTTACCCTTGTTACTAGGGTTCTGTGGGCACTCTCTCCAAAATGTCCAACAACACCACAACCATAACAACTATTCCTATCCTCTCCCATGAGTAGCAGCTCCAGTCGGTACTCTAGAGGTCTATGTGCTTGTGGATCCTGATGATCTAGTGCTATGGACTACTGAGGTCTCTACTGACAAGATCCTACTGACTGAGCTCTCGGTGCACCCTGTGTCCTAATGGGACCCCTAAGAGGAGGCCCCATACTCCCCCCTCTGCATCGAATCTCTTGTGAGGCCTATATGGTGGGTGGGTCTCTGCTGCTGCTACTTTGCAGGCCTAAAAGATGACTATGCTGAACCCAGTCCACCATGAGGAGGAGGAGCTAACCCCTCGACTGTTGTCCTGCATCTACTAGATGTGGCTCCATACTCTATCTCTGGCCTGCTGTGTTTTCCCTCAGTCTCCTCTACTATATAGGCCTTCTCAATGGCCTCAACTAATGTCTCATGAACAATGGATATGCACCACACCACCCAAATCTACATTCAGGCCTGGATGAACCTATGAATCCATACCTCTCATCCTACATGCATGTAGTCGACATACTGGAGTAGATCCAAAATCACTCTCATACTCAACTACTATCAAAGATGCCTATCGGAGGTCATGAAACTCATCTATCCTCTACTTGAATGAACCTCTCGTGATAAGTACCTACTCCTAAACCACTCCTCAAAGAGCTCCCAGGTAACCATCTCTAAATCAATGTGGAGCTTCTACTCCTTAGTCCTCCACTAGACACCTACTCCATCCCTCAGAAGATGGATCACAACATGAGCTTTCATGTTTCTAGTACAAGGGCAGAGCTTGAAGCACCCGCTCAAGCTCACCAACCAGGCCTCTTCCTAAACCCACCTGTATCCCCAAGAATAGTGAGATGGTCGTAGCTTCAGGATCTCCCTGATATGGTCTGCAGCTATATCTGGTGACCCCTAGGCCTCTCTGCATGCTCATCTCTAAGCCTAGGGCTCCGAGACCTATCCCTATGTCTAGAAATCCGGTCTCCCTATCCCCTCTCGGTGACTCTACTCTTCCTAACTCCACGCGGGAGTTCTCTCCTCTATGCTCCTCACTGTGTCGAGGAGATGCATGAGCCTCAATGGATGGCTCCCTATCATGTCTAGCTGATTGTCCTCCTATGGACCCTCCACGTAAAGTGGCATTAACATCCTGAAGCGTCTGTAAAATCTGAGGTAGGATGGCTGCTACAATATGATCTGGAGGTGGCAAGTCTAGGTCTATGTGAAAGGACCCTCATCTTGTCCATGCCTCTGCACATAGACCAAGGTGAGAGTTAGTTCATTATTCTAGGTTTTATTTAGTTTTCCATGTTTACTAAAATATGTAATTTTCAAACAAAGTTGTTTTCTAGATTTAAAAGTGTGTTAGGTTTAATATTGCACTAGGTTTAGTGTTCATGTCTCAAGTTTTCTAGTGTGCCCAAGGGTCCAAGATTTGAACCCACGGCTCTGATACCAAGTGTAACACCCACTAAAATGACCACTCGAGACCCAAGAACAACCTAGGTTTAGATAGAAAAATTATGGAATAATTTTTTTTTGAAAAGCGTGACCACTACCAAGCTTCAAGCAACAATTGTTGTCAAAAAGATTCAAAGTCAATTATAATTTAATAAATGAAATTTTCCCATTGTAAAAAACATTAGATCCACATTACAAAATTAATGAGTATAATTAATCCAAATATAGTTAAATTTCTCTTAGGTGTTAACTTAATAAATAATTAAATTAACACTATAGTTAAATATTCCTTAATTAATTTTAGAGGGTCAAAGGGGCCAAAGCAATTAAATGCCCAAGGTTTTTAATTTCACTAGGTCTAAACAATAACCAAGGTTCTTATTTACATGGGATAGAAAAATTCTCTTATCCCCTAACGTGACCCCTTAAAAGGTCAACCCATGCTTTAGAGTTACACATTTAAGTTAAAAAGGGTAATTTCCCACTTACCCACTCTCAGACTCATCTTTTTGCACTTCAACCTGATTTTTCACATATTTAACACACTTAAGGTTTCCTAAAAATTTTCCATTAGATAGGAAATTTCTTCCCCTTTCCAATGATATAAATAAGTCCTCCTAACTCCTCATATTTCTTAAGTTATAGGCCAACGGGCCTGGGAGGAAAAATTTTCCCAAAGGCGGGCCTATGGGCCTGGGGAAGAAATTTTTCCCAAAGGCGGGCCTAGGGCCCAGGAAGAATTTTTTCCCCGGGAAGGTTTCCTATGGGCCTAGGGAGACCTTTTTACCAGGGAGGTAATTTGGTGCTTTGCACTTTTGGCAAAAAAAAAGTTTTTACACACACACCCGTGAGCCCACGCAGGGGGCTTTGCACCTAAAAGAAGAAAATTTCCCCAAGCCACAAGGACACGTGGCACATTTTTAAGCCAACGCGGGAAGGCGGGTCACCGAGGCACTTAGGATTTTTAGCTTTTTTTTTGAAAAGGGAAAAAAGTTTTAAAATGAGCCACGCCTCCACCGACGCCTAGGAGACCACGTGTCATGCCCAAAATTTCAAGCGGGAAAGACCATCGGGGAAAAAACTTAGAAATGTTGGCTTTTGTGTTAAAAATCACGAAGGTTAAAAACAACCCACGCCTCCACCGACGCCTAAGAAGCCACGTGTCAGTCCAACAGTGACTGGGAAGGCGGGCCAGTGGGGAAACTTAGGAATTTTTTCCAATCTTTTCCAAAAGCGATAAGGTCTAAAACCATCCATGCCTCCGCCGATGCCTAAAGAAGCCACGTGGAAGACCCTCATTGGTTGTGGGGTGGTGGGCCATCGGGGAGACTTAGAAATTTTTGCCCTTTTTTTTTCAAAAGGTAAAGTTTGAAGGTGCGGGCCCGCGAACCCATGGAAGTATTTTTTTTTTTTTCAAAAGGAAAACTTAGGATGCAAACTTAGGGGCAAAATCAGGCAGCTGAGCCATGGAGAGAACTTGTGACTTTTTGCATTTTTGCAAAAAAGTTCCCTAAGTAATTTTTGGGCCCGCGGATCCGATTTACAAAATTTTTTTTTTTACAGTTTTTTTTTTTTTGAAACCAAACGAAGTAAAAACTTCAGAAGGCCATAACTTTTGACTGAAGCTCGGATTTGAGAAAATAAGGACTTTTTGGAAAGGGCTCAACTCCTCTTTGCATAGGAAAGCACAAAATATTATTTTCAACAAACTTAGATGGGTGAAATTTAAGAAAACGTCTTTCCTACCATAAAAATGTGAACTAAACTTTTCAACTACCAGATTTAATCTATCTGCTATTCTTCCTTCTCCAACATGCCAAACCGACATGGAGAATCGCACTTGATATAAATTGGATGGATTTGCAAGGATTAATTGATTATGGTTGGGATTTCAAAATGGATTTATTTCCTTTCTCTTTTCTCTGTAAAGGCATTTTTTTTTCTCTTGCTCGATTAATAAAGTTCTAAGTAAATTTCTTGAGCAATACAAACTATTTTGGGATGTGTTTTGATCATCCTTAGTTCATTTTAATGTTTCATTTTGTCTTTCATTTGCTAGGGTACTCTGTATATTTTTCTGATATTTATTTGCAGGTTTGAAACAATCTAACAAGAGATCTACGTATTTCAAACTAGAATTTATCTATTTCATTTTCCATACTTTAAACATTTAAGTTCATTCCATTCTAAATTTACAATGTTTAACTTTCCTTCAATCAATACGTGAAAAGCAAGAATGTAATTCTATTTTCAAAACATGCCTTTCAAGTAATACAGAGGAAGGTAATATTTCCTAACACAAACTTTTCCAGCCTTCAAATAGAGAGTTTGCAAAAGTATTTCAATCAACAGATTTCCAAACAAGAGAACTCCATTTTTTGTATAAAGTAAATCAACTTCTATTAAACTGAAATAATTTCCTTTACAACTTCTTTTCTGTTCACCAAAAGACAACTTACAAAATAAATCTTTCTCATTCAAATGTAACTTCATATCCAAAAACAGAGCATCTTTTCACCACAATTAATATTACAATGTCATCCACTTAAAGTGGGAAATTTTACAATAAGGGAACCCAAGAGAACTACAAAATTTTTCTTCATACACAGCTCCAAGAAAAAACAACAAGAGAGATCCACCATGATTTCATTTGGTCACAACAAAGAAAAGGGGAGAGGCAACGCTCTCCACCCAACCAAGAATTCCAATGAAGAGGAGAAGTCATCCTCCTCATTGGCCCCGAGCCCCAACCACATTACAATAAGAAATGGATTCAACTCATGGCAACAAGATAAGCTTCCACAACACAAAACAAATTTCACAATCATATCACAAGTCCAAAATAAAATATAGTTATAGTCACAAGAAGGAAACAATAAAAAATATACAAGGCCTCATCACACAAAGGCCAAAAGAGAAGATCTATGGGGAAGCTGCTTATACCTCCCAATGGGGAATGGGTGACCACCTTAAAACCCACCAAAATATTCATCTCAAACCCCTACATACTCTTATGCCTCCCCCAAGTACCTCTTATACCTCCCCATTCTCTTATGCCTCCCCAAAAGTAAGAAATGCAAGCTATTTCTTGTCCAAGGTGGAACACCCAACCCAAAATCCCTCCACAAATAACTCTTATGCCTCCCCAAACTCTTATGCCTCCCCAAAAAATATCCCCATAGTCTTCTCCTACACCACACCTAGGCAATCTACCCAACCAACCAACAAACATACCAAACACTCAAAAACATTCACATATGCATAAAATAAAAAGAACACATTTTAAAAGAGTCAAGCTCCTACCTCTCCATGATAGAGCTTGATCCAAAAGTTCAACAATAAGCTTCTTCAAATCCAAATAGTCCCAAAGCACCAACAAATCCACAAGCATCCAAAATCCTCTAACTCTCTCCAATTGCAAGAGCACCAAACCAACATGAAGTAACCCCAAAACAAACCCCCAAAACAAAAAAAAATTTGAATAAATAGAAAAGGGAGAGAGGAGGATGAGGTGGCTCCATGTAGGATGCCACATCACTCATCCTCAACTCCACCTCACAAGTCAACTTCAAACTCCAAAGCACAATTAATAAGTGGGTGAATAAATGACATTTTACTTACACACACAATCCAAGCCCACACCCTTAAGGACCAAAATTAATTTCATGTAAGAAGGTGCAATAAAAACTTACAACTTGTCTTCCCAAAATACATAATAAGGCCTAATTTTGACTCCCCAACCCATAGGTAGGGTTGGTGTAACAATTTAAGAGGTGTGGGACAAGTTTAACTTGTCCCACAAGCCTCCAAAATCAGCCCCTAAGGACAGATCCGAATTTCAAAAGGAAAGTGGAGTGTTTCACACTCAAAGCTACTTACACATTACTTACAACACATAATCCAAGAGCCATCAGCTCTAATAAATGCATTCTTTTGACCCATTTTAATTTATTTAACAACATGATTACTCACTAATCTAGACACAAATAAAATAAATAATAAAGGGGAAAATACATCACTAAAATCCACATACTAAATTTAAACAAAGGAAACTAAATAAAAGAATACACATAACCCCTTGGTCACATTCAAGGTGATCCCCCATGGGAACCCCTAACAACAATTCAACACACACACACACACACACAATACACGTTGCCATGGTGACCCTTGTTGAATTCATCTAGGATTCCAATGTGGTTGGTCTCCAATCCCCGATGTTTGTTGTGACATGTTTACCTACAAAACACAAATACCTCCTTCGGCCTTGTGGCCACATCAAATCATCCAAAATAAATATACAATATAACTCCAAAGTCATCTATATATAAATCAAAACATCATCAAGCAAGTAATGACATCATTTACAATTTCATCAATAACCATATGATCATAAAATTAGTTCAATTATCTAGGTCTACTCAATATGATGAAATAACACATGTCTAAAACACACACACACACACACACACACACACACACACACACACACACATACACACACACACACATGTCAATCAATGCATATAACATATATCAACATCAATATAAAATGTCTCCAATAATCCACATGCATCATATATGAATCAAAATCAACAACAATCCATGATCTCTAACATCTAACATCATGCTATTTAATGAATTGTGTACATTAGGCTTAGAATCATGATTCCAACGAGACCAATTTTGTGAAAATCCATTGAGAATTGCAAAAGTTATGGTCTTCTGAGTGTGAGTAGCTATTTTGGGTTTGCCAGAGATTTCTTGCCTTTTACGGGACTAGGAATTTAATTTTTTTGAGATGTAGATATTTCTTTCATTTTCACCCACCTACCCTCAATAAAAATGAGAAATAATATTCCCATTTAATAGAGGATGTCAATAACTTTCCAATGATATAAAGTTTGTCAAATTTTGAGTACTAGATCAAAAGTTATGCCCATTCGAAGTTTCACATGAAAAATTGTCATTTTCCTTTGTTCCATGGATTTTCCATTTTTATGCAACATTCTGCAAATGTGGTTTTCTATGGAGTTTTCTAGGACTTCATCTTTGTAGCTTCCATAGATTTTTGTGGCTTAAAGTTTTGTAGCTTTCCATGGCTTTTTTTCGCGGCTTTCAGAGATTTCTACACTTTGTTCTGCAGACTTTCTCTGTGGACTTTCCTACAAACTTTTCTATGGCACTAATCTAAAAATTGAAGTCATACATCCTAGAGTCACCTGATATTCTTTTTTATTCTAGGATGACCCACATTTTCGAACTCTTTGTAAGAAAATCTTAAAAATGAGGTTTGTTAGAGGGAAAATATTTGTGCCTATAATTTTTTTCTTCTTTCCTTTTTTGAATGTTTGATTTCCCTACTTCTTGGAGCCTTACCGAGGGATGAAATTGATTTCTGACTTGGGGTTGCTGGTTCATCTTTTTATCACTTGCATGGCACTAGAAGCTTGCAGCAGCTATTCTTTGAGAAAATCATCAAGACTTCCCCTTAAACTGATTTTAGTTTCTCTGCATTTGTTTGATTTGAAATTTGCAACTGATCACATGTAACTATGAGGTCCTTGCTATGATAACTAGGGAGATGATGCACTGCACTACCTTGAGAAAAAATGAATAAAAATATTTACAAAAGGACAAATCATACATGCCTTAAGTAAGACATGCAGTGCACAAAACTTGTTCTAAGAAAAACAAACCTACCTAATCTACGCTAACTAGAGAAATGAGAAACCTTAAATAAACCTTGAAACTGGTAATAAAAAGGTTTCCCTTTCTCACAAATTGTAGCCATATGGATGATTTGACAATAGTCAGAGCTGAGATTAGGAGCGGAAGATTGGATGCAAAATGATTTCCCACCCCCTTCATCAAGGTATCAAAGCAGAGACAAAACAAATATCTCTTCCAAATTTTGTTCATTTGGTTTTGAGAGGTATTGTTGTTGATTCTTGGTACATTGATGCTCTCCCTCATGCTCAGGAACAAGTGTGACTAGTGATGGATCTTCTCTTGGCTCTAGTGAAGCCAAGTACTTGGTTGGGCAAGGTTTGGTCCTTCAAATTTTCCCGTTGCTCCGAAATTTAACTCAAAAATGGAGTGCTCTTGCAATTCTTCATGGGTGGATGGTATGGAACATATGAGATCTTCGTGCTCTTTTCCTTCCTTTGTGGCAATATGGAACTCCTCCCAAATCTGCATCTCATTGTTATTGATTGTAACATCTAATAAAGTCACTTTTGCATCATTATAATTGTTTGCAACACATTGTTATCTTTGGAGTTCCTTTGTTGTTGCTTGAATATCAACTTTCTCTTAGATGGCCTCTTCCTTAGCATGCAATTGGTCAAATCAAAATCTTCAATTTACTGCTCTAAAGGAATATTTGGGGTAGCAACGTCTTCTTGATAACTCTCCTCCATCATGGATTCATCAATCAAATCAGGCCCTTTAAATGAAAGTAAAAAATATTCAATAATGTTTTCTTCGTTAAGTGGCTTCAACTCTAATTTTATCTCTTTGAAATGCCCCTCTTCAATAGGACTTAGAATTGGTCATTCTTCCTCCCTCTTGACTGAGTGTGCAGCTTCGATTAGATCAACATCCTCTTCAGACAAAGTGCCACTATGGACACCGCATTCGAGTAGTCGATTGTTGATCTTCTTCTTGTTGTTCTTGTTCTCCTTCTATTGATAACTCAGCTTCCACCACATACGGTCTTACCCCGACCTCCTCTGAAGGTTTAACCATCAAGGGGATTTTTTCTATCCCAAATTCGAGAGCCAATCTCACCAAGCTTTTGATCATTCCTTATATGTTTTTATCTCCTTCCTACGACTCTCCTTGATAGGTTTTGTTATTTTTCCCGATATGAAATTGAAAAGGCAAGAGGAGGAGTAGATGGGGTTTCAACCGGTTTTGTAATTTTTCCGGTGGTGAGGGAAGAAGATGCTCTTGTTTCTTTAGAGGGAATGACTATTTGGAAGAGAAAAGGGAAGAGGAATTGAGCTAAGATGGAATACAAAGGGATGGAGAAGGGAATTCAAAAATTGGGGAAGCATACAATGGGATTGAATCTTGACCATACTAAAATGATAAAGCATGGGAGTGATAAAATGAAGGATAGGGATCTTGTACTGATTTACCCATTGACATGGTTGTCTTACACTCCTCGAGTGCTTCAATGTCCTCAATCCTTTGTGCAAGTTAAGGTAGGATTTCAACCATGAAGTCAAGCTTCTCCTATGGGCTATAATTTCTTGGAAAAGGGCCTTCCCATGGGAAAGGTTCCCTGCAACCAATCCTGAATGCTTTCATCTGTGTTGTAGCCCCAGATTGAACCATGCTAGCCTCCATTCTTTGAATTTTCTCTTGCAAATCAGTGTTCTCTACTTGACTATTTTCATCATATGCATACCCTTGTTCCTAATATGTTTCATAGCCAAACTGGTTTTGAAACTACTCATATGAGTAAGCATAATGGTTCAATCGATAATAATGTTGATATAGAGAATTTTTGAAACTCATTAAAGGGTTGATTACACTGTGCAGTGTGAATTCCACTGTGGGAATGAAGCCATGATTGCAAAAATTCATAGAATGGAAGAGAATGAAAGAAATGGAAGAAAAATGGATGAAAATAGATGGGGAGAAGCTCTACAATTTAAGAGATGTGGGTTGTTTGGACCAAATGGAGTCACCAGATGTGCTTGCATATGCTTCTAAAAGCTGAAATTTTAATAGGAACACACCAACCTTCTAAAATGAAGTGGTAAGGTGCTTCAAATCAGTCCCACCGAGCGTGCTATAAATGTTATCACGAAATTATAGCACCCTTGAATGGCCTTAGATTTGAGTGGTGCATTCCTTGTAATTTTTGTAATATTGGATCATATCTCAAGTTGTGGGACTTGTGGGTTTGAGATGACCCTCCAGAGAAGGTTGGTTCCTGCTCCTAAACTACCTGCCACAAGCTACTCTTAATGTAGGAAAGGCTATCTGATCTTATATAACTTTCCAAGGGACTAGGGAGAGAGAGTGCATGAAAAACAATCATGAACTAAAGTGGCAATACACTAGAAAAGTAGGTTGTTGATCACAATCTTGACCGCTCAAGTGAAGAGAGATGAGCGGTGGAGAGGATGGAAAAGATACATCACAAACCAAATTTGAGATTCACAGATAACAACACTTCAAACCCATTAAACACATCTTCCCAAACTTTTAATAGACATCAGAGATATGCAGAATATACCCTGTAATGGTGAGAGGCAAGAAGAGACAATAAAATAAGCAAAGGATGGACAAAATGCATCACAAAACAAATTTTATTGCTCCATGAGTTCACACAATACATAATTAGTGGAAAAGAGGGGGAAAAATTACATTAAAAGGAACATATAGGAGGGTTAAACTCCACATTCAACCCTAGAGAAGAAAGGGAGAGGTGGGAGGAGAGAAAAATGACCAACTCCTTTTATAAATGAGCCCAAGATTACAAATTATAGAATTGAAAAGGAGAGAAAATTACAATCCCGTATTTATATTTTTGACCACTTCCAAGTTGTCATAAATGAGTGCAATTCATAGTATGTTGCTTGAAAAAGGCTCCCCATGTTGTCCCATAACTTGCAACAGTGAAAGAATGATTTCTCATGCTCATTTAATGCATCTCTAACCACTAATAGGATCACTGTTAAGAACCTAACACGTTTTCCTTAAAAACATCATTTATTCTTTATCAATTTCTATATTTATTGAATTATGTTTTTGGGCTCAAAATCAAGATTCCAATGAGACCAATTTTGTGAAAATCCATTGAGAATTGAAAAATTTATTGTCTTTTGAGTGTGAGAAGCTATTTTGGGTTTGCTAGAGATTTCTTGCCTTTTACGGGACTGGGAATTTAATTTTTGGAGATGGATATGTTTCTTTTATTTTCACCCACCTACCCTCAATAAAAATTATAAATACAATTCCCTTTGCATAGAGGACATTTAGACCTTTCCAATGATATAAAGTTTGTCGAATTTCAAGTAATAGATCAAAAGTTGTGCCCATTCGAAGTTTCACACGAAAAAATGTCATTTTTCTTTGTTTCGCTGGATTTTCCAGCTTTTATGCAACATTCCGAGATGTGGTTTTCTACTAATTTTTTTGTAGACTTCATCTTTGCATCTTCCATATATTTCGTGGCTTTTAGTTCAACACTTTGTGGCTTTTTCTATGGCTTTATGCAAATTTCTACGCACTTTGTCCCGTGGACTTTTCTACGGACTTTCTCTATGGACTTTCCTACAAAAATTTTAACGGCACTTTCTGTGGACTTTGTTACGTGGTACTGATCTAAAACTTGAAGTCATACATCCTAGATTCACCGATATTCCCGTTGATTCTCGGATGACCCACATTTTCTAGCTCTTTGTAAGAAAATCTTGAAAATAAGGTTTGTGAGAGTGGAATATATTTTTCCTAAAATTGTTTTCTTCCTTCCTCTTCTTCGAATGTTCCATTTCTTTCATGATGCTTGGATCCTTCTTTGAGAGATGACATTGATTTCTCGACTTGGGGCTACTCTTGGTTCATCGTTTGATTACTTTTATGGCGCTAGAAGCTTACAACAACTATTCTTTAAGAGAATCATCAAGACTTCCCCTTAAACTGATTTTAATTGTTCTACATTTGTTTGATTTGAAATTTTCAACTATGAGGTCCTTCTTTGTGACAAGTAAGTAGATGATGCACTATACTACCTATAGCAAAATAGACAAAAACTATATAAGAAAGGAAAATCATACATGCCTCAAGTAAGACATGCAGAGTGTGCACAACACTTCTTCTACTGAAAACAAACATACCTACTCTATGCTAACCAAAGAGATGAGAAACCTTAAACAAACCCCGAAACTAGTAATGCAAAGTAGCTGCCCTTTCTCACAACTTGCATCCATATGGATGATTTAAAAATAGTCAAATCGAGATCGGGAGCGGAAGATTGGATGAAAACATATTTCCCACCCCCTTCATCAAGGTATCACCTAGAGACAAAACAAATACCTCTTATAACTATTGTGCATTTGGTTTTGAGAGGTATTTTTGTTGATCCTTGGTACATTGATGCTCTCCCTCATTCTCAAGAAAAAGAATGACTGGTGTTGGCTCTTCTCTTGGATCTAGTGAAGCCAAGTAACTGGTTGGGCAAGGTCAGGTCCTTCGAATTTTCCCATTTCTCTGATACTTAACTCCAAAAATGGATTCCTTTTGCAATCCTTCCAAGGTGGATGGTATGGAAGAGATGAGATCTTCATGCTCTTTTCCTTCCTTTGTGGCAATATGGAACTCCTCCCCAATCTGCATCTCATTTTTATTGATTACAACATCTAATGAAGTCACTTTTGCATCATTATAATTTGTTACAACACATTGTTGGCTCTGAGTTCCTTTGTTGTTGCTTGAAGAATAACTTGCTCTTGGATAGCCTCTTCCTCTAGCATGAAATTTTTCAAATAAAAATCTTCAATTTGCTACTCTAGAGGACTATTTGGGGTAGAAAGGTCTTCTTGATAGCTCTCCTCTGTCATGGATTCATCAATCAAATCAAGCCCTTCAAATGAAAACAAAAATATTCAATAATTCTTTCTTTGTTAAGTGGCTTCAACATTGATTTTATCTCTTCTAGCTACCCCTCTTCAATAGGACTTGAAACCTGGTCATTCTTCCTCCCTCTTGACTGATTATGAAGCTTGGATTAGATCGTCATCCATTTCAGAAAAATTTCCATTATGGACACTTTGTATTTAGAGTGGTCATATTCTTGATCTTCTTCTTCTTGTTCTTGTTCTCCTTCACCGCTAACTCGGCTTTCACCACCTATGGTCTCGATACCAGCCTTCCTCTAAAGGTTTAACCATGAAGGGGGATTTTTCTATCCTAAATCTGAGAGCCAAGATTACCAAGATTTTTATTATTTCTTCTATGTTTAGCTCTCCTTCCTGTTGTTCTCTTTGACTAGTTTTTAGAATTTCTTTCTGACATGGAATTGGGAAGGCAAGATGAGTGGATGGGGTTCAACCAGCTTTTACATTTGTCTCGTGGTGGTGACGAAAGTATAATTTATCATTTCTTTAGAGGGAATGACTCGCTGGAAGAGAAAATGGTAGAGGAATTGAGGTGAGATGGAAGAATAGGGGATGGAGAAGGGAATTCAACAATTGGGGCAACATACAATGAGCTTGAATATGATGGAACAGAGATCAATTATAGAAGATAGAATGATATTCAATGTGTATTGCAAACAAAATAGCATAGCCATATAAAGGTTGCGGGAGGAGGAGACAGTTATAACTGTCCAACTGTCCACCATAACAACAATGTATTAATTTAAACTAATGCTAACATTCCCCCCCTTATTACATTGTTCGTACAAAGATACATTTCCTGATGATAGGTCCCCCCTTAATGAGAACACCGCAAAGAGGGTCTTCACATGAGCATGCCTACATGGTCTCGATTCACATGGTTTTTCTAAGGTTGACCATAAACCTAGAGGGACAGGAACACTTTCCGATTGCTCACCTTGGTGGTTTTACAGCTTACCGTGAACCAAGAGGATTTTACTCGGTGGTTTTACAGCGTATCATGAACCCAAGAGGATGATACCTCGGTGGTTTTACAGGGTTTACCATGAACCCAAGAGGATTATACCTTGTTGGTTTTACAGATTACCACGAACCCAACTTCAAGTACCATGCGCGCTTACTTTCGGTGCTTTTCTACTCCCCATGATTCTCTTCAATTAGGAGGTCCCAAACAGGAAACTATGCACCATCTGCACTTTATTGAACAACCAAACAACATAGGAAAAACAACAAACAATACTAACAAATATTCCACATTCACTTCTAATAATCATAAAGCAATCATGTTCTTAGTTGTAGCCACCGATGTTGATCGTCGTTTAGCTAATCTTCAACAAAGAAAGGAAACAAATCACTCACATCACTTTGAATGTTGTGCTTAACTAAGTCATTTTTTTCCCATAATGTGAAATAAGAACACTGAGAAATAAATCGCATCAAAGAACATGCTCTATAAAATGATGCTCCGAATAATCCATTTTCAGCATCCGATCACACAACAACAGAACACGGAACAAAATAGAAACTGAAATAAACACAAACCAAAAATTGAGGAATAGGTCCTCAATACCTTATTTGCCACAATATCTATCAGCGGCCTCGTCACTTGCGGCTTACAAGAGGTAGTTGGATTTCCTCCACCTCCATTTTCGCCTCTGTCCTCCTTTAATGCTACTTACAGTACTTTTAAATTCTTCAAGATAATGATAATAATCTCCCTTCATCTTATAGTAGAAGAATGTGGACTCGCCAGTGCCAGAAGAGGGAATAAGATGCTCATCAATGATTGTGAGAATGTCATTGCAAATCCTGCAAAGTTCATCCTAAACTTTGTGATGGTACTCTTTGATCCATTTAACATTAACATCAGTACCCTTTGCCTCTTCTTTTTTCTTAATGGATGACATAATCCGCCATGAAGCTCTTCGTTCCCCAATGAAATTCTTGTAGCCAACTGAAAGTAGGTTTATTTCCTCTACTGTGAGCTCAACATCTAACTTGGAAACTTTCTTCATTGACTCCACCATTTCATCATATCGTTCAGCCTGCTCCGCAAGCTTTGCCATGTACACATGGTTCTCCCTCTCTTTTTCCATCATTTTCGATGTGAATTGGCACGCAGAACCCTCAAATTTGGGGTTAAAAAGAGTGGAATCAAACTAACTAGATGAAAATCACATTCTCGGATGAAGGAACCTCAGACTCCTCGCACAAGCTCACCTTTCTCGCTTCTACTCTTCACACAAACCCTCCATGATGAAGTAAATTACCTTGGTCTAGCAACTATTGACAAAATAGGTCATAGGTCTACCAATTCTTCATGCCAAGTTTCCACCCAAGCTGAGAAGAAGAGCTGCCATGTCCAAAAATATTTTGACTTTCACGCTTTGCAAGGAGAAAGAAAATTGCTGCCAAAGATGCCACGAAGGTCTCAGAAAATTCTCCACGCCAAGGATAGATAATAAGCTCTGATACCAATGATGGAACAAAGATCAATTGCAGAAGACAAAATGATATTCATTCAATGTGTATTGCAAACAAAATAGCATAGCCATATAAAGGCTGTGGGAGGAGGAGACAGTTATAACTGTCCAACTTTCCACCATAACAACAATGTATTAATTTAAACTAATGCTAAGATAACGTTGACCATGTTGAAATGATAAAGCTTGGGAGGGAGAAAATGAAGGACAAGGATCTCGTGACTCACTTACCCATTGACATGGTTATTTTACACTCCGCTTAAGTGCTTCAATATCTTCACCCATTGTTCAAGTTGAGGCAACATTTTAACCATGAAGTCAAACTTCTCCCCGTGGGATATAATGTCTTGGAAAAGGGCCTTCCCATGGGCAAGGTTCCCTGCAACCAATCCTGAATGCTTTCATTTGTGTTGTAGCCCCGGATTGAACCATGCTAGCCTCCATTCTTTAAATTTTCTCCTGCAAATCAATGCTCTCAACTTGATCGTTGTCATCATATGCATACCCTTATTCCTGATATGTTTCATAGCCAAAATGGTTTTGACACTACTCATATGGGTAAGCATAATGGTTCTCGAATCGATAATAATGCTGATCTAAAGGATTTTGAAAATCATTAGAGGTTGATTGACCTTTCACGGTGTGAATTACACTATGGGAATGAAGCCCCGATTTCAAAATTCATAGAATGGAAGAGGATGAAAGAGATGCAAGAAAAATGGATGAAAATGGATGGGGAGAAGGACTACGATTTAAGATATGTGGGTTGTTTGGACCAAATGGAGTTACCAGATGTGCTTTCATATGCTTCCAAAGTTGAAATTTTAACAGAACACACTAACTCGCTAAAATGAAGTGGTAAGGTTCTTCAAACTGTGCTACATGGGCATGCTATAAATGTTATCACAAAATTACAGCACCCCAAATGGCCTTAGATTTGAGTGAGGTATTCAGGTTTACTTTTTGTAACATTGGATCATCTCTCAAGTTGTGGGACTTACAGGCTTGAGATGACCCTCCAAAGAAGGTTGGTTCCTGCTCTAAACTACCTACCACAAGCTACTCTCAATACAGAAAGACTATCTAATCCTAATCTAACTTTCTAAGGGACCATAGAGAGAGAGAGTGCATAAAAAAAAAGCCTACACTAAAGCGGTGATACACCAGAAAAGGAGGTTGTTTATAAAAATATTGACTTCCCGAAGTGAAGAGAGGTGAGCAAAGTGGAGAGGATGGACAAGATGCATCACAAACCAAAGGCAAGATTCACACATAAAAACACATCAAACCCATTAAACTCATCTTCCAAAACTTGTAATAGACATCAGAGATATGCACAATATACCCTACAATGGTGAGAGGCAAGAAGAGACAATAACATAAGCAAAGGATTTATAAAATGCATCATAAAACATATTTTATTACTCCATGATTTCACACAGTACATCATTAGTGGGCAAGAGGCAAGAAAGCGTCATTACAAAATAGAGAGAGGAGGCCTAAATCCCACATTTAATGCTAGAGAAGAAAGGGGGATGGTGGAGGAGAGAAAAAAGGACCAACTCCTTTTACAAATGAGCCCAAGATTACAATTTATAGAATTTAGAAGGAGAGAGATAATTATAATCTCATATTTATATTTTCGACCACCTGCAAGTTGTCATAAATGAGTGCTTGATAGTATGTTGCTTGAAAAAATCTCCCCATGATGTCCCATACCTTTCAGCAGTGAAATAATGATTTCCCATGCTCATTTAATGCATCTTCAACCACTAACAAGATCACTTTTTAGAACCTGACACGTATTACTTAAAAACATCATTGATTCTTCATCAATTTCTATATTTATTGACTATTTTTTTTGGGATTAAAATCAAGATTCCAAGAAGACCAATTTTGTGAAAATCCATTGAGAATTGAAAAAGTTATTGTCTTCTGAGTGTGAGCAGCTATTTTGGGTTTGCCAGAGATTTCTTTCCTTTTACGAGACCGAAAATTTAATTTTTTGCAGATGGAGATTTTTTTCGTTTATTTTTACCCACCTACCCTCAATAAAAATGAGAAATAAAATTATCTTTTCATAGAGGACGTTGAGACCTTTCCAATGATATAAAGTTTTGTCAAATTTCAAGCACTAGATCAAAAGTTTTGCCCATTCAAAGTTTCATGTGAAAACTGTCATTTTCCTTTGTTCTGCGGATTTTCCAGTTTTCTACAACATTCTGTAGATGTAGTTTTCTATGGATTTTTCTGTAGACTTCAGCTCTGTGGCTTTCCGTGGCTTTTTCTGCAGATTTCTATAGCACTTTGTTCTACAAACGTTTTCTGTGGACATTCCGTGGAATTTTTTGTGGTTTTTTCTATGGACTTTGTTCTGCGGCACTTTTCTGTAGCACTTTCCGTGGACTTTGTTCTGCGACACTACAAGATAATGGGTCCTTTATCCACAAAGTTTCTACAATTTTATTGTGGATGCTTTCTTTAAAATTGTGAATCCAATTTTGTGGTCTCCACCCACATTATTTTTTTGAAATATTAAATGTGAAAAAATTGTGACAAAATCTACAATTAAAAATATTGTGAGATAACTACAATTTAATAAATGTGGCAAATTTTGTTAGATATCTACAATTTTAAAAACTTGTGAAAATTTTACAATTAAACAATGTAGTGGATCCACAATTTTAAATTGAGACATGTACCACAATAATTGTACAATTGTAGGTATAGAATTATAAAATTATAATTTTTTCCATATATTTACAAACTTTTGTATCATATACAATTAAATTAAAATTTTGAAAGATTGAGTCTTCATATCAATCTTAATGCATTTTTAATATAATAAATTTAGTTTTTATATATATATCCTCTTTATATGATAGGATAATATTTTTTTAATTTTAATATATTTTTGAAACATGACAATATTTTATTAATTTTACTATAATTTTAAAATATGCATACTTAAATGCAGTCTAAGACATATTATCAAACAAATGTATTTAATATATATTATTAAATAATCATATAAAACAATAGAGTGAAGACATTTAAATTTTATAAATATAAACATTTCAAAATATTATTTTATTAATAATTTTTTTATAATTAATACAACAGATTTTAAATATTATTTTCGCAATATAAATAATTTAAAGAGAAGTTGATTATAAATATTTTGTTAAATAAATGATATACGTGTAATATTATAATAATAATAATAATTGTATCTGTAAACATCTATAAAATATAGTTATTTCACATTATTAAGTATTCAAATTGTGATAAAGTACATTTAAGTAAGTTATTCTCATTATACCTTCATTCATTCATATGTTTTATATCCTTTACATAACAAATATTGCAATGAATACATATTTCAAGATATTATTCTAAAAACATTTCACATATTAATTAAACCTTGTAGTTCCATGATTTTTCCTCCCTACTATTGCGATAAATCTTTAGAAATTAAAATTTAGAGTCTGTGAAGTTCCTATTTTTAAGTTAATTACTACAAGCATGCCACCAAACATCACACCACACCAAAAATAATTCAAAAAAGTTAATATAGTCTTATATTTAATTAGTAATGTAAGTAAAATAAAATTATGTTTACTCTTGTATCTCGTAAATGGAAATAAGAGGTTAGTGATCTCTATTTAAATGAATAAAACTATCTTAGCCTATATATATATTTAGTCTTAAATATGAAAACCTACATCTAGATTTAGTCCTGAATCTATAATTGAAAATTGCAGCGGTTGTTTTATTTAAGAAATTTTAAATAAAAATTCCCATTGGAAATTAAAATCCCAAATTTTGAAAATATTTATTTCTCTATTATAAGTTATAAATTCTAAATGAGTTTGTATTTCTGTATTTAAGATTTTATAATAGAAATTTAAGCATACAAGATTGTATATAAGATAGGTAACATAGAAAGGGGAAAAATTAGTTTCCCTTAAGCATGGTATTTCCGTTCTCCTATCCAAATGATTCTTTTGTAAGTCATATAATAGATCTGTATAAGCAAAACAATTCATGTACAATACAATCACAAAGAAAATAAATGTTCATTTAGTTTCTCAAAAAGTTAATAAAATTATGATATCACATCTGATCATCTAAGAATATTGATGAGATAACAAAATGCATTAAAAATTGAAAGAAATTAAATATATTTGGATCGAATAATCCCAACGTTTTCTCAAATCTGCCATGAATTTGGATTGAGAAATCCCAACGTTTGCTCAAATCCGCCATGAAATCAGCCCAATAGAGATTTTGAGAAAAAATTACATTGAAACTCCTCAATCTGTTTTTAATCGGTTCTTTCTTTAAAACATTGAGAAAGGTTGAAATTTCATCATCCTATCCTTATTTAACCATTACGAGATAGATTGTATAATCTCTCAAGTTCCTATTTTTAGGTTAATAAGAAAGACAACTAATATGAACCATCGATCTACATTCCTTATCAAGGGATCAAAATACCTTTTAATCGATCCGTGAATCTGTCCATAACCCACATGAGTGCATGCTACTATTTCGGATTTAGTTATATTCACAATTAATCTATGTATGCATGTGGGCACTTAAAGTATACAAATAAAATATATATGTATATATATTTTAATTAGAATATTTTATAGCAATTAAGTAAGAGTTTTATTTGAAGTTAATTACTTTTGGTAATATGTTTTTCTTAGTATTGTGGAAGAAAATAAACGTACATATAGATTTTTTTATGACAAATTTTATATAATATGTATAATTTACTATTTACAATTCAATTATTATGAAATTGTAGAACATCCACAATATTATTTATCAACATACATTATTTATTAATGTGTATATTCTATAAATATTTCACTATATTTTCATTTTTATTTTTGATACAATTATAGATAAAGGGACATATTTCTATTTGTGAATGTAGATACCCTATCAATATAAATTTCATTTTATAGAATTGTTGAAATATACATTATATTTCATAGTAAGTATAGGTTTATGTAGATAATTCCCTTTCTTTTATCCATAAATGATTATTTGAGTTTACTTCTAATAATGTGGACTACCAACAATTTATTTTTTTTTAGTTTTTTTCTTATTTATAAGTAGATTTTACAAAAATGTTATTATTATGTAGATAATTCACATTATTTTTCTACAAATTATAATTTAAGTCTATTTCTAATAATGTGGATTGTGAACAAATAATGTTTGTAATTTTTTTCTTATTTATAAACAGAAAATAAATTTTATTATTTATTGTGTTTTTATAAATCATTCATTAATAAAATTTTGTTCATTATATAGTTATCAACCACTTATGTGATGCTATTTATTATCAGTTTTAAATTTTTAAAGAGTAGATTATCTACACTATAGAGTTTAGTACATATTATATTATTGTATGTTACTAAATTACTCAAAATGCATAAATGTTATATAATTATTTTTATCAACAATTTAAAACCTTTAACATAATGTGAAAATTTCAAATCATAATACTCTATATTTGATTTGTGTACACTATTTATAATTCTATTTATAAATGTCTAAATTTTCAAAATGAAGAAAAAATGTGATTTTTTCACAAAATAATTCCAAGAATGTGAATATTTCACAAGTTTAAATTTGAATTTTATGAAAAATTAGAAAATATTTTTGAAAAAATGTAATTTAATGTTTATTTTTCCTAATGCAATTTCATGAGTGGATATTTAACAAATTTAAATGAGATTTTTATAAAATTGTGAAAATTCTACATTGTATTTTAAAGAACTTATCCATTTTATGTTGATAATTCACAAAATTTCCACAAAATAATTTTTTTGTGGGTAACAATGTGGATAAATGAACCTAGTTCTAGTAGTGCGACACTTTTTGTAACACATTCCACAGACTTTTCTGCGGCACTTTCCGCGGACTTTGTTCTTCAATTTTTTTTGAAGAAATTGTGCAAGTTATCAAAATTACCTTAGGGGGTGAATTTTGGATAACAAGTATATTATAAAATATTTAAGTGATATGTCTCTTATGTAGTTTACTATTTTAATGATAACACCTAACAATGTCATTTTTTCTTAACCATGGCTTTATTTCTAATATATTCATTTCCAGCCTCACAATTTACAATATATGTCAAGTATGCATTTATTTGGTTTATTATTTAATTGGAATTTACCTTTTATTGGACTATCACTTAAATAGTGTAATTTTTATTCTTTTGCGAAGTAAAAAAATAGTAATATCTTGGCCATGAAGTAATGTTTGGGTACTTTTTTCAATAGATATTTTTGACACCGACACAATTGCGTAATTATTAAATGATTCCTTTTTCCACAAATCAATGTGAAATTGATAGAGAATTTAATGAATTTGTTGATTAAAGAGATGTAAAAAAAGCTAACCTAAAAACCCTAAAATTGATATTTATTAATGTATTTGATATAGATACATTTATTATAATATATTTACACCAAAGGAATTTACGCACCTAGAAATAGTGATTGCCTCGACACTTGTATAAACATGCAAAGTGATCTTAACCATCTATTTTGTATCTTGTATCAATGCCCTCTAGTTAATCGGGGTCGTTCATGTGCGGAGTGTGAATGCAATATAATTGTTATGTTATCTCTATCAAAATTGAGATGTGTAGGAGAAATTTGGGTCTAAAAATGTTAGAGTGAGCCTAGAATTGTTATGCCCCTCCCATGGCTAATTATACTCCTTCGAAAAGAAACTAATGTTCACAATAAATCAAAAATGGAATTAAGCTCTTTGTAAAATAGGATTTTAATATATAGTTTATAGTATATATAGTTTATAATATATAATTTGTAGTATAGTTTATAAAATATAGTATATAAAATAGTTTTTATATATAGTTTAATGTTATTTTAAAGGAGAAATTACACTCACAAATAATGAGTGATATCAAGTCGATAAAGTGGAACAAAAACAACAGATGTTACTTAGGCGTTACACTTGTACTCATGGAAAATGTGACGTATATGAAAGTATTTAATTTTAACTTTTATTTTCCAAATTTCTATTGATGTATGCATATTATATTACAAATAAAGCATTATTGAATTGAAAACCTTGACATCATTTGTGGTTGGGTCTTGACCTTTAAATTTTTTGGATTTCCCAATTTTTTATTTTGGCCCCTTTAAAGCGCAAATTGAATTCATGTGAATAATGTGAGTGGCATTGAGACAATAAAGTGGAAGACACATAATTGATAATTATTGATGATTTTTCACACATCACCTATTACCCTACACCTAGCCTATTTCCCTACACCTACTCTTGCTTGGAGATGTAAAGGAGGAATACAAAGTGACGATAAAGCGGAACACAAATAAAGGATAATTATCAATGATTGTTTACATGTTTCCTATTTCCCTACACCTCCTCGAGCTTTGAATTGTAAAGTGGGAGTACAACGTGCTCAAAGAAGCAAGAATTTTGAATGGGCTTCAAACATAGAACCTACTTGGTTTTTCCTTTTTTTTTTGGCACCTTTAAGAACAAATTACAGTCACATGAATAATGTAAACTCAACTCTCAATGATTTTTCACACATCTTCTATTTTCTTGCACTTACTTGAGCTTAGAATTATAAAGGAGGGCTACAAAGTAAACCAAGAAACAAACATTTTAGTTGGGTTTTCAACATGGAACCTGTTGGATTTTTCCCATTATTTCTTTTGGCCCTTTTAAGCATAAATTGTAGTAATGTGAATAATGTGAGAAATATTGATTTGATAAATTGTAACAAAAATAATGTATTTTATATGGGTGTTACAATTTAAGCCATGGAAAAGATGTGGAATGTGCAGGTATTTAATACCCACTTTTCGGTTGGGTCTCAAACATGGAACATTTTGGATTTTCCCCATTTTTCAGTTTGTCCCCTTTAAATGTAATTCACACTCACGTGACTTATGCGTTCAAGATATAGATGATATATTGAACCACAATTCCTTTCCCCTCCCTTAAACCCATTTTCAATCACCCCTCATCCTCTCCCTCTTTTTCGCTTCCTCAATTTTCAAATATTCGCTCCATCCCCTTCAGTGTTTCCATCATACACTTCACATATGATTGCTATTTTTAAACCTAATACATATTAAATTAATTTAAAAATTATAATTGCATATAAAGAGGTTAATTTCACCATATAACATTGACAAATATGTAATTGTAAGATAGATTTCAATTATGTAGTTAGGAGAGAGATTTGATGGTAAAATTTATATATCGCAATGAAATATAACTCTTATGCTTCCAACACCAAATTATTAGTGGTAACCAGTGCCTAGAATCAGGGATTTGTATTTCCATATTTTAACTGTAATTTACAATTTAAACCGTAAATTTAGACAAATAATTTTTTACGCAAGTTGTAAATTTGAAGGTGTATATTTTTACAAACCATAAAAATGTTAGTAATCATACATTATATGAGATAGAAAATCTAATATATTAAAAATTAATATTTAGAAATATAATATATAATAATATATGATTTTGAATATGATTTTTTGTTCAAAAATAAATTTAGAAATAGCTAATTTATCTTTTTTAAATGCAAAAATATGTTTAATTCCTTTTTTGTTAAGTGAAACTACAAGATATTCTATAGTGTTTTTTCAAACCATTTAGTGATTTGCTATTCTAATTCTAGTTTACATAAATTTAAAATGATTATCTCTATACAATCTTTAAATGCAGACTAATTTTCATTTATTTTCAATTCAGATTTTATTTCAACTTCAAGAAGAGAAAAGCTAAGAAGATCAATCTAGCCCCAAGTATGTTATTTATTTGTTGCATTATTTGTTGTAATTTGTTTTTGATATACAATAAATTTGATGAATTTATGTTATTTGGAGACTTGATTTTTATCATCTTAAATGTATGCAATTAATAGCTATGAGATTATACATAGAGCACTAATAAATTTATATTTCAAAACATAATTTTAATTAAAATGAATGGTTGTAGTTTTCTCCTCACGCCTAAACCCAATGTGCAACCATGTATGATAACACGTTTATTCCAATTGACTTTTCATTCCATTTCCTTTTTCCAATCATGAGTTTACACAAAATGTAACAATTTTTATAAATAGTAACATTAAAATGTTGGCATGAATATTATGTTACAATTTCTATCTACTACTTAACAAAAATTCTTTTGTCACTAAATGATTGAGTCATTTTTGTTTTTGCCTTTGCAAAAATATGGTCATTGAATAGAACCTAGAGAGATATTTGTCTTTCTATAATTTTTTTGACAATCTTAAATAGTAATCTAAACTTAAATCGAAAGGCGTATATATGGTCAAACCGTCACATATTTTTCTTTTGACATGAAGGGGTGGCTGCCAAATTCCAAGCTTAGTCAGTGGTAACTGTAGACACCAAAATTGGGTCACACTCCCTTTGTTCCCTTGCCAAATAAACACCTTGAACACACTCACCTAACCATGGCCCCTTTCATCCCTCTCTAATATTAATTTAATTAAATTAATTTATTATCCTCACAATATTTATTATTTAAATATCTTAATTGGGATAATGCCCACATATCCACCTCATCTAGCCACCTCACCCTAAGACCTATTCTTAGTAAGTTGTCATAACTAACTAAGACCTACTAAAACCCTAAAAATCAAAGCCTACATTCCCTCTAACCACATTCCCACATGTTAGAAGGAAGTTTCCATTCTAATCCGTGAAGAAAAAATGAACGAGATCCCAAAAATCAAGGGGATCTGCCTAGTTTAGTAAACCTAGGAAATCCCACCCTAACCGACGCCGGTTACCCTAAACCACCGCCGGTTAAGCCGGAACCGCCGTCGGTTACCATTTAACCCCAAAACAACCTTATTTCGAGGTTGGCACATTTCTGAGAGATAATCACATCTTTTGAGAACAAGTGACAAAACCAGAGCTACATGCAAAGCACGGGCCGGTATTTGTTCACGCATCGAGCATCCATACCAAGACTCAAGCAACCACGGAGCCATTTGTCATCACGGGAGCATCTGAGGAAGCGCCAACACCACACCGAATTCCTTCCATTTGATCACCCACCATTGCCAACCTAACATTAAGCTCGTACAAATAGTAAGTTTCATTAGCCTACATTGGTTCATTATCGTTTTAGTAGATCCTTTCACTTATGTTGTTAGTTTTTGTTCCCATCCCCCACCATTTTACCTCCATGAAAACTTGACCATCCCTTTACCCACACCCTTGAACTGCCCATATCCGGACTTTCATCATCCCATGTGCATAGCTAAGACCCACACGAACCTTGCCATTGCCCTTCCCTTTTCATCTAGCCTCATATCTATCACCTTGCCAAGTTTTTATTGAGTTTCTGTACCCCGACCATACCGACGCTGGTTACCTGCAACCGTCACCGGTTAACCTAAACCGACACCGGTCATACTAGACCAACGTCGGTCTCTGTGTCTTTTACCAGAAACCAAGAACAGAGCTTCTAAACCTCCACCAAATACCCAAAACCACCCAGAATCTCACCCTGACCCGTATCGTACCACGACTCTCGACCAAGACTTTGACCTTCAGATTCAATCATAGCTTAGCCCATTGCGAATGACTTTGCTTATTGTAGACGAATGAGATACCTAAATAATTTTAACTATAGTAGGATTTCCTTTATCGTAAGCATTAAGTTATTTTAAACAATGGGTTGATAACCATTTAGGAAGTATCACGCTTCTCGGATCTAGCACACGCTAGGCAGTCCACTGCATATATTGTTTAACTTTTATTTGGTGGTATTGTTTTCCATTTCAGGTAGTTCCTCCAAGCAAAAAGGAAGCTCTCACGATCAGTTGTGGATCTAGAAGTCGTGACGCGTGCGCAACAACTCCGCAACCAACATCTTAACATGCATTCCTCCTAGCCCTTTACCCTTATTTGTTTCATCAACATTCGAAGAAATGATCTAGAATCAGGTGAAACAGAAACACACAATTGAATGAAACAATTATGTATTTAAAAGAAAAGACAATTATGTATTAAAAAAACAAGACAATTATGTAGTGCCACCGAGTCACCGACTCCCCCACTCTATTCCTATTTCGAGGCTGCGTTCCCATCCAATTAGAGTTAAATGTGATGCTAATCAATATCTGTGTAGCGGTGGCATGTGAAATACAACTCTCGTTAAAATTCTATTTAATTTCGAGTTTGAACAAAATAAATATTTGTTTTCATGGCGTGGACCGCTAAAAACACGGGCTTTGCGTTTATTTTAATTATTTTGACAATTTAAATGTCAAAGCTATGGCAATTCAAAAGGATTTTGAATACTTCTTTTAGATAAATAGTTGTGAATATGATAGCTTGGCGTCGATTACATGTGATTTCATTTTTAGGTTATTCTGAGTTTGTCTGTTCACGCTGATATTTTAATTGGAAATGTTAAATGCTAGGTGTCACTGGAATCACAGGCTTCATTAAGTGTCGCTACCAGAAAGCGATTTTGACTCTATTTTTAAAGACGTGATTGTATTTAGTTTTATGAGAGTTGACTGTAGACTAAAGTTAAGTTTATGCCTCAGCGGCAACATCCTAACCTAACATATACTTATACCGAGAAATCGTCAATCGTGTAACGCATAAGTAATCTGCATCTCCAGCGATAAACGTTTAGTTTGTATTATTTGTTGCAGGATGGATCCAGAGGTTGAAATCCCTTCCTACTTTCTGTGCCCGATATCGATGCTGCTTATGCGAGACCCTGTAACGATCTGCACCGGTGTCACCTACGACAAAGAGAGCATTGATAAATGGATTTATACGTTCGGGAAGAAAACCTGCCCGGCTACCATGCAAGTCCTCGAGAACGAAGAGATGACACCCAACCACACCCTACGCCGCCTCATTCAACACTGGTGCCTCGCCAACTCCTCTGCAGTACTACCCCTCGACACCAATCACCTCAATCAATTGCTCCGGGAGATACAGGCCTGCCCGCCGCCACCGTTTCAAGCAAAGGCATTGAAGAAACTCAAGTCTCTTGCTGACGAAAGCGAGAGCAACAGGCGCTGCATCGCCTCCTCCGAAGCACCGCCCGCACTGCTTTCCCTTATTGAAAACGGCCACTACGCCGAAACGGATGAAGCCGGTTACTGCTACGATTTTGCGGTGGCGTGCGAGGACGCTCTCGGGATTCTCTCTTCTCTTCCATTGCCGGATGCGACGGTGGATTCACTCGCTACCGCCACGTGCCTGGCGTCCGTGGCCTGGATTCTGAAGAGAGGCACCTCCAATGCCCGTTTCCATGCCGCCATGCTGTTAAAGACAGTTTCAAGGAAAGACATCAAGCAGTTTGTGAGAAACGCCAACGATGACATAACAGAAGGGCTTCTTGAACTGTTGACGGAAGAGGTGTGCCATCAGGCTACCGTGGCCGCCCTCCAGGTGTTAACCTCAATTTGTTTGAACAGCAGCTGCGGCAGAAAGAAAGCCATTGAGGCAGGCGCAGTCTCTGTACTCATCCAATCGATGCCCGAGCAGATATCCGATTGAAGAAACACTTGCGAAAGAATGTTATGTCTTCTCGATGTGTTGTGCGGATGTGCAGAAGGAAGGGCTGCCATGTCCGATCATGCCAGGGGCATCGCTGCAATCTCCAAGAAAATATTTAGAGTCTCACAATTGGCTAGTGAGAAAGCGGTTCGGATCCTTTGGTCGCTCGGCAAATTCTGTCCCTCTCAATATGTTGTGAATGAGATGCTGCAAATAGGGGCAGTGACGAAGCTGTGCATGGTGCTGCAAGTGGAGTGCACGCCCAAGACCAAAGGCAAGGCAAAAGAGATGCTCAAAACGCACGCCAACTGCTGGAGGAACTCGTCTTGCGTTCCCTCAATAATGTATCCATTGAATTTATGACAAGGAAAGAACTGGGTAATGCCTTATTGTATAAAAATAATACCCCTGTCGCAATTTGAAGTTGAGTGTACATTTTGTGAACACGGTAGGCAAAACGGTGATTTCATGATATTTTCTATGCGCAACTTTGAATTAGATTTTCTGTATAAAATCAGAGTGATGCATTTCGTATGTAATTTTTCATTGTTGGTGCATCAAGTTTGTTTTTCCAAGTTTGTTCCATTTACATATAGATTTTCAATCCAAACTATTTTCTGGCTTTAAAACTAGTTACTAGGCGTTGTCATGAAAATACATATGCAAGATTTTTCACCTAAGAACAATCTTCATTATGGATTTAAAAGTTCTGCCGATTTCCAAAACTTTTCACTTTACTAATAAATTACAATATGGACTTTTATTTTCATTTTCGATCAGTTGTTGAACTCTAATTTGCTTAATCCGCGCACGAATCGCAACAAATAATATTTATTATGCTCCGTCTCATAAATAATACGAATTGATCAAATACCCCGGTTCCATTTCTTCCGCAAAGTTGGTTGCATAGGCTAAAAAAAATCTTGAACAAGTTTTCGTAGTCATCTTACAGATGGGAAACGATGAAGAGAGTACTCAACATGGTTGCATGAAAGCGACAAGCTTCCTACCATCTATTCAAATTTCATTCTCTATCCTCATCAATTCAATTTTTGACCATATGTGGTCCAGGCCACAACGATCAGATTAGGATGCCCAGAATACTGGCTTTTGAGAAAACTGGGAACAACTTATTCTCAAAAAGCCAGTATTCTGGGCATCCTAATCTGATCGTTGTGGCCTGGACCATATATGGTCAAAAATTGAATTGGTGAGGATAGAGCATGAAATTTTGTTTACCATTTCCTACGATGACGGAACTGATCAAGATTAACAATAGCGTAGAGTGGAAGCTTTTCTCCTTGACGTACGTGACTTGAACGCATGGAAATATAACTCCCCTCAATGTCCTCACCTATTATTCTGACCTTATTCCCCAACAATAAATAATGTCATTCCGAATCCCAATGCAGTTTAGGCGCGTCCTTCTCCTACACTGAGGTAGATTTTGTAATCTTTGGTAAAATGACGATAGCGGCTAAAATGCATGTCAATACCTGTCTTACTAGCAATCGCACGCGAGCAGTGCGATGTAAATGCCGAAAGGGGAGCGGTGAAGGAGTGGATAGTTGTTGCTTGAAGGAGGGGGAGAAAATACATATTTATGGGAGAGGATAAATTTTTGTTAGACACAAATAGGGTAACAAAGTGCAATGGATTTAACAATCCTCGTCTTTAAGCATTTAGTTGAGTAAAGCATCATTGAATAAAGAAAACAATATGAATTGATCATACAAAGTAGTTGTATTGATTGAATGAAGTATGTGACAACTAGTATTCCTGAATATAATGATTTTTTCACTAATGAATATTCTTTTGTAAATATATTTATTTTTGTAAAAATGTATATTCGTTAAGAGTACAATACAGTAGAAAATATCAATGTTGAAGAGTAAAAAAATACAAATCATTTTTTTTTAATTTTAATTTAACAATATTTCATTATTGAAAAATATCCCAAACAATTTTGTCATAGTTATCACCCTTTCCCCTAAACATGGCCCCCATATGTAATTGCCTGAAATTTTTGCAAAGGATTGTTGACCACATATTTGAGGGCCATATTATCGATATAGAAAACAATCCACCATCTAAAAACAATCTAAAAAACAATATTAAATTATGTTTCAATTTCAACTCTTCACATACATTACACAATGTATATGTAGACATATTTTGTCATAATGTATTGTGGTAGGTAAATGGAGTATGAACACTATTGTTACATTTCCTCCATTACTGTCATGTTGTCACAAGTACTTCCAACACTTACAAGAAGCAATTATTGAAACCCACATGATAGAATGGACTCAAGTTAAACTTTCATCTAATAAGAAGCACATTTATTTTGAAGAAAAACAAAAGTTGGAAGGTTGGAAGGATGCACTTTCTTTAGAGCAGACCTGCAATAACGAGGATTGGAAATGTCATTAAAATACAACATGTTACATTTATTGAATAACTAATAAAAGTGTATTTCACTTTTTTTTTTGATAAACTTGTGACTTGGTTACTTTGCGAAATAAGAAAAAGATTAAACAGTCAAATGTCCAAGAAAACAAAGCCGATAACGCACAACAAGATAAATAGGTTAATCAAATGCAATGCCACCAATCACAACAGGGGAAGGATATATCTTTTTATTAAAAGCCATTGTGGAAGGGAAGGTTGAAGTGGATCAAAAGGTTGATAGCAGGTTAAGAGATAATAGCACGGAGTTTGTATAAATAAGTTAAACAAGCAAACAAGAAGCAATAAATTAATGAATGTTGAATCAATTATGTTATCATTGACTCTAGCGGACATTAAAATAACACATTAAAACAATTAACCAAAATTTGCCAACACTTGATTTTACATGGCATCAAAATTCAAAATATCTAGAAGTTGTGAATGTACACAAAGTATGACCTAGTAAAAAAGAGTTTTGAATAACAGCTCAGTCATGGCTTTCAATTTCGATGAATCATGAATTTAATAGAGCTATGCATTATTTGAACCTATTTTATACATGCCATTTTACCACGCAAGAGGAGTTTATATGTTTTTAGTTTTCATTTATATCAGTACATGCTAATAACATTTCCACGAAATAAAGGAAATGCTTGTATTAAAAATGTTCCCGTCAAATGATCACGTCAAAACTACATTTCACTGCCATGCAACAACAACTTCATTTTTTTGGGGCAAAGCCATCGAATTCGATTTGCAGCAAAGACAACTTTGAACCAAAGACATCTAAAAAAGAGCGGACAGGAAATATGAGAAATGCAGATTGAATTGTCATAAGTGCCATTAACAACACATTTAATTGAAAATCCAAGAACGCATAGTGCACACACTAAATCTACATAGAGGTGGTGCTATACAAAAAATATATTCCTCACTCAAACACACCTAAGCTCTGTATGATATTGAAAAAGAACGAAAGGGAAAATAGATTTTTTAATTAAACGAAGCACATAGTTACCAAAGTAGAACAAGGTAGATAGAATAAACATATATATATTCCGACCATTATATGTAGTTACAAATCATGGTTTAAGTTTAATAACACCTACAAAATACCAGAGTACAAGTAGCTAGATAAATTAAACTAGTATATTCGAGCCATTATTTGCAGATCTAAAATATGGTTTAGCGTAACAGGTATACTTGTAGCAAAAGCCCTTACAGAAATGCCTAAAACTTTATACAGTCTACAACTTTAGTCTCCTTTACAAGGTCTTTGGGGAGGAGGCTATCATTTCTTTTTTTTTCTCAAAATTTTTCTTGCTAGCACCAGGAATTTTCTTTGCAGATTGTTTTTATTTTTCCACTTTCATTTTTTGCAGTCACCACACTCATTCTTTTTAATTTATAGGAAGGTTCAGATTTCATTGCAACCTCCTTAGAAGCATAAGCTAGGCCAAATCCGCGAGAGTGAGGTCCAACTGTTTTGGACAGATTCAAAAGGCTTTGTGGCAAAAGGCGAAGTCACTCTCTAACCAATTCTGTTATAACTAGTTTAGGTAGTTTTGACTGCCTGCAGTGTAAAATGTTAACAAACTGAATCATTTTAAACTGTTCTTCTCTTTGCAAGTGCAGTGTCGTAACAGTCACACCAACCGGGCAGCGATAATTATGTTTCTAGTCCTCATTCTTTCAAACTAAAAGAAAAAAAACCAAACATGATGGAAAGCAATATCGTACTCAAAATGTATGAAGAGGTTAATGAAGGTTTCTTTGTTGGAAGATAGCTTTAAAAGCCTCCCACTTGAACAATCTAACGTCCCACAAGGGAAACTTGTGGGACGCTTCGAAGTGGCTTCCTAGGGAGATAATCCCTTGACACACTAGGAATCATGCTAACAGGAAAGACACGTGCTCCTTCATGCCATTATTAATCAGGGCAGTTATTTTTTGCATTTTCATAAAGCATAAGAAAAGCCTCACAGAAATTAATTTCTGAATTGAAAAGATACCTAACCATAACAATAACAACACATAATGTAAGTTTCATTTACTATTTCCACCTATTGAACAAGTTTTATACAAGCTGCTAACTTGCAGACAGAGACATGTAACATGCACAATAAAACATTAACTTGTATGCAAACAAAGCACAAAAACCACTAGATGCTTGGAGCGGATTCTAAAAGTTCCAAACCTTAACAACAGCTGGAAACTAATATTTCTATCCATTCTAACTTGATACAAGATTGTACAATGACTTATGTATTCTGAATGTGGATATGGCAGCATTTATGCCTACGAAATTGGTTGTTTGGTGACCACAGTTGCACTTTTTCCATCGAAGAAAAGGGGCAGCGAACAATAATAACAAATATTTTAAGTTCCAGTAACTTTTTCCATCTATTCTACAAGTTTTATATAACAAGCTAATTTGTAGCTAGACCTTTCACTAAACCATGTAACTAGGCTAAATGCAAAAAAATTGTATTGTTTTTTTACATTTGTCTGTTGGTCAAGCAAGGAATTATTCATTAGACAACACTATGAAGGCTAGGAGCAAAGAGTAGACATGTTTACAATTTTTTTCTAAATTTCATCAAATGCTCAAATGCACAACAAATAGAGGGCTAAAGCATCAATAGAAACCAAGATGGCAGCCGAATCTATGAAATTTTAAAATGGGTCAATACTGAGGTGGAGCTGGTTTGAATATCGAAGCACACAGAAATATAAAATAAATGGACAATGAAAATTGATTCTGCGAAGTTTTAAAGGTTGGAGTCCCAGGTTCAGTTTAATGCTTTCTCATGTTCTGGTTTGGATAGTTTCAGGTTGCAAGACATATGAAAACAAAGATATAAAACTTACAAGCAATGAAAGGCATTATTTTCTGTTAACCTAAAAAACTGTAAAGACATGAGTTTACCTTTTTCCCTTCCAACAACCTTTGTTTTCCCGCTGCCTTGAAGAAGCCTCACAACATGTTGTTGTGCATCCAACCAAGGAAAAAGGACAGCTTGTTATTCTCCACCAATTTTCCTGCTTGTAGCACCAAAAGAAATGCAAACCTTGCATAAAAAGGACACATAATAACAACTTTTTCCTGATTCGCAAGGGTGCCAAACAACTGTAAAGAAAGAAAACGTTTTTTCATTCGAGAAGGCTAAACAAGTAGCAACAAAATTTACTCCGCACTATTTATGGATTCAGATATTGCAAAAATTTTAGTCTTTTTTCAGACTGTCGAGTCATCTCTTACTCTTAGGTTTGCAGGCCATTCTTGTGTCATAGCAGTTTGACTTTTTAAAGAACCAGTTCATATAACATTCATTGCAAGATGGACTCATTAACTTCACAAACACTGTTGAATGAAAGCATATGCATGGGTCAGCAAATAACAAATATCCAAGGTAATACAAATATTTCAACAACAGAAATACTAGATTTCACTTGTTGCCCCTCTTCATGATAACAACTTCCCGTCAAATGTTGTAGAGGTGGTAAAATGCACCTACATTGACAAATTGCTTCTACCTTATTATCACAAATCGGAACAACAATACCCAAACGTTCCCTAAAATGAAGGGCATGACGTCAAAACTACATTTCACTATTAGGCAACAACGACATCATTTTTTTGGGGCAAAGCCAAATCATTTTTTGGGGCAAGAGGGGAGAGGTCGATGCAGGTTGAACGCTTTAATAAATCTATGACAAAGGACAAACAAACAAAACATAGGGTGGAAGGCACTAGAGTTGCATCTAAAACAGGGAGGAACAGGAAATAAACAAATAAAACCCTCTCACCCAACCCGTTAATATCAACCACGGAAGCAACAACAAAAAAAATCCCCAAAGAACTTACATCGGCGCAGGCAGAGATGGTTCTCAATAGTCACCGACAGGAAGGTATATGCGATTCATGCCCACTACCTTCGCACAGTCTTGTAAACTCCGCAACACAGCCTACTAGAACCCATGACAATAAAACAAAAAGGCGGGTCATCCTGTTATCCGAGAACTTTTTTTTCATTCACGAAGCGTGATGAAGGAAAAAAGAAATAAAAACCCACCTCTCAAGCGATCCGTGCAAAAGCTAAAACCATGGCAACACCCTCGATAAAGCAAAACAAGTCACCCTTTACACATATATTTATAGCACAACACGCTCAAGTCTAGTCACAGTCTTCCTTTCTGCACTTCTAGTTTTCTTGAAAACTCTCTACTAGTTGCGTGTATAGTCCGACTTCCGCCCCCTCGTCTGGTGTATCCCTCCGTCCGCATACACCCTGCAAGAAGGAAACGCAACCCCTTATACCATTCACGAGAAATTTTACATTCAAGAAACTTCAACTCCTTATCCACGCGATGTATTACGTTTCCAACCTCATTATGCCACGGGATGCACTTCGGGCATGGTCCCATGCTCCCTTCCTCGGTTTTGCTCTGTCCTCGCCTCTGCGCTCTGTCAGAGGCCGCTCAGCCTGGACCCAGCTGAAGAACGCGTTGGTTTTTTTGCAGACGATCGACCGTTGTGAACGATCCGTAATCAACGTCTGTGTACTCTGAAAATTATCTACCACTGATCTACCTGTCATTGTCAGAGCCCTCTCGACCTTGACCCAGCTGAAGAACGCCTTTCGGCATAATAAAAACATACCATGAGCGCATGAGCATGCACCATTCAATAGTTGATATGATGAGGACCGGAAAATGTGGCCGGTGAACTGACGTGCCACCATCATTGAAAGGAGAGCCGGTCTGAAAATCCACACGATCTTTGAAAAGTGAACCCCGGTTCGAATGATTTTCATGGTGCGTTTAAAAAAATAATGCCCCCTGCCCTGCTCAGAAAATCATGATTCTCCATCGCAGGCAGCAGACACATCCATACGTATAAAACGTGGGCGACCTCTATTATTAAAAACGAATGCAACTAATTAGAAGTCGATAAGATTTTATCACGCCTTGGGGGCGACAGGGTTGCGAATCGGTTGAAGAAGGGCACAAACGCAGGCAAGGGACGTGGCCAAGGGCGCAGGTAGGTGACACCCACGAGCGCCACAGTAAGACCCGACCATGTTTATGTTTCATTTTCATGGTATCGTTTCTCGTTTTTCCCCTGTTTCTTGCACTCTCATAAAACTGTGTTATTTCTTGCAATGTTTTTCCCTTGTTTCTTGCAATGCAATGGAATACTTTTCATAAAAGTAGGTGGGATAGATTTATAAGTTATAGATCTAATAAAACCCAAAATCATGTGTACATACCGTGACATTTGAAACAACATATTGTGACGCCGCAAGACGATTTACGAGCGGCACGACGAGCCAAGAACTTGTTTCCATAAATATGTAACCCGAAATTTCGACTAATTTTTTTTTTTTTAATTTATAAGTCTAGGTGTATAATTAGAAATCAATTCTTTTATACTAAACCTAGTGTACTAAGCGTTAGTGAAAGGAATAGAAAAGAACCTTAATTTATATTTAATCATATGAATGTATGTAATGTAAGTTTAGTTTAAAATACATGTTTCATTGTTAGCTATGAAGTTCAAACCCATCTTTCATACTAGGTTCAAAGTACTAAGGATGTGAAAATGTTTACAATATTATAATCATCCAAATTTATTTTCTTTAATGTAGGTTAAACGTATATAAAAAAACACAAGACAAGAGTCTTATCACTGAAGCACATTTCAAACTATGTTTTTAAAAAAATTAAGTGGTTGGGGGTGGGTGGCTTTAATAGCCACCGCCATCACGAATTGACTCCTTTCCCTTTGACGTGCGGGCTACCCCAAGCTGTCCGCATACCATCATTGATTCCACTTAGATTTTGTAAATCACATACTTACACAAATGGCCTCTGCCACCGGTTACTCCGTCCCTACCGCAAAATTCATTGTGGTAGTTGGTTAAAGCTACAGACCAGTGTAGCGGGAGTGGAAGGGCGAGTTACCCAGCCAATGGCTATTTGGCGCAGCAGTGAAGGAACTTGAGTCATAAGTGGTAGGTCGCGGGTTTGAATCCCCCGCATTCGCGTCTACTGAGATGTATTACTCGCCTGACCAATCCGCTTGGCAAGAAGGGAGGGAGAAGAACGTTTTACCTCCACTTTCAGTGGGTGCTGCGAGGATGAACGTGGCAGGGTCTACGGCAGCGGCCTGCATGGTATGGCAGGAGCTTTTTTGGAGCGCTTCCACAAGCAGGTCGTCCAACTATGTTGTTATCTGTTCAGTATCGAATGCATCCTCAAAACTCGGGATTCCCTTCAAGATACTTCAATCAAAATCGATTAAAGAGCATAGTGAGAGTGTTAAGAGGCGACCTGAGGAAGTTTTCTACGTGATTCTCTATGGAGACTTACTAGTTATACGGTGTAGCTCATGGGAGAGACTCACGAGAGATGGATCTGTTTATATCAGAATATTTATGAAACATAATTTGTTTTGCAATTATACGAGCACTTCCACGTGACCCTTTTTTTTAATTACGCTACTTTGCAAGTTAGGACAGCTGGGCATTTTTTTTTTTGACAGTCTTATTACATGATAGGTTTACGAAACGTATCATTATTTGTAATTGTCTCATATGATATGAAGGTATGATTTTATAAAACCTAGCACAGTTTGTTTGGCAGACCTGTTACGGCCATGCCGTGGGTTGGGTTTTAAATATATGTATATATATATCTATATCTATATCTATATCTATATCTATATCTATATCTACACTTATTAGTATACTTTTGTTAAGAGACATAAATTTTTTTAATAATACACTAATATTAATATAATTCAATAAAGATAAATCCATTAGTTTTGGCATTACTTAGATATGAATTATATTGAAAATATTAGTTTCCTTATTAATGAGAGGTGGGTAAGGAACTAAATAAGCTTAGAATTTTTGTATTAAAACCTCTTTCTACATATTTTAATAGGGACATTTGTATGGGATTTCAAGTGGATTTGATCTCCTTTCCTTCCTAATTTGCGAGATAATTTTACAATGGGTTCATAAATGAAGAAAAACATAATAGAGCTAGAGCTTAAATTTCTTCATTGGCATATTGAAAGCTATTTAAAAACTTAAGTCTTTTCATCAACAATATAAGAAGAGAAAGAGCACTAACATTCCAACTTTTCCAATACATCTCTTAAGTAATAAAATGAATTTCAATATATATATATATATTGTAAATTTCCCAACATTCCTCAAGAGGTTTTCAACAATATTTCCATTAAGTTTTAAAACAAGAACTACTAACATTTCAACAAGATCAACACATTCATAAGAGGTTCCAAGCCAAGTAAGAAGGAGAATAAATAGATTGTCTTCCTTTCAACTTTTGATTCCATCCACATTACAACCTTACTAATGAAGTTCAAAACAACTTTCCTTCAACATCTTGTTACAACACTTTCTACTTCATGTGGAAACAAATTTACAATAATGGAAGCTAAAATACAAAGTAATATTACATTTTTCCTCCACTCAAGGTGGGTAAAATACATGGTGGCTTCACATTGTCATCAACAAGGTTCCAATGCTCCAAATATCAACAAGGTGGCTCCTCCATAGTTTGCTTGATTCACAACAAAATAAGGGGAGAGGCAACGCTCTCCTCCCAACCAAAATACCCAATGGAGAAGAGAAGCCATCCTCTCCATTAGCCCCCGAGCCCCAACCACATCACAATGGGAGAAAATCCAACTCATGGCAACTACAAGCTTCCACATAACTAAACATAACATTTCACATTCATTCCATAGTCCTTCAAAACAAAATCAACAACACAACAAGAGGGAAAACAATCACAACAACAAGTCACAAGGCTTATCAAGAAAGCCATAAGAGTAAGACCTATGGGGAGGCCACTTATGCCTCCCAATGGGAATGGGTGCCACCTAAAAGCCTCCAATGCAAAACACAATACCCCAAACAACTCTTATGCCTCCCTCAAGTACCCCTTATCCCTCCATCCACTCTTATGCCTCCCTCAACTCTTATGGCTCCCTCAAAGTAAAAACAAGAAGAAAATGCAAGCATTTCTCTTACAAGGTGGGCACCCAACCCAAACTCCCTCCTCAAGAACATGATCTCTTATGCCTCCCTCAAATAAACTCCCCATAGTCTCCTCTCACTCCCAACTTAGGCATTCTACCCATTCCCAACAAGCATTTCAAACAACAACATTCAACACAACATAAATATACATTCACATAACAAAAAGGAAACATAATGCAAACAAAGGTGAAGCTCCTACCTTTCCATGGTAGAGCTTGCTCCAAGTATGAAGTCTCAATCCCTCCAAAGACCAAGCAATCATCCACAAGCTCCAAAATACCAAAGGCAAAAAAATGAAACTTCCAACCCCCAAAACAAACAAGAGGATCAAATAAATAGAGAAAAGAGAGGGAGGGGTGATGTGGCTCCAAGTAGGATGCCACCTCCTTTTCCCTCCACTCCACATCATTTGTTGAACATAAAATTCCAATGCACCATTAATAAGTGGTTGAAAGAAAGGAAAGCACCTTACACACTCCAACTAAGCCCACTCCCTCAAAGGACAAAATTAAATTTTGAAAGAAAGTGCAATTAATATTTTACCCTTTTATCCCCCCAAAACACCTAAAAGACCCTAAATTTGGCCTTCCAACCCATAGGTAGGGTTGGCATGGGGTTTTAAGAGGTGTGGGACAAGTTTGACTTGTCCCACAAGCTTTGAAATTTGGCTTCCAAGGCTAAATTCGAGTTTCCCATGTGGGGTAGAGTGCGCTACACTCAAAACTCAAACACACATCAAACCACACAAAATCCAAAGTAAATCAAATTCTAATAAATGAACTCTCTTTTGGTCACATCTTTTAATTAGTTTAGGACAAATTCAAATTAGCTTAATTAAGCCACTACAACCCATGGCTAACAAAGGGGTAAACTCCAATCCAAAGAATATGAATAATAACACAAGTAAAATTTCACTTACTAAGAGAAACACATACTAACATAATAGAAAGGGGAAAAATTAAAACAAAACAACACATGACCCCTAGGTCACAATTTTCCCTTAACCAAATAATTCTAACACACACACAATTACTTGTTGCCATGGTGACCTTAGCTGGATTATTCTCGAATTCCAATGTGATTGGTCTCCACTCCCTAATATTGTTGTGAATATAATATACCTGCAGAACAGAAAATACCTCCTTCGGCCTGTTGGCCGCATTAAAACATTCATGCCAAATATACAATATAATCTAAAATAAATGACACATGATTTACTATCATCTATGCAAGTATGATATCACTAACACTTTCTAGCACATTTCTATTCCACATTTCATTTATGTCAAAACGATCATCACATTAGTCAAATTATCAAGTTCTACTCAATATGATTAAACATATCACATGTCATAATTAAAGATAAATAACCCTGTCAAAAGTATACAAATATCGTCATCAAATGTCCACCAGTAAACCATATGCATCATATAAAGATCAAATCAATAACAGTCCAATGTCTATGATATCTACTAGCATGCTAAATCAAGAAGCCATAATAAATCCATAGTGAAGTAATTAGTCTTGAAAACAACAAAACAAAATGGTGTTGAAGGAAAGTGGGCACTACACATATTCTGAGCATTCTGTCACATTTTGATTTTATTTTATCTTCTACCACAACTAAGACCAGCTTCGGGTGGTCGTTGGTGTTTGATCTACATACACATAAACAAGGCCGAGTTAATCTCATGCTATCTCATCATCTAGGTTGCAAGGTGGAAGAAAGAAAAGATTAAACAATATACCCATTCACACTTATACTTACCATTGCTCGAAAATTCTATTTGGGATTCAGTGATCTACAAAGAAAATCTCATTTAACTCTTAGCTACACAGTAATATTAACACGTCTATCTTGCAATAAAAGAAAACGTTTGGAATAGGGTGTTATTCTATGGCAACTAGTCCCGTTTAAATACAAAGTCAACATGTGTAAAAACAATGTTTTTTCTATATGTTTAAAAACACACTTTGCATTATTGAATTTCTTCTACCAGTTCATCCATATGAGAATGCAGATCGAAATATGGGTGAATGATAGATGGTTGTGAACACAAAAAGAAAAGCAAATCCTTTATTTAACCTCTAAAGATGAACCTTAGGTCTCAAAGGGTGGAGAACCATGGATGAAGGGATTGTGTTTAGTGGGTGGTCAAGTGGCTTTGACCCTCCCACCTTTGGGAGCTTCCTTTTCTTTGGTGTGTTCTTCTCTTGCTTCTGTACTTGGGTTGTTTGTTAGTTTCTTGTATGGTCTTTTTGGTCGCTCCACTTTGTTTCTCTTATGAGCCTTGATGCTTATCTTTCGGTTTGTACAGGGTTTTTTGATCCCTTCAAAATCAAATATTTACCTAATCTAAAAACATGTTGTTTATCAACTCTTGCAGAACGGAGAGAGCACAAAACATACCTCATATGTCATTTTGTTTCTTAATAGATATAACTGTTAATAGAGTTATTAATTTACATCTATTTTTGGGTCATTGATTTGGTAAATGGTGTACCTATTTTCAACATTCAACGTGTTTAGTGCACATTGCATTCAATCCAAATTCTTCATGTCCCATCCATTTTTATTGCAATGCAATTGAGATTTTATGTTGTTGACCCAAGGTTAATTTTTGGTTGTATTCATTCTTGAAATAAGAACATGATTCTGACATTTTGTGGTCATTCTTGAAATTTGATCATTAGTGCAAAGAAGTGTTTGGCAAAAGGTTCCTAGATCAAGTCTCCTAAATGATTTAATAGACAATGAAACAAAACATTTGTGAGCAATGTAAAATTGTAATGCTTGCTAAAACAACCCACTTGAGACCCAAGAACAACCTAGGATTAGTCAAAAAATTATGGGATAATTTTTTTATTAAAAGTGTCTGCTACCAGGTTACAAAATAACAGTTGCCACAAGAAAGGATTCAAGGCCAAATAAAAATCTTAGCTCATGATTTTCCCATTACAACAATTATTAAATTTACAGGGTCAAAACTAAGGGTTAGAATAGTTATTAAGATTAAGAGGGCAATTTCTCACTCTCCCACCCCCTGACAGGATTAAGAGATTCAACCTAGTTTTTCTCAAAATTAATGCACTTGAAATCTTCTGAAAACATTTCCATTAGATAGGAAATTTTCTCACCTTTCCAATGATATAAATAAGTCCTTCTAACTCCCTATAAAACTCAAGTTATGGGCCGACGGGCCTTGGGAAGAAAATTTTCCCCAAAGGCGGGCCCTGGAAAGAAAATTTTCCCAAAAAGGGATTCAAGTTGGTGGGGCTGGGGAGGTAGTTTGGCTTTTTGCACTTTTGGAAAAAATAGAAAAATTCACCCACGCCTCCGCAAGCCCGTGGCGGGACTTCATGCCCTAAGAGGAAATTTAAGTTTGAGGTCCGCAAGGGACACGTGTCCAAATTTCTAGCCTAGGTGGAAAAGCGGGACGCCGGAGGCAAAATTGACTTTTTGCCTTATATTTTTTTTTGAAAGGGTGAAAGGGTTCAAAATTACCTACTCCTCCACTAGTGCGTAGAGACACCACGTGTCAGTCCCAGTTTTCCAAGCAAGGAAGTGGGCCAACGGAGCAATCTTAGAAAATTTGACTTTTTTTTGCCCAAAATGCGTTAAGGTTAAGAATCACCCGCGCCTCTGCCGATGCCCAAGGATGCCACATGTCAATCAATCATTGGTTGTGGGCTAGCGGATCAGCGGGGAAACTTAAGAATTTTACCCCAAAATTTGTTTTTGAAGCATTAAGTCAGAAAGGGATCTGCTCCTCCGCCGACGCCTCGTGAAGCCACGTGGCAACATCTAATTGGCTACATGCCAGCAAGAAGGAGGAGAAACTTTACCATTTAATCCTAAAATTTATTTTTAAAGCGCTAAGGTTTAAAGCAAACCGCACGTATGACAACACCTCGTTATGCCACATGGCAACACCTAAATGGCTGCGGCTAAGCGGGTCACAGAGAAAAATAGGAAAATTTCCCAAATTTTAATTTTGCAAGTGCCAAGGTTAGAAGGAATTATGCACCTTCGATGGAGCCTCATTAAGCCATGTGGTAGCACCCGATTGGTTGCGGGCCTACGGGAAAGCGGGAAAACCTAGAAATTTTTCCCAAATTTTTTTTTAACTTAGCTTATTTTGACCAATTAGAAGGTTTGCGGGTCGCAGAGTGGCGGGGAACTTCGTGCCTTAAGAAATTTTTCGCCAAAAAGCACAAAAGAAAAATATTTAGCCCGCGGGTAAATATTTTATTTAAATTTGACAGTTAGATTTTGAAGCCAAGATGAAGTTAAACTTCAGAAAGCCATAACCTTCAACTAGGAGCTCCATTTTTGGCAAATGAGGACTTTTTGGAAAGATCTTGAAGTCCACTTTGCACAAGAATCCCGTGATTTTAATTTTTATGACGTTTGAGAGGTAATTTTTAAGAAAATGTCTTTCTATCACTTAAAAGAGAACTGGTCTTTTTAAACTTATAAATTTTGTTCAAATTTTCCATTAACTCTTTCTCAACATGCCCAATAGGCTTGAAGGAATTTACTTGTACGATTTTAGGATGGATTACACGGTTCAAAAGGTTTGATTGATATGAAATTCCAAAATTACCAATTTTAATACATCAAAAGTCTTAGTTTTATCTCAACCCAATTTGAAAGGTTCTATAAATTTTTCATAAGTATTTTAGTTTGTTTGGGCTCATTTTGATATTTCTTAGATTGTATTAGTGTTTCAATTTTTTTCCATAGTTTTATAGGGTTGTTATGTATCTTTCGATAAAATTTTGCAAAGTTTACTGATGAAATAAAAATGAAGTTTATACATTTCACAACCAGAGATTAATCTATTTTTTTGCCATACTATACAAACGTTGATTACATTTCATGCTAGTTTTAACTAGTTATCTTTCCTTCAATCAAAATGTAAAGACAAGAATGCAACTTATATTTTTCAAATCATGCATTTCAACAAAAGCGAGTAATATATCTTCTTCATACGTGTTTCTCTCTTTCAAATAGAAATTCCTCAACATATTTCAACACAGATTTTACAGTAACTCCATTTGTGGAAAAGAATACAACTTCTATTTATATTTATCACATACAAATTTACAAATTACCACTCTTTCTTTTTTTCTTTCCTTCAAGTGCACTTTCACGTCTCTTTACATGGTACCAATTTCAGTGCATATCTCTTTCTCATTTAAACATAGGATTTCATTTCCAAAATAGAATAACTATCCAATACAAATAATATTACAAGTCATCCACTTGAAGTGGGAAAAAGGCCTAAAAAAGAAGTCTCGCAAAGGACTGCTAAACTTTGTCTTCTTTCTCAGTTCTAGAAAAGAACATGGAGATCCTCCATGTTCTTTATTTCAATTTGATCAAAACAAAATAGGGGGAAAGGCAACGCTCTCCACCCAACCAAGACATCCAATGACAAGGAGAAGCCATCCTTCTTCATTGGCCCCGAGCCCCAACCACAATGCAATAGAAGATGTGTTTCAACTCATGGCAACAATAGGATTCCACAAACACACATGTAAATTTCACATTAAAACACAGTCCAAAACAGAATGTAGTTTGTAACCACATTAAAACATAGAAAATAAAACTCAGGCTCCATCATGCAAGCCAAAGGAGCAAGAAACTATGGGGGATGCTGCTTATGCCTCCTAAAGCGAAAATGGGTATCACCACCGATAATAAACCACCATATATATATATATATATATATATATATATATATATATATATATATTTTAGATCCCCGATCATGCCCTTATGCCTCCCCCAAGTACCCCTTATTCCTCGCATTTCCTTATGCCTCCCCAACCTCTTATGGCACCCCATAATGAGTAAAGAAATGCAATATATTTATCTTTAATGTGGAACCCAGATCTCAACTCCCTCCGCACTTATACCTTCCCAAAACACTTACGCCTCCCACGAAATACCCCATAGTATTCTCCTTCACCATACCTAGGCCATCTACCCAAAAACCAACACACATGCCAAAACATTCACAACAATAACATTTGTACAATTAAAAGAAGAGAATTTAAAGAGCCAAGCTCTTACCTCTCTATAATGGAGTTTGTTCCAAGTTCTAATAAGCAAGCGGGGAAATTTGGGGAGGTAGTTTGGATTTTTGCACTTTTGGCAAAAATAGAAAAATTCACCTGCGCCTCAGCCAACGAACCCATGGCGGGACTTCACGCCGTAAGAGGAAATTTAAGTTTGAGGTCCACAAGGGACACATGTCCAAATTTCTAGCCTAGGCGGAAAAGCGGACGCTGGAGGAAAAATTGACTTTTTGCCTTATTATTTTTTGAAAGGGTGAAAGGGTTCAAAATTACTCGCTCCTTCGCGGTGTGTAGAGACGCCACATGTCAGTCCAAGTTTTCCAAGCAAGGAAGCGGGCCGACAAACCAATCTTATAAAATTTGACTTTTTTTTTCCCAAAACGCATTAAGGTTAAGAATCACCCGCACCTCCGCCAATGCCCAAGGATGCCACATGTCAATCAATCATTGGTTGTGGGCTGGTGGGTCAGCAGGGAAACTTAAGAATTTTACCCCAAAATTTATTTTTGAAGCATTAAGTCGAAAGGATCTGCTCCTCCGCCGACGCCTCGTGAAGCCACGTGGCAACATCTAATTGGCTACGGGCCTACGGGAGGCAGAGAAACTTTACAATTTTTTCCAAAAATTTATTTTTAAAGTGCTAAGGTTTAAAGAAAACTACGCGTCTGACAACGCCTCGTTATAACACGTGGCAACATTTGATTAGGTCATGGTTGGCAAGGGCCATGAGAAAAATAGGAAAATTTCCCAAATTTTAATTTTGCAAGCGCCAAGGTTAGAAGGAATTTTGTGCCTCGACGGAGACTCATTAATCCATGTGGCAAAGCACTGATTGGTTGCATGGAGCCTACAAGAAAGCGGGAAAACCTAGAAATTTTTACAATTTTTTTTTAACTTAGCTTATTTTGACCAATTAGAAGGTTTGCAGGTCAGCAGAGTGGCGGGGAGCTTCATGCCTTAAGCGCTTTTTGGGAAAAAGTGAAAAATAAAAATATTTAGCCCACGGGTCCGCCCAAGAATATTTTATTTAAATTTGACAGTTAGATTTTGAAGCCAAGATGAAGTAAAACTTCAAAAGGCCATAACTTTTGACTGGGAGCTCCATTTTTGGCAAACGAGGAATTTTTGGAAAGCTCCCAAGTCCTCTTTGCACAAGAAGCTTATGATTTTAATTTTGATGAAGTTTGAGTGGTAATTTTTAAGAAAACATTTTTCTGTCACTTAAAAGTGAACTGGTCTTTTTAAACTTATAAATTTTGTTCAAATTTTCCATTAACTCTTTCTCAACATGCCCAACAGGCATGGAGGATTTTACTTGGAATATTTTAGGATGGATTGCAAGGTTCAAAAGGTTTGATTGATTAGCAATTCAAAAATTACCAATTTTTATACAACAAAAGTCTGAGTTTTTGTCTGAACCCAATTTGAAAGGTTCTATAAAATTTTCATAAGTATTTTAGTTTGTTTGGGATCGTTTTGATATTTCTTAGATTGTTTTAATGTTTCAATTGTTTTCAATAGTTTTATAGGGTTGTTATGTATCTTTTGATAAAAATTTGCAAAGTTTACAGTGAAATAAAAATGAAGTTTATAGATTTCACAACGAGAGATTAATCTATTTCTTTTGCCATACTATAAAAACGCTTGATTACATTTCATGCTAGTTTTAACTAGTTATCTTTTCTTCCATCAAAATGTAAAAATAAGAATGTAAATTCTATTTTTCAAATCATGCATTTCAACAAAATCGAGTAATATATCTTCTTTGACGTGTTTCTCTCTTTCAAACATAAATTCCTCAACATATTTCAACACAAATTTTACATAGCAGTAACTCCATTTGTGGAAAAGAATACAACTTCTATTTATATTTATCACATACAAATTTACAAATTACTATTATTTCTCTTTTCCTCTCCTTCAAGTAAACTTTCACGTCTCTTTACACAGACAAATTTCAGTGCATATCTCTTTCTCATTTAAACATAGGATTTCATTTCCAAAACAGAATAACTATCCAATACAAATAATATTACAAGTCATCCACTTGAAGTGGGAAAAGGCCTACAAAATAAGTCTTGCAAAGGACTACCAAACTTTGTCTTCTTTCTCAATTGCTAGAACAACAACATGAAGATCGTCCATGTTCTTTATTTCAATTTGATCAACTCATGGCAACAACAAGATTCCAAAAACACACATGTAAATTTCACATTAAAACGCAATCCAAAATAGAATGTAGTTTGCATGACCACATTAAAACCTAGAAAATAAAAGTCGAATCCATCATGCAAGCCAAAGGAGCAAGAAAACTATTAGGGATGCTACTTATGCCTCCTAAAGGGAAAATGGGTATCACAACTTGAGAATAAACACCAAATATATATATATATATATATATATATATATATATATATATATATATATATATATATATATATATATCATTTTAGATCCATGACATGCCCTTATGCCTCCCCAACCTCTTATGGCACCCCATAACAAGTAAAGAAATGCAAGCTATTTCTTTTAAGGTGGAACCCAGATCCCAACTCCCTCCACACTTATACCTCCCCAAAACACTTATGCCTCCCATAGAAATACCCCATAGTCTTCTCCTACACCATCCCTAGGCCATCTACCCAAACAACCCACACACATGCCAAAACATTCACAACAATAACATTTGCACAATTAAAAGAAGAGCATTTAAAGAGCCAAGCTCTTACCTCTCTATAATGGAGTTTGTTCCAAGTTGCAACAAGTAAGATTTCCAATACAAAACAACCCAATATCAAAAAAATATGGGCCTAAAAAGTTTGCAAACATTCTCTAAAAGAAGGAGCTCCAAAAACAAAATAATTCGCCCCAAATGAAGTATGCAAAAGTGAAGCAACCCCAAAAACAAGCTAAGGAATTCCAATATATAGAGAGGGAAGAGAAGGGGATGAGGTGGATCCAAGTGGGATGCCACATCACACATCCTCAACTCTAACTCATGAGTCAACTTCAATCTCCAAGGCACAACAAATAAGTAGGTGAATAATATGACAGTTTTACTTACACACTCAAATCAAGCCCATATCCCAAAGGACTGAAATTAATTTCAAGCAAGAAGTGAAATTAAAACATTCAGCTTGACTTAAAAAAACATAATGAAGGCTATATTTAAACTCTCCAACCATAGGTAAGGTTGGTATGCAAATTTAAGAGGTATGGGACAAGTTTAACTTGTCCCACAAGCCTCCAAAATCAGTCTCCAAGGAAAATTTCAAATTCCAAAGAAGATGAAGTGTTTCATACTCCAAATTTTACTTACATATCTCTTACACATCACTTACACATATCTTACAACATTTAATACAAGATTCAACCACTCCAATAATTACTTTCTTATGACCCAATTTGATTAATTTATTTTAACAATATGATTACTCACATTATATACCACAATTTATTTAAAATAAAAGGGGTAAACACATCACTTAATAAACACATACAAACATCAATAAAAAGGAACCAAATAAATAAATACACATAACCCTTGGTCACATTTAAAGGTGATCCCCCATGGGAATCCCTAACACAATCAAACACACAAACAAATACAAGTTTCCATGGTGACCTTGTTGAATTCATCGAGAATTCCAATGTGGTTGGTCTCCAATCCTTGATGTTTGTTGTGATATTTTAAACCTACAAAATACAAATACCTCCTTCGGCCTCGTGGCCATATTAGAACATCCAAATGAATATAAATATAATTTCAATATCATCGACATATATGTGAATCACAACAAACATCAAGATAATTAACAATATCACTACCAATTTTAATTCAATTCTCATTTTCTAGGTCTACTCAAAATATCCAAATATCACAAGTTCGAACAACATATATAATGTAACCATGTCAAACAATATATCAACATCAATATCTAAAATGTCTCTAATAATCATCATGCACCATATATGAATCAAATTCCACAATAAACCATGACCTAACATCTAACATCATGCTAAATTAAACTGTAACAATGGTCATAATATAGTTAGCGATGATCGGGATCAATATCACAATGTATCGAAGGAAAGTGGGATCTACATCCCCCTCCCCTTAAGCTCCACTTCCTCTTGGAAGTCACTATACATGTGGGAACCCGAACTCGTAACAAAGTAACATCCTCCCATATAGCTACGGTCTCATCATATCTGTCCCACTTTGCACCCAGGCTCGATCAATCTCTCTATCTCGAAGGCCGAGGGTCGTGTGATCTATAATGCGAATGGCTCCACTATCACCTGCCCTAATCCCACACCTACAATGATGTCCAATCTAGCACATGAGAAGGATCTCGTAACATATCTCCTAAGAATTGAAACATGAAACACATCATGTAGGCAAGAAAAGCTTAGTGGCAATGCTAGATGGTAGGCCAAAGGGCCTATACGCTCCAAGATCTCAAAAGGACCCACAAATCTAGAAGCTAACTTAGAACCTTTTCCATAATAGATAGGGCTCTTGTGTGGCATGACACAAAACTACGCTCAGTCCTATGTTGGTCGGCCTACTTCTTTTGCTTGTCTTATGCTTCCTATAGTCTTTGCCTCGATCATAACCACCTCCGCTCCATGTCCTACAACAAATCTAGTACAAGAGAAACTTTGTTCTCTAGCTCTGTCCCAGCCTAAGAGGTGTCCTGCACTCTCTACCATATATAAGGCCTATTATTGTAGGAAAACTCCACCAAGTACAAGTACTCCTCCCATCTCGCTTGATGATCCATCACATACATCTTAAGCATGTCCTCTAAAATTTGATTCACCCACTCAGTTTTTTCATTGTCTCAAGGTAATATGTTGTGTTAAAGTTGATCCTCATCCCAGGGCATATTGCAAGGTGGTATAAAAATGGGAAGTACACAAAGATCACAAATCACAAATGATGTTCTGCGAATCCCGCATAACCTGAAAATCTCATCAAGATATACCCGTGCCACTGCACTAGCTGTATAAGTGGTCTTTACTAGAGAAAAATGAGCCACTTTTGTCAATTTATCCACCGTGACCATGATGGCATCGTGGTGGTATCTCGACATTAGTATCCCAATAATGAAGTCCATGGAAATGGTATCCCACTTCCATTCGGTATAGCATGAGGATAGAGAAGGCCAACTGGATGTTGATGCTCGGCCTTTACTTTCTGGCACTCTAAACAATGTGACACGAACTGAGCCACGTCTCTACGAAGTCCTCTCCAATGATACAATTGTCTCAAGGTGGTGTGCATCTTCTTCACCCCGGGATGGGCTGAATAGGGTGCACGATGTGCCTCTGCCAAGATGTCCTACCTCAAGCCTCCATCTCTAGGAACATAAATCGCCTCTGTGCCTAAGAATACCATCTACCTCTAAAGAAAAACCATCAAACTTCCCCTCGAGGGGTCTCTGAGACTCAATCTCTACTTTGGATGCAATGTAGAAGCAGTCCTGAGGAAGCTGTTGTAGAATCCTACTCCGTAAATCTATGCCCACTAAGATGGCTATAGCTACATGCCTCCATCTACTAAGAGCATCTGCAACCAAATTATCCTTCCCTTTCACATGCTCTATCTCCATATCATACTCAAAAATTAACTTCATCCAACGCCGTTGGTGAGCATTGAGATTGGGCTGTGTGAAGAGGTGGTGAAGACTCAAGTGATCTGTCCTGAGTGTGAATATTTGACCAAGAAGAAAATTCCTCCATCGAACCAAAGCGTGCACAAATTCTGCAAGATCAAGATCATGAGTCGGATAATTAAGCTCATAATCTTTGAGTTTGTGAGACTCAAAAGCCACCACTCTGCCCTCCTACATCAAAACACCTCCAAGTCCTACCAAAGAAGCATCCGTGCATATGAAAAACTCACCCTGTGGATCCAGTACTGCAAGAATATGTGTTGTAGTGAGACATTCCTTCAGTATCTGGAAGGTCTGCTCACACCTATCTGACCAAACAAACTTCTTCCCTTTCCACTGAAGGGAAGTGATGGGGATGCGTAATCGAGAGAAGTCTTGAACAAATTTCCTATTGTAACCTATTAATCCCATGAAGCTACACACCTCAGTCATAGTAGTGGGTGCTGGCCAATTCATGATAATTATAACCTTGGAAGGATCGATGACAATTCCTTCCCCGAGATGATATGACCCAAATACTGTACCTCCGTCTTAAGAAATGCACACTTCTCCAAGTTCCCATAAAGTTGCTACTCTCGAAGACACTTGAAGAACCTGGTGAAGGTGCCCCTCATGTTCCTAACGTGTATGTGATTAAATCAAAATGTCGGATCAAGGAAGATGAGTACGAAGCGATCTAAGAAGGTCCTAAATACCCCATTTGTCAAACTCATAAACACTTTGCAGGGGCATTCGCCAAACCAAAAGATACCACTTTGAACTCATAGTGGCCATATCTCATATGAAAGGCGGTCTTATGAATGTCCAACTCCAAAATCCTCAACCGATGACAAACTTGAATTAAGTTCTATCTTATAGAAATCAGGGGTCCCTTAAATTGATCCAACAAATCATCAATGCACAAAAGGGGATAACAATTCTTGATCATTACTTTGTTCGGGTGGTGGTGGTAATCAATACACAACGATAAGGGTCCATCCTTCTTATTCACAAATATCACCAGTGCACCCCAAGGGGATACACTAGGATGAATTAGGCCTTTCTCCATAAGGCCCTCAAGCTGTAACTTGAGCTCGCAGAGCTCAGGGGTAGTCATCTGATAAGGTGCTCGTGAGATAGGATCTACTCCCAAAACCAGATCTATATGAAAATCTATCTCACGTGGGGGTGGTAACCTAGTAGCTCCCCTGAAAGACATCAGAAAACTCTCTCAAAATGGGATGGTCATCTAGTGATGGTCCACTAGACCCATCTTCTAATCGGTCACTAACTGTGACAGCAAACATCTGACAACCTCGTCACACACACCGCTTAAGCTACATAACAAAGATGGTGCGAATAGAAATAGGTCTCCTACCCCCGCTATCACTGCCTCAACTCCTAGATCATCTGTACAAGATATGATCTTGTGGTAACAATCCACTCTGGATTTGTGTGTGCAGATAACTAGTCCATGCCCAAGATGACTCCATAAGAGCCCAACGGAAGGATACAAAGATCCGAGGTAGTGGTGAAAGGTCCCAAATCCACTACACACTCCTTAACTAAGGATTCTACAGAGATCTTGGCTCCAAAAGCCATCTCAACATCCCAACTATGACCCTGCCTAACTGCCACCAACTTGTATCGCTCTACTAAATATGGTGCAATAAAAGAATCAGAAGAATCAAAATCAAACAAAATGGAGTTATGAATACCACCAATTTTACTGTACTCTCAATAAATATACTATGATGCTCTTCCTAGTAGTTCTTGACCAATGCGTACATCCTATGACTACACCCCATGTCACCAATAGTAGGCTCTGAGATCTATGTCTTGCCCTTGTTATTAGGGTTCTGTGGGCTCTCAAAAAATCTCTAGTAACACCACACCCAAAACAACCACCTGATCCTCTCCCTCTGAGAGTAGCAGCTCCAGTCGGTGCCCTAGAGGGGTGTGTTGTGGACCTGATGACCCTGTTGTGGACTATTGAGGTCTCTGCTAGCGAGCTCCTATTGACTGAGCTCTAGGTGCTCCCTGTGTCCTAATGGGACCCCTAGGAGGAGGCCCCATACTCCGACCCCTCTGTGCATCAAATCTCCGTGGAGGTCTATATGGTGGGCAAGACTGCTGCTACTGTTGTTGTATGGTCTAAAGGATGACTGTGTTGAACCCTATCCACCACAAGAGGAGGAGTACTAACCCCCTCGATCTGTTGTCCTACATCTGATTTGTATATGGCTCTGACTCGGTCTCTAGTTTGCTGGTTCTTTCCCTGAGTCTCCTATGCTATATAGGCCTTCTCAATGGCCTCAACTAATGTCTATGGACAATGGATCCACACTACACCTCCAATGTCCATATTTAGGCCCTGGATGAACTTGTGGATCCGCACCCACTCATCCTGCATGTAATCAACATACTGGAGTAGATCCAGAAATCTACTCTCATACTCAGCCATTGTAAGAGATGCCTATTTGGAGGTCATGAAACTCATCAATCCTCTATTGTTGTACAAACCTCCGAGATAAATATCTGCTCCTGAACCACTCCTCAAAGAGCTCCCAGGTAACTATCTCAGAATCAACATGGAGCTTTTGCTCCTCTGTCCTCCACCATATGCCTGCTCCATCCCTTAGAAGATGGATCACAACATGAGCTTTTGTGTTGCTAGAGCAAGGGAAGAGCTTGAAGCACCCGCTCAAGCTCACCAACCAGGCCTCTACCTGAAATCCACCTATGTCACCAGAATAATGAGCTGGCCGTAGCTTCAAGATCTCCCTGATATGGTCTACAACGGTGGTCTGGCGACCCCTAGGCCTCTCTACATGCTCATCCCTAAGCCTAGGGCTCTGAGACCTATCTCTTTGTCCTGAAACCTAGTCTCCTGTCCCCTCTGTGGTGACTCTGCTTTGACTGAATCCTCATGGGAGTTCTCTCCTCTATGCTCCTCACTATGCCAGGAGATGCATGAGCCTCAATGGATGTCACCCTATCATGTTTGACTGAATGTGCTCCTACGGTCCCTCTGCATAGAGCGGCATTAACATCCTGAAGTGTCTGTAAAATATGTGGTAGGATAGCTGCTATAACATGATCTGGTGGTGGTAAGTCTAGGTCTATGTGAAAATACCCTCGTCCCATCCATGTCTGTGCCTCCTACATAGACCAAGGCGAGTTAGTTCATCTTTCTAAGTTTTATTCAGTTTCCATGTTTACTAAAATATGTAATTTCCATGCAAAGTTGTTTTCTAGATTCAAAAATGTGCTAGGTTAAAGTTCATGTCTCAAGTTTTCTAGTGTGCCCAAGGGTCCAAGCTCTTGAACCCACACTCTGATACCAAGTGTAATGCCTACTAAAACAACCCACTTGAGACCCAAGAACAACCTAGGATTAGTCAAAAAAATTATGGGATAATATTTTTTTTTTATTAAAAGTGTCTACTACTAGGTTACAAAAATAACAAATTGCCACAAGCAAGGTTTTGAGGCCAAATAAAAATCTTAGCTCATGATTTTCCCATTACAACAATTATTAAATTTACGGGTCAAAACTAAGGGTTAGAATAGTTATTAAGATTAAGAGGGAAATTTCTCACTCTCCCACCCCCTGACAGGCTTAAGAGATTCAACCTAGTTTTTCTCAAAATTAATGCACTTGAAATATTCTAAAAACATTTCCATTAGATAGGAAATTTTCTCACCTTTCCAGTGATATAAATAAGTCCTTCTAACTCCCTATAAAACTCAAGTTATGGGCCGACGGGCCTTGGGAAGAAAATTTCCCCAAAGGCGGGCCTGGAGAAGAAAATTTTCCCAAAAAGGGATTTGGGTCGAGGGGCTGGGGAGGTAGTTTGGATTTTTGTACTTTTGGAAAAAATAGCAAAATTCACCCGCACCTTTGAGCCTATGGCGGGACTTCGCATCGTAAGAGGAAATTTAAGTTTGAGGTCCGCAAGGGACACATGTCCAAATTTCTAGCCTAGGCGGAAAAGTGGGACGTCGAAGGAAAAATTGACTTTTTGCCTTATATTTTTTTGAAATGGTGAAAGGGTTCAAAATTACCCGATCCTTTGCCAGTGCATAGAGACGCCACATGTCATTCCAAGTTTTCCAAGCAGGGAAGCGGGCCGATAGAGCAATCTTATAAAATTTGACTTTTTTTTCCCGAAATGCGTTAAGGTTAAGAATCACCCATGCCTCCACCGACACCCAAGGATGCCACATGTCAATCAATCATTGGTTGCAGGCTGGTAGGTCGGCACGGAAACTTAAGAAATTTACCCCAAATTGTTTCTTTGAAGCGTGAAGTCAGAAAAGGGATCCGCTCCTCTGCCGACACCTCGTGAAGCCATGTGACAACATTTGATTAGCTGAGGGCCGACGAGGAGGCAGAGAAAATTTACAAATTTTTCCAAAAAAATATTTTTAAAGCGCTAAGGTTTAAAGTAAACCGCGTGTCTGACAACACCTCATTACGCCACGTGGCGGACTTTTTGCGGGCAAAGGGCCACCAGAAAAAAATTAAAAAAAATTCAAATTTTAGTTTTGCAAGTGCCAAGGTTAGAAGGAATTCCGCACCTCTAACGAGACCTCATTAAACCATGTGGCAACACCCTATTGGTTGCGGGCCTATGGGAAAGCGGGGAAAACCTAGAAATTTTTCCAATTTTTTTTTTTTTTTTTACTTAGCTTATTTTGACCAATCAGAAGGTTTGTAGGTCAGCGGAGTGGTGGGGAACTTTGTGCCTTAAGCACTTTTGGGAAAAAAGTGCAAAATAAAATATTTAGCCCGGGTCTGCCCAAGAATATTTTATTTAAATTTGATAGTTAGATTTTGAAGCCAAGATGAAGTAAAACTTCAAAAGGCCATAACTTTCGACTGGGAGCTCCATTTTTGGCAAACGAGGACTTTTTGGAAAGATCTCAAAGTCCTCTTTGCATAGAAGCTTATGATTTTAATTATGATGAAGTTTTATAGGTAATTTTTAAGTAAACGTTATTATGTCACTTAAAAGTGAACTGGTATTTTTAAACTTATAAATTTTGTTCAAATTTTCCATTAACTCTTTCTCAACATGCCCAACAGGAATGGAGGATTTTACTTGGAAGATTTTAGGATGGATTGCAAGGTTCAAAAGGTTTGATTGATTAGCAATTCCAAAATTACCAATTTTTATACAACAAAAGTCTAAGTTTTTGTCTGAACCCGATTTGAAAGGTTCTATAAAATTTTCATAAGTATTTTAGTTTGTTTGGGCTCATTTTGATCTTTCTTAGATTTTCTTAGTGTTTCAATTTTTTTCCATAGTTTTACAGGGTTGTTATGTATCTTTTGATAAAAATTTACAAAGTTTACAGTGAAATAAAAATGAAGTTTATACATTTCACAACCAGAGATTAATCTATTTCTTTTGCCATACTATACAAATGTTGATTACATTTCATGCTAGTTTTAACTAGTTATCTTTCCTTCAATCAAAATGTAAAAACAAGAATGCAACTTCTATTTTTCAAATCATGCATTTCAACAAAAAAGAGTAATATATCTTCTTCATATGTGTTTCTCTCTTTCAAACATAAATTCCTCAACATATTTCAACATAGATTTTACATAGCAGTAACTCCATTTGTGGAAAAGAATACAACTTCTATTTATATTTATCACATACAACTTTACAAATTACCACTCTTTCTCTTTTCCTTTCATTCAAATGCACTTTCACGTCTCTTTACACAGTACAAATTTCAAAGTGCATATCTCTTTCTCATTTAAACATAGGATTTCATTTCCAAAATAGAATAACTATCCAATACAAATAATATTACAAGTCATCCACTTGAAGTGGGAAAAGGCCTACAAAAGAAGTCTCGCAAAGGACTGCCAAACTTTATCTTCTTTCTTAATTCTAGAACAACAACATGGAGATCCTCCATGTTCTTTATTTAAATTTGATCACAACAGAACAAGGGGAAAGGAAATGCTCTCCACCCAACCAAGACATCTAATGACAAGGAGAAGCCATCCTTCTTCATTGGCCCCGAGCCCCAACCATAATGCAATAGAAGATGTGTTTCAACTCATGGCAATAATAGGCTTCCATAAACACATATGCAAATTTCACATTAAAACACAGTCCAAAATAGAATTTAGTTTACAACCACATTAAAACATAGAAAATAAAACTCAGGCTCCATCATGCAAGCCAAAGGAGCAAGAAACTATGGGGGATGTTGCTTATGCCTCCCAAAGGGGAAATGGGTATCACCACCTGAGAACAAACTACCAATATATATATATATATATATATATATATTTCATTCCCCACATGCCCTTATGCCTCCCCAAGTACCCCTTATTCCTCACAATTCCTTATGTCTCCCCAACCTCTTATGGCACCCCATAATGAGTAAAGAAATACAAGCTATTTATTTTTAAGGTGGAACCCAGATCCCAACTACCTCCATACTTATACCTTCCCAAAACACTTATGCCTCCCACAGAAATACCCCATAGTATTCTCCTACACCATCCCTAGGCCATCTACCCAAACAACCCACACATTGCAAACCATTCACACAATAATAACATTTGCATAATTAAAAGAAGAGCATTTCAAGAGCCAAGCTCTTACCTCTCCATAATGGAGTTTGTTCCAAGTTCCAACCAGCAAGCTTTCCAATACAAACATTCCAAGATCAATGAAACAGAGGCTTGTAAAAAGCAAGAGCTACAAATAGTTAAAGATTTTGCTCCAAATGAAGTATGCAAAAGTGAAGCAACAACAAAAAAACAAGATAAGTAATTCCAATATATAGATAGGGAAGAGAAGGGGATGAGGTGGATCCAAGTGGGATGCCACATCACACATCCTCAACTCCAACTCACAAGTCAACTTCAATCTCCAAGGCACAATAAATAAGTAGGTGAATAATATGACAATTTTACTTACACACTCAAATCAAGCCCATACCCCAAAGGACTGAAATTAATTTCAAGCAAGAAGTGCAATTAAAACATTCAACTTGACTTAAAAAAAAACATAATGAAGGCTAGATTTAAACTCTCCAACCATAGGTAAGGTTGGTATGCAAATTTAAGAGGTATGGGACAAGTTTAACTTGTCCCACAAGCCTCCAAAATCAGTCTCCAAGGACAATTTCGAATTCCAAAGAAGATGAAGTGTTTCATACTCCAAATTTTACTTACATATCTCTTACACATCACTTACACATATCTTAAAACAAATAATACAAGAGTCAACCACTTTAAGAATTCCTTTCTTATGACCCAATTTGATTAATTTATTTTAACAATATGATTACTCACATTATATGCCACAATTTATTTAAAATAAAATGGGTAAACACATCACTTAATAAACACATAAAAACATCAATAAAAAGGAACCAAATAAATAAATACACATAACCCTTGGTCACATTTAAAGGTGATCCCCCATGGGAATCCCTAACACAATCAAACACACAAACAAATACAAGTTGTCATGGTGACCTTGTTGAATTCATCTAGAATTCCAATGTGGTTGGTCTCCAATCCCCGATGTTTGTTGTGATATTTTAAACCTAAAAATACAAATACCTCCTTCGGCCTCGTGGCCATATTAGAACATCCAAATGAATATAAATATAATTTCAAGATCATCGACATATATGTGAATCACAACAAACATCAAGACAATCAATAATATCACTTACAATTTCATCCACAACTATATCATTACCAATTTTAATTCAATTCTCATTTTCTAGGTCTACTCAAAATATCCAAATATCACAAGTTTGAACAACATCTATAATGTAACCATGTCAAACAATATATCAACATCAATATCTAAAATGTCTCTAATAATCATCATGCACCATATATGAATCAAAGTCCACAATAAACCATGATCTAACATCTAACATCATGCTAAATTAAACTATAACAATGTCCATAATATAGTTAGCAGTATCAGGATCAATATCACAAGGTATTGAAGGAAAGCGGGCACTACGAGAAAATGTCAATGCACTATACTTACCTTTGATCCATTATACCATCTAAATATTTATAGGAGATTGAGAGGTTGCAATGATCTATTTAGAGTTTGAGCATAGTGACACAATCTTCTTAAGTTTACCAACTACCTTTCTATACTATTTGGCATTAATTAAAAGAGAATTTAGTACCAAAGGTTACCTTTGGTTTTCTAGTAGAGATAAACTAGAAGAGTGATGATACCATTTTTGAGCCTTGCCTCATAGACATTGTGGTCCTTCCACATGTAAGGTTGTTCAATAAGAACATATAATTTCTAGTAGTGGCATGTCATGTAGCAACTATACCTTGAAACACCTTGATCATGTATACAAGGCACATGTAGACACCAATTGATGGCTCGCCTAATTCAACTAATTGTTTGTGTATGATTTAGGATAAGTTGTAGTTGAACCATTTTATGTCTAAATAATATTAATCCATTGACTAGAAGAATTTCTTTCTAGTCGTTTGGTTTAGTATTGTCTTCAATCTTGAAAACATACATGTAGGTCTCGCCTTGTGTCCAAACCTTTGAGAATTCCATTTCTTCTTACATGTCAAGACTATCTTGAGTTGTATATGCCTCTTCAATGCAACTTGGAATTTCTTTGATGATTCAAAAATATTAATTCATTCTTGAATTTTCACACCAAAGACAGTAAAAGAATTTGTATCCTCTACTGTAATAGATGCCAACTTTTGCAGAAAAAGACTGCATTATTGGTATAATCTTTCATCAACATTTGCACTGTTTCTATCTTTTGCAATAGATGTAAATCAATGAATGAATTAAAATCAACACTGATCAAGACGGAGATGACTTGAGGATCACATAAAATGGGCATGCCATTTTTGCACAAGATTCATTGTATGTACTGTAAGGATGATTGGGTACATTGAGCAATTATATTTTAATTTTTGTCTCTACTTTTCCTTCTGCAATATATATTCCCTTTTGAATAAACTCATTGCCATTACATGTCTTAACCATAGCCATTACATATCTTGGCCTTGTGTAATATATAATGTCTTTTAAATAACCTCATTTTCATTACATTTCTTCATGATCGTAATTCATGTCTGTAATTACTCCAAATTATTTTCCAAATCCATTCTTCAGGTCATTCAATCACAACTTGATTGTGACTAGAATTTGGGCACTACACAATGTCATGTTTCCCCATATAGACAGATCCAAGTATTTCATTTGAATGTGTTACCTCTAATGTTTATATGAAATGGATGATATACCTAGTCATGGTATTGATTATACAAAATTTGTCCAGGCCATAATTAGACATGAGCAACTCTCTCCTTCTTTGTATGACTGAAGGACTACAAAAACTTATTCTTTAGACAATACCATTTTTCATGTCCAAACAAATAATATAGAGAAAATGTTGTCTATATTTTCCTAGCAAGAATGAATTATTAGAAAATTCTAATTTCACAATCTTCATCATCAAGAATACCTATAAATGCAGGAATTCAACTTGCTTGCAGTGACTAATAATAGTCTTTTTGGAAAACCCAATTATGAGACATTTAATAGACTGACATGAAATTGTATAAAATGGGAGCTACATCAAACAACCCCTATTAACCATTAACTCAATTCTGTTTAATTTCTTAGTGAAAATGTCTGCATGATCTTCAAATCTACAAAAGATTAACTCAATTTCCTTGTTCTAGAATTGATTTTTTGAAGAAGTGGTAATGGACTTCAATGTTTATGAAATACAAGATTATTTGTAAGTAGGAATATATGATCATCATCAAGAGATGCATGGCTTTAACTTAAAGTAAAGTCGCCAAAGCATTTTTCTGATCCATATGCTTCATAGATTGAATTGACTCTTGCTTTATACTCTACTTCTGTGAAAGATATATAATACAATAGTTTATTGCTTGCTACTCCATGAAATTAAAACTAATACCATGTTTTATAAGTGTCCTGAGGTAAATTTCCTTTACTATACACAACTTATTGAGTCTAATTCTAAATCTAAAATCATCCTTTAGACTCCATTGGGAAAATATACGACCTTGATGTGCATTGTTCCTTTTATGTCTTTTAAGACTATTTATTCTTCCTTCCAATTGGTAACTTGGGAGATGCTCTAAACTATAAATAAAACATCAATAACATAGTTTATATCCACTCTATTGTTGGTAAGGTATGTAAGGTTCTTGACTATCTTTCTAAGTTTTTCATTTTTCAACTACGCTTGTGTTATTCCTTGTGATTATGAGATCATCAATATATTTCCAAAATAAATGTCTTTCTATGTTTCATAGGGGTTTTGATTTCATAAATTTCATTTCAAACCTTTGGCACTAATATGCTCATCAATCTTGCATATCCATATTCTAAGAGCCTACTTCATAATTCAAACCATAAAATGACTTTTTGAGCTTTCATATAAGATGTTTGTTTCCCTTATTTGTGTATCCTCATATTTGAGCCACATACACAAATCTAATTGTATTCACCTTTTTTCATGTGCATAAGTTTGTATGAGATGAATAGACTTTTATTTTGGAAAAATGGTAGATATAAACCTATTCTTATTCTTGTCAATGGAACCCTCTTCTTTATTTTTTAATGAACCCAACTACCAGATATAGTATTGTTATATTGAAGCAATTCAATTTGATAAAAAGTTTGGTTCTTCATTACTGTAATATGTTAATCCTATATTGCTTTCCCCTACTCATGTGATCCTTGTGATATTTCTTCCTTCTAAAATCATCAATAATGTCATGAATCCCTTTACTATTATAAAGGGAGTACCAAAAGACCCGAAAAATCGGTATGGGCCAACTCTAATTGGTTACCTTTCATGAAGATTTTGTTTGAAATTTTTCTATATTGGTTTCACTAAGTGGAAGCTTCTTACACATGTTTTCTTGTTTATGTACATAACTTTGGTGCTCTAGAGCTCACATATGGAACTATTCGTAACCACTAATACTTGTCTTGTTGCTATAGTCGTAAAGAACCGGAGGCTACCTTCTCGAACATGTCAAACAACCATCTTGAATTTTTCATCTCTAAGACACACTTATATTTGTAAAATTCAACATTGAAGGTTGTTTTTCTATTTATCTAACTAACAAAGGATTATTCTTCAAACCTAGTAATTACACATATCATAAATATTTTTGATGCCTTCATCTGCAATTTCTAACAGAGCTTGAGAAATGTTTATAGTGCCCACTTCCCCCAAACACTATTTAGATAGATTTTTCCCTCCATATTATAGTTTGCATCTAATGGCTCAATGTACATGTTGTATCGGCACAGGTGCCTAGACTTGTAGTTTAATTGGACTATATTTCTTTTGTGACATATCGTGTCAACCTTATACTCCAACTAACATGCTTATGCTATGAAAAATCGATATATTATTTCTTTCAATAGATGTAAATGATTGATGTTGTAGGATTGTGAATTTCTTATATTCTGATTATGATGATGATGATGGTTATTCATTTTGAGTATGTTTTAAATTATAATGAAAATGAAATTTATGTATGATTGGTGTGTTTTAGATCTTGAATTTAATATTTTTATTTGGTTAATCTATTTGGGCGGATATAACATGTGTGTTGAGTGTGCGAGATGATGAACATATACAAAAGGCTACATGTAAATAACCACACACACACACACACACACACACACACACACACACAAACACACACACACACCAAAAACACCAAATTGGATGGAGGGATACTAACTCCCGCGAAGCTCCATAGCCATCATCAGTCACCTGTGACTTAGATATTTGAGGGTTGGGAATATGTGTAAGGTGAAAAGTGCTTGTTTTGTTTATTTTGCTTATCTTGGCTTGTTGCTAACCCTTTTCATGACCCTTAGTCAAATTTAAGTTGTTTAATTAATATTTTTGTTATTTATTTTTATTATTGTTTATAGGGGTGGATGATTTCCATTTATGGTTGATTTTTCGTTGGTTGGGGTGGTTAAAATTTTTCTTTTCTTGGTAAATTCGAATTTTCCATTTGCAACAATTTTTGAGTGAAGTGTGGGACAAGTAAAACTTGTCCCACACTCCCAAAACCCATCCTTGCACCTACCCATGGGGTAGGTGTACTTTTTCTGAGTTTTAATTCATTTAGGGCTCATTATGACCCCACAATAGTTCGTTGAAATATTTTCCACCTACCCTTAATTATTTTTTATTTGAGTTACTTTTGGAATGACTTATGAGTTAAGCATTATTTATTTTTGAGTTGTTGGATTTTTGTCCATTTTGACTCTCCTTGTCTTTTCCTTGTAAGAGCATTTAAGTTTTGTGGTTGAATTTGGATTTTGAGTTGATTTGGCCCATGTGGACATGGATTTTAATTTAATGTCATTTTTGGGGATTTGAATTGCTTTTTGAACTTATGATGTTTCCACTTGGCATCACCATAAGGAGGGTGACCTTTGAAAATTTTCCTCTTTAAGTGGACTTGTTTTTTTATTTTGGGAGGAAGTCTTTGTCTTGGGTTGATACTACATGAATGCTTTTATGTTGTTTGAAGCTAGGTGTTGAAGAGGTGACAAGATGAATAAGAGGTGGGCACCTTCTATGTTCTATTCTTGTATTTTTCTCAATTTGTTTCACTATATTTCAATGGAATGTTGTGTTTTTATGCTTGATTGATTTGCGTATATATTTACTTTGTTAGTGCGGAATCACAACACCCTTGAATTTCTACAACTAGATGAGTTGAGACTCTCAATGTGATTTCATAACATGGATCATCTCTCAAAGTGTGGGACTTCGAAATTGAGAGAGATCTTTGGGTGAGGGTCGGTTCCTATTCCTTTGTTTAGGTGCACACAAATAAATTGCAGAGGATATACTCTAAAACCTAATCTATCTTACCAAGGAGATAGGGTTGAGAATATGTGAGAAAATAAACCTAAGCTAACAAGGTGATGCACCAAAGGAATGTTAAACACCCATTTTGCAATTCAACACAGACCATAAAAATGCAACATAACCACCATGCACAGATAACCAAACTGTAATGAGAGATTAGAAGACAAAAATGAACACATGAGAGGGTTGAGGATCATCCACAGACATATATTATTGCTCCAAAGTTGATACAATACATTACAGTAGCCAAGAGGTAAAAATTTGTATTACAACTTGATTGGGAGGTTAGGAAATCTCCACAAATTCCCTTGCAGACAAGGGAAGAAGGGAGGGTGCAAAAAAAATGTCTAACCCTTTACAATGAGCCAAGCTCTTTCCTTTATAGATGCAATGAAGAGAGAAGAAGAAAAGAGGCAGGAAACCTGATTTGGAGATCAGCTACCAACCATCAATACCGCTACAAATCCACCCACATCTATCAAGTTCATCGCTCTATGTATTCTTAGTGCGTTGAAGAAGGAAGAATGACGGATCAAATCAAATCTGATCTGGTTATCGGGAGCAATCAGATTGCATATTAATGGCGTGAAGACATTTTCATTTTTCACACACCTAACCTTGTCAAAATTAAAGTCTCAGTCTCCATGGCATGGATGAGGTCAAGACCTTTCTAATGGTGCCAAGTTTGTTGAATTTTAAGTACTGGATCGAAAGATATGTCCATTTGAATGTTTGATTTGGGTCCGTACAAAAATGGCATGAACCAAAAGGGGATGTTCATGGGGCCCAAAATTTTGTTTGCACCTTTTGTACAAAAATACAAAGATGCAAAAAACACCCCGTGGCCCCGCAATTCATTCTTGTCAAAAATCATCCTTGGGCCCATTGGTCCGCATTTTCCATTTGGTCGAAAAGTCCTCCCAGTGCCCGCCATCCCGCATTTAATTTAGGCTCAAACTTGCCTCCTTAGGCATCAACATACATGCGACTCATTTTTATACTTTACGCCTTTTCAAGGAAAAAGTTTGAATTGCCTCCGACAACCCACCTTGACTTGAAGCATGACCACGTGTAGAGATGGCACGTGTTTGGGGACCGCTTTTGGATTTTGTTTTTGAAGTTGCGCCGAAGAGACACATGGAACCCTCTGCAGCTTTGCTTTATTTCTTTATGTTTTAGCTAAGTATTTTATTTTCCAGGGCCATATTCTTGTCCCAGGACATGTGTAGGCTCAACACACATTTAAATTTTCCCCTTGAGTTTTAACCTTTGGAGTTGCACTCGGGCTGATACGTGGCGTGTTCGCTAAGCCTTCTATACTTAATCGATTTAAACAACTAGTTTTGTTCTCTTTCTGAATTTTGGACACGTGGAAGCTTCGTGCTTGCTTCAGATTGGCCCTTAGGCCGTCTCTCTTGAGATTGCGCCATTGAGACACGTGGCACCTTCCATTGAATCTGCCCCCTTTTGACTTTTCAACTGTTGACTTTGTCCCTTTTCGGACTTGGGACACGTGGAAGGCTAGCGCTAGTTTGGGAGACCCATTTTTAGATTTACATTTGAAGATGTGCTAGGATGACACGTGGTGCCTTCTGCAAGTCTGCGATACTTATCCGATTCAAGTTGATGTATTTATTGAACCCTAGACATGTGGAAGCCTCACGCTCATCTGAGTCTCCGCTTTGGGTTGCACCTTTTGAATTTGCATCGTTGAGACATGTGGAGACTTTTTCCAATTCTCTATACTTGACCGATTTGGGCCCACTGCCATTTGAATTTTGTTGGACCCTGACCACATGGAGAGTTGGCGCTAGTTTGAGTCTCTACCTTGGGTTCTCATTTTTAAATTACACCAAGATGACACGTGGTTCTTTCCACTCGTTTGGGATTTTTCAATGTCCAACTCTATCCCTTTTTGGGCCTGGGACATGTGGAGACTTTGTACTCATTTGAGTCTACCTTTTGGGTTTAACCCTTGGAGATGCACCAATGAGGCACGTGGAAGCTTCCGCCATCTCCTCCATACTTAGCCAATTTAATTCCACTCTAAATTGTTTGTGAAGCCCGAAGCCTTTGAGCCTCTGGTTTCTTTGACATTGTTTTCCTCCTTAGCCAACCCTGCTTCTCCATTTTTGAGTTTGCCTGCAACCCGATTATTAGATCTCGAAGCATGGGTTTGTCTCATTTAAACGACCCTTAGATTTCTTCTTACGTAGGGTCGCGTTTGATCAATTTTTCCGAGGGAAAAATTGAGATAACAATTTGGTGATTCATAGGGACATCTACTTGCTAGATGAAGAGAACAGCTTATGTTGTTGTATTCATTGGGCATGGAGTCATGGGTGGGGGCCTGATCATCGGTCCCATACTTTGAAGCTTGAATATAATGTTTGGACTTGGTGACCGGAACACCTTGCTGCTCGAAATGGACTCCTCAAAACTCTATTTTAGTTTCTCTGTATTTGTTCTATTTTAAAATTAGCAAATATCATGGTGATGATGGGTCTCCCTATTATAAATGTTGAAGGGCTCCGACGCATTCACCCAGAGGCACCTTGAGTTGTATAACAATGAAAACATGGAGCAACAACAACCTGTGCCACAACACTTAGGGAAATAAAACCTATGCTACAACAAGACGATGTGCATATGCACTTAGGGAAATTAAAGTCCTATGCTAATATTTATAAGGGTGGAACCTTCCTTTTCAGTAGTAATTTTTGAGATGGATCCCATTGACTGGAATTTGTAATTCTTCACCATCCAAACCTGAGTGGCAATCCCTTCATAGAAATCCAAGATGTTGGATTCATTTGCTTCCTTAAGTGCCATTGCTTCAGTCCACTTGGTGAAATAGTCTATTGCTTGTAAGTATCCACTTGTGGCCCTAGCTTGAATTTGGGTTAATCACTCTAATGAAGTCTAGTCCCCATTGCATGAATGGCTGATCCACTGAAATTGGACGAAGGGGTAGGGCTGCTAACTTTTCCTTCCCTATGAATAATGCACACTTTTTTCACTTCTTGATCCATGAGTAGCAATCCCTAAACATTGTAGGCCAATAATAACCAGCTTTCATGATTTTGAGAGTTGTTACTCGAGGAGAAAAGTGGCCTTCTGCTTCTCCATCATGGAACTCATACAATACCCTCTTAATTTGGCTTGTCCCAATGCACCTCAATAGGACACTATTGATATCCTTCTTGAACAAAACACCATCAATAAGTACATATGGGATGGCTTGTAGTCTGAAGTATCTCCTTTTTGCTTTGTTCCATCTTGGAGGGAACAAACCTACTTGAAGATAGTACACCAAGGCTCGAGTCCAATATGGAATAGGTGTATCATTAGATGGCTATTCTTGATCATTTTGTAGTAACAGGACATCCTCTTCTTCATTCATTGACTCATCTTGTTGCTTGGAAGTGAGATGCTCACACAGACCCTTACCACGAACCAGTTTGGTCACTTTGATCTCAATGTCATACTCCATTACATGAGTTATCCAACCGGATCTCTTCTCATTCAAGTCCTTGTTTAGGAGGAAATCCTTGACACCAACATGAGATACTAGCAATTGAATCTTATTATTTGAGACTAAGTGTCTGAAATTCTTCAAACTTCTAATGACAACAAGGACATGCTTCTCAATGAAAGAGTACTTTACCTCGTAATCCTTCAAGCTCTGACTGAAGAAGGCTATGGGCTGTTCTAAACCTTCCTTGTTAGGTTGAACCAAGATAGCTAATATTGTGTCTGACCCTCCAAAAGCATATAACATGAAGTCCTTTGAAAAGTATGGGTTAACAAGAGTTGGGGCCTTTGATATTGTGAGCTTGATGGCGGAAAAACTCTCTTTACCTTCTATTATCCATTTGAATGCAAGAATCTTCTTCAACATCATTGTTAAAGGCTTTAGAAGAGTGATAAAATCAAACAAAAACCTGCGAAAAAAGTTTATTCTCCCCAAGAAGCTTTGGAGAGACCTTTTGTGTGGTGGCAATGAAAGTGTTCGGATGGCTTTAACCCTTTCAGGATTGATTTTTAACCCTTAACTTGAGAAAATGTGGCCCAAAAATTTCCCCTCATGTGCCAAGAATACACACTTCTTTGGGTTTAATGACACTTTGAACCTTCTACACCTCTAAAATACCTATCTAAGGTGGAAGAGATGGTCTACAACATTCTTTGAGAAGATGGTGATATCATCTAGATACACTAGAACTATATTGTTGATTAAGCCTTTGAATGCCATGTCCATAGCTCACTGAAATGTTTCTCTGGCATTTGACAGTCCAAATGGCATCTTCTTATAAGCATATGTACCCCATTTGGTGGTGAAGGCTATCTTAAATTGATCTTCCTCTTTCATCATTATCTGATTAGATCCTGAGTATCCATCTAGCAATGAAAACCTCTCAGAACCAGCTACAACCTGCAAGATTTGATCCATCGATGGAAGTGGGTAGTGATCTTTCAGTGATGCTCTATTTAGATCATGAAAGTCCACACACAATCTGATTTCTCCATTTCTTTTCCTCACAGGCACCAAGTTTGTAACCCAAATTGATTGCTTAATAGGGAAGATGATGCTAGCCTAAATTAGATTGTTCAACTCTTTCTTCATGAGAGGTTGAATGTGAGGATTTATTGTCCTTTGATTCTTCCTCGAAAGGCTTGGATCCTAGATCCAACTCGATAGTATGTTGTGCCAAATTTGGGTTGAAACCTCTTAAATCTTTGTAAGTCTAGGAAAAGACATCTGGGAATTCTTGACAAAGTTGAATGAACTCATATTTTTCTTGTTGGGTACTTACCTTTCCAATTCGCAATGTTTTGCCTTCATCTATGGAAATGGGCTCTGAATCTTCACCCTTCACCTAAATATTTTCCTTCTCCTTCTAGAATTGATCATTTAGGTTGAAGATTGACTCCAAAGTTACAAGACCCTTTGGTATTTTGTTGGTTTTCAGCTGTACCACTTGGTTACCATACTATTGTTCCAATTTTTCTAGGTTTCTGGAGGAGAAATCAACTTCTTCTTGTAGAAAATTGACAATTTGTTGATCATTCTCAAAGACCTGCCAACTTGTGTTATTATCGGGATAACTGGTCTTACAACCACTTTGATATGGGGTTGAGATTTATCACTCTTGATACTCTCTATAACATCAAATGCCACTCCGGTCGCTTTCGATCTATCTATTGCTTCATTATTCTTCCTTGGGATGGAATTGATGCCGAATGCCTCAAATATTCGATGAGGTCCCATACCCGGTTCTTGTAGTTTCTTAACAAATCGTTCTTGGCAGCATTTTTCCTCGGACTTGATTCGCAACTAGCTCATTGTCACCAAACACTTGCAATTTTTAATCCCTCTTTTCCTTGCCCAATGCAGTCCATGGATCAAAGATTCATACTCTACTATGTTGTTTGAGCAAGAAAATTGGAAACGGAAGGCTGAATAATATTTCGTACCTTGGGGCAAAACAAGCATAGCTCCTCCTCCGGATCCTTTTCTACTTCTTGAACCATCAAAGAATAACTGCCATACCTCATTATCATCTTTGTGGTCTGGCTTAATGATGTCGGGAAGAGGATGATTCTCCTCATGCAAATAGTAGACTCCTAGCTCAGATTCCTCCATTTCCTTATAAGGGTCAAAAGCATGCCTCTTGTTCGCCCACTTGTTGAGGGTCAAGTCTGGAATACACCCAACCTTGGTATCTTCCTCACAAGTTCTTGGGAGGTCCTCTTGATCAAAGGTTGAACAATTCACATTGATTGGGCTGGGTACATGAGGTTCAATATGGTAATATGCAATGGGCTTAGATCTAATTGTAGCCTTAGTAGCATACTTTTTCTAAAAGCATGTATGACAAATCAACAGACAAATAGCCTCCAATTTTAGCAATGAAGTCTCTTGACAAACACAATGCAAAATGTGGCGGCAAGTCTATGACCGATACGTTTTGCAATATAGTCACATTGGGGCATGTGTGTAATGTGAGGGTCAAATCCTTGATGACTCCAACCATTTTTACCGTTGTCCCATCCAATTACACTATGCCCTTGGAGATGACTTCGTATTGAAGACCCAACTGATCAGCTACTTTTTGCATTACAGAGCTACTTTCCCTCGAATAAATCATGCAATTATGTACCAATTTGTCTCCAATGATCAATGAAACATAGAATGGAGGGGGATTCATATTCTTACCTTGTTGTCCTCCATGGTTTCCTTTAGGCCGAGATGCATTGGTAAGCACTTTCTCTTGTTGGTTGGGGGCTGATTTGAGGTTGACCAATTGGCCATAGCATCCTGCAACAAGTCTCTCTATCCTGGGATAGCTAACGACTCCCACATTGAAATATTCACATTTGTTTTCTTCATTTGTTCAATGATGTTAAATGGGGATGAGCTATCTTTTTGTTGCCCCTTCCCTGGTACATTTTTCTCTTGCACATGGGTCGTTACAACCGGTGTCTGATTGGGTCTGAAAGGTGGCTTGGGCTAACTTTGCATATTGGGAGTTGCACTTTGAGTTCCAATACCTTGTGGAATAATAGAAGGTTGAGGATTACATGATTTTTATGATTGTCCCTCTCTAATGTTCCTTTTCTTGGATCATGTATTGAAAACCACACTTTGAGAAGGGGCTTGGTTAACTCCACAAAAGTATTCAGCCTACCAATTGAAAAGCATAGTCTCACTTGGAGGTGCCTCTTTCTAGGTTTCTTGCTGTTGATTTTCTTCTTGACTAGACTCTTGGGACACACCAATGGTCTGTACCATCAAGGCTTGGTTCAGTGCACCATTGAAACACATTGACTGGTTGTGGGGTTGATTGTATGGGAAACACCAATCATATTCTTGTGCCATATTGTTTTGTGTTGGAACCAAGGCCTTTGATGTTGAAGTTGTGTTTGGGTCATATGGTTGGAAAGGCCTAACAGCTTGAGGTTGTCCTTGGTTTTGGTTTTGACTTGCATCCTGAGCTGGTGGTCTATTTTGTTGATATGGGGGTCTAGCCTGGTACTGGGTTTGAGGTTGATATGGCCTAGAACTCTAATATTGCTACCTTTTGATAGTCACTAGCTCATTCCCTAGGTTCTATAGTTGTTTCATAACCTCTTGTAACTCTTTTGAAGTGCTATAGGATGAGGTGGAAGCTTTAGCTGAACTCTGATTCCTCGGAGTAGGTATGTGAGCTAATGTGGGTGTCTGACTAGTGCTTGGAGCTCCTATTTCGGATACAGAGGCATAGGTGGCCTAGGAGCAAGCTTACTAGCCTAAATTAAACAATTTTCAGCTCTAATAGAAATGTTATAGGCTGCATGTAAGGTTGTGCCTCCCATTGATTGAATCATTAAGGCAATATCATAATTTAAAGATCTAAGAAAGTATAAGAAATCACCTTCATCTGTGGGCCTCACGGCCAATGGAATCCTATCCCATGTCCTTTGGAATATGAAGTTGAAATCTGTCAGCTACTCATTAGTAGCCCTCTTGATGGTTGTCAAATGCTACAACAGGGATATATTTTCTCCCTTCTCTCCAAATTGATTGTAAAGGGCTATGCACAAATGGTCCTAATTCTTAATAGAGCCTCATTGTTAGACTCTTGAACCATTGTAAAGCTTTACCCTTGAGTGAAGAGGCTAACAATTTGACTAGAATGTCCATCTCAATGATCTCATGAATTACGTAGACATTTGCAATATCTTGATGTGGTCACTAGGAGAAGTTTGGTTCTCTCCAAAGAAATATGGGATACTCTTTAATGCAGAATCGGGACTGGATTTTGTGCATTGAGAGCAAGTGGGCTGTTGTCAGTGAAGTCAACATAGGGTTTGGGTGGTTGTGCCATTATGATTAGCCTGATAACCCTTGTTGATTGAATGAACGACCTACCAGGAGGAGGTTTTGACAAGGTTATTTTTGGTGGATAAGGAGACCTTTGATATCTTCTCCCCCTTCTCCCTCTATTTGAGGACAAGTGCAGATAGAATAGCAATCCTTCTTCTCTAGTTCTTGATCTTGTTTGAATCCTTCTCATGAATCTATCGAGCCTGGGCTGTTAAAACCAGTGGACTCTGATCCTTTGGAGTCACCAAATGTGTAATTTCAAAGCTTCTTAAAAGCTGAAAACTTACAACAAGTGCACATCAATCTTTCTGCAATAAAGATGGAGACCTCTTGTCCCACTGGGCATGCCAAAACTGTTAGTGCAGAATCACAACACCCCTGAGTGTCTGCAACTAGATGAGTTGAGACTCTCAGTGTGATTGCACAACATGGAGCATCTCTCAAAGTTTGGGACTTCAAAATAAAGAGAGCTCTCTGGGTGAAGGCCAATTCCTATTCCTTTGTTCAGTGCACACAAATAAATTACAGAGGATCTACTCTAAAACCTACTCTATCTTACCAAGGAGACAGTTTGAGAAGATGCAAGAAAATAAAACTAAGATAACAAGGTGATGCACCAAAGGAATGTTAAACACCCATTTTGCAATTCAACATAGACCATAAAAATGCAACACAACCACCATGCACAGATAACCAAACTGCAATGAGAGATTAGAAGACAACAATGAACACATGAGAGGGTTAAGGATCATCCACAGACATATATTATTGCTCCAGAGTTGATAAAGTACATTATAGTAGCCAAGAGGTGAAAATTTACATTACAACTTGATTGGGAGGTTAGGAAAATTCAACAAATTCCCTTGTAGACAAGGGAAGAAGGGAGGGTACAAGACAGAAATGTCCAACCCTTTATAATGAGCCAAGCTCTTTCCTTTATAGATGCAAAGAAGAGACAAAAAGAAAAGAGGTGGACTACTTGATTTAGAGCTCAAATACTAGCCATCAAAGCCGTTTAAAAAAATATGCACATAGTTTGTCGAGTCCACCGCTCTATGTCTACTCGACGCGTTGAAGAAGGAAGAATGGCAGATCAAATCAAATATGATATGGTTGTCGGGATCAATTGGATTGCATATTAATGGCATGAAGATTTTTTCCCATTTTTCACCCACCTAACCTCATCAAAATTAAAGTCTCAGGTTTCCATGGCATGGATGAGGTCGAGACCTTTCTAATGGTGCCAAATTTGTTGAATTTCAAGTACTTGGATCGAAAGATAGTTCCATTTGGATGTTTAATTTGGGTTCATACAAAAATGGTGAAAACTAGTTAGCGAGATGGGTCCGCGGGCCCAAAATTCCCTTTATGACTTTTACACAAAAATACAAAGATACACAAAATGCCCCACGACCCCGCAATTCATTCTTGTCAAAAACCATCCTTGAGCCCGCTAGTCCGCATTTTCCATTTGGGCAAAAATTCCTCCCCAGGCCCACCAGCCCGCATGTAATTTAGGACTCGACAGTGCCTCCTTGGCGTCGGTGGACATGCGGATCATTTTTATACTTTACACATTTTTGAGCCAAAAGTTTGAATTGCCTCCAAAACCGCCTTGACTTGAAGCATGACCACGTGTAGAGCTGGTGCGCATTTGGGGACCGCTTTTGGATTTTTTTAAGTTGTACCAAAGAGACACGTGGCACCCTCCATGGATTTTCTCTATTTCTTTATGTTTTGGCTAAGTCTTTTGTTTAGCGGGGCCATATGCCTTACCCGAGACACTTATAGACTCAAAGCAAACATTTATGTTTTTCCCTTGAGTTTTAACCTTTTGAGTTGCACCGGGATGACATGTAGAGTCCTCCACTAACCATTCTATACTTAGTCAATTTAAAAGATGTCTCTGTCCCCTTCCCGACTTTTGGGAACGTGGAAGCTCCGCACTCTCTTGAGACTGGCCCTTGGGCTACTTCTCTTGAGTTTGCGCCATTGAGGCACATGGCACCTTCCGCTAACTCTACCCCATCTTGACTTTTCAATTGTTAAATCTGTCCCCTTTGGGACCTGGGACACGTGGAAGGCCACCATTAGTTTGGGAGACCCGCTTTTAGATTTACCTTTAAAGATGTGTCGGGTTGACATGTGGTGCCTTCCATGAGTCTCTGTGATACTTAGCCAATTCGGGTAATGCCTTTCTCAAACCCTAGACATGTGGAAGCCTCACACTCATTTGAGTCTCCGCTTTGGGTTACGCCTTTTGAATTTATGTTGTTGAGACACGTGGAGAGTTCCACCGATTCTCTATACTTGACCGATTAGGGCCCGCTGCCATTTGACTTCTATTGGACCCTGACCACATGGAGATCTGGCGCTAGTTTGAGTCTCCGCCTTAGGTTCTCATTTTTGAAATTACATTGAGGTTACACATGGTTCTTTACACTCGTTTGGGATTTTCAATGGCTGGCTCTTTCCCTTATCGGGTCTGGGACACGTGGAGACTTCACGCTCATTTGAGTCTTCCTTTTGGGTTTAACCCTTGGAGATGCACCGATGGGGCACGTGGAAGCTTCTATTGTCTCCTCCATACTTAGCCAATTTAAGTCCGCTCTGAATCGTTTATGAAGCTTGAAGCCTTTGAGCCTTTCCCCGTTTTCCTCCTTTGAGCCTCTAGTTTCTTTGACACTATTTTCCTCCTTTGCCATCCATGATCCTCCATTTTTGATTTCACCGCAACCTTTGATTCTTAGATCGGAAGCACGAGCTCATGTGATGGAAACGACCCTTAGATTTCTTCCTGCACAGGGTCGTGTTTGATCAATTTTGCTAGGGGAAAAATTGAGATAATATTTACAGGTGTCTCGGGACGAAATGGAGGTAGGGGCAAATGGTCAGCAGAGTCAAAGGTGAAGCTTCGGGGCCACGGGGGTTTTTTTATTTTTGCATTTCGCGAAAAGGGGAAATGATAAATAATGGATTGACGAGCCCAATTTTCACTCTAATCGACTACCACGTGTCTCATATCAAAGGAGACCCATTTTTAAGTTGTTTTTACACCCTCCTATACAGACCCGATACAACCTTCGAAGGGGCATATCTTTCAACTCAAAGCTCAAAATATTGTGAATTTTACACCATTGGAAGCGTCTCGACGTCCTATATGCCATGAAAGGATTAAAAATCTTTTTCAGTACCCCGTA